>JBAMNC010000903.1:0-1200000 GCA_037902135.1 Cetoscarus ocellatus | reverse complement strand
CATTTAGAATCACAATATATTGTGATCATATCATATCGCCACTTCTGTATCACATATTATATTATCTGATTCTTGCTAATAAACACCCCTATTAAATACTACTGATAAGATGCACAAAAGCTGGTTCACAAAAGACCTACATTCTGAAAAATATGCAAGATTCTTTTTATGGGTACATTGAATTTGGGAGAAATTTTAAAGCGCTTGAAGTAGAAATTAATTTTACTGTATAACAGTTTCATGTTTTTTAGAATTGCATCTGCTTTTGGGATGCATTGTGCTGTGTGTAACTTTTTAAAGCTTACTCTACATAAGAATTAAAAATGCTCCTACATCAGTTTGTTTATGATTATTGCCGTGTCCCAGACTGTGTTAATCCATAAAAGCCTTGCCAAGCATTTTGTATATAGGGGAATAAATCATTTGGGGTTTTTCCACAAAAATGTCAGTGCGTTGTATAGTCAGTTTTTTTTTTTCTCATTCATTAACAGAACTGAAAATGGTGAGAAATTTTGATGCAGTAAATCCAGGAATTATCAAAAAATAAAAAACTGCTGACAGATGGTGAGCTTTGAAGTCTACAAAATAAAAATGGAGATTATATTTTCAAATTAAAATGATTCTGCTTCATAAACTGTAGATTTTCAGGGTGTTTCCTTTGGATTGAAGTGCTTGAAATAAAACAAAAATAACACCTTTTATTCTTTGGTACAAAAACTATGTCAGCAGCAGCTCAGACCTCAAACTTCAATCTTTAAGACCCACTTTAAAGTATAAAGGATGATGATGAAATTAAAAAACATTGACTTATGAGGTCTGATGTTTCAGCCTATAATTGCACAAACTTACTGCTTACAAAGTGAAGCACGATAATGTTTCTGTACATTCTGAAGATATTTAGCCGATATAGCCATACAAATGTCACGTCAATAGTGTTGTACATTACGACACAGTAAACCTACACGACTCCAGTTTGATCAGTTTGATCAGGTTTTATGACGAGTAATCACTGATTTAATCTTTTTTTTTTTTTACACGATGATTAATCAAAAGTGACACACAGTGAGGACAGCTTCACAGTTGTGTAAGGAGATGACTAACAAGCACATTAATTCAATAAGCGTGATACCTTAATGTTTGGTAAGGGACTCCGAGGGCTGCAGGGAGTCTGTCTGTATCATCCTGCAGTCTGTGTCTTTCTATGCCTGGTGCCCCCAGAGTGAATAAAAGACCGTATAAAGAACTGTCACAAATGTTTAAATATGCTGAAAGAGAATATCTTACTCAGAGAGTTAAACAACAAAGATGGAGGTATTTTGCTAAAATAGATTTTTCATTCCGAATATACCTACCCATTTATTTAAATGACATTCCTTAAGACATTATTTGCCCTTAATATGTCTCTTAAATGTAAAATAATGAACTCCTGTGGGTGTTCTTTAGGACACATAGGGATGTAAGTGTGCACACAACTCACAAAACAAAAAGCATCATGATAGGCTCATTAACATTTGAACAGTTTCTATGATAAAGATAAAGATATTAAACTCATTCATCATCAATAATGATTTTATAGGGATAAAATGAAATATTTCAAGGAAACACAAAAACATTTCAGGAACATTAAAAACTAGAAGTGCTCTTAGAGCACAAACCTCCACCAAGACATTTCTGACACTGTCGGGCAAGTTACTGTTCAAAATGTAGAAAACTGTCCTATCTTAGGATCACCACTAAAAATCACTTCTTCTTTGTGCCATGACCAACATCCCCTTAAAATGTCAAAAAACCAGTTGATAACTAATCAAGTATTTAGCTAAAATGTGCAAAACTGCTCTATTTCAACATTTTAACATTCCTGGATCAACATCCAGATTCGGATCACCACCAAAATCAAATCACTATTTCCTTCTGCCATGACCAACATTCCTGAAAATTTCACCAAAATCTGTTTATAAATTTTGGAGTTATCCTGTTCACAATGTAACAAAAAAACTGTTTAACTCTGGCAAACACATATCCCCCTTGGCAAAGGTAAAAATCTGTAACACCAAAAAAGGTTCACAAAACCCAACAAGAAAACTTCTGAAAGTCATAAAAGCATTTCATAAACACAAACATTCATAATGTTAAAAACCACTAAAATATTTCATGACTTAAGAAAAATCATATCACAGTCATATTAACTAAAAAAAAAATCACAAATTACAAAAGCAAGTCACAAATCATAAAAATTAGGGATGCATGTTGGTGCAGCAGGCAGTGCTTCAACCCAGGCTGCTGGATGGACTGGTTGGACGAGGTCTCTCTGTGTGGAGTTTATATTTTCTGCCCCTGCCTTTATGGGTACTCTAGTTTCCCCCCACAGACTGAAAGCTTCATTTGGAGACCCTAGAGTTGGCTTTTAGAGTGATTGAATGTATGGTTGGTTGTCTCTATGTGTCTGCCCTGTGAGTGAACGGCAACTGGTCCAGGCTGTACCCTGCCGCTCGCCCAATGACAGCTGGGACAGGCTCCAGTTTACCTGTAAAGATGATGGATGAGTTAAAGTATTTCATTAACCACAAAAACATAGTAGAAATCAATGCTAGCATGTAAATGTTCAGTGTGCACAAACGATGTTAAAGAAGAGCTCAATAGAGCTTCTGTTCTCCTCTGAATTCTGCTCACTTGTGGTGAAATTACTGTTTGGCTAAAATGAAAAAGTTCCAGGTAGCACACAGTGATGCTCTCAAAATGTTTCTCAAATTACCAAGATGGACAAGTGCCTGTCAAGTGTTTGTTACTTATTATAAACCTACATTTTATGCTGTACTTAGATAGTTATGTACAAATTTGTATATTGATTTATTGATTTAGAAAATGAAAACATAACCCTCTCTAATAAAGTGATAGAGTTTCTCTTGTCACTGAAAATTTTGGTTCAAATGTACTTGCTGTAAATACTTGTTTTGGTGATATGGATCTGTTGGTCTGACATAAAGTTTATTTAAAGAAATTAATTATAAAAAAACAAAGTATACAAGTCAATTATGAGAAACAAAAAAACATTTTACAAAAAAAATCATTAAACAATTTTCTGAAAAAAAGAAAAAATCATGAATCATGAAACAAATCATGAAAATCAATTTTTAAAATTTGTAAAAATAATTTCGGAGTCATAAAAACATTTCACGTTATAAATAAGACCTTTTACAATTACGAAACATGCCATAAACTGTAAAGCATTTCACAAATTTTATGAAAAACACACACACAGAAAATAATGATACACAACAACATTCATGGGCAGCACAGTGGTGCACAGTAGTGCAAGTGCCTGGTTAGTTCCCCGTGTCGGTCAGGACCTTTCTGTGTGGAGCTCCATGATCTCCCCGTGCATGCCTGGATTTGCCCTGAGCACTCCTGCTTCCTCCCCGAGACCAAAAAAAACATGTACATTAGGTTTACTGGTGACTCCAGATTGCCCTGAGGTATGATTGTGAGCATGAATGTGGCTCTCTATGTGGCCCTATGATTGACTGGTGACCGGTTCAGGGTGTACCCTCCCTCCTGCCAAATGTCAGCTGGAATAGACTCCAGACCCTGTGACCCTGAAAGGGATAGTGGTATAGTTGGATGGATGGATGCAATAAAATAGACTCTGCACACAGAAAACTTGTCTGACTAGGTTACTCGGCAACGCCTGCTCTGAAAAGGGGCTCTCAGACTCTGATTGGTTGGTCAGTGAACCAGTCAGACAGTCAAAAAGGGGTCAAGTGTCTACATTTTTATTGATTTTTTAATACAAGATTACAAGGTATTGTGACATCCCTACATGCCTCCATCTTAAAACCTCTCTTCAAGCTAAATCAGCTCCCCGCAGTCATAAATATGATATCTCCCTCTCCTCATGGAGCCTCTCAGTCTACACAGTGGTTTGAGGTAAACGCATTAGATTCATTTGAACCGCTTCTTGACTCATTCCACTTTCCAAATGCACAAACAAAAAAACTTTGGTGGCATTATGTGTTATCACCAACAGGAAAAGGCTCCTCTTTATTGAGAAATTAATCTGTTTTCTCCTGAAATCCAAGCTCAAGAGGAAAACAGGTTGAACTGCAGATTGTGGACTCTATAAACATGTGGTCTGGGCTGTTTACTTGTCTTTATGAGAAAATAATATCTCTTAAAGGTCAGCTCTCGTTGCTTCTGAGGTTGCGAAACAGCACCCTGCATGCTATGCAGTTTCTATCAAAGATATCTGTTTTTTTTAACTCCTTAAAAGCAGAAATGTTTCCCCTTTAGACTTGAAATATCGTTCCCATATGCACACAGACAGCCAATCACACACAGATACAGCTCATGCTAATGATGGGCTGTCACGCAGCCTGCAGGGGGGCTTGTGTATCAGTGGTATTATGAAATCATTAAAGACTCAAAGTATCTCCACTAATTGGCACTCGTCAGGACGGCGAAGAGGCTGAAGTCCTTTTATCTCTGAGATGTGTCGGGGAACTGTGAGCAGGATGTGAACCCTCGCCTATTACTAAGCTTTGACTGACACCTGTCAGATCTACAGAGGAAAGGTCAGGTGCTGACTGACTTCTGAGGATGGTGCTCTAAACAAAATGTAATTTACAAAGACTCCAGTAAACATGCATCAGCAAAGGCCAAACTGATGGGTAGACTCTCAGGATCAATACAGCAGAGAGTGCTGTTTGCTCTTACAGACCCAATGAAGTTGAGACGTTGTGTAAAATGTGGGTAAAAACAGAATACAGTTATTTTTAATGCCTTTTCTCCCTGTATTCAATTGAAAACACTACAAAGAAAATATATTTACTGTTCTAACTGATAAACTTTATTGTTTTTTTCCAAATATTTTCTCATTATTAATTTGATGCCTGCAGCACGCACCAAAAAAGCTGGGACAGGGCAGCAAAACACTGGTAGAACTGGAAAATGCTAAAACAAAAAAAAACTTCTAACTGGCACATTTCACTTGTGAATAGGTTAATTAGAAACAGTTGAGTTCCATGATTGGGTAAAAAAGGAGCATCCCTGAACTACTCAGTTGGTCACAAGCAAGGATGGGTTGAGGTTCACCACCTTGTGAACAACTGCCCAACAGTTTGAGAACAACGTTTCTCAATGCAAAACTGTAAGGAATTTAGGGATTTCATCATCTACAAGTACGTTATGTTATAAAAAAAAAAGTGAATGCATAGAAACCTCTGCACATAAGCATCAAGGCCAACACTGAATGCCCATAACCTTCAATCCCTCAGGCAGCACTGCATTGAATACCAACATAATGCTTTGAGGCATTTAAAGATTATATCTCAGGAACACTTTGGAAGGCTGTTGCCAGTCAACAGAGTTGTTGCTACATCTACATCACTATCACTACATCAGAATTTTATCATCTACAGTCCATAATATTATCAAAAGCTTCAGAGAATCTGGAGAAATGTCTGCATGTAAGTGGTTTCATAATGCGTGTACTAGACTGTCCTGCCTTTCTAGGGGCCTCTTTTATAAAGCTTGCTTACGCACAAAAGAAAACGTACGCCATTTGTAAGCAATGTTTGGGATTTATAAAAAACAAACTTGACAGGAGATTGTGAGCACCTCCACGGCAGCTCTGACCCTGCCGTACGCACAAAATCTGGACAAACGGGAAACTCCAACCCAACACTTGAAGGATGATTTATGTGAAATAATCGATTACACATTTCACAACAAGGATATATTTGCAAAAACAAAGAATGAGGGAAAATTTGTATTGATGCACTAGGGAGTTTGCGAACACATGCACGCCCGCGAACACATGCACGCGCACACTCCCACACACATAACCTGTATATTATTGAATCAACTATGTTGTCATTGTGAAACAAACCTTACATGTTTATATGAAATCCATTCACACCCAAAATGTGCCATACAAATAAAGTTTTATATTAATAATAATCGTAATTAAAACGACCTGATCGTTGCACAAAACTGCTGCTCAATTAGGCTACAACACCTTCCTCTCGGTCCACTGTGAAATTGGTATCACTGAATATTCATCACCTGACCTTTTATAGGCACCATATGGGCAGGGCAAAGCGTTCCCTCACGTGCGACAGTTTTAGAGTTGATTGTGATTTTTAACAGGCGTAGAATGTGCGCGCACTCTTTTATAAATCGGAACGTTTTTGTGCGCACACATTTCCTGTGTTTCCAGCGTACGCCATTTATAGTGATCTTTCCTACGCACAGTTTTATAAATAAGGCCCCAGCTCTGTCTCCCACTGAAATGTGTGGCGCAGTATGAAGCGCAAAATGCGACAACAGAGACCCAGACTGTTGTGCAACTGAAGTCGTGCATCAAGCAAGAATGGGAGAGACTTCCGCCGACAAAGCTCCATCAGTTAGTGTCCTCAGTTCCCAAATGCTTATTGAATGTTGTTTAAAGAAAAGGTGATGTAACACAGTGGCCCCTGTGCCATGTTGTGGGCATCGAATTCAAAACAAGTTAATATGTGCGAAAATACAATGAAGTTTATCAGTTTGAACATTTGATATCTTGTTTTTGTAGAGTATTAAATTAAATATATATCAAAAAGTATTTGCAAATCATTGTGTTCTGTTTTAATTTGTGTTTCACACAACGTAGCAGCTTCATTGGATTTGAGTCTGTACTTGATTCATTAAAGCTGAATCAAGTAAGGTTAGCAGGTTATGAAACAGACTGAAATTAATATATATGTCTCTGAATGACCTTCTGAAGCAAACAAAACCTCTTACAACAAGATTTAGTATTTTGTCTTATTGATACAAACTAAAACTGCTGCTAGGGAGTCGTAATAAGAAAATGCATGATGAGCAATCGCAAAGAACACCTAAGAGGATACTAATGAAATTTAAAAAATAAAAAAGTTTGTGCTTCTTTTAAGTCAGTATTTCTCGACACTCCTGTAATTTTAAATTTTGTCTGCTGTGAAGGGGAAGGAGAGTAAAACTTTCTTAAACTGAAATGACCTGTACTGAAAACAAAAGGAAGCAATCTTAGCGTGGCTGCAGCCTCACTGGTTGTATTATTTAAACATTGTGTCACTCTGACAGCATAATCAGGATGGTAACAGTAATTAAACGGCTTACTGCACGACATTATCTTTGTAAGCCACTCTCTTTATATCTCTCTCTCCGTACCTGCAACATCAAGTAGAAAAAAGCATTGATGCACATGCTAATGATACTGTGAGTAAACGGATGCACAAGTTTGTCTTAAACATAGAGGGTCTACTAAAAAACCACAGCTCTTACAGGTGAAATGTGGAAGAGGGCTTCTGCGGGACTATCTGTTTGACAATGCAGGTACAGTGTGTTGTTTTATTGATTGATCATATCATCATTTTTCTGATAGCTAATAATTACACTGACTGTTTATATGCCTGGATGTGTCGCCAAGATAAAGCCAATGAGTCAATAAAGCATTCAAAATCTACAGTTACCTGCTGTAAAACGTCTATACAGTAAATTACTGAAAAGGGAAATCAAAAGAAAATCCTATTTTGCCCAGAGAAACTGATTCACATTTTTGGGTGAAACAAATGTTTGATAAAATTTACTATAAAAGATAAAGCTGATGTATGCATTCTTTTTTTTCTTTTTTTTTTACAAAATGATATATTGCTAAAAAATAACAAGAAAAATAATTAAATACACAGTAATATAAACTAAAATAAAGCAACTTCACTGTAATTTTAAGAATGCATTAAAAAAAGCTGTAGAATACAATATGGTTTTGATATGGTTTTTGAAAATACAGTAATTCTGCTGTAAATTAAAATACAGTAATGATATCTTGAATAAAAATACAGTAGTTAATCTATTATTGAAACTACAGTTATTGTGCTGTAAATTAAAATAAGTAATGCTTCTGTAAGAACATTTACAGTAACTTAATGACACCTCGTTGTCAGTAAGTTACTGTAAAATTAACTACGACTGTTTTACAGTGTAGGCAGAGGCATAAACCATAATGAACAACCAAAACACAAAAAGTATCCAAATGGGAGAAAAATGATGTGTAACACTGAGTCAAAAAATGTACAATCAGTAAAACATATGTCTTTTTTAAGAGTTTTTCAAGAATGACTCCTTAGTAGAGACATCTTTATAAAATAATCCAATCATCACAGTTCAGAGGCAAAGAGCATAAGTGGCTGCTCAGCAAAGATTTATATGCATGTAAACAGCAGGATTAAAGTTCTCAGTCGACACAAAGGATTTCTGTAATTATGATGTTTGTAATTTTGTTCATTGTATAACTGTCATGGAAAAGAAAACCAAATTGACGTTTCACTGACACTTCATAATTATGCATTTATCCTGTAGTGCAAATGTAAAACTGTATTCCAAGGCATTTTATGTGCTTATTGTTACTTTACTTTTTATTGTTTCATGTATGACCTGATGGACAGTTACTATATCCCACCGCCTCTGCATTAAAAGACTTTAGCATCCATGCAGTCGACGACTGAGGCAGGATTTATGATGTTTTGAGTTGTTTTGACAGCAAACATAAATAAGCATCGCTTTGTCATGTCCGCAGTAGCCCATTGTTTGACTGTAATATTGAAGAATGAAAATCCTTGAGAGGTTAGATTGACTATTTCAGTCTTCTTCAGTTAAACTTCCTTTTACTTTTTTATTGAGCTTTCATTAACTTTTTGGTTTTAAACCAAAGTTTCATTTTTTCGTCAGTCTCAAAAATGCCCCAAAAGGCTTCATTTGTGCGATAAGGTAGAGCATGAAGGTAGAGCATGTTTTCCCTGCATCCAACAAGCTTTTGAAAAAATTATATTAAAATGCATGCTTCATTCAGGAACAGCTGTGATCAGGTGACAGATGGCTAGTTTATTTTAGTATATTGCAGGCTGTCTTTTCAAACGTACTAACCACAAAAGAAGCCATAGAAATGTCACATTAGTTGACGTGGAGACTTCAAATGAGATCCTTTATATGTCCTAGTTTGAAACCATGAATTAATAATCACTAAAAACAGGGAGCAGGGAGATCCTCTTTAACTTTTTTACTTTAAAAAATTCAGTCAAAACCCTTTTTTCTGCTTTAATCCCTGTAAACAAGATGATCAGTGTGATTAAGTGAATCTTAGTGTGACTTTGCTCATGAGGACTTGGTTTACTTTTAATTCCAAGCTTGTATAATATTATGTGTCATCTACAATTTATATATAATTAATTTGCATTTTAAAACCTCCTGCAAATGATCACAAATCAGTTCATAAGGTTTACTAATCCACTGACACAGATTATTAAACATGAGACGGACAGAGTTTAGGCCAGTTTAAAGCAACAATGAGGAGCCTTAGATCTAATATGAAGATTTCACACATGTTTATTTTTCCAAAGAATTATTGTCATTGCGATAAGGAACTGTATTACTGCATCATTTCCTCATATTATGTAGGCTTAACTCACTGTAATTGCTTATTATATAGAATCCGCCATTTTTAAATTCCTCACAGTAATGACAAATATTAAGGGTTTTTTTTCAAACGTTACTTGATTGTAAATATTTTCATGCATGTAAAGAAAAAATCAAGGCAAAAAGTTAAGAGGCACCATTTCTTTTGCATGACTAAATACTCATATGTAAAAGTAAAAGAGGTCCTCTAGAACATTTACTAGAGGATATTAGTTTTGTTTGTGCTTTGTTTAATATTTGTTTAATTTAATATAGCAGTTAAACAGTAAAACAAATGATTTGCTGATTTTTTCTTCTTTGTAAATGTTAAAAGATCAGACATTCTAGAAGTATATCTCCGCTGGAGCTGCTGTCACTTTTCCACATGGGCTCAGGTTGCTCTGATTGTTTGGCTGGTCCACTCTGTGGTAACTGGTCAGTTCGACCCCCTTCAGCACAGTGATTCTGTGTTATTTCAGAAGTCTATGCTCTACATAGGGTTTGCCAGTCTTAGACAGTGGGCTTGAACTGCTGACAGCCATAGGATGTCACAGCCACATGGCTTAGCCCCTCTGAGAGAGAGAGAGGGAGAAGTCGAGATATTACATTTCCAAACCTTACTGACTGCAGTTATCAACAGGTTGAACTGTCAGTGTGGTCATCCACTGAATCAAATACAGCCAGGTTATTTTTAATTATTAATCTTACATATAGCAAACTGCATGAAAAGAGCTCCTGGACTGCAGACACCTTAAGCCAGGGGTGGGCAAACAGTGACCTGAGGGCAACATGCAGCCCCTCTACACCCTCGGTCCAGCCTGCCGTTCAGTACTACGAGGGCTGATTGATAAGTTGTGAGCCTCATATTTAAGGGTTTGACTTTTGGCAGACATATTTCATTATTTTTAACATAATCCTCTTTAGTATCTATACACTTTTGCCAGTGATGTTTAAGGGCCTCAATGCCACTTTTAAAGAAGTCCTTTTCTTGACCGTTCAGAAAGTCCTCCACTGCATGTATGACGTCATCATCTGACCGAAAGTGGGCACCGGCAATGGCCTTTTTCAATTTTGGAAATAGATGAAAGTCTGATGGAGCGAGATCAGGCGAATAAAGCGGATGCTCAATCAATTCAAAGCCACAATCTTGAATGACAGCCATGGCAATGACAGACTTTTGAACAGGGGCATTTTGTCCATTTTGCAAAAGTCACTTGCCTTGTTTACTTTAGAGTGCTACCTCTTTGACATAAACTGACCAAATGACACCAGTCTTCGGGTACACAGCCTTAAATAGTCAGGGAATAGTAGAGCTGAAAAAGGACATCCCTGCTTATCGTCTTCAATACAAGGCTCACAACTTATCGTTCAGCCCTCGTAAATAGAAAAAGATGTATTGTCACAAGGAAACATGAGGATATCTGCCATGGAAGATTAAATAATATTTCCACAAAAATAAAGCTGTAATTGGGGGAAATTACTTCTGCCAACAAGGTTACCGTCAGCAAGATAACTCAGAAGGTTATGAACAGATTTTGATTTAATTTCGTTGGATTGTTGGTCATGGCACAAATAAGTAGTGTTAGATTCTGGTGGTGATCTGAATCTGGATCTTATGTTTTTTAGGATCAGTGAAAATGTGGACAGTTTTCCACATTTTCACTGATAACTGGGCTAAGAATCTCAGACATGTCTTGGTGGAGAGTTGTGCTCTTTGATATGCATTACAAAGTGATTTGTATGAGAAGTTAAACTTTAGCAACAAGTAAAAAATCTTTTAATTGCAGTTTAAAAGTTGCTGAATGAATCCTGAATTCTATAATTAGCTCAATAAATTTTAAGTGTTACTGCATTTGAGCTTCTTGTTCTTTTTGGTAGATTATTAGTTACTGTAATTACCTCAGCCACAGGAGTTATGTTTTTGCAGGTATTTGTTAGTTTGTTTGTCTGTTTGCCTTTAACAAAATAAATCAAAAAGTTATGAACAGATTCTGATGAACTTTTAAGGGAATGTTAGTCATGGCACAAGGAGGAAGTACATTTTGGCAGTGATCCAAACAAGGATGCAGATTTTCTGAAAGGATTTCTAAACAGTGTAAGATATGGCAGTTTAACCACATTTTTGACAATAACTTGCTCAGAAATGTTAGAAATGCCCTGGTATGTGAAGTAGGAGCACTTCTAGTTTTGAATTTGATCATCCCATAGTTACCACAGTTTGACCCTCTGACAATAAGAAAAAACTTATGTGGCCTTTACGGTTAACAAAGTTGGCCATCCCTGCCCTAAGCACACTTTTAACCATGCCTTAGTAACAAATGTGAGGTCATGATTCAAAATTAAGCACTAAAGAGACGTAACCCAGACTAAGTTTTGTCAAACAAAGGTTGCTTTGAGAGGAGGCTCCTGAGTGGGTCAGCAGACCAGTCAAAGAACCAACAAAGGGTACGGGTTTCTTTCTACAAGCGATCACCTAAAGTTTCTTATTTAAAGTGTGTCCTTGGAAAAGTTTCAGCTGGAGCCTCCAACTTTCACTCTGTGTAGACAAACCTGCTCCAATCTTTTCTTGCAAGACTTCAATGGCCTAGTTTGAAGACCCAGAAGTAACCTCACAGAGCTGCTCCGCTGTATGTGTTCTGTTTGCATTATCATGATTTATTACTCCTGAAGCAGGCGGGCTGATGCACAGGAGAGCTGTCTGAGGGACCAGTCTCCTGTGACAACAGTCTACTATGACTGCGTCAGTGCTTTTATTATCATTTACATGAAGAAACTGGGTTCATGGCCAAACTGGAGCTTCTCTGTTGGTTTTTTAGACTTTGAAGCTCGCTCGAGTAATCCTGCCCTAAATAGACATCTAATACACACTTTTCCCTTTTGACAGAGTGAAGGCAAGGACGCTGTGTCCTCTCTGTCTGAGGCTGCTAGCCTTTGTGGTATTTACATAATTCAAAACAGTGAGAAAATGAATGGTGTAAAAACACTTAAAGAAATGTAAATGAGAGACCTTTTTGTCACTGGAACTTTATGTTTTTGTCTTTTTTCAGAAGTTTAATGCCGAGGACCCTCGAGAGCCAAATCACAATGGAGAAGACACCAAGCTACTTTGTGACAAAAGAGACGCCACATCGGATCTCTTCCATGTCTCGAGATACAAAACTCATCGTAGTGGTGCGGGACCCCGTCACTCGTGCAATATCAGACTACACTCAAACTTTATCCAAAACTCCGGACCTGCCTAGCTTTCAAGACCTGGCCTTCAGAAACCAGAGTCTTGGCATTGTGGACACTTCTTGGAACGCCATCAGGATTGGCCTGTATGTTCTGCATCTTGAGAATTGGCTCCGCTACTTCCCCTTGGCCCAGATCCACTTTGTTAGCGGGGAGCGTCTTATCACAGACCCAGCAGGGGAATTGGCTAGGGTGCAGGACTTCCTGGGGTTAAAAAGAATTGTCACAGACAAACATTTCTACTTCAACCGCACCAAGGGCTTCCCTTGCCTTAAGAAGCCGGAGAGCAGTGGCTCTCCTCGCTGTCTGGGCAAGTCAAAGGGCAGAACTCATGTGCAGATAGATAGAGACGCCATCGACCAGCTGAGAGACTTCTACAGACCCTACAATGACAAGTTTTATGAAATGGTGGGCCATGATTTCAAATGGGAATAGAGGTTTGGACATGTTTTTCAATTGAACAGGAAATAAATCCCTCTTCAAAATGGTTTAACCTTCAGTATCAAGTAGAGGTGAACACAGGCAAACATGCTGCAGTGGCCCGAATGCTCTCCAAAAGAAAAGGATGATGCACAAACATGATGCACGTTTATTTACATGCACAAGTCCAAGAGAAGCACACTGTAAAGTTTCAAATAACACATGTGCCAAAGAGCAGGAAGAGATGCACTTATTGCGCATTTGCCACAAATACCAAATACAACACAAATCCAGAGAAGAAATGCAACAGAAACATACAGGGCTCAGGGACTATAGGGGGCGTGAGATGAGAGTATTATTTTTGAGTAGAGGTGAAGGAAGACACCGACGGTCTAATTTAAAACTTCAGACCACACAACAAGAGACATAGACAAGGTAAAGAGGCCTAATTTTCAGCTGTCCTTAATAAAACAAACATTTAGCCCATGGTATTAATGTAAATTTAGTCATCGAACGCTTCTTAATGGCGGATAGCTTATCTTCAATATGCTTAGTTCAGCTTTTCCAGTGTTCCAATGTCTGAGTTGTTGCACCACCTGAGATGGTTTCAACGCAGTCTTAAAAGGTTAATTCATTTTTTTGAAGTGGGATTGCTTGAGGTTTATGGCACCAGTAAATATAATTGTCGATATAGGAACCTGTTAAGCTTTGTCCCTGCGGGGTGATATCTGTGAGCCCTTTAAGATTATTTTTGAGCTTTTATGTCTCTATTTGGACAGAAAAAGGATGAATTTTGGATGACAGCTATGAAGGCCAGCATGTGCTAATGTTTCTAAGCAGTATAGCTTTATTTATTTATTTATTTATTTATCTATTTATTTATTTATTTATTTACATAGAGGGCAGTGCACATTAATGAACATTGGCATGTAAATGTGCCAGATTATAGCCACAGGCTAATTTCCATCTGTGGTCCCTGGCAGGTTGATGTAATGCATTTGCACTGGTATGTACAATCTTAAAATACATAAAGTCCATAAAACAACGATAACAGGCAGCAGCAAGATGACAGATAAACATAACATGACATTTACATTGAATTACAGGACAAAAATACACCATCATAAATGATATGCTCAAGACAAACCATAACAAAGAGACCCTCAGGGTTAAAGTGCGTGAGCTGTTTAATGTGCAGAATGCAGTGTTTAAAGTGCTGAAGTACTAAAGTGCTGCTATATTGCACATCATGAAAGCTTGCTAGCTTTGAAGCAGCTAGCCTACATAAAGCACAGCCACTTAAACAAAGCTATCTGGTCATTCAAGAGCTCTACTATGAATCTGCATTGTTTATGAATCTCCTCTCGTTTCTATGACAAATCGTTGGGCTGTTGCAGCATGTTTGTCCCTGTCAGCCACTGTAATGTCAGTGCGAAGGAAGAGAGCTAACAAACTCAGACTACATTTAAGTGTAACAGCAGGAGAGGTATTTTTCCTCAAAGTGACACCACTGAACACAACATCTAAGATGACATTGCTTTTGCACTTGTAATGATCGGTTACCAGCCAGCATCCTGTTTGTTGCCAGATATAGCCATCGTTTCCAGCTCCAAACTCACACGCTCTCTGTTCCTGTAACTGTGTTTCATTACTGACTACTTTCTCCATTCGCTGACTGGTTTGTGAAAGGAGGAGATTCTGGGGAGAGGGATTAGTTCCTCTTAAAACCTGCTTTACTAATCACGGCAGGGCTTGAAAGCAAGACCTTGGAAAATGTCAGTGAAGTCTTCAGGGAGAGCAGAATTAAGCTGCAGCACTGGTGGTAAAAAGCTGAAATGTGAAGCCATAATGTAAGTATGAAGCACCCAATATCACTTAGCTACTGTTGTTACAGTTCTATATACAGGGTGTCTTTTCTTGTCCTTTCCACCTTTAACCTGTGAGTGAAAAGTCAATATATGCTGTATCATGCACACCTCACTTTGTCTCTTTGCTTTATTTGCTCAATTCATGTTTGTATTTTTGTTATGAAAGTATTTAATCACTGCCTTATTCACAATGCTTGTCTATGAACATCATTAAAATATGATGAAGCACAACACTTTTCTAATCATTAATTCTGTCTAATCTGAAACCTTGACTTTGATGAAATACATCACACAAAAAGCACATTTAATGTCTTTTATCACTCTAACTTTGCTTGATTTTTTTACAAAAACAAATGAAATGGAATATCAGTCCTTCAAACTTGAAACCTAAGATACTGCTCATATTAATAGGTATGCTTGATTTTGTACCTGCACACCTATTTTTTCATGTCTTATTGGCACCGTGTGCTTTAAAACAGGTATAATCGCTTCCACTTAAACATAACTAACCTGTGTTGCCTATGAAAACGTGCGTCATTCTGATTTCATTCTGTACGGTTTGTTGTGGGCCTGGTGGTGGTGGTAGGTGGGGGAGCGTGGTGGTGGGGGGTGTAGGTGTAAAGAATTTCAATCACTTTTCAAAGACAAAGCAGGCAACACCTCGTCGTGGCAGGTTATCAAATAGAATCTGGGACTGCATGTCACATGATTGCAAAAAAAGTTTGGATTCTGCCGCCTGGTATGAATACTAAAAGGAGTCTGTCTGAGCCGGAGCCAGACTGATACAATACTGTAAAAACACAGAGCTTCTGATGCATGAGCAGGGATGAAGGGGAATATCTGTTGTTAAGTAGGGCAGAGCAAATAGTTCTGCACCGAATCAACTAGAATTTTAGTGCTTACTCTACAAATGTTTTCTCTGAATTTAAATGCATCCCTACAGAGCGCCTCAAGTCCCAAAAGCAAAATTTTTTATCTCCTGGGTGCAATATAATTATCATGTGCGTGCAGTTATCTGAGGCTGGCTACATACCAGTCGACTTTTAAATGTTGGCCAATTTAAAAAAAAACCCAGAGACCACTGACAGAGGACCAATTCAGACTGACTTTATGCTTATACCAGCTGGAGACAAGAGGGCATTATGTTTATGAACAATATCTCAGAAATGCTATGAAGAATTTTCATTAAACTTGACACAAACGTCCACTTTGACTCATGCATGAATTCAAATTTTGGGGGCTATAGGTCATAGGTCAAGTTCATGAAGTTTCATGCTTCTCCCTGCTTGTGACTGCAGTATCTAGCAAACCCCTCAAAAGATTTTCATCAAACTTTGATCAAATGTCCACTCTGACTCAAGGATTAAGTGATCTTGGAGTTTGCAGGTCTAAGGCAGGGGTGGAAAACTTTGGTCATTATGAGGGCCAGATCATTGTTGTCCTCAGATTTAGAGGGTCAATCATGTCAAATAAAATGATACTGTCAATAAGTAAATCAAAAACACTAGTAAATTGCAAAAAAATCTAAATTTATATTTGTATTTTAAAGCCTAAAACTGAACAGTGAAGCTGAATTTGAAAAGCTTAACACAGAAACTGAAGAACTGAAGCCTATCAAAGTTTTATTTATAGAGCACTTTTAAAGCAAAAGTTTACAAAGTGCTTTGACGGCAAACAAAAACAGACATAGGAACAAAGCACAAGAATTCAAGCACCAAGGAAACAAACACAGAAAACTCAAATTACAGCCAGAGGAACCCAAACAATGAAACCAGAGCAAAAGGGAGAACTCAGTGGAGATACAATACAGAACATCAGAGAACATCAGGCAATGTAAGAGTCCAGTCACGTTAAATATGACCAGGCCGACCAACAATATAGGGAGATAAAAGATATTAAAAGATAAAAGATATTATATTATTCTATTACATTTTATTCTCTTTATATATATCTATATACGTAGTGTACATATGCATATTTTGTATATATATATATATAAAATATACATATATACACTGTGTATGGTGAAATAACTTGAAACTGACAAAAGTAATAATAAATAGAAATTTACTGAAAATTAACTAATGAAAATCAGACATTGTTTTTGAATTGTGGTTCAGCAGAATCATTTAAAAAAATAAATCAATGAAACTGGCCTGGACAAAAATGATGGTACCCCTACAAAAGATTGCAAATGATTTGACCATAAGGACATGTTAACCTAATTTTGTCCTGTAATTAGCATCACAGGTGTCTGCAACCTTGTAATCAGTCAGTCTGCCTATTTAAAGGGTGAAAAGCAGTCACTGTGCTGTTTGGTATCATGGTTTGTACCACACTGAACATGGACCACAGAAAGCTAAGAAGAGAGTTGTCTCAGGAGATTAGACAGAAAATTATGGACAAGCATGTTAAAGGTAAAGGCTATAAGACCATCTCCAAGCAGCTTGATGTTCCTGTGACTACAGTTGCACATATTATTCAGAAGTTTAAGGTCCACAGGACTGTAGCCAACCTCCCTGGACGTGGCCGCAAGAGGACAATTGATGACAAATTGAAGAGACGGATAAGGTCATGGAGTCTATTGTTAATCCAACAATTACAAATGTCACATCTCAAGAATGCAGAAGAAAATTTGTCAGCCTCTTTGAAAAACCTATTCACAGTCAAAGCATTTAGATTTTGATTTTCATGGTTAAAGGTCAAGGTCAGAGTCTCATGCTCCTCCCAACAGTGAACACAGCATCTCAAAAACTCTTCTAAGGCTATTAAGGCAGTAGGTCCTCCTTTTTAATATACTGATTTTGTCACTTGTGTTTAAGTTCTTGAGCTTTAAAAGTACACGTCTGTTGGTGTCACTTGCTGATCTGTTAACTCTCTCTGGCTGCCAGGGGCTCTCGGGGGAGGCAGCCATAAATATCAGATGTTTTATGTTTGGATTCAAGATTGGGGGAAGCTTCAACTCAGCTGGTAGAAGTGAAATAAATATGCAAACACTGCACACTTTATTATTTTGACAAATAATTGGTTGTGACATGCCTTAGATGTTTGGAGAGCAGTAGTTTGTTTCCTGTAATAAAAGTGTACAAGCTTGTAGTGGTAAAACTTCAGGAGGATCTAAAACCACAGCTTGTGATAGTAAATACTTTATCCTTACCCACAGTCTAATTTAGTTTTAAGTACCCATGAAATGCAAATGTATGACCTCCTTATTCCCTTTACATCTTACTTTTCACATTTAAGAAAAAGGCTTGTGGGTCTGTAAGCAAACACTATCTTGTTGGCAGAATTATAAAGTTTTACATATCCCCATAAAAAGCCACAAGCTCAAGCCACGCAGAGCAAAAGCCATATATCAACTACACTCAGAAATGCTGCTGGCTTCTTTGGGCCTGAGTTCATCTGAGATGGACTGACACAAAGTGGAAAAGTGTGCTGTGGTCTGATGAGTCCACATTTGAAACTGTTTTGAAAATCATGGACATCTTGTCCTCTGGGCTAAAGAGGAAAAGGACCATTCAGGCTGTTATCAGGGCAAAGTTCAAAAGCCAGGATCTGTTATAGTATGGGAGTGTGTTAGTGTCTATGGCATGGGTAACTTGCACATGACAGTGCCAAGTCACATTCTGCATGTGTTACAGCAGTGTGCCTTTGTAGATTAAGAGAGCGGGTATCTCTTATTGAAAATGTGTGGCATATTATAAACAACAACAGAGACCCTGAACTGTCAAGCAACTGAAGCCGTACATCAAGCAAGAATGAGAAAGAATTTCACCAACAAAGCTTCAACAATGAGTGTCTTCAGTTCCCAAACACTTACTGAGTGTTGTTAAAAGGAAAGGTGATGTAACAGAGTAGTAAACATGCCCCTGTCCCAGCTGTTTTACAATGTGCTGCAGGAGTCAATTTCAAGATGAGTTATTATTTCAAAAGAAAAAGATGATCAGGTTTATCAGTTTGAACATTAAATATCTTGTCTTTGCAGTATATTCAATTGACTGGTGGTTAAAAAGAATGTGCAAATCATTTTTTTGGTTTTTATTTGTTTAACACAATGTCCCAACTTCATTGGAATTGGGATCTGTCTGTGAAAATGGCAATAGGGACCAACTTTGCCCTCTTTTCCAAGTATTGCTGTGGTATTTGTGCAATTTAGACAGTGCTCTCTCTGTTTGAGTTAAAGTATGAGTGAAGATTTGTCCGTGTCTTTAAAGCCCTCACACTAGACAGTGAGGGTTCACTGAAGGACAAACATACAGAGCAGCAGCTACTTACTCAGCATCTAAACGTCAATCACAACTAATAGACGCCGCATCACTGAACTCAGAGCTACTCTCCTTTAACTGATGCTAATCATTAGGAAGTATTTCACTCCCAGTGAAATGTAGGACATGTTGGTCGTCTCTGTTATCTACATACCTCAGATGTCTGCTACTTTTATCTATCTGAATACTACTGCATCTGAAGCCCTTTTAAAATCTGCATGTAACAGAGCATGCTTTGAAGATTTCTTGCCGTTTGATATAGAAATGCAGAAAGACGAGCAGAAGGAGCCTTAAAAAACCTGCTCTTATTTTACCTGCCTATATGTTGGGGCTCTCATTCATCCTCACTCTGTGCCTCTTTTGCCATGGTCATAGTGCATTGTTAAGAGAAGAAGCGTAAAAGGTGCTACACTCTGTGTGACCCTCTCTCATCACAGATGTCTGAATGTTTTCCCCTCATTTTTTTTTACCCTTGAAGCCTCACAGCTTTCATTCACCTTGTTCTCTTTCTTTCGCTGTGTGGGGGGCATGCCGGCTGTGTGGCAGCAACTCACCTCTGTGCATTAAGCTTAACAGCACTGGACAATACCAATGAAAAAAAACTTTCATGTCAAAATAAATTAATGACACAATATTATGTGATTCTTTACCACATGAAACAATCCAAACGCAGGGAGTATGAGAAGTACAGTGAGTCAAAACAGAACGATACATGAGACAAAGTATCCTATGATACAATATAGATATAAATAGATACAATACAAATTGTTCATATTTAATACAGTACTACTTGTATTGTATATTATATTTGAATTTGATATTGGATGACACATTGGGAATAAAAACTACAGCAAAAATTAGTATGAGATATCTGAGCTATTATGCAACAAATGGGATCACATGTAATGCCTTGCAAAACAATATGACACAACATATTAAGAGACAAGTCACAAAATTGCTGATACTGTAAATTAATACTTGGAACTTGACACTGAACAGAAAAGCACTACATTATTACTTTATTACGATATTGACCTCAACACTGAATGTAGCAATAAGAAACTGACACAACATGTGAATGAAACCATTCTGGTATGGGACACGGAGGAAAAAAAAAAAAAGCAAATACATATTATATATTATAACAAGATTGCAGGCTGTCATTTAATATACATATCCAAAAACTTAGAACTTGCTCCTTCCCAAGTGCAGGACTAATAGACTGAAAAACTCTTTTGTCCCTCAGGCCATCAGACTGTACAACTCCTCACTCAGGGGGAGGAGGAGTAACAGGAAGACAGAGGACGGGAAGGAGCAGTAGCCAGCCAGTAGCCATATTTTCAATTTAGTTTTTTTTAATAATATTTTTTATTTATATCTGGGAATAATTTTTACTGTTACTATTTTGCTTTTACTGATATCCTGTGTTATTTTTTACCCTATGTACTATACAATGCTACTGGAATCTTAGCTTCCCTATAGGAGTCTTCTTAAGGGATTAATAAAGCTCTATCTCTAAAAAGGGTTTGGAAGAAGTATGCACTTGTTTAATCACACCCCTTCTTCAAAAGGCCTTGACATCACTTATCCAGCTCCCTTGTGAATATAAACCACAACAATAGTTTTTCTCAACACATCTAAATCAGTCTGATTGTCAATGGTCTTGGCATTACAAAAAATTATATGAATGCAGACTGACCCTAGTTATACTTAGACACAATATGAGATTTCACGTATTTCAAGAAATGTTGTTGGTGGATACAGTTATTTTGCGTAATTGTGTGACTTTTGCACAAAAACGAGCCACGAAACTATGTTGGGTCAAATGTACAATGGGTGAAAAATTTCAGAGTGCTTTGTTATCCTTCCAAGAATTCTCTGTATTTTTGATTCTACTTTACAATGCAGCAAATGGATATGTTTTCCTCAGCCTATGCTGATTGATTGATTGATTGATTCAGCCAATCAATAACTCAGCATTTCAGTTTCAGGTGAACACATAGCCATGGCTGCATCATAAAAGAGACATCCTTGAGGAAAAATAAAGCACTCTGAAATTTTCACTCAGTCATACATTCCACCCAACATGGTTTTGTGGCTTGTTTTAAAAACTCACCAACAGCAGTGTGCCTTACCAGTAGTCTGAGCTTTTTCTCCTTAAAGGTACAGCTCTCCTGGGAGCCCTTTCAGCCACTTATCTGACTAATATCAAGTTTCTGATACAAACCCAACTCAAAAATACTGAAATACCCCTTTAAAAAAACAATGCAAGCATACAATAAAACACCATATTTCTTATTTTTAAAATTTAGCACATTACAAAGAGGAAGAACAAAAATAAAGAATAAAGCAATACATCATTAATGAAGCACAGCAGTTCAGTTACCATGGTCATGGTGCATTGTTAGGTGAAGAATCATAAAAGGTCTCCACTCTGTGTGACCCTCTCTCATCGCTGACGTCTGAATTTTTCCTCTCACTTTTTTCCTCACAGCTTTTCTTCCACCTTGCTCTCTTTCTTTCCCTGTGTCCCAACATTCATTAAAGTCTCTCGACCTACAGGTTGGAGGAGTGCATGCTGTGTGGCTGCAGCCCACCTCTGATACCCCTCTTCTTGTCATCATGCTTGCCAGCAGTTCATTTTTGTGGCTTTTCTGACACACAGGTGTGCGTCTGTGCGGCCGTCGCTCTGTGTATGGTCCACATGGGTCCTAATTAGGCCTGAGGGCTGGAAAAGGAGCAAAAAATCCCAGAGAACAAGCATCAGCCAGAGTCTGATTAGACTCAGCGCAGTGAATGGCTCTCCAGAGATTGCCTGCAGGTCAAAACTCTCCCTCTCTCTCTTTCCCTCTCTTGCTCTTTCTGCTCTCACACACACTCAGCTTTCTCTTTCAAATATGAATCCCCTCAGGAGGCAGCCAATGCAAATCATGCAATCCTTTGCGTTCAGGAGCACCGTGATGTGACCTATTTGCACTCCAGCTAATGAGGTGCTTGTTAGTCTTAATGAGTATTTGTAAGAGCTGATACTGAGGCCGTGCTGTTATGGAACATTATTGCAAACAAATCCCTCCATACATGCTTCTGTTTAATGTTTGAGTGTTTGGATTACATCTCTAATCCAAAGATTTCCCCTATTTCCTGTTTCATCCCCATGGAGCTGCCTGCTAATGAGTTAATGCTCAAAATACCTGAAAGATTAGCACTTAAAATGATACTGTCGACGGATGTAATATATGTCTTAAAATGCAATTAACACTGTGTAAGATGATTAATACATCCGACTCACTGTGATTATTACCTTGGCCGAGGAGGTTGTGTTTTTGCCAGCATTTGTCTGTTAGCAAGAAAACTAAAACACATACGAACGGAATCTGGTGACAATTTTAGGGAATGATTGGAGTGATTGGATATTGGCAGTAAGTTGAATCTGTTGTGAATCCAGGATTTTTTCAGTGATTTGTTAACAGTGCAAGATACAGCAGTTTCCACATTTAGAAAAATAACTTTCCCAACATTGTTGGAAATTCTTTGGCAGAGGTGTGTGCTTGAGAGCACTTCTACACAGCAAGTTGAAGAGAGTAAAACCTTTGGTGTTGGCAAAATTTCTGCAGGTGCAGAGTTAATTATACGCTTGGCGGAGTCAAATCCCTGAAAATGTACTCTCAGTTGAAAAAGTGTCGGTGTCAAAAACAAGTGTAAAAATGTTTCAGTAAATCAAATGCATAGGTGTCACTGTATGTTATTTAATTCCAAACTTTTCACTCTGAACTCTAAACCTGTAAGTGACACTTGTAGAGTCAATCATCCTGCCTATCACCCATTATTTGACAAGTACCAACAGATGCCACAAGCCTACGTCATTTTTTTTGTAGTTATATATTGTTTATTGTACCCATTGATATGAAGGACATAAATATAGAATTGTTAACACCTTCCAGTGTTAATATAGAGTTAACCTTAAGTAGTTAAAAAAGATACTTTGAGAGAGTACATCCCTAAAACTGCAAAAAAAAGTACCAATCAAAAGTCTCACTCCATGTATATGTTTCTGCCTGCCCAGGTTCGAAGGGAAGGGGTTTAAATCTTCAATCTTCCCTCAATTCATTTCAGTGGCATCAGCAAATGCTATAAAATAAAGGATTTGTTCAACTCAAAGATTTCATACACAGAAATATGAGGGGCAGGCAAAGGGAAAATTGAGGAAAGGAAGTTTTTTCCACGACGCACCATGAGGAAAAAAAGTTGAAATGTTGAGAATAAAGTCAAAAAGTTAGGAATTAACTTGATAGGTAAACGTCACCATTGTCCTCATATTGTATTCAAGTATGACCTTTTACTCTATTCTGTTTAACACTTTAGAGGGATAATTCAGTTTTTTGAAGTGGGGTTGCTCTAGGCCAGTGACACTTACTGCCAATAAAGCAACTTGCAAGCTTTTTCTCCAATGGGAAATGGCCAGAGGCAGACTGTAGGTGATATATAGCAGTAAATGGTGCCACCAAACCTCGTAATCAGCCCACTTTTAGGTTAAAACTACTCAAGAAAAACCATTGGCTCCATTAGATGCTACAGTAAGATTCTATACAGAGTTTCATTTTACCAAGGCTCCAATAGTGCCCAAGTGCTGCTTTTAAATCAGGCATCATAGTAAGAGAGTGACAGACACTCTATGTTAGCATGTTAATAGTCCATTATCAACACTTTAAAACAGCAACAGTTTTGTGAGACTGACAACAGCGAGAATGTTGCAAAGTGTGACGTGTCAGGTCCAAAAGTCAGTTTTCCCCATTTTCCCTATCGTCACAGAGACACCAAAACCGTGTTTTCAAAAGTCTTCATCCTAGTGGGAGTTTGTTTAAAATATGTTTTCAGTGATCTCAAACGCTGTTTAGGTGTGGACAGACAGACAATACTCACAGAAAAACCTGTGTTTTATAAAAAATATCTGCCTACGTGTGGTCAAAGACTTTCAAAAGAGAAGCAAGACAGATTAGGGAGAAAGGAAAGCCTAACTGGACAAGTACACTTAAAAAGACAACCCCAAAGGCTGTTAATATCTGTAAAAGCCCGAAGTGGCTTTTGATTAGAGGCCTTGACAATGCTGTTAGATGAAGGAAAGCCCTGCTAAAAAAGACTGAATCTACTTTTCTTTAAAACTGATAATCACATAAAACTTAAGCATTTAAATAACAAACAGAGCCAGATTACTGTGTACTTTAATCTCTAGATATCATGATATGCCTGCCTTTTAATTAGGAATGCATTTGATATGTGTTTGAAGCCTTTCAATGCGAGTGAATCAGACAGAAAATTTAAAACCCTTCCTGCTCCTCGAAGAGACGAATCCTCATGGTGGATCAATTGTTAAATGTATTGTACACACTGATGACTATATTTTAAGCCATATATTGATTCTGGGGAAGGTATCACTATAATACTCAAACACCAGAAGGATTAATACTCACAGCACTATTGATAGCTACTGGAACTGCTGCGACTTACAAATAAGTCTTTGAGGGTAAGAGTGAAAACATTTTGCTGTATCTCTCACATGCAAGGCTTCAAAGGGTGTTTTTGAGATAATTTTGAGCGTTATTATTTAATATTGATTATGGTTTCAAGCTGAAAACAAAAATGCAAAAGGCCTACTTTTCAGCTCCGAGTGGAAAAATAAAATACAAGCGGAATAGCTAAAGACGGACTGCATAAGTTGAAATGTCACAGTGGTGTTCATCAGGCTTTTAATGTAGTTCATCTGCAGACTCCCTGTTGATTAATGCAGCTTCAAACATCCTCTCTTTTGGATTTTTCATGAAGTCAGAAGTTAGAAGGAAGCAGCAGCAAAGATGTTTTCAAAAATGATCCCTCCCTGAAACCTGAATATTGCAATAATTCTTACATCATGTTGCTGTTAACAAAGCCGTTACAATTTTTAAAACATGCCTACAGGAAAATACATTTTGCATGCATATTCTATTTATGAAGCTGTGGATTGAAATATCAGACAGAATTTTCTCTGGATGTTCACAGGGTAGAATGAGGCTCGCTGCAATCCTAGCGAGACAGCCGCTGACACTGCAGAGGCAGAGATTCAGCAATGTACCTCGTTCAGTCCGAACGCTTCAGAATAGTTTAACTCCTCCAGCCGACAGGATGTCCCAGTGGTCGAAATCACCAGTGGCTCAGGAGCCAAATTAAAATGAAATGCTGACAACTGTGGCACAGTCTCAAGTACGTAATGATACGCGTTCTACTACTATTTGCGGACCAGTGTTGGAACTAGAGTCTGCGGGGAGGACACTTAATAAGCATGTTCATGTGATGTGCTCTATAAAGCCCATAGTGGAGACCAGGAGAGTGGAGTGGGAGGGATTTTATGTAAATTGTTGGACATTATGCCAGGTATGGTTTTAACAAAATGATACCACTGAGTCACTGATGTTGACTTTTAATGCGGCATGACATTAAACAGATATGATGTAAATATAAGGATGGGATGCAATGACATATTTTGTAATAAAATATTGTGTGAAAACCTTATGTTACATAGGTTTTAAGATTTGACATATAATATCATATTACACCTTATGTTACCACACCGTGTTCTAAGACAAGAAATAATTAAATAAGATAACAGAGCAGGATGGGACATGATGTCTAGGGATAGGATAGGATGAAACACCAAACTGGCTCGTGGTATAAAAATAGATCAGTCTGAAGCAGTTATCCGGTCATGATATCAAAGATTCAAGTACATCTGTGGAGGCCTGCATTGGTGAAATCCAACACCAGACGCACAATGGCCAAGTTAAAACATCAAAATCCAGTCTGCTAAGGCTATGTCCACACGTAGGTGGGTATTTTTGAAAACAGATCCCCTTTCCTGTTCTCCAAAATAAGTCCTCTCCACACATAAAGTTTTCCAACACATCTTTGTCAACATGAAAACACAAAGTTGCAGAAATGCACCGATAAATGCTGTTTATTGGCAGGGTCCAGTCTCTGTGACATGCAACATTTTTTTTGTTTTGCAATTTCAATGCAAAAGCGGCTTCATTGTCGAGTCTGTTCCAACCAAACGTTTGACTGATGTTATTGTTTAACTTGTGATCATAACTAATGTTATCGACGGTTTAAGCAAATATGTCTTCATTTGGAATTCAGTCTAAATCTTATCTGATGAACCTGATCAGATATTGTTGTGAAAAAGCACTTTTGTTTGCTTTGTCTTTTTTTTTTTTTTTTTTTTAAATAGATTTGAAGAGGGGCATGGTCACCCACTGGTGGTTCGAAACCGATCTGGGCATGGTCGTAGCGTATTGGGCCTGGGCCTCCTGGAGTTTTAATTAGCCACCCCAGCTGCCAATCCAAAATTCAGCTCTGTGGCTATTGGGTATTTGCCATGTTAGAGGTGGGGTTTAAATTAAAGTTAATGTGGGCTGTTGAAAAAAAGATAATAAATAAAGTTAATTTTGTTAACTTTTTGCACATTGTGACAGTGGACTAAAATCTTTTCTTTGAGTCTTCAAAGATGTACTGTAAGCATGTGGCTGCTGTTTTGTTAATTTTATCCTCTTTAGATTGGATGAAGGCTACAATATAAATTGTAATTCATGTGTGGATATCATACGGGAAATAAATACCATTTATTTCTTTATTTTACACTCCTGCACTTAATGTTAGTGTACTTAAATAGTATCCACAGGTTTGAACGTATTAAGAAAGATATTAACTTTGCCCTTTAAGTGACTTTATGGGTTGTGGGCTGGGGATAGGAAGAGGGCATGGAAAAATAGTAATCTCCATGAGAACCAACTTGATCAGGTCACTGGATTATAAGGATACTCTTAGACAAGAGGTCACAATAAGATAAATTACATTGGAAATATTGTAGTTGCTTTTAAGTCAAACCGTCACGTTGTAGTTTCACAGCTCAATAATAGCTTTTCACTCTCACTGATCATGTTTACACTTCAAACATCATGAAGAGTGGGTTTGTTTGTTTAAGATTATCACAAAGAGCAAAAAGTTTGTCATAATTTTCTTCTGGCTATAGAGCATATTATAAACAATGATCCAAAACGAGGTGAAAAATCCTATAGACTTTTAGTAGGCTTGAAGTTGAGGGAACCAGCACGACACTAACTTTCACGTTGGCAGTCCCTGCACCACGCTATTGAGATTCACTAGTCTGCAGAATCCACAGGCACAGGCAGCCGTGGATTGCCAGTCAACATGGTCACTTGTAAAACAATAACAATGGGTCTTGTCCAAATGTCATCAGTGTTTATGTTGAAGCAGCATCTTAATAAAGTGGCAACTAAATGTATGCATTATCACATAAATAGGAAGAATTGACCTTTTTCCCTGTCCTCACAGAAACACCATGCACTAAGTTTCTTAAGTCTTCCCAGGCAGTCTTCCCATAAATGTGTTATTTGTGCCCCAAATTGCTGTTCACATTGACAGGAGGTCAAAACTCACATAAATGCTGCATTCTCACAAATACCCACCTACATGTGGATGGCCTGAGGCTCCTCTGCTTGTTGTTGTGCAGTTTGCTCCCAAGGCTGCTCCCTGAGCTCACAAGATTCCTGTTGACCTTTAACCTGTAGTTGAGATATACGCTGGGGATGGGATGCTAGCTAGCCACCTCGGAGCTGTAGCAGTACCTAAAGTCTACTCATATTCCCTGGAGTACTTTGTGGCTCTTAACCTCAGAAATCGAGTTGTATCGGTGCAATATGACAGAGGCTTAACTTAACAACTGTTTGCCCGTCCGCATGCTTCAGGAAAAAGGTAATAAGTAGATAAATGTCCCATGAAGAAATTCTTACATTATAATTAACTAAACCAAGAGATACTCACAGTCTCTGTATTTTTATCAGCTGCTGTTACAATGACATCTTCATCCACTATTGGCTGAAGTCACCAGATAACATGGTTGAAAATTATATCATGATACCAGAATGTAAAGTCACCACATGGATGAAAATGTAAAAACAGCCTGCAGCCTAATTAGTCTAGGCTGATTGATGTTACAGTTGATTATTGATGTTTATTATGTCAGATCTGATTGCTGATTTGTTTCCATGTTTGTAGTTTACATCCCACACATCAGGTAGTTGTATACAGCCTGAGCTCTCTTGTGTGCCCAGGGTCAGCGCCCTGCATCAGTCAAATTTTACCAACCCGCACCCTCCCATACTTGGGACCCCACTCATGGCTCTGTGTTGAGCACAGCACTGTACAATCACACATCTCAAAGCACCTCAGACATCAGCTGAAACCATTAACCTTTTTCTTGGTATATTTACAGGTCTCTCAGAGGCTGAAAAGTTTAAGCCTCAGGCCAAACGTCAAAGTAGACAAATGTAATCCTCTCCTGAGTTTAAAAAACAAGATTTTTACTGTGTTTACAACCTGTGTACTTTTCTGATTTACTGCAAAGGGGCAAGGCATGATTCTGTGGTGCTGAAAATGTGGGGGTGGTCCCGCACAGTCATCAATCAGCAGGTGACACTTCAAATATAAAGATTTATGGCAAATCACTTACTCTATATCCTTTTTTTCCCCTTCATCCCTGTGTTAATTTTGACAGAACTTTTTAATTTAGTTTTAGTTAGTCTTTTGCCTAAAATATCTTTCAGTTTTAGTCATAATTTAGTCATCTAAATTGCTTTAATTTTAGTCTAGTTTTAGTTTATGAAATTACATAACATTTTAGTCAATGAAATCTGCTGTTTTATTTTTATTTTTTAAATTTAATCGACAAAGATATGAAGTGTTAAGTGTAAGTCATTTTTTATGTTTCCTTGAATTTCTGAAGTCATGTCTTACACTTGGATAAAATGAAACATCTAACTCTGAAAAGGAGGTTGTTTTTTCCCACCATTTTTTGGGGTTGTGTGATTGTTAGTTTTTTGAGTTGTGAACAGGACAAATCAAAAAGTTAATAATTGATTTTGATGATCTTACAGGGAATTTTGGTCATAGTAGAAGGAAGAAATAATTTGATTTTTTTGGTAATCAAAATTTAGATGTGGATCCAGCTTTTAATAAGAATTTGTTCTAGTTGCCGGGTAGGACAGTATTCCACATTCTAGCGAATAACTCAATAAGTTCTGTACAGATTTTGATTAAATTTCTACCTCACTTCAAATCACAACTCAAAGCCCATCTGTTCCATATTGCATATTCTCCATAACTTCTTTGTTCCTTTTTAACTTTGTGTCACTTTTCTCTGTTGTTTTTATTTATTTTAATTGTGTTTTAATGCTCTGTAAAGTGTCCTTGAGTGCTCAGGAAGGTGCTTTTAAATAAAATGTACTATTATTATTATTATTATTATTATTATTATTATTCAATTTTCAGGAAATATTGGTCATGATACAAGGACAAAATGAGTACATTTTGATGGTGATCCATGTCTGGATACAGATCCAGGATTTTTTTTTTTTTTAAGGATTCGGAACATTGTGAGATAGAAAAGTTTTCCACATTCTCACCAATAACTCAGTACGTTTTCAATGAATTTTGATTAAATTTTCAGGGATATTGGCACAAGGGAGAACTTATTAGATTTTGTTGGGGATCTGAAACTGGATGTTGATCCAGAAAATTTTTAAAGGATCACAAGATAGGGCAGTTTCCCAAACTTTTGATGCTTGCCTTGATGGAGGTTTGTACACTCCTAGTTGTTGTAATGAAACACTTTGCAGAATTGACGATTTAAAAGAGAGATATGAAATTATTTTATATGTCTCGCCTAGCATTGGTTCATTAACCTAACACATCAGATGGACCATTCAATAAATTCGACATGGGAAAGAGCCCATAGAAAGTGATTGGGGAGGGCAGAGCCTTTCAGAAGCATATCCGGCAGATGATTGGACAATCGTTCCATCAGTCACATTCATTATGTGCCAATCAGTGCGCTACTGCTGTGGTGTAAAAGTCAAAATGTAAGCCACTTCATGGAACAAGCTCTCATCAGAACATGTAGGAAGTGGAGCAAAAATATATGCTTTCAGTGTTATTATTTGTTTTTCATAAAATAAAGAAATGTGAGGGACCTTCTAGTGAAGCTGCTAGCATCTATGCTAATCTCTGTACGAGCAGTCACTTCCTGCTGTCATCTTGCTTATAGCTCCGACCTCGTCTTGCTCTAAAGGACGCTGATTGGGTTGTGCTGCTGTCATTGTAGAACTTGGCGAGATGGATCTGTCTGATGGCAGACATTGGATCAGGCTGATCCAGCTGCTGCACAAGGCTACTGGTTCATGGTCTATTGGGTGAAGAACCCTGTCTTTCAGTATGATGCAGTATGATAAGACAGGATACACTGGTATATTAAATTATTATGTGGTGCATTACAAAACCAAATTACACAGTACAATAACAAACATTGTGTAAAGTTAGGCTGCACACATTGAGCAGGTTCCACAGTAAAAGAGAATAAAAATACACCAAGAGGAGCAATCAAAACATGGGCAGTGTTGCACAAACCAGCAACAGCATAATGTACCTTTTTACATTATCCATAACAATAATAAGCAAAACAAGAAAAGAACACCTCGAGGCTATTTCAGAGCCCCTGGAGAACATTTTGATTGAGGTAGACACACGTTGGTGAGATCTCTACAATGGCAATGCAAAAAGCCACCTGCCCGAGCCTTTCTCACTTCAGCATAGCATGAGGGAACGATGGCAGAGGTGTGAGATTGAGATTTCGATTTGTATCTGTGAGTTTGTGCTCAAGTCCCTTAAATTAGCAACACTTGTCTATTGCCATCTCCTTGTTGTTGTGAGTTTGTCAGACAGAGAATCGTCTGTTTTCCGCAGAGGAGCTAAAGCGAGGTAGAGAAGCTGATTAAACTGGAGGAGTAGTAGTCAGAGCTCAGCATCTCTCTCACCAGGAGATGTGTTCTAATTAGAGCGCGTGCCTCGTGTCTCACTGAGGAGAATAACAAGCCTCATCCCAAGGCTGCCTCCACATGAACCTCGAGCTAACCGCGAGCAAACCCAAAACACGTCAGATGTAGCGGCCACCCCTGGACTCCAGACCACACCTGAGCCGACATGCCGTGCATTAGGATCTTCTGATGGGGGGGGGGGGGGTTTACATTATGAGGCAGCACTGGCTTAGCGGGGAGCCCCTCAGAGCTGGAGCAACAATGAGGGAAGACAAGTAGAGTTGTTTGTGGTGCCCAAATGAAAGCTGTAAGCCATAAACAAATCTTGATGCCTCCATAATTAGGAAATGGAAATAAACATCAGAAGGGTGGTTTTCCCCTTGCCGAATCTCTAAGAGGGTATGTTTGTACAAGATCTGTAGCAGAGCTAAAGGAGGGACGAACAAATTAAAGATGATGGCCCTGCTTACAACACTTGTACGATACTAATCTAATATACAAAGGACCTGTTCGTCTTCTGTAAGTAAATTTGCAACATTGTGGAGCATTTTATAACCTTTTGTATCATTCTATACAAATCCGAGAAGTGCCCCGAGAGCACAAACCTCAACAACATTGTCAGGCGAGTTCAAGAATGTGGAAATCTTCCCTTTGAGGGATTGTTGTCAAACTTTGCACAAATGTTCTTTCTGATTTGAGGATGAACTGATTGAATTTTGTAGGATTACAGTCAGAGGCCCAGTCACTGTACTCTCACTCTCTGGTAATGTTTTCCTTGTGGAGGCATAAAACTGCAATTTCAGAAGTTTTAGATTTTTTAAAGAGAAAGGATCATCTTTCCTGTTTGGGGTTGTGGCTGCAGCAAATTTGATGGAGTAGGAAATATTGCTTTATTGCCATTGGGGCTGAGTTTTTGCCGGAGTTTGTTTGTTAGCTTGTTAACAAGATAACTACAATAGTTATGAATGGATTTTGAGGACATTATCAGGAAATGCTGGTCATGGTAAAAGGGAGAAGTGATTAGATTTCTGTGGGGATACCAATCCAGATTTATTTATATATTTATTTTAAGATGTGTTAACATTGCAGGAGAGGGCATTTTCTACATTCTTGCTAAAAAATCCAGAACTTATATTTTCCCCTCTTTTAATTACTTGTTAATGTGTTGTTTCCTCATTTCTGACAATAACTCAACAATGTCAGAAATGCTGAAGAAGGTTTTGTGCTATTAGAGTACTTCTATTTTTCTATGATTTTAGAAGGTAGATTTAGATATTTATATTTTAGATAGATAGATAGAATATATTCATTGACCACAACCCAATGTAAAGTTTATGCCAAAGCTGCCATAAATTGACGGCACTGGTGACTGTCCCATTTTTTTTAGTACACCAGTATAAGTAACAGTTGACTCAAATTTTGATATCAAAGGGTGAAAGCACTTTGATATATCTCAGTCCTGTTTTTTCATATTTATGAAAGGAGGTCTGAATTTTTTTAAAGCACGATAGATAGATAGATAGATAGATAGATAGATAGATAGATAGATAGATAGATAGATAGACTAAAAGTCCATATCTATGAGTCACCTGTCGAATCAATAAATGACAATTTTAGAATCTCACTCAGACTTTATCTCAGTATAACCAATTAGCATGACAATAAGCAACACTGTGGTGGTTTCTTCCCCTTGAATTCAAATTGTCCTCAATCAGGCTGTAAATTCTTTGTTGTCCCCATAAACACCAGTGCACCCACACACATATACACACATGCTCCCTCTCGGTGGAGGATGGTCCAACCTCCCTGGGCGGCCCGTCTCAGATTGGATGTCAGATGCTGGAGACAGCTGCACTCATCACAGCTTTTTATGAATACATTACCTTTTATGTTCATCCAAACACTGATTTCTCCTCCTCGCAAAATCAAAGAGGACAGACGTTCACTCACCGATCGTCTGAAAAAAAAATATATATTGGAACTTTGAGGAAAAAAATGACAAAAATTTACAGCCTGAAAAAGATGGTACGTCTGCAAATCTTTCAGCTTGGTGATAATTCAAACCTCAGCGTCTTTTAAGAGTGTGTGTGCAGATGTTTGTGCCTGCATTTTTTTTTAAAGCAGAGATGGCTTATGAAATATCAAAGTGTGTTATTTGCCTCCATGAAACTCCACAACATCAAAGAGTCTCCTTCTCCCACAAGAACCCAAGAATCCTCCAGTTTTTTTACGTCTCAGAGATGCTCAAAAGCCTCTAATGATATGAAATACAAGATGGAGCTAGTGCTGCCAACATAAAAATGAAGGAAAAAAAAGGCAGTTTAGGTGATGATTGACATCCCTGCGTCTCTTTATTATTCCTGTGATGTTCGTCCAGACACGCCGGTGCCAGAAACTGTGGCCTCACACTTTGGCTGATGCAGCAATCTGGTGATATGCGTCTCTGTTGCCTGCCAACCACCTGGCTGGAAGAAGAAGCATAATCAACCCTTTCAGTCAATCACTCCGCGCACAGCCAATGGTGTAGGATGAGTGTCAGAGGAAGCGAGGCAGGCAGGCAGGCAGACAGACATGCGCTGGCTGTACGTCCAACTTTGACACTTCACACCTTGCTCTCCGGCATCCTGATGAGTCCCCGCGTGTTGGCGAGGCCTCAGGATTCCGGCTTCGCACACACCATACTGTGCATAATGGAGGAGAAGTGAATGTGCTGCGTGTGGGAGGAATAATCTCAGACTTTTTACAGGTTAAAGTTTTACATATATCCTCTGCCATCTGAAGCAGAAGCAGCTCAGCTTCTTTAAATGTCACTAAGTAAAAGTTGTTTTGAGGAAATGAGTCGGATTTGACTCTCAGCTCAAACTGATTTCTTTTGGGAACATCCACAGTTTCATTTTTAAGGTCAGTCTTCCATTAAGGATACATATGTTGTCATTTGGCAGAGAGGTGCATTTGTTTTATTTACACATTTTGAAATTCAACTGGTTTACCAAATAATCACACTTAGCCCATTAAGGCCAAAAAAGGCAACATCTGAAACCATTATAACTGTGATTTTTCATCATCTGGTCTGCATATAAACATAAAATGTTTATTTATATGCAGTCCAATTTGAAGTTCTCTATTTTCAAGCAGACTGACCCTTTTCTCATTTTCGCACCAGAGAAATAACCTGTAATTCCACATGTGATCAGCAGGGAATTCTTACAGGGAGTGTTTTTCTGACCAAGAATATAAAAGAAACAGTCGTGTCAACAAGTGCTGACCTCTACAAGAGCAGGCCTAAGCTGTACTCTTCATTTTATAAATGGGTATATATATATATATATATATATAAAACTAATTCAACTAAGAGGAAACTCTCAAACAAGAGGTCACGAAAAGACCTTATATATTGGAGATATTGTTCTTTCTTCAAAGTTGAACTGCCATGTTGTAGTTCCATAGTAGCTTAATAATAGCTTTTCACTCTCGCAGATTACATTTAATCTTAACTTTTCATGAAAGTAGTTTCCTTTGTTAAGAATATCCAAAAGCACAGAATTTTCAAGTTTCATTATTTTTGGCTAGCTAAAGTCCTTATTATCATCATTGATCCTAAACACAGTGAATAATCCCATAGGCTTTTAGTTGAGAGAACCAGCGGGATGCTAACTTCCGTGTTGGCACTCAAAAGTAGGTCATCCCTGTGACACTTTCTCTATATTCTGCTCTTAAAATTTTAATAACTAAAGATAAGATTGTATCCACATTGAGAGGACATTTGTGCAAAACGCCCTGAAAAAGTTTTTAAACATTGTTGAGGTTTAGGAGCAAAGAGTAAGCATGAGGCTCAGTGTCCATGAGCTTTAGTTTGAAATGTTTGAAATGAATCCTTGAAAGTGTCCTTAAGATACAGATCTCAAGCAAAACATAAACTTGAGGCTCCTTGACCATAACATTTACCTTTGACTTGTAAAATCTGATCCCTTCATCTTTGAAGCAGATTGGAAAAAAAAAAACCAAAATGTTCTGAACTGGTGCATTCACAAGAAAGCCCTGGAGGGGTGGCTGGATGGACAGACAGCCCCGAAACATAATTTTACCAGCCTTGGCAGTCACCAGCGCAGAGGCATTAAAAAATAATGGCAACGTGTTGTACAGCACCTCTAAAAGGGAGGCTAACAAAGTGCTTTAACAACAAAGCAAAAATAGGATTCTCAGAGAGTTCTGGAGAAAACAGACAGAAGGATGTTGACGCGGGCGATGAAAGAAGCAACTAGAGCAGGGATCGGGAACTTTAATTACACTAAGGGCAACACTGAAATAATCCTCACTACCCAAGGACCAAATGGTGACAAAATAGGCGTACAGTCCAGGCCTTTCTATGTGCATGCAAGAGTTTTCACTGTGTACACCAGTTTTCTCCCACAGACAAAAAACATACACATTATTTTGGTTGGTGTTTCTAATTTGGTGTAAATGTGTGCCAGATAGTTTGTCTATCTCTATGTGTCTGCTCTGTAGTTGACTGACAACCAGTGTCCACTGACAGCTGGAATAGGCTAAAGCCCCACGACCCTGAAAGAACAGACTGGTACAGATCATGGATGAGATGTACCACAAAAGCCACCTTTTCCCTGACTCACCTTTGTGCTTTCACTGTCTGACAGTTGTGAAAGGCATATGACCATCAGGTGGAAGCTATAGTTTTACAACTATCATAAGTACAATTGGGAAGAAGTACTGACCTACAGATATCAATTCTAATACGGCTGGGATGTTGTGTAAAACTAAATATAAACCAAATGCAATGATTAGCAAATCATTTTTTGTCCTATAATCAATCAGTCAATTGAAACACTCCAAGACAAGATATTTAATGTTCAAACTGATAAACTTCTTTTTTTTTTAATATTCACTCATATTTAATTTGATGCCTGCAACATGTTCCAAAAAAGCTTCAACAGGGGCAACAGAAGACTGGGAAAGTTGAGAAATCCTCAAAAAACAAACAAACAAAAAAAAACACCTGTTTGGAACATTTCACAGGTGGACAGGTTAATTGGAAACAGGTGAGTGTCATGACTGAATATAAAAGGAGCATCTCTGAAAGGCTCAGTCATTTCTAAGCAAGGATAGGGCAAGGGTCACCACTTTGTGAACAACTGCATGAGCAAATAGTCCAACAGTTTAACATTTCTCGATGTACAATTGCAAGAAATTTGGAGATTTCATTAGCTACAGTCCATAATATCATCACAGGATTCAGAGAATCTGGAGAGATCTCTGCATGTAAGCAGCAAGGCTGAAAACCAACACTGGATGTCTGTGACCTTCGATCTCTCAGGTGGCAATGTATGAAAAACCAACATCATTCTGTAAAGGATATTTCCGTGCGGACTCAGGAACTCTTCATAAAACCATTGTCAGCCAACACAGTTTGTCGCTACATCTACCAGCGCAGTTAAAACTCTATTGTGCAAAGCAAATGCCATATGCGAGGGCTGATTGATAAGTTGTGAGCCTTGTATTGAAGATGATAAGCAGGGATGTCCTTTTTCAGCTCTACTATTCCCTGACTATTTAGGCTGTGTACTCGAAGACTGGTGTCATTTGGTCAGTTTATGTCAAAGAGGTAGCACTCTAAAGTAAACAAGGCAAGTGACTTTTGCAAAATGGACAAAATGCCCCTGTTCAAAAGTCTGTCATTGTCATGGCTGCCATTAAAGATTGTGGCTTTGAATTGATTGAGCATCCGCCTTATTCGCCTGATCTCGCTCCATCAGACTTTCATCTATTTCCAAAATTGAAAAAAGGCCATCTCTGGTACCCACTTTCGGACAGATGATGACGTCATCCATGCAGTGGAGGACTTTCTGAACAGTCAAGAAAAGGACTTCTTTAAAAGTTGAGGCCCTTAAACATCGCTGGCAAAAGTGTATAGAAACTGAAGGGGATTATGTTGAAAAATAATGCAATATGTCTGCCAAAAGTCAAACCCTTAAATATGAGGCTCACAACTTATCAGTTAGCCCTCGTATCAACACGCAGAAACACACCGGCTTCTCTGGACCTGAGCTCATCCGAGATGGACTGACACAAAGTCCAATAGTGTGATTTGACGGGTCCACCTTTCAGATTGTTTTTGGAAATCATGGACGTCATGTCCCCTGAGCTTAAGAGGAAAAGGACCATCCAGATTGTTATCAGCCCAAAGTAGCAAAGCCAGCATCTGTGATGGTATGGGAAGTGGTAGTGCCCATGCCATGGGTAACTTGCACATCTGTGAAGGCACCATTAATTCCAAAGGGTCAGACTGGTTTTCAAGCAAAATTTGCTGCAGACCAAGCAACGCCTTTTTAATGACATCCCTGTTTATTCCAGCAAGACAATGTAAGCCACATTCTGCACATGTTACAACAGTGTGGCTTTGTAGTAAAAGAGTGCAGGTTGACTTGCCAGCCAGCAGTCCAGCCCTGTCTCCCACTGAAAATGGGTGGTGCACTGTGAAGTGCAAAATGTGACAATGGAGACCCAGACTGTTGAACAACTTAAGTCATATATCAAGCAAGAATGGAAAAGAATTCCACCAACAAATCTTCAGCAATTAGTGTCCTTAGTTCCCAAACACTAATCAAGTGTTGTTGAAAGTGAAGGTGATGCAACTCAGTGGTAAACATGCCTCTGTCCAAGTTGTTTTTTGCAATGTGTTGCTGGCATAAAATAAAAAAATGAGTGAATTTTCAAAAATTGGGGTTTGTATTAGACTTTGTCTGCAAAATCAACAAAGCATTTGGACTTCCCACACTAAGTTTCTTTTTACAGATCGTAACTAGTCAGAAGTCAAAAATGTGGACAGGTCAACAGAAACCTAGATGATATCACAATCACACAGCAGTATGAATGACTATGTCCTTATGAACTCGTGTTGACTTTAAAATCAAAATATGGCCAAAGGCTGGGAAAGGCTCGCAACCAGTACATTTCATGAGCTCAGTTAAAGCTACAAGTTAATGGCTGTAGTACTATTGCATGAAAAAAGGCTTTTACTGTCACAAGACTTCTACAGCCAAAGAAGAAAACAAATCTGACAGTTAACTGGACTTTCCTCTGGCACCAGAAAACAACATCACAGCCCTCTTTGGTGTTTAAGTTGTTTCAAGGCACCAGTCTCTTCTCTGGGGTTACGTAATTGAACCGTGGAAGTCCCACATGGTATGTCATGTATATTGCATTGGCTAAAAAGCAGCTCTCTCTCCACGACTGCACTCAAGGCTCGCTAGATTCTTCATCTCCAATTAAAAGGAAACTAAAGTACTGCATCACTGGACTCAAGAGAAGAGAAATAATTGACATGCTCGCTCCTGAAACAAGTGAATAATTGAATTTGTTTTTCATTCGTGGAGAAGAAAAAAAAGGCTCTCACAGTGAATACATTTAGTTATGGGTTGCTTGTTGCTTGGCGAGATGCTAAAATCTCTTTAGATGATGGATTGAATGAGAATGAGTTGAAATATTAGAAGGAACTTATAATTAGGGTGTAGAATATTTTTCCTCCAACTTTGACAGCGGAGAGAGGAAGAAAATTAAAAAATAATGAAGAAAATCAAGGACCAAGAATTTATGACAGATACTTTTTCCTATTTTAGCTCAGTGCCTCCAATGCAAGGAAGATTTTGAAAGTATTTAAGACATTTCAGAGGACAGGCTCATGAGCACAAAAGTTACCAAAAATAGCTTTTGGACTCTCTTTTTTACTGAGCCACATCTGAGGCTCTCATCAAACAAACATAATGGAAACACAGTTACTTCAGAAGCTATAAAAATTAGCTTATTTCTGAAACATAAACTCAAGTTACCTTTAGGTTAACACTACTTCAGAGGAGATTAACAATCCTGCAAATGACAAACTGACTGAAATAGCAATTAGAGACAAGCGGTGTTTTCTTTTTGATTGTGTTTAGTGTCTAACATGATTCAAATTTGCATTATTTTTAAGCTAACAACAAACCAAAAGCTACTTTGCGCATACAGTACATGTGTTTTGACCTGACTGTCCTATTCTGTTCTCAAGATCAATGTCATGGGTTGGAATAAATATTCATAAAACATCAATTTTCTTATGTTTGGACAGTCCATGTCCTGGTTTTGACCAATGTTGGATGTAAAGGCCCATTCACACATCAGTGTATATTAGCTGACGTTAACCAACATTAAGAAATCATCGACACTTCTGTTAAAGTATGTGCCAGGGGTCAATTTTGCTGTGTTCAATGCAGGTCCATGCAACAAAGGGAGTGTGACTTTTCCTGATGGCCCCCTGACTAATTGTAGACCAATACTAAACATTTGCTAACGTAGATGTTACTTAGGGGAGCTTTGGCCTAGCGTAACTTGGCGCTGCTGAATGTTGTACAAATATATTTCTAATGTCGCTCAGTGAATACCATATGACATATATGCCAATTCACAGCTGGTCTCTGCATTCTGACACCATGCTGAGAGAAAGAAAGATGGCTGTTTCTAAAATGGCATCTCAGGTTGCACAACAGGAGTCCAGTCCTGAGGGGGAAGCAACTAGACCCAACAGAGCTGATGTACACTGAAATACTTGTGGGCAGTCCCCAATGTGTGTCAGCAGAGATGAATGCAGGTGTAAGTGGGTAGTGGAAGTAAACAGAGATGAACTTCTTCTGGCGTTTACAAGTGTGTTGGATCAAAAGCAAGACATTTTTAAGCATGTGTACATTTTTTAGCAGACATTAACTGAGCTCTATGTGGCCTGACTAAGCTTGACGTGGCATGATGTTTCCCTCCATGTCAGCAATAGTTGGTCAAAAAAACAATTTGTGAATGCAGCTTAAGAGATTTCATATTTGGATTACTTTTTTGATGAAACAACTCTTTGTTTGGCAAGTCAAATTATCTGTTATTATTGCTATTTTCACAAGAATAATAAAAAACTGTCCAACATCACTTCACATTTTGTTGTCACAGAACTAAACAGCAGTGTTTCTGTTTCTCTCCTACCTGTTGTCACTTTGTTACAGACCTGTGTCTAGGACGAAGCATGGTCTGAAATCAACACCCACCAAGCACCGGTGGTTGGTAGATTTCCTATTTGGCAAGTACATTTCAGAGGGTTATGCACCACATGGCAGGTAAATGTCTGCAACCAAGCAGTCATGTACAACAGTTAGAGATATGGCTATTAAACAAGACTGCTCTTATGAAGATAAAACCATGTAGTTCACAGTCACACTGAGTGGTATATATTAAAGGTTGTGTATTCACACAACTGCTCCAAGTATCCAATAAGTGATGTCTTTAGTTTATTGCTAGCGTCTGATTGAAGTACACATGTTTTTGCTAAGGTGTCAGAAAATGACTAGCTTAAAAGTTGCGCAATGTATTGACTTGAATTTTTTGGTGAAATTTAACAAAACAGCAGCCAATCATTTTGGACAACAACTGAGGCATTTGCATGTGAGTTTGAATGGCACTAAAGACTTTGTTAAGCAGAGAGGATGTCCAAGACGATGAACATCCTGAGCAGCCACACATGTCAAAAACTTCTGAAAACATTCAGCAAATTGAACAATCATTCAAAATGATCAGTGACTCAGTATCAAAACTGAATGAAACTCCATGGAGTGATTACATGTGATGAAACTTGGATCTTCCGATATAACCCTGAGACAAAGGGCTCTAATTTCATAGACCAGGCGCAGGTGGGGCGCACCTGCCCTGCATCGCGCCTGCGCCGCGCCAACAGGGTGTGTCCAGGGCATTTTGTAAGTTTCGTGCACAGCGCAGTCTGGCGCAGGCAGGCGGACCCACGCCTCCGTCTCTCTTCCTGGCGCACGTAGCAGAGAGGGAGGAGATAAGACTTGAGTGGGTTTAACACAGCCGAGTGTGATCTTCACCAATCAAATGAACGCCTCTCCTCGCCTTTAAATGCACCACGGGCGAGGCGCAGTGACAATTTCATCTCGGTGGCGAAGAAGGTCAGAGGCGCTGTCACTTTTCCAGCAGCTGGGAGAGCTCAGGGGCCACCAGGCCGCGCATCGGAGGCCACGGTGCGTGTCACCGTGTGGACCACCTCATTAATATGAGTACAAAATTAAGTGATAATTACATTTAAACACAGCAGCAGGCTAATCCATTCATCATGCTTGTGATCCACCTGCATTCCTGGTCTGTCATCACCAAATAGCAGAACCTTTAGTGAAATATTGCCCCCCGGTATCCCCTCCTCATCCTCCTTGCAATAATGTACTCCATCTTTTTAGATCACGTTACGAATAAAGATTAAAACAGAGAAATATGGGCAATCACAGGTAAATCCTTAAGACACCGAGTGACTTGCATTTATTCAGCGAACATCTCTCTCTCTTTTTTTCTTTTCTTTTGAATTTCATGAGATGAGAGAAGCCGGATACTCCGTATCGGATGATGTGTCTGTTTGTGTTTGGCTTGAGAGATGTGAACTCGTTAGTTATGACAAACGTCTCTGATCTGACATCAGATGTGACGGGACAATTAATATAGATGCAAATGTATGTGCTGGTTCAGACGGTTACGTTAAATAGTGGTTGCTGTGATTTTTTATTGCATTGAAATGTGCCTGACACTCTAGATACCTGCCTGTGAGGTTTTGGTGACGTGTGCGCACTGTGCGCCTGTCAGCCAAATTACCACTGCCCGGGGTGCGCCCTGTCTGCGCCGAGAATAGACCAGGTTGGAGCTGACGGGCTTTCAGCTCACCTTCCGCACAGTTTTATGGCACGAAATTGTCACTGCGCCAAGCTGAATCTTTCGACACCTCCCCCTGGTGCGCCGTCACACCCATCTTGGCGCAGCCGGTCTACCAAATTGCCAAATTGGCTGCGCACGGCTGTGCACCGGATGAAATTACCACTGCGCGGGGTGCGCCAGGCTGCACCACCCTGCGCCACCCTGAGTTGCGCCAGGAAATTAGAGTCCAAAATGTCAGTCAGTGCGTTGGAAAACACCTTTGTCATCAAGGATGAAGAAATCTCAACAAAGCAAGTCCAAATTCGAGGTCATGTTGAACAAATCACTCGATCCTGCTCGATCCTCCCCCTCAAAAACCCATTCACCTGATCTAGGATCTTGGGACATGTTCCTTTTTCCAAAGATCAAATCTGTCCATGTCAGAAGTTAAGAAAATAATAACAGAACATAATAACTGAGACAAGAAGACCTACTGCACTGCTTTGATCAGCAGAAGACGTGCAGAAGGGGAGGAGACTGAAGGAGAAAATCCCTGAAAAATGTTTATTTTCAATAACATTATTTCAGCATCTGCCTATATTTTTAATAGCCACACCTTGTATATCCTGAAACCATATTAACTGTCTATCCTGTATGTCAGGCAAATACTACATAAAAGGGTTGAAAATTATCACCCACCATCACCCAGTGTGGGTGTTACTGTTCATTGTCAACCTACCAACCACAGTGGTAGTAATTTGTGGCAAGAAAGTTCATAATACATCCCAGATTGTGGCTTGATCTGTTTTGACGATGAGCTACACACAGCCAGGCTGGGATATTTTGACCCTGTGTCACTCCAGCTTGATGATCGCTTAACTTAAGTAAAATTGTTTTAATTTCAATTATAATTTATTTCAACAAGTTTCCCACAATCAAATTATCCAGATTATATGTCATTAAAGTGACTTTATTTCTAAGCAGCCATATCAGCCATTAGCATCTTAATTTAGCCTTTTTCACTCATGCAACCCTGATATAATTAGGATAATGTCCAGGCAGCCTGCCCAGGTAATTCCCTAAAATGGTTGTTCGCACTTGCTCCTCTCAGAGGGGAACATGCCCACTGTGCGGGGGAGAAATAGTAGATGGGAGCGAGGGGGTTTCGGGTTGGTAGGACACAACGTCTCAAATGCACAGCAGAAGTCAGCGTTTATGATACAGCAGTAGGGCAGAGCAGAGCTTTATGCCATGAACACAATTTATGTCCTTACTACAGTGAAACACGTTAGAAAGCATACCAACAGCATCATTAAAAGAGTTGAGAGGAGCACTGAGGCACGCAGAAGTGTATATGAAGCAGTACTTGCACGACGATTTCACCAGAGAAAGAAAGCTGCAGTGCTTCAGCTCTGTATCCAAATAACACCATGAAGTGGCTCTTTGGACACACGAGGGACCCATGATGATCATTCTAGAGAAGATAATCTACAGAACTTTGATGATTGTTCAGAGAAACAACACCTTCAAATGTCCAGATGCACTTTTAAGTTTGCTTTACTCTTCCCACAGTCAGATAAACTCTTGCAACAGCAATTTTTTATTTTTTTTTTCTATCCTGTCAGGTCTACCTTTTATGGTTTACGCCGGTCACACAGGACGATTTTTTTTTTTTTTTTCCATCCTGTCAGGTCTACCTTTTACGGTTTACGCCGGTCACACAGGACAATGTCATCAACCCTCCCAACTATCCTTAGTGAATTCACTGCTGCATTCACACTTCAGCTCCCTTGGATTAAATACTAGTAGGGTGCGAGGAAATTACCCAGGTAAAGTCCGAGTCAAAAGCTTGGCTGTCTGCGTTGACACATATGGCTCACCCAGCCAGCGTGAAGGAGGTTTATTACTAATATGCAAAGAGGCTGTAAAGGGGTTAGGAAGAATTTAAAATCCCATGACTGACAGGGGCCCCTAAAATGATTTATTATCAGTAATTATTACATGTTAATCAACCTTTATGCCACTAGTCTCTAATGATTTCTTCTCTCATCACATACAAAAATCACCAGGATTTCCTCATTTTTAAATGCAGAAAAGTAATGTACAGTTATTATTGCATTCATTAACTACTCCAAAAATACACTTATTTAAAAATAGGGGGCTTTTTGAAAATTAACAAGATGGCAGATGTTTCCCTTATGCTTGTTCGCTTTCAAATAGAAAACTAAAGTATTTTTACCCATGAAGAAAGCAGGTCATTGAACATGACAAATGTAAGATCTGCAATTTTTTTAATTTTTTTTCAGGTCTTTTTTGTTTCATGAGGACTGATTAAATGATAAATGAAAACATTTTAAATGCTTAAAATGGTCCAAATCGCAGAAAGTTCTACAAAGCACATATTTTAATTCACTTTTTATTCTATAATTTCATCTGGGGAGTGCTTTCTCCAGTATTTGAAGATTGTTTGTGTCTGTAAACCGAATATCTTAGCACTGACAGTTCTAAGTTCTTAATTAAAAAATATATATTTTACCACATTTATTCATTAATTAGCTTTACAGATGCTTGGTTTGAGAAAATATGCAGAGGTGGTTTGGGATAGGGCCCAATTCCATGGGGCCAAAGATTTCTGGCAGCGCCCCCTCTCAGATATTAATAACAAATGTGTCTGATTTTTGAATCCACCAGTCACAGTAACAGGCAGGTATAAGGTCATTTTTTATAATGCTGTTCAATGCAGTGCAGTATGCAGCACATACTGTGGACTTTATCCCACAGTCGAGTGTTTTTAGTGATTTTTGAGCACAGCCAGAGTCCAAAACTGGTCTCAAAATGTCACCATATTGTTAATTTGTTATATGAATTTAAGGTTCAAAGCTTTGTTGCTTTATGTTCATAAATTGATATTGCACAAGTCTTGCATCACGGTGGTGTTTACCTCCACCGTTAGGATGCCTCCTGAGAAGAAATAGCCAAACATGAATCAATCTAAACAAGGAGCAGAAAAAGTGAACGCTCATGATGAAAATTCTGCTCCTCCTCTGGCTCTGTCCAGGGACAGTGTGTCTCTCGAAATGGAGACTTAGCAGCAGCACTAAGGATTGAATTTGGCCACAGGAGATATACCAGGATTGGATTGATCAATAAGATTAGATTGCCTTTCTTCAATGCACCAAGAAGCACATTAATGTGGTGAAGGCAAAAAAATGTAATCTAATTCAGTGTGTTGGATGGGTTATGGTGGGGGTTTGAAAAAGGTAATGTCACGGTTTTGTGTGTTAAATCCAGATAAAAGTTGCTGAATTCTCCTGCGAGGTCTCGCTAATGATGTTCTCTTGGAACTGATACAATTGGCAAATGATTATTGATTTAAGCAGTAGAGGAGGCTGGCAGTGTTACAGCGTGATCTTGTGCCGGGTTGCAGTCTGTGGGTTTTTTAATTACATTCATACATGCATAACCATTTGAACAACCTCACGTTTTTAGGGAGCGCAGGGACAAAACCCTCCTTTCTGAACAACTCTGAGGGTCACATGAAATCCCATCACAGCTCCATCACACCACGGGGGATTTATAAAATTTCATCACTTCTCAGGCCACTCCAGAGGTGAGAAGTGAGAGGGTGAAAAAGTAATTCCCCAAACTGAGGACTGTTGTACAGAATAACAAGAATAGAGAGACAAAGAGGGAGCATTAACTCTTAATATGACCTGCCTTAGGCCAAACCAATAAAACCACAATTGAATCAGCTCTAAATAAATGATGGTGCTGTAGTTTAATAACACATCATCTCCTTTGCTGGCAGCATTAAATTTGACGATACCATATGTCTTCATAATCGTACAAGTTCAAGTAAAAGGGCATTTCTGTGGGACAATTCGTGTCTTAAATGCTGCTTTATTTTCCTTACTTAATCTTTGGAGGTTCTTAAGTGAACACTGGGTGCCACCATCTGGGGATGATGAGAAATGTATGGAGACACATCAAAAATGAGCTGTAATTGCAAAATAAAGCAATTTATGTCAACAAAATGTTATTTAACCACATGATTTTATTTTATTAATGTTGTCTTGCATTATTAAATCACACTGCTACCCCCCCAAAAAGGAAAAAACACAGTATGCTTTAAAATGACAAACAGAATCTGAACAGAAAATAAAAAAATCTCATGCATTTGTGAAAAAAAATCCACTCACACCGTTTTATTATGACTAAACAAACCTTTCATTCCTCTATGTAAATGTGACAAACATATGTCAGTTAGTATACTGCATGTTGGACGTTAGAGCACAGTATGGACACACTGTTGCCACCAGGCACTAATGATATTGTTTCTTTGATTCTGCACCGCAGAGTGAAAGAGAGTTCAGTGAAGTAGCTTGAGGTCCGGCTGTTTGAGTTACTGATGAACACTTCTCCTCGACATTCAAAGATCTTCACTTCTGGTGCATTTTGTTAGAGCTGTCGTAATGGATTTCTATAAAGGGGGCTCTTGTACTTAATAGGACAAAGAAGCATTGATGTGCAACCTTTCACAGTGACATTAGTATTATTGGAGTTTTTGTGACAGATTTCCTTAAAAAAACATCTTATTGCACATTAATTTATATTTGATGTTCAAAAAAGCAGAAGTTGCTAAAATATTAAAGGCTAAATCCAGCATCTTGGTTTAAAACAACCTAAACTGTTAAAATAGGATAATATTAAAATCAGACAACAGGCTTGTCTTTAGTTTTCTTTTATGAAAGTATTCTGTCTCTTTATTTTTTATGTTATTAAAGCTCCTGTGAGAAACTCTTTTTGACACCCCCTGTGGATAAGGTGGCACATATCATCTATACTCCTTAAAAAAATTTAGAAGCTTTATTTGAGTCAATTATGTCTCACCTTTGATAATACTTATTGGTATTGTATTTTATATCATTGGAAAGCCAGATTAGTCACCTTCACAATGAGGTACAGCTTGAAAAGATTCTGCATTCATGGAATGAGCAACACAGTTAAACACGTGGGTAGCGGCCGAAAAGTTTATAAATCTCCTCTTTCCCTAAAAGAAAGCCTACAGTGAAACAAGGGTAAGGGACCATTCTTCGAGGAGAGTCGTCTTCCAGGGGTGCCCACTTCGAGGTCTGTCTTTGACTTCACCAGTCCCACAGAACTTGGAAATGGTACCGGGGCTGCCCACACATTTAGCTGTGTTGCTCATTCCAGGAATGCAAATTCTTACATGTTGTTCCTCATAAAGGTGACTAATCAGGCTTCATAACGAAATAAAATACAAAAACGAATTGGCTATAATGAAAGGGAGAAATAATCAAAAGAGATGACATTTCTAAAGTTCTTTTTGAGGAGCATTTTTTTTGTTCTGAACATGTGGAAGTCATGTCTTAAACATAACAATCAAATATTGCATTCTTTTAACAGTCAAATGAATCTCTTTACTCGAATCTTTGCCTTAAGACTATAAGCAAGGCTGATTTTTCCATAGGATGCATGGTGCAGCACATGCCCGTGTTTCCTTGTGAAAGACATTTAACCCCCAACCGCTCCCACTGTCGCGCTATGTTTACATGCGTGGATGAGTCAAGCTATGGTAGCAGTTTAATGAGTCAGTTCAACTAAAGAACTTTCCTTGTCCTTAAAGACACGCACCAGGGAAAGTGGATTTAATTCACCTAGACATTTTTACCATCACTACAGTAATAGAGTATTTTTATATTTTTAGGTATTTAAGGACAAAAGGCTATTTTTAAAATCATAACAAATTACGGCCCTGCACATTTTTGATATATGATAATCTGCTGTAGGGGAATAGACGCAGCTCTTTTTCCCTCCCTTTTGGAAATGCTTGAGACTACGGAAGGCTATGATTTTGAGCTCTGTGCCCAAACAATAAGATGGGAGGGGAGGAAAGAGGGTTACAGGCCATGGAGAAGACTTTTAAAACATTCAAGGTGTCTGCCTGTGATGAGCAGAAAACACATGTGGATTGGGGCCCTGTAGCTATAACGTAATAAACCCCAGGAAATGAAAAAAATTGAGCATTTTAAAGGGCTTTTTCTTGAAAGGAACACTCCAACATTTTTGTTGTTTTCATGTCTTACCTCACCCGAGTCCCTGACAAGCAGGTAGACACCATTCTTTCGACTGTGCGTCCAGTAAGAAGAAAGAGACAGACAAAGATCGCCAACCACTAGTTAGCTTAGCTCAAACGCTGGGATTATATGGGTAATGCTTGAGCCTGCCTCTGCCTACAGTCATCAGATAGCTCTAGATGGTCCTGTGTGCCTGTTGTTACTCGTTTTTTACCTTTATGTTACGTTATCTTCTACTATCTTCATATTATCTTCTTCTACTCCTAAACAGAGGCTTTGTTTTGTGGACCTACTTCGGCGGTGGTTTTCACGAGAGATGTGACATTCTCGAACGAGTCGAGTCTTTTGAACAGCTCTTTAAAATGAACGATGAGAACCAATTTGCAGTTCTGAGTTAGCCTGCAATTGCCTGCAAATTTAAGAAACAAACAGCTTATTCACAACTGCGTATCATTTCTCATCATTCATTTTAAAGAGCTGCTCAAAAGACTCGACTCATTCGAGAACGCCCGCTGAAGTAGGTCAACAAAACAAAGCCTCTGTTTAGAAGTAAAGTAAGATAATATGAAGATAGTAGAAGATAACGTAACATAAAGGGGTTAAAAAAAAGTAACAACTGGCACACAAGACCATCTAGAGCTATCTGATGGCTGTAGACAGAGGCAGGCTAAAGCATTACCCGTATACTCCCAGCGTTTGAGCTAAGCTAACTAGCTGTTGTCGTCTCTTTCTTCTTACTGGACACACAGTTGAAAGAATGGTGTCTACCTGCTTGTCAGGTACTTGGGAATAAGGTAAGACATGAAAACAACAAAAATGTTGGAGTGTTCCTTTAAAGGGGCCTTTCTCCATCAGGTGTCATGTTCATGCTCCCAAAGCCCCTTCTAACGACAATTAGGAAAAAAAAAAAAAAAGATTTTACAGGACATTAAACCTTTAATACTATTATATCTAATGCCTGAAACTTTTGTCGCAAGGTAGGTGTAAGTTGCTTGACACTTCACACGGCAAAAACAGCCTTTGCTTATGTGTCTTATGGCATAGATTCTTCATAACAAGAATTTCTTAAAAACCACGTTCTCATGTATGGGAGAAGTTGGCTGAAATAAAAATACAGCTTCGTCCACAGGGGGCGCAGAATTCAACACAAACTACTAGCTCCTTGCAGTGCCTTTGAGGTTTCACTTTAAATTTCAAACCATTAAAGATGAAAAAAATATTCCTCAAGTTGTAAACTGTAGTAATCACTTGTTCACACATCAATAAAAAATTGTCCTTCAAAATGTTTTTAAAGGTTGGAAATTGTGCCAAAAGCGTGAAACAAATGAATCCAGAAACCACCAATTTGCAAGTGAGCTGATTTACTTTGAGAGGGTGAATGAGCAATACTTATCATTCATACAAAATGTGTATATTACTTTGAAGAAATGTGCAAACAAAGCTTTAATAAAGGATGCCATAACATGCTCTCTGATGCTGGCATTTTGGAAAAATATACAGTTTTAGAAATATATATACACATCCAAGAGTAGCACGTCTACATACTCAGTGTGGGCATTAGCAAGAGTCTGCTTGCATAGTTAAGTGCATGCATAAGCAACTTTTTTTCATGCAACATCAGTCGTATACGTCATGAACGGTGATGTCGATCTGAGACGGTGCGCTCAGTGTTGGTCTACTCTGTAATGCAAGCTGAAGGTGCGCACAAGCCGTGGTGATGGGCTGACTCAAACATCCCATAATGCTCTATGTACATGAATGATTTGAAACAAAGGCATCCCAGCTGTCTTTGAGTGTGTCGTGAATGAGTGCGAAGTGGCGTTTTTTGACCCTGTGTTCATCTGAGGAATGTTTGGAGATATCTGGCAGTCTGGAGAGGAGCTTGGTTTTCCCCCCTCACTGTGAGGACGATTGGAGGTGGTGACAAGGTGGGACTGGGCTTGTCAGAGGGGTAACAGGTAAATAAAAACACAAACATTTAAAGGACCATTACAAACAAACGTCTCCAGACGTTTAACACCAACGACACATGCGTCATTCCTGCACTTCTCCCCCTGCAACCTCTCCATGACAATCTTATATTCCTCTGCACAAAAATACTTCTTAAAGGCTGTTGCACAATTACTACATCAAGGAGCATATGTAAACAACAGTTTGGGTTAAATAGGCTTAATTGTGGTTTACTTGAAACATTTTCAGTGCTTAATAAATATTAAAATCCAGTTATAAATTTACCAACACCTGCAGTTATACAATTTAGATTAAATATTTCTTTGATTATCTGAGGCACTGATGTTTGTAGTCGACATATGGCTCTCGATACTGAAGGAGAGCAGTACATAAAGATCTTTTTGGAAAGAATTTCACTGCATCAGCATGTTAAAAATTGCCGGTAAACTTCCTTTGGTGACTGAGCAGTCTGTGTTTCACGCATCTCGCTTTCCATCTTTGTGCAAAGTCACTTTCCTGCTCTATGCTACAGACAGAACAAGGCAATATTGTCATTACATGTGCAGTCCATGCGTATTTACAATACAGTATAATATTCCTCAAAATCAATGCAATCCATACAAAGTGCTTAGTTAAAACCCATTCCTAAATATCTATGTAACAATATGGACATCAAGTGTCCAGTATGGCAGCAGGTTTTCAGTGAGCACTGAAAAGCTACAGGTGCTTCAAAGATGTCTTCTTGGATGGTTAAAACACCTCAGAGCTGCACATAGAGAGAGTGTTATCAGGCCGGTAAATGTCACTTGGCCTTTTGGCTAGATTGTGAGGAGTTGATGGGAATCTTTCTCGACTGCATCGTCTTTTTCACAGGCTCTTTCTTCGAAGGCTCTTTTGCATTGGCAGAGGACTGCTGGGTGGCGCTTTCCCCTCCTGAGAGCTTGGACTTTGTGGAGGGCAGTAGTGAGTGTTTTGCTGTGGCAGACGCCCTCGAGGACTCCTTGTCTTTGGCTGAGGTCACGTTAGCCTCTGAGGCGGCATTCTGGGCTTTCTTACTCACTCCATGCTGGGCTCCTTCCCTTACAGCGTCCGCTCCCCCCTCCTCTGGACTTCCTTTAGCATCCCCTGCTCCTGTTTTCCCTCCATCAGATGACTTTCGAGTCTCCTTTGGCCTCAGGGCAGTTTTAAAGAAAGATAAGCCTTTCTCCTCTGTCTTACTGTTCCTGCGAGGGCCCCTGGAAGGTGGGGCTGCACTCGTGGAAGAAACGCCCACGCTAGATGATCGAAGGCTCGTCATAGAGGAGCTGCTGCTAGAACTTCGGCCAGGCGGTCTGTTCTCAGCAGCGCGACCCGGCCTGCTCTCTGCTCTACTCGCAGCACTCGACCTGGAGGGAGGACCTACCCCGTTAGCCTTTTTCTCCGGAGCTGCATTAGTCCGTGAGGAATCCCGACTAGTGCTCCGGTCTGCTGCTTTAGTCCTTCCTGAGGCTGAGCTTTTCTCACCTCCTGCTCTAGGTGATGTCCTCCTCTGAGGGTGTGAGCCTTGTGATCCTGGGGAGCCGCTCTTCCTCTGCTGGGCGGAGTCAGGGCGTAACACCTCAGGGGTTTGGGACGAGCTTTTCTTAGAGGGAGTTCCTGTTCTTGAGGAGCTAGCCTTGCTAGCTTTAGCTGCACCATCATTTTTGTCCTTAGGGCTGGACGCAGACACTGTACTTTTGGTCTGCGTTCGAGATGGTAGCTTGTCGACTGCTGGTGACGCAGGAGACAGAGAGCTGGAGGAAGTAGATGAGGTGGCAGGACGTTTCTTAGGACTCCTTTCACTCTCTAATTTTGCTGAGGTCCTTTTAACACCAGTACTATCCGCCACACCATTTCTTAATTTTTGATCCTTGGATGCTGACCCATGTCGAGGACTAACCTGCTCAGCTGCTGTCACAACACTGTTGCTCTCTCCGGCCTGGAGGGAGCTCCTCAGCTCCGCCTGAGCCACAGCTTTAGAGTGAACCTGCTCTATTAGCCTCCTGCTACCCAGATTACCATCCAAACCGGCCACGGTCCGGCCGCCAGACACTTTTTCAAGTTTAGGCGACCCCGGGAAGTTATCAACCACCTCCCCGATCATCTCCAGGGTTGGGGAGGATGAATGGGACTCTAAGGAGAAGCGTGATGGAGAGTTGGAACGGAGTTGGAGCTTGGCAGAGTGCGGCCAGGATGGTTTGGTGCCATTTTCACTGAGCACCAGGGGGCTGGCAATGGAAGATCTTGAGGAGAATGTTTGTCTTTGCATGCCTCTTACTGCCTGCCTGCTTGGCAATCCCACTGAGAAAAAAAATACAAATTGGTAATAACAATAATAATAAAAACATTACTTACTTTATTTACAAAGCACTTAAAAAACAGAGGTTTACAAACTGAGTTGAAAAACACGCCACAGAACTCTAGCTACGTCCCAATTCAGTGGCTGCATCCTTTGGAGGACATTTCTGGAGACCTACTACTTAGCCTTAGGTGCTTTGGGGCTCCGCTAAGAATGACGGGCCCTATAAAAAGACATCATTGAGGCCACCAGCGCTGCCCAAAACCAACCTTGCACAGCTGTCTAAACCCCACCCCCTCATGCTAAAGCACTTTATTTAAATCAAAGGATATTATCACAGCAAAAACTTCCCAAGTAAGTAATAATGCAATTTGATGAGCACCACTCTGACCTTTGAAACATTTCGAAGCCTCTCTGACTGGCAGATTTAAATCAGTCACTCACATTTGTATTTGTTTGAAACATTTATATCTTTCACTTACAGAGCATAGTTGAAGTTCTAGGCTCTGACAGGAGATGAGATTGTTTTTAGACCCTATGTCAGAGCCTACAGGTGGTGCAGGCAGAGTTGGCAGAGACAATGCAGGGAAATGTACCACAATGCTTGCAGTGTAAATTGCATCCTGAATATTTTCGGGTATTTGGATGATGATGTATGTCAGGTATAAAGCAAGAGCAGCTTGAGTCACTCCTTTTAATCAAAGCTATTTTTTTACACCCTTTTAATGATTTTCAACTTATCTAAATATACCCTCTGAAACAACCCATAAAGACTCTTTATTTTAGGTAACATACTTGACCCCAGATGTCCCCAGAGCTTAGTTTGAAGTTTCTTGATTGAAAATACACTCAGATTTTGACATATCTATTAATCTCACTGTTTCAGCCCGGCTCTGACCATCCTGTTTGAGTGTAAATGCTCGTGAGCTGTATTTGATCACGCCGCTCTTAAGAGGTGGACATGGTTTTGTCTTTTAGTGATGTGCTCTAATGTTTTCTGTGGCAGCACAAACTTGCCTAGACACTTTCTTTCCACTGAAGCCAGCTGTGGGCCAAATATAAGCACACATTTTTGAAAGGCGCAGCAAGCAACAGAGGCAGAGAAGGGATATTTCACATGTTGGTTGGAGGGCTGAAGACAAGCCAAGGACACTTAAAAAAAAAAAACAACACGTAGTAGTAAGCCAAGTCGACAGTAAATGGAATAAATAAGACTAGAATCAAAATTAAATGAAGGGCATCTTTTTCAGTTTAAATTTTTAATATCCTTGGTTAGGTTGTTGATTGAAAAAAATAACACTGATGGATGGCTTGGAAATCTAAAAAATAACACTTCAGATTCAACCACGTCTTGTGCCACACTTTTCTACAGTACCTTAAAATTCCCCTTTACCTTAAAAATCATTTTCTCTGTACGTAACTTTAAAAAAAGCTGCTATCTTAGTCAATACCTGGAAGAAAATCTTCTCTTGTGGCAATAAATCAAGGGTTTGTTTTGGGCTCTGTGAGTCAAGAGGCGCTTGGAACTGCCCCAAGTTTTCCCTCCCTCAGTGTGACCCTATGCAGTGTGTCAAAGCATGCATTTATTTAAAGGTACCTAAAAAATGCATACTCTTTCCCTGCTGGCCAAAAATTCACCTAGTGCATCCCTCTTGGTCAAACATATCCCAAGAATCATTGTCCTCTGACTTAAAGAAGGTGGCGGACTTTAAGTCATCTGAGTAAAATAATCCAAAATGCCAATACTTTTTTTCAATTTAACTTCTAATGTTTGAAAAACTATAGGTACTCTGAAACTTCAAATCATCTGTAAATAATTTGTGAATTTATGTCATGTTGGTCATATAAGCTAGTAGACTGCCAATGCTGCCAGGGGACAGGGGCAGAGCTTTAAAAAAAAAAGCAATGGCTGAGACCAGGCAGTCTAATCTAAGGTAAGGGTCCAAAAAAGCTAGGTTTGGTCTTTCAAAGGATGGTACCCCTCAACTAAGACACAACTGTTTTTGTGAGAGTCTCTCACCATCATCTTCGCTCCGTTCGCCAGCAAACTCAGCCGACTCTGAGAGGGAGGCAAGCGAGGTGCGTCTCGAGGATCCTGATGAGGCTTGGCTAGGTGGACGGCTTCCCATCAGACGGCTGATCCAGTGCTCACACAAAGAGGAACTGGTGGAACCTACAATATCCCACACAGACAGTGTAAATTATTGTAACATTACCTACCTTTCACACATGGTTGTAAGAGCTTATCTGGATAAATTACCTCCCACAGAACTGTTGGCTGACCACGATGGGATTGTGGCGCGTCTTTGATAAAACAGGATGTAACCGGTGTGCTGACAGACCTCGTCCTCAGATATGGGCTGAACATCACTGTCATCAAAGCAGTACCACTGTCCATCAATGGAGTTCTTGCAGTGAGCTACAAAACACAACAAAAGTAGCATTAGATATCCAAGGAAGCATAAAATCATAATATTAAGGTCTGATATAAACCCTTTATTGCACTTTGTTGCTTTAGTTGCATTTAACATAGTAGTGTGCTGCTCACTGTCAAGACTGGTAATGGAAAATTAAATCTTAAATCTATAAACTTTCAGACAACTCAGTGAAAAAAACAAAAGCAATGTTTTATAAGTGACTGTAAGGTTCAAATGTGGCATGTGGCAGGCCAGCACCTGCTGCATGCCCACTGTCTGGCGGCATTACTCTTGAAAAAGAGACACTGCAGTATGTGTTGATATGTGGGAGAAATTCTATGTATGTTGACGCACTATAATAGCAGATTGCCAGATTTGTTAATTTAAATGTGATCTCAAGCTGTTATGAAAGAAAATTATGCATTTAGGTAATAAATATGGCACGCATTTATTGTTATGCGTGAATACATACATAATTTCTATGCATGAACGTACACATTTCTTTCACGCACCTTTATGCACTGAAACATGTTTTCAGCAGATAACCCTAAAGATGCAACAACCCAAAAAAAAGTGGCTTGTGCAGCTATAAAGACTGACCTGCCCAAACCCCCTTGTGACCTGCTGCATGCCACATTTGGATCTTGGTGTTATTGATTTTTATCGTGCGATGTCAGCCTTTTAACCTTTATATTTCAACTTATCTTATTTGTCTAATGATCTGTTGCAAGTCCTCTTTATGTGGTTGAGCCAGCATTGCCAACCAACAAAAGTTCCTTATTTCTTTTATTGTGTAAACAGGAAGTGCAATACTCTTGGTAAAAGGCAGAACAAGTCACAAGGTAAAAGTATGACCAAATAAATGTTTACAAAAGACATTTTTCTTAGCTTAACTGTTAACTCAACCTGGTTTATTTACACAAATAAAACAACTTAACTCCTACAAGGTGAAGAAACTGTACCATTAAGTAGTTGTTACTGAATATCAGAGTCCTGATTGCACATACACATCTGCATAATTCCCAGTGTTCTGTCCCAGTGTATTTTCACTTATCGTGGGTGGGTCTGGAACCCAACCCCGCGATGGAGGCGGGACCACTGTACACGTCTTTGCATTCATTTGATTCCCAACTTCAGACTGTGGCAAGTATTGATTCGTACAGTCAATATGGACTTAAAAATGTTTTTAAATGCAAATAAATTCACAACTTTTAAGTTTGTAATTAAACTGCATGTAGCCCTCTTTGAAAAATACAACTGTTTGACAGCCTTAATTGAGAAGAAAACCTGATTATACAAGCTCAAATAAAAGGAAAATGCTTCTGAGTTCAAACCTGTGTAATGTCCCCCCTGCATGGTCCCGTGATGGTTGCACACGGCGTACAGGTCGTAAAGATAGTCCTCGGGGTCACGGCCCATCCCATAAGGCCGTCTCCATGGTGACCAATGAGAAGGGAGACTCCAGCTGCTCTGGCTCCTCTTCACCATGTGGGGTGCCATGTCCATGCCTGTGAGTGGAAACTTCACCATGTTTTGCATCTTCATTCTCCGATCCCCGTCCTGAAGATGTCACACAAAAAATATTTAATGTTTTTAATAAGCTCTTCAGAGACTTCTTTTTTGAATACTCTACTACTCTACTGTTTTTCTTTGATTGGCTTGTACTTTTGTGGGAAGAGCTTTTGTTTACAAGATGTCCTGCATCAGTACCTGTCTGAAGCGCTTCAGGTGGAGTATGAGGATGTCCGGCAGGGTCCATAGACTGAGTTTGATACTGCCCTGCTGAAGCTGTTTACAGTGCGGACATCGCCATGCGTCATCGGGAGCCAGCTGGAATTCATGAGAAAAAGTTGTAAAGAGAAACTAGATATGCATATGTTTATATAGGTATGTATGTATTTAGAAAAAAACAACAATACTGTTCTCGTTTTCTCCTGTTTTGTTCTTATTTGTTTGCATGCTGGTGAGTTTTTTAAACACTCAAGGCAAGAGTTGGGGCAGATAGCCCAGTTGTTGTGTCCGTATGCCCCGAGTGCAGAGGGCCCCTATTTCCCCACAGAACTGCTTTAATGAACATGATCTTCCAATCTTTTTTTACAAGATTTTCCAATCTTATTTTGTCCTGTTTGGGTGAGCCTGTGCAAGCTGTAGTCTCAGTTTCCTGTTCTTAGCTGAGAGGAGTGGAACCTAATGTGGTCCTCTACTGTTTAATCCCATCTGCTTCAAGACTCGACATGACGTGTAATCAGAATTAGTCTTCTGGATACCTTGGTTAGTCATCTGAGCTACTCTTGCCTTTTTATCATCTTTAAACAGTCTGACCATTCTCCTTTGACCTCTGGCATTTACAAGGCACTTTCACCCAGGGAACTGCCACTCACTGGATATTTTCCCATTTTCTGAGCATTCTCTGTAAATCTGAGCCGTAGCTGTGTGTGAAAATCCTGGCAGATCAGAAGCCCCGGAAATACTGAGACCAGCTTTTCTGGCACGATCTACCGCGCCACATTTAAAATAATTTAAATTACCTTTCTTCTCATTGTGATGCTGGGTTTGAACTTCAACAGGTCATCTCGACAGTTTCTACATGCCTAAATGCACTGAGTTGCCGTCAAATGATTGGCTGATGGCTGTTTACATTAACAGGAAGTTGAATGGGCTTACTCAATGAAGTGGCCGTAAGCCAAACTATGTGCTGCGGCCGATTACTGTTGTTTACGTGTCTGTGTGTTTTTTAGTGAAGCACTGTTGGTTTTTGTGCCTTCATGTAAGAAAAAAAGTTCAAGACAACAAGCAGCTTTGAGGTGCCTCAACATTTTAGATAATTATCATTCAGAAAAAAAAAGTCCTTGAGTCTGCAATCATTTTTTAAAGATCACGACCTTTGTTCGCCAATTGGCATCATCTATGACATAAAAGGAACTTCCTGTATCAGTACATCCTCTGCATATTAACCCTTGTATGACCAGATTGAGCGTACCTGTTCCTCTTTGGTGTAAAGCTGAAAGCACTGGGCGAGTGAGCAGGTCTGAGGCTGCTGGTGCTGTTCCTTTGCCTGCCGCACACTTTCAGCGTCAGGAATGTATTCATCCTCGGTCCTTTTGAAGAGACTGTGGGCAGAACATGACGCAAGACAGAGGAGGATCAGAGGGAGCTTCAAAAGACTTTAACCATACCATATTTATGTTTCAACATGCAGCGCTGAAAGGCGAAATCACACATCAAACCAGAGACGGACTTTGTTCCTAATCTTACTTACTAATCTTTTGTTTCCTTGTCCCACTCAACAACAATTTTGACATGAGGTGGACCTCCAGGACCGCAAGACTTGAATGCCCTGTTTCAAAGGAAGAATCAGAAAATCATTTTTTAATGAAGACGTATGCTTGTGCCCTGATGAAAATAAGTGCTCTGTGAAGAAACAGCTGATGTCAACTTCATATGTGGCTGGAATCTCTAGATGTGTAAATTTACAGATAGCGCCTTCTCTGGTTCAGTGCAAGGGTTCCTTTACTCATGGATAGAGAGTACCTGCAGCAATATGGAGAGGCAACTTTGTCCATCTTTTTACTATTCAGCAAACCTGAATATGCATTTGGAGAGTTATTAGGATAAAAACAGGACCAATATTGTGAAGTAACAAATTAGTAACTACGTTAGCCTGCCAGGAAAGCAGCATGCTTCAGGAAATATGCCATAATATGTCTGCACTCCAACATCCTATGTTAGAATACTACCCATTTCACCTTTTTAATGTCTTTTAACTTTTTACTTAGAGGGGTAGTTTGTGGTTTTTAAAGGGAGGTTGTGCTAGGGGTGGGTGATATATCGAGTTTTTAAATTATATTGATTTATTTTTTAAATAGATATGGAGTAGGACAATATCTAATATATGAATATAATTTGTTTTGCATTAAAAACAATTCACCACGAGCCGCCATTTTGCCTAATTCTCTATGTTTCTGCCATTTTTTTGCCTAATTCCCTTATTGCTCTTTGACCCAATCCCCCGACCTCCCCCTCCAAATCTTCATGAAAGTCAAATGCCCACCCCTCCCTCCCCCTGTATAATTTCACAAAGCCCGAACAGCCCACCCCTCCTTACCACCTCTCACTCACAACAATAGCTACTGATAGCATGAAGGCTGCTCACAACTGGAGCAGCCTTCATGAGAAAAATAGTGTGTGGTAAATGTAGATGGTTTATCGGGAGGTTGAAGGTTCGAGCCCAGCTACAGCTGTCACATGTCGATGTATCCTTGGGACAGACACTTAACTCCAAGTTGCTCCCACTGCTGCGCCAGTGGCGTGTAAATGAGTATGATGTGAGAGTGAATGGGTGTGAATGGGTAGATGTGACCTGTGGTGTAGAGCTGCTTTGAGTAGTCAAAGACTAGAAAAGCACCATATAAGCTGAAGTCCATGTATCATTTTAACATTTACCATATTCCTGCAAATAACTGCAAAAATAAACCACAAAAACAGCATGTGGTAACTGCACACTGCATTCAATACCTTTACTTTTCCACAAGCAAGCTTCCCTGTTTTGGTACAATTTCTGCACAACGCACAGTATTCATGTCCTTCTGTCTGACAAGAACTGACCAGCTGGGCTTCACACAGAGAAACAACTGCTACTTAACAAGATAAATGGATGATTTCTATAACACATCCAATTCTCTCTTGGGTATACCCATAAGCACCCAGTATACACAGGAAAATCTTGTCTAGATGGAAAGTTGGCAGATTTACATGAGAATGGATGAACCTTCATTTGGAACTGAAGGAAAGGAGACACTGTGTCACCAGACAGGGTAAAATGAGTGTGACTAGAAAAAAATCACCTTGGGATGTTTCTGAATAAGAAGATACCAGCAGCTGCTACATAAATCTACAGTCTGTGGCACATGCTATACAGAGCCTTTCTGTTGTAATAAATGCTGAAGTATTGGGATTATACTTATACTGTATAAACTAAAGACACAAGCCATAGTTTCTATCATGTTAACCTGTTGAAATCACACTGTATGTTTGTTGTTGATGAGGAAAACTGAGCCAGAATGATCAACACTGCTGTGTTTGGCGAGCCTGATCAACTCTTAACATTTGGAAATTTAAATACATTTATTTGGGATGCTGTATTCAGCAAAGTGAACGGTACACCCCATGTTGGTCAGTACGCTTCTGGCAGAACAAGAAGGCTGTGCAGAGTGTTAAAGTATGAAAATAAGGTTGCTGACAAGTGTGACAGTAAGTTGTTGAAAATGTGTTGAATACAGTCTACAAACACCATACACTTGGTGGCCCATTTTCACTTAAACTCTTTTAACTGTGCAGAGTTCTCTGCCTCATCTGCAGATAGATAAAGCCCTTGCTTCCAGGCAGCTCTGTCTGTGCAGAGCTGACCACCACTACTGTAGCCAATATTAAGCTACTGTCATGCACTTTATACAATCTCACAAAAAATACTGAACTTTCCCTCTAAGAGTATAAATACATGCAAAACTTCTAAAGGAGTTGGTGACCGAAATTGTGTCGCCCACCCAAGTTGCGTCGCATGTCCCTAAATAGCTTATTTTGTCAACATCTCAGTAACGTCACGTCCTCTCGAGTTTCATCACAATCACATCATATCATTTATCATATATCATATATTTGTATGTATTAGCTGACATTATTCTAACTGTATCCTACTCACTCTTCTACCAACCGTAAAACACTGCAGCTGATGGCCCTTCTTGACTTCCTTGGGCTGATAAACCAGTCGAGGAAGGACAGGACCGCAGATAACCACCACCTCTGCTGAATAAGGCAGAACTAATGTACTCACTAACTAATGATCCTACACGGACATGGATTATCATTCTAATGTGATCCAGAATAAAAACAGTTGTTAACCGTGACGGGTGTTGTCACACAATGCTGATTGGCTGTTGTGGCACAGCCACATGTGATATCACCTGAAAAGTTCAAATTTTTCAACTTTGGCAACCGAGCAAGGTGACCTGGTCACGCGTCCAAAGCGAACCCGTAGCATGACCAAGTTGCCAAGGTTGCATCCATTGCATTGCGTGAGGGCAGGCCCCGCCCCATCGCAGCTGTATATTGACTTTGCATGGAGAGTGGTCGCCCAGGTCTCGTTCGGTGAGAATGCACCTTCAGGAGATCTGACTAACTTATATATAAGACCAACAATTCTGAATGTTTTTCATATCGACATTAAAAAAACAACTGTATTTCAACCAAAGCAAAAAACGCAATCTGTCTGTGTTTGTGTAACTGTATCTTTGCTGAATATCTTGACTCAGACTAGCAATTTTCAAACTAGAGCAAAAAGCACCTTCCAATCATACAAACTTCTTGAAACCAGAAATGCTCTGAGACCAAAAACCTTCGCCAAGGCATTTCTGACATTCTTAACCAAGCTACTATGAAAAATGTGGAAAACTGCCCTATCTCACAATGTTAACTGATACCTTGAAAGTTCCTGGATCTGCATCTGTATTCAGATCACCACCAAAAACGTATCACTTCTTTCTTGTGCCATGACCAACATTCCCCAAATCTTTCATCGAAATCCACTGTGAACTTTTTAAGTTATCTTGCTCAGAGTCAAACAGACAAACACCAGCAAAACCTAAGCAGACCTCCTAAGCAGTGGTAATGAACTCTGGAAACATAAATAAACTGATAAATAGAACAAATTAGCCAAGAGATCCAAAATCCAATTCAAAAGTTCAACCATGACCTCGCTAAGAAGGTTATGTGTTTGCCAGCATTTAACAGCTTGTTTGTCAGTCTGTGAGAAGAACTCTAAAGCTCTCAACGGACTTTGATGAAAAGTCCAGGAGGTTTGATCATGGCACAATGGAGAAGTAATTAGATTTTGGTGGTGGTCCAAATCTAGATACAGATCCAGGAATTGTCTTAGGGAGTTTGTTAACATTGTAAGGAAGGGCAGTTTTCCACATTTTTGCCATTAACTCAGTTAGCAATGTCAGAAATGCCATAGCAGAGGTTTTGCTCTCTGAACACTTCTACTGTGTAACTCTAATGAGGAAGGAAAGCACAGAGAACACATTAGTACCTTTGTTTGGGCTCCCAATTGACATTATTCCTCCTCAACCAAATCCACTGAGCGGATTTAATTACTGAATTTGACTTGCCCCTTACTGTCTTTCAAAATCCCTGTCCCCAAACTCTCAACTTTCCCACTAAAGAGATAGATACTTTTTATTACTATTATTATTATTATTATTATTATTATTATTATTATTATTATTATTACCATCACAACGCCTCTACATCCTGCTTCTACTGGACATACCCTAACTTTCCATTCTTGCCATCAACCTCTGCCCCAATATCTGCATATCCAAGCTTCTTACTGTTCCTAACAGATACCAAATTTGTGTTTTAGCGTTTCTTTTCAGCACTAGCAACCTATGCCACACATTTTATTCACTGTTTTTCAAGTCATTCATTATTTTTTTTATTTCTTTCTTTCCTTCCCTCTTAACCATATGGTTTATAGATCATTTAATTTTGTCTCTCATATTAAAGTGAAAAAAAAATAAATATGCACTCAACATAGAAGAATAACACTTGAATTAAACAAAGATGTAAATTAAAGAGGTATGATAAATGAAACACAATACACGAAAGGGGAGAGTATGAACTAGAGAGTGGAGTGGTGTGTGTATTGTTTGGATCTTGATATTAAAAACTTTTTAGCAGTACAGAATTATAAAAGACACCATTCACTTAATTTCTAGATTGTCCTCACAAAAATAAATTGTAAAATGTTTAAATTAAGAGAAAAAAATCCTTTACCTAGCACTTAATGAACAGAAAGTCATACTGAATGACTGTGATGATGACCATGTTTGTTAAAATTGACAAGTGAATTCTTAAAGACCTTCATAAGTCTGCCGAGGAATGAAAAACTGAAACTTCTCCATAATAAATATGAGGGTTTCATTTCTGCCTCTTCATGCTGCAGCAGAGCAGCATATTATTTTTTCTCATTCCCCTCATTTAAAAAAATCCATGCAACAAGCACAGAGGTCGACACCTTCTCAGTGGAAAATCCATACGAGCAGACAAGCTATCGTACATCTCAGGAGGTATTTCAACATCGATGCCACCAAAGAGTCGGCCCACACGCTGTAGCTCCTCAATCAACTTCAAGTGGATCGAGCTTACTGCGGGCTTTATGTAATGCCTTTTCAAACGAGAGGACAACGCTGACCCCTGGTGGTAGTGGGTGGTATTACCTCTCCACAGATGGATGACAGAGCGGCTGCTCCTCCTGAGGTAAGAGATATGTGATTCCAACCACTCCCACCACTCGCAAGGTGAAGGGCCCCACCTAGAGGGGAAAACAGATCAGTGCAGAGGTGGGCCAAATATTGACACAGAAATGTATCACTGCTTGAACTTGTGTAATACTAGAATTGAATTACAAATATCAATATCTCAATAGATAAATAAATGAATATGTAAGAACACTGAAACAGATTTTCTATAAAATTTCTCTTTATGCATTTCTACAGCATGAATCCCCAGAGTACTGCTTATAAAATGAATAAGGATCATTTGAGAGAAAGTTGACTGTCTGCTGGCAGCAGAATAATGTCAGATAACATTATAAATATATAAGGATAAAATGAGAAAAGAGCTGAAATTCACACCCCAATGTAGTAAATGGCTGAACCATGCATGTTTACTGTTTTTTTATTGTGCCTGCCTCTTCCACTGTAAAGCACTTTGGTAGGCCGCTGGCTGTTTAAATGTGTATATAAATAAAGCTGACATTGACATTGACATTAACATGTTATTTTAAGGGCATTTTGTATTTTTTACTTTCTAAACTACTGAAATATATCAATATAAAATTGTGAATCACTGTTTCATGGTTTTATTGTAACTATTATTGCATATTGTTGCATGCCAGGGGTTAAAATGCAAATTGTAATCCCAAGATTGGATATTAAAAGAGCATGAAAAAATAAAAACTGATTAAAAGTGAAATAAGAGGTTGTGAGTGCAGGTAATAATTGTCTTACAGCATTTTCAGACGTGCTGAATACAAATGAATCAATTTTTAAGCCACAGATCATGTTTTGTATTGTACTGTATTGTCTGTTGCCATAAACTACCCTTTTCCTACATTAGATACTCAAAAAGGCTTCTGATAAATCAGCATAAAAGACTTTCAGTGGATGCAATATCTAACAATAAACAGATAATTGTAGAATCATTGTACCACAATAATATTATGTACAGTGTTTAATATGTTTGTATATCAGCAATGAGATGGACATCATTTTTGCGTCTTAAACATTTTCTCTGCATTTCCCATAAAGGTTAAATCAAGTTGTGTCTGAATTCTACACATGCCATCAGTAAACTCTGAACTGAAGACTGTTTGTTTCAACCTGACATTTTATCACCGCCAAACTGAGGTTCTGGTCGGTTGTGTTCTGCCATTATTATCTTATGATATTTGAATGATGTTTGCTAGATTCTGAAATGACTGCTGACCACCAACATCCTCTTTGTTTTTGTGTTTTTCCAACTTACGCTGGGTCATGATAAATAGAAAATGTTCAGTTTTTAATTGCTATACCATTTACCAAACCTTGACCACCCTGGCCACCCCTGTATTGTGGGAAATAACTTGTGAATGAATGTATGTACAACAGTTATGTGATAATGATTTTTTTTTCAAAGAGTTGTTTCTAACTTACTCTTCAAAAACTCTGTCTTATGTCTGTTTTGTTTGGTTCATTTCTGATTTGGGTTTTGCAAGTACAGTTGGTACAAAGACATTTATCATGAGATGACCTGAGGAGCTTTCTGCATAAAGTGTGACTGCACCTGAAGTAAAAGGTAAGCAATATTCTGCTTTGGGTTGCCCGTGTGGCCCCCGGTTCTGAAATATACCTTGGATGCTAAATTCTGCTGTCCAAAGAACCAAAATTGATAATGACATGAATTAATGGAGTCTGAATTTTGTAACTGTATCATATTGAGGGTGCTCCTCATGCCCAATTTCAACTCTTACATTAAACTTTAAAAAAGCACTGAAAAAAATGTATTTTGAGTAAAAGAATTGCGGAGAATCAATAATTTTCTTGCAGTATAAAAACTGTCACTCAGTTACTGTATCGTAATATTATGATATCAACCTATCACTTATCATACTGAATGCTGAATGAAATCTTACCCTAGTTTAGACAAGGGAAATATAATTAAATCTACAGGGTTTCAGTCGATTCAATAACTGTCTTGCAATAACTGAAGAATCCCAGTTTCACGATATACTCCATTCTGTCAGCCATGTTTTATGTAATGTATCATGGGTTACACTGCATTTCCCAACCATAAATATCAAACAATAAAAGTGAATCAAATATGGATAAGTAAAGGATAACACTGAAAATGGTTTGAGTAGATGCTATTTTTGTGTATTTTTAACAAATCAATAATCTCAGGATTGCAGTACAGTGTTACTGTTGGCCACAAATCACATAAAGTATGTAATATTGAGGTTACCCATAGACCCAAGCATGAAAGCCCTGACATTTTAAAGTTATTGCTGGCTACAAATCAAATACCATATTCATTACCATAATCCTATTAACACAATGCACAAAGATCCTGAAAATGGCCTATATTTACCTGGATGAGGTGCATTTGTAAATGCAAACAGCTTCTCAAATCAGACTTACCCTAAATTTTCTTCGCTAGCTCCCCAGTATTTTTCCCATCCCTATGCTGTCCATTGCATGACAGGCAAATACAGTAAGAGTTGATAACAGAGTGTCTTGCAGTTTATTAATGATAGCAAAATTACAGTTTGGCCATTATTAATCACAATGTTCTGTGTGTAGCACTACATTGCTTTTTGAGTTACCCTGCAAATACCACCCCTAAATTAGACATGAACTAGAAAGCACTCAGAGAGCATAAACCTCCGCCAAGGTAGCTCACATATTGCTGTTACATCTATAAGCAATAGTTCCATATAAAGTTACCATCATAATATGATTCCTTGACCCTGAAAACCAGCACCTAGCACTCAGAATCATGTTGATATCATTATCAGTTTGCCAGTTATGGAGCAAATATGATCATTCGCTAATGGCGGTTATCTGGATCACCACCAAAATCTGACCCATTCCCAACATCCCCTGAAAATTTCAGCAAAATCCGTCCAGTAGTTTTTGTGTAATCTTGCTAACAAACAAACAGACATATGCCAGCAAAAACATAACCTCCTTGGTAAAAATGCATGAAATACATAAATTCTAAATAAATAATTCTATTTTAAAAAGTAACTGAGAAGGTGTAATAACTGACCCTTAATCAAGCTCTGCCCTCCTTAGTAACTGTTACTAGGTCAGACAAAATCTGTTGTTGATGGCCTCTCTCCCATTTAAAACAACTGAAAATAACTCGTCTTTTGACTCACTTTAATTTTATTTATTTTAAATAATTTATTCTTTTCAAAACTTGGCATAAATGGGAGAATAAAACAGGAAGTACTACAGTAAGGTGAGACGTGAAGAAAATTCCAAATCTTTATGAATCTGTCAAAATAATGAAAAATAAAAATGTTTAATGACCCAAGTGATGTCTCATTCTGGCCGTTTGATAAAAAAAAATGCTTTATTATTTCCACTAAATGTCTCTTGAACACCAAATATTGTCAGTATTAAATATTTTTTCTTACCTTTGAGTATAGGTGTGCTGACTTCGTAATTTTCAATGTTTATGTAACAAAATTATGAAGACAATGTCCCCACAATGCATCAAAAGACTCAGAAATTGTCTGACTAAGGCGATCCGGCAACAGATGCTTAGAGTAGGGGCTCTCTGATTCTTATTGGTTGGTCAGTGAACCAAACAGATTGCCAACAAAGGGCCAGTCATCTTGCAAAATATAAATAACTGCTGAATGCCATGTATTGAGTATTGCTTCTTGGTATAACAGAATTGTTGTAAGATGTTTTCATCACCCACATATGGGGTTTAGTATCATATCTTGAGTAAACCACTGGATTCCACCAAAACAAAATCTATAAGACATCAACAATCATATTGTTTGACTGGATGAAATTATTGCCTTACAATTTACATTATCAAGGATTATTGTATTGTCACACTATCAACATCAACACCAATGTATGGTTTGAGTGAAGATATCACCATTTCAGTCATTTCAAAACTGCTGTATCATGTATTTGTAAGCCTTGTATTGATAATAGAAGAACAATTGCCCTACAAGACTTATCCCTTGGTAAGGGGTTTAAAAAAGCACATCACACAAAATAATCAAACTCAATTTAAAGGCCCTGAATGGATGCAGTCAGTACCTGCACAAAGACTCCAGGGCGCAGTAGATGTCGCATTTTCTCCAAGATCTCTTTCTGAAGTACATCCCATGTCACTGTTCGCTCCAAATACAGGATAAATGGATTCCCAAACCTATAGGACATACACAACCATAAATAAAAAAGTTCTGCTTATATTGTTTTGCGTTTCTCTGGTATTAAGTAACTCTTTGATTGGTTTATTTACCTGCGTCCCTGCTGTCCTGCACATGCACGGTTGCACACTAGCAGGACGATCTTCTCCGCCTGCCCGCTGTTCTTATTAGGGCTCTGAGGTGGGGTTGTCGGCTCTTGTATTTGTGTGGATATCCTGTTATTATCTGTGCCGTACTTTAGGTTGTTCTGGTTAAGGTTAGCATGGGGGCTCCCTGTATTAAAGACATAAAATGTACAAATGAGAATATAAACTTCTTTAAAGAAAACCAATCCAACAGTCTGGTCAGAGTGAGCACCAGCTCCCCCTACAGTATAAACCCCTCTATAATCTAATCTCACCTCCTCCTGGACTACAATGATAAAGAGCTAAACTGATTTCTAAGAGGAGAAACAGGATGTTGTACCGCCTCGCTTGGAGCGGATCTGGTCTGGTCTGAAGAGCTCGGGTGTCTCAAAGGCAAAGATGGAGTCGCTCTCCTGAATGATCTCGAGGTCTTCGTCGTCATCACAGAAGGAGCGGTGAAAGCCGTCAAAGTACATCTCAGTGAGGACAATCTGAGCACAGATGAGAAGAAAGCAAGATCTAATTAAAATATAGGAGGAACAAAGATTTGATTTTCACCATTAAAAGGGGGGAGAAGAGTGCAGAAACAGAGTTACTTTAATTGGAACTTATTTTAGTAGAGGCATAATTACTGTTGGGGATGCACGATATTAGATTTTTGCACATATCCAATATTTTCAATCTCATTGTTGGTGATACTCATATTCTTTTGTCAAGAGCATAAAACCTCCTCCAGTTTTTGTTAGAAGCAGATGTGAGGCACTCATGTTCACACTCACATTTAAGGGCAACTTTTAGTCACCAGTCAACCTAATAATCATGTTTTTTAGGTCAGCTGGAGGAAGCCAGAGTGCCCGGAACGAACCCACGCATACATAAAGCACTAATCAAGGATTGAATTAAACTTATAACGTTAACTCACATTTTTGTCATTTAGTAGCTTTTTATGTGCTCTTGTACTTAAATGATTTTAAACCACCATTTTAAAATGAACTTAACCCTTTGACTTTGCAATACCACTGTATTTAAAATTTTAAAGCCCACCTTTGTCTATTTTTTCCTTTTTCACTTCTCTGAAGTGTTTGTAACACCAATATGTACTCACTGGGAGGCGCTGCTGCACATGAACATAATTGTTTGAAAACCAGTAAAAATCACAAGTGAATCGTTGCTGCATAGCTTCTCAGAAATCTAACAGTAAGAGCATACATCGGAGGAAAAAAAAGTCTTTTCACATATTTCCAGATCCTCTAATAATCATGATTTAGTTGAACACAATAAATTTAATGATAAAAAAAATGTATCTATGATTCCTCAGAAAACTGGGTCAGCAGCTATATATCTATATTTTGCCCACTGTGATGTTTTCATACAAAAAAAAACAAAACATTGCAGAAATGAAAAAAATCCATTCATGCCCAGTATAACCCTAACAGGCAAGCCAATCAGCAGGTTGACCAACATATCTGGTTCCTGATTGGGTAATATGAAAAATAAAACCTGAAATGTTGCTAAGTGAAGAGGAAGGAACAAAATTTTACCAACAAATAATTTGTTGCAAATGTATTTCTTGGTTTGGAAGTCAAAGGGTTAAGGACAAATGTGGAAAACTGCCCTGTTATGCAATGTTAACTAATCCTTCAAACATTCCTAGATTTGCATTCATATTCAGATTAACACCAAAATCAAATCAGTTGGTCCTTGGCCCATTTCTGACAAATCCTTATTATTTTATCAAATTCCGTTCAGTACATTTTCAATTATCCTGTTAACAAACTAACCAACTAGAAGTGCTTCAACATTTTCAGGCAAGTTGTTGTCAAAAATGTGGACAACTGCCCTATCTCGGACTGTTAACAAATCCTTTAAAAAATTTCTGGATCCACATCCCGATTCAGATCCCCACCAAAATCTAATCATTTGTCCCTTGTGCCACGACCACCATCCCCTGAAAATGTCATCAAATACTGTTCAAGAGTTTCTTAGTTATCCTGTTAACAAACCAATAATCAAACTAACTGACAAACAGCGGCAAAAACATAACTTCTTCGATAGAAGACGACAGGGCTTGCCAGTGGCCCAGCAGACTAATGTGCTACTGAGCTTATCCGGCCTCTTTTGAATCAAGTAATAAAAAAACAATCTCTTCTTTCTCTGGTCCGTCTCCTTCCTTAGTTCACTTTAGGTTAGGGCTAGCTCGTGCATATATTTGTTTATTTCTTTCACACCTGCTGGCCAAACCATAACACCTGGATTTTGAGTTAAATAATGTGCAGTAAAATATAAATAACAAAATAATATACTCCAGTATAAGTGAGTACAGATATTGTTAATGACTTTAGAAATATGAAAGTGCATAAGAAACTCCTCAAACACAGGAATTACTGTAATGGCCTCTAAACTGTAATGACCCTAAAAATTTAACGTTCCTGTTATACGTTACCTGTTGGGCAGGGATTTTGGTCTCGTGGGCCACCGCTTGTCTCAGTCTGGACACGGTCCCAGATAGAGGCACGGCCACCCCGACTCTCATACAGTGGGAGCACTTTCCTTGGTACACCACTGTCACATACAGTGGCCTGCAACACAAGAAGACAAATACTAAACTGTCTGTTTCATAACTGCGGCTGGACTGGTGTTTCAAAGACAGACAGAATCTTCTAATTTTAGCCTCCTACTGTCTGAAGTTTTGTAGTTTTTGTCTCGACATTCTCTTTAAAGCTCTTCTTAGACTGGATCTTTTTTGGATACAAAAGACAAGAGCCCTTTCCTTTGTCTGATAAATATTTTTTTTTACTTGTGAGCAGGATTCAGAGTGAGCTTACCGTGTGTGAGGTACCGGGATTGGCAGTGAGATGCAGAGGAAAGGATCAAAGGTGTTGCTCTGTTTCTGGCAGTGAGGGCAGGTCAGCGACGACCTTCATAGACAGACATGACCAGAATTAAAAAATCCTGCTTTGTCGTTTTCTCTTTATCATTTCATATTACATAAAAATATTTAGGAGAAAACAACTACTTTTAAAAAAATGACAAGATGCACCATTATAAAAAATCCAAGCCTGAACTTGTGGGTCTCCCAGAGTCAAAGGGGGTTCAGGGCCCTTATTATGACCGGCACAAAATGTTTTGCTGTGCAGGGCAGAAGTCTGTCCTGTTTGCCGGCCTGTTTGCCAAGCTTTGTGGAGTTTAAACACAGCACTAGGGGTGTCAAAACTAATCTTTTAATTGATGCATCATGATGCAAACGCAGATGAAGATGCAGGGATGCAGAGACCTTCAATAATTATTTAATCTTGCAGAGGCTGCTGCTTGTCTGCAGTTTCAGCTTTGTTTCTGAGGAAGAAAGTGACAAGTGTAGGAAGATGAGATCTAGGATATGTATTTATTTTGGTTTACAATGAAAATACATTTTTGCTGCTGTTGATCTCAGAAGCCATATCTTATTAATAAAAGGAGTTTATACTTATATGACTGCTTGTATTTTTTTTATCTCAAAAGTAGCCTGATGCAGTAATGTGGAAAATAAAGGATATTACTCCCCGGTTGTATCGTGATGCATCGTGAAATTGAACTGAATCAAATTGTTATCTTAAAATTTTCTTTTGTAACAATTGCAGTTGCATTCATCAGTCAACATCTTGCCGTTTTTGTGCAACTCTGTGGCTCTTTTAGTACCATTAGTTTCTCAATACTGTTATTTCCCGATTAAAACACACACTCAATTATAAGCCCATATTTTCATGATTTTAGCCTGAAAAACACTGTACTCAAAGATAACATATAAACCTTACTCTCTCAGTCAACCCAAAACATACCTTTATTCAAAGTTTTAATCAATGAAATTTCAGTATTTTCACAGCAAATACATGATTTTCTCTCTCAAACTGCTGCGAAAACACCTTTTGCATCATGCATGCATAGTGTACCGACCAATCAGAGAGCAGCTATCAACATGCAGATGTCTTTGGCCAATCACAGTGCAGCTATTTTGCGTCCCCTTGCTCACAAGATGGCAGCGCTCTGTGTTTGCCAGTGAGATGTAACACTTGAGAATAAAACAATGATTACACAATGTTAAACTGATTAAGACCCAAAATATTTGATTAGAACAGTTTAACAGTCAGTTAATTAACAATTACGCAGTTTGGCGGGAATGTTTCACAGAGAAAGAGAATATTTCGGCTTTTTGTATCAGATGTGTTGCAATCACGATGTTGGTGAGAGAAAATATTTTAAGTATTTTGCTTGTACTCGTGTATAATACGCACCCAAAACATTAGAGCTTATTTAAAAGCAAAAAAGTGTGTGTTAAAATTGAGAAATTACAGTAGATAGTTTGCGCTCCTGCTTGCTCAAGTGTGGTAGTTGAGCTCTGAGCCTGCAATGATTGTGCAGTGTACACAATAACAGCCAAAATTTCCTCTTCCCATCTCTGCTGGTAACTTTCCCAGTAAAGGATTTTTTTTACATCACACCAGTTCTCTGAAAGGTTTTTTTACTCAACAGTAAAACCCTGCTGTCTTTAAATGCAGGCCTCTGACCTAATAACTAAAAAAAAAAGCTGTTAAAACGTTGCCAACCAAGGATAGCTTGTTGTGAGCTATGAAAATGCTGTTTGCAGTTCATTCTGAATAGGGTAAATTTTTCAACAGTGTAAGTTGTACAGTGTGTCACAGCAGCACAACCTCTAACATACAAGCACTTGACTTCCAGGGAAGTTATGCACTTATGCAGGGAAGCTTAGGTCACATTTTCATGCTGTATGAATCGCATATAGACAGGCACCCAGTCACAGGCTCATTGGCCCTAAAGCCGAGTTGTACTCTTAGCAACATTACGTCAATAAAAGTAATGCACAAATGGAGCATTAAATGTCACCTGTATTGTGCCTGAAACAGCTCCTGTACAAAAGAGCCAGGTGCTGGTAGTGGAGATCCTTCAGGGGGATTTTCTTCTTCTACAGGTGGCTGGAAAAAGTGAATAACATGATGTATTTTACATAAGCTCAAAACTGCAAATACGATATTTATCATCACAACGAGAGGAGAAAAGTCAAAACATTGTATTGATATTTACATCACAGTTTCAACTGCAATTGTTTCCTCAAACTACACTTGAATATGTGTTTACCTTCCTGGGGGGTCTGCTCTCTGGATGGATCATGTGGTTGAGGTCTTCATGGACCCTATCCAGTAACCAGAGCAGGAACTCCTGGGCGTCATGCTGGGAGTTTCCCTTGAACTGCAGGGCACTCTTCGACACCACATTCTGCAACAAACAGGAACACAAACACATTATGGTTTAAGAGGCCCCGTCTTTCTGTTTGTGACATCACTGCCTTATAAAATATTCAGTACGTTTGACCAGAGTGATGATCAGCACAATCCTAAAAGGTCAGCAGAGGTGGGTGAGGGTGAGGTGTTCTTTAAAACCAGGACACGGGCTGAAAATCGACAGCTTAACCTCACTGCCTGTTAGCGACTGGAGGTTGAAACAGCGTGTACTCTAAAGAGGCGCCCGGGCTGGCAGCTATAAAGTCACCTCCACCCGATATCAAATGTCACGCAAGGTCATAGATATGAGGGTACTGAGCGCTCTGAGCCGTCACAGCCTCACCCGTGGGACTGTCTGTCTCAGTTTGAAGGCTTTACAGGAGCAACCTCAGCACTATGAACAAGCAGCCCTAGAATCATGTGCAAATGAAGGAAAGAAATCAATTTTATGGCTAACCTAAAAAGACTTTAAATATTGAACAATATAGATGCACAGATCTATGCATATGTCATTTGAGTATTGATATTATTTAGATTGTACCAGAAAGCCAACTGATTATTCAGGATTCACTGACAGCAGCAGCCAATGCATATATTTCTTTTCATCAGTTCTAAGATCATTTTTTCTCAAGACGAATAACTATAAGTGATTAAAAGGAGACGTATATCTGATGCAGGAGTCAGACTACTGAATAATGCCAATACTAATTTGCAAATTTGTAACACACTTTTGTTTTTCAACAGAATGATTTGTAAAGTAACTTTTGAGGGTTACAAATGTAAATGGTTTTGTAAATTATTTCCAATTTATGTTTTTGTTTTATATTTAATGATTTATAGTACTGTATTAGTTGTGGTTTTATTTTTTTGTTTCTTTTCCATCCATTATAAATATGTGGAGGGTAGCTTCATTTGTTAGTTAGGACAGGCATGAAGATTAGTATTATGCTTCTGCCTGCGACTTTTCAGTCACTTCTGTTGCAAAGCATGTTCTGTGGTGTTAACATCTGTTGGATTGAGAGACTGAATAAAAAACAAACAAAAACAAAACAAAAACAAATAACTCATTTTAACTAACAGTTTTCATATTAGAAACAGTCCCCTCTAGTTTGTGATCATGAAGGCAAAGAGGCTTTTGAAGTATTAAAAAACAGGAGCTTTTAATGTCAACAAAGGCTAAATTAAATGCTGTTTTACAGACTAAATAAATAAAATCATGTTTTTATGACTTGCTCTGTTTCATATTGTTGATTGTTGATTCAAAAGCACATCTAGTTATTTAGCAAAAACATCCGTGCTAGAATATAAATCTAACCTGACACACCAGATGAACAGTTCAATATATCTAACTAGTCCAACTGGGAAAGAGTCCATAGAAAGTGTTTGCGAATGGGCAGAACCTTATTGAAAACATATCTGTCAGGTGATTGGATGGTTATTCCATCAATCAAAATTATTACAGGCCTATCAGATAATGTAGAAGGCAGGTGCTACAGCTGCGATGTAAAGGACAGAACAAAAGAACAAACTCTCAGCAAAAAATGTCAACAGTGGAGCAAAAATATCCTTTCTACAGAAAAATTTGTCGCGTTATTTGTTTTTCATTTCATTATGAAATGCAGTCTAGATCTGATAAATCTGCTTCTGAAGCTGTTAGCATCTTAGCTAATCTCTGTATCAGCAGCCACTTCCTGCTGTTGTCTTGCTTGTAGCTCCCACGTCTTCCTGCTTTAAGGGACACTAATCGGGCTGTGCCACTTTGGGCTGCTCACAATCATTGTAGATTGTGGCTTGGCAAGATGGATCTGTCTGATTATCGACATTAAACCAGGCAGATCCATCTTCTGCACTGCAAGGTTATTTATCAGCTTACAGTGGAATCAGAACTGATCCTGATTTTCTCAATCAGTGCACTGAGGGCAAAAGATTACAGTGATAACTGAAAATCTCAACCATGAAATATTAACGTTTTCCATGTAGACATAAACATATTTCACAGTTTACACCATGAAAAATACCTCCTAGTTAGGGATGCATGGTACTGGATTTTTGCAACTATCCAATATGCCAATATATCAGTGTTTATTATTGCCGATAGCAGCACTGATGTTATTTGTCAAGGGCACAAAACTTCCAGCTGTTTCTACATCTTCCTACAGACGTGAGGTAAGACAAACATTTAATTCTTTAATAAATTATACATTTGATTTATAAAAGTGTAAGTAATTGGAATTAATCAATGCATCGCACAGCCCTTCATTAAAGGCATAATGGCACACTAAGCCTTTTATTCAGACTGTACTCTTGAGATGGGAATAGTGTAGATGCTTCTTGGCTTGAGCATCTTAAAAATATATATATATAACATCAGTGATAACATGTTTTTTCAATGGTACTACATGGCAGTGGAACTGCACTGAACCACAGGATTTGTTTACTAATTAGTCTGACCCTAACATGGTCAAATAAGAACGTTTAATGGACCCTACCCTCACACAGTTTGTATTGTGTGCACAAAAACAACAGCATCTTGGGTAGAATGGTCACATGATGAATTCCCCTGTGTTATTAGTGCAGGCGTCTTCCTAATGATCTTTAAGTGCTCTCAGCTCAACTCAGATTGTGGTTGGGAGAGAGAGACACAAAAACCATAGCATGTGCAGTCTGAGTCCTTCTGTTACTTTTTGAAATAGCATGTTTTGCTGGTGTTTGAGGAGCTGCTTTAAAGGTTTGAAAAAATATAATGTGAAAAAGCTTCAGCTTATGAAAATGTAGTTTACTTTTTGTTTGTGTTGGAAGCCCTACCATATTACTAATAATTCAGACTGACAAAATGAAGCGAGAGAAAACAGTGGGAAGAAAATCTAACAAGATATACAAATGAAGGACATTGTTTCACTGCCAGCTTTCAGATATTACTTCTTGTCTGTTTGAAAAGGGTGAAAATTTGATTAAAACTCTTCATCAAATAGACTAAAAGTCTGAGTTTGCACCTCATTTCCTGACTGAGTTACAAATGTTCAAGGCCTCTCTCTCTGAACAGAGTAATCTATATGCAATCAGACAGTTTGTACTTTGGCTGGCAACCAAGGTAGAAAAAAAAGGACAGAAATAGTAACACTGTCAAGAATAAGCAATGGGCTGAATGGTCCTCTTCAAGTGAGTCCCTCTCTATTGTGTATTTTGAGCTTTTCAAAGGAAATAGGTGATCTGACAGAAAAAGGAGCAAAAAACAATGTAACCCTGTGATGAAAGAACAAACCTCTGTGATTGTGACGACAAAGTTTTCAGTGCTAGGATACAGGTTTGTGAGGAAAAAGACAAGGCCAGAGGAGAGAATGATAAGTGTTGGACAGACAGAAAAGCTTAATAAAAACAGATGACTTTTATTAAAGGTCAGCTACCGTTTATTACAACTTTTACACTCTTTAAAAAGTGTGCTAAGAAGGAAGTTTAAAAACCAATTCCATTAGAGAATTGATAATAAACAGCTAAAGGATATCATTTGTCTTTTGTTGAACAATTCTCATATCAATTCCTTCAACTAAGTTCTGGATGCCTTGTAAATCAAGGAGCTCATACTCTCATCAGAGGCATCAGTGTGAATGACGACAAAAAAGTCAATTTTACAGAAAGATGCTTAAGTCTCCTTTAACCAAGTAGTCAGGTTTGGTTCAGCACAGCTCAGTACAGTTTGGAGCGGTCAACCTTGATCTTGTTTGCATTTTCACTGCCAGCTGTACCTTCTCTTGAGGGCGGGGATGTGAGTTGGAATGAGGCCCCGTTTACACGAAAACGTTTTTCACCAGAAACGTAATAAAGGTTTTTCCTTTGCGTTTTCAAAAACAATCCGCGTTCACACGTATCCGCAAGAACAACTGAAAACGCTGTAGTGTGCATGCCAGGCCAGTAGTTGGCGATGTCGGTTTGTAGAGAAACAGCGGTGCTACAACACACATACGCTCTCCGGTGAAGACAAACTTTTCATAAACAACAATGGCAAGTGGTCGCACAAAGATGCAGGAGTTTCTTGTCTGGACAACAAATCTGTCTGGATATTTTTGTCTGGATAACAAACCGAGCACAGTAAGCAGCACACATGCTGCTCAGTAGACGGCTGAAGCTGTTGTTGTTGTTGTTGTTGTTGTTAGGTGCATGCACAACCTTCATCTGAAAGAGTACTGCACAAGCGCCGCATGTCATCGTTTTCCCTGAAAACAGTGATTCCTGTTTACACGGAGACGGACATCAAAACCTTTTTTAAATCTTTTCACTCAGGACTCTGGTTTCGTTTCAAAAGTTTTTGGATTCAGGCACTCCGGCATGGTTCTTGTGTAAACAGAAGGCACAAACGCAACGAAAACTCTCAGTTTTCCATGTTGTGTAAATAGGGTCTAAGTTGGCAAAGAAGCTACGAAACTCCCAGCTAACTCTAAAGTACAGAGCAAAGCAGTTTCCCAAATTATGTGTCAGGTGATCAAATGTTCTGCAAATTTTGTCAACATACTGTTGGCTGGACCTGTAAAGATGCATGTGAGGACCACCTGAAGAGTGAGTGATTATATTTCATTACTTTATATGTGTCTCATAGTTAAATTTGCGTAAAATACTAAAAACCGAATTCTCAGAAATTTAAAACAGAAAAAACAGAATATGGGAAAAACTACAATTTGGGAAAAATTTGGGAAAAAAATAACAGATTTTATAGGACCCTACTAGTGTGCTGCTTTGGGAATGTAGACTTTGTCTGTTCTATTAAATCTTTTTTTTTAAATACAAGATACTTGTGCCCTAAAAGAAGGATAAGTGCTCAGGGTAGAGAACCTTACTATTCATTCTGCTCCCATGTACTACTGATAAGTTTAATAATCCTTCACATGGCCTATACCTGCCACAGCATCCCAACCTTCAACAAGCCCAAGCTCTGTACAAGCTTCAGGTAGTGATGATGTTGACACTACCTAGCCCAGCCCATAGTCCCTGACTGCTACCAACTGCAAAGCAGGTGTCAACATTGCAAATGAAAAAAGTGCTAATAAAACACAAAAGAAAAAAGAGAGGAGTCCGTGGAGAAAGCTTAGAAAGGTGTTGGGGGAGACGGAGCCTGGCTGAAGTGACCTATCTAGGTCAAGCACAAACCTTTGCAGGACTAAGCTTTGGCTCTTCCTTCTCCTATTCCCTCATTTTAACGAAGAAAGAGACGGGAGAAAAAAAAGAAGTGATTTTTCTACCTGTGTTTTGGCCTCAAACTGGCAATATTCCATCTAACACAAATGACCAGACTGTTTTTAACCCTTCATCGAACATCTTCACCATCTTTCACAAACTCTGTCTTTGTACTTTCAGCTCTCTCAGTAACTAGACAGCTGATCTTTATAAAAACCCTCCACATCCCACTTCTGCTGGGCAAACCCGAACTTTTCATTCTTGCTGCTCAGCTTCTGCCTCTCATTCTGCATATCTAAGCTTTTTCATTTCATGTGCTTCCTCCACTGAGTCCTCTCAGGGAACTACAAATTCTATGTAGCAAAGGGACTTAATGCAAAGTTATTTGTGTATTTATTCTCCTATACAAAAAGTACACTTTATTGTGTGAAATAGTATTAAAAACATGTGATCAGCTGCAAGCAGAGTTTGGTTTGGTGTGAAAAAGTTTTCCTATTGAAGGCCCCATGTCCTGATTTGCTTGTCTCTGTAGAGGATCAGGTGCAGCTCTTTTCCCTTTGGCAATGCTCATATACTGTATGTTTAAAAAGAGATATAAAGGAATTATTCAGTGAGAAATACTAGACACTGTATGTTTATGGAGTTTCTTTGTGTATGGGGATCATAATATGCTTATGCTTGAAAATGTTTGTATGCTAAATTGCTTACAAAACACACCTCTGTATATATGAATTAAATACTCAATCAAAAAACCTGCTGTTAATACAGTCAACTGTGATTCTAGTCGGTTATTTAAAAACTGACGAGAAAATAAAGTGGTAGCTCTCAATTAAATTTAAGTGAGGAGTAAAGGGAGCTATGGCACATATTCTGGTTAGTTTGGAAAAGAGAGGGTTGAAGATGACAGAAAAGCAGACCTCTGTTGACTAAAAGACATAAACCAAAATGTCTCAGTTAACATTAAGTGCAGAATATGGGCAGTACAAATATGTGACCTGCAGTCCATAATGTGCTGATTTTGGTATCGTCACATTACACCATGTTAGCTTGCATATATACTTCCTCAGTTAAGGTAGTATATACATGTTTTATACATGTCCACGCATGATAGAGCAGACAAAAAGTCCATGGCATTAAGACCTCTCCCTACCCTCTCTATGTGGAGTCAGTGACTGCTGAAAACGCCTTATTTACCCCCATCCCTCAATTGACCTACAAGTGTGACACTGCAACATTGTGTCATCTTTAATGTAAGGTCATTGGCTCACAGAAGCAAGCACATTGCAGAGCATAGACATTTGAATGAATGCAGAGCTATTGACAACATGGAGCCAAGAAGCTCTGAATTGACAAATTGCCACTAAGTAGACCTGTAAACCAATCAGAGTGGACTGGACCCACATGGGGAAGGGAGCCTTAAAGCTCTGACAGAGCACCCCAGACACATAAAGACAACACTTTCAGGGGTTGTCAGAATATGAAATGTAGACCGTTTTTTAAACATTAGTGATTGTGATCATAGCAGTCATCAAAAATGAATATATCAACATAATTTAAGGCAAAATATGACCAACTTAATATACGATTGTTGTAATACGAAAGTGCATGTCTTAGCATTTATACTGGTATGCTGTTTTCATCAATGTATAAGCCACAAGGTTAAAAGGTTAAAAAAAAAAGGTATTTTAATTGCAATCTATACTCCTGGTTTTATGGTATAGGGCGTCATTTTAAGAGTGTGAAACTGTAAGAATCAAAAATAACATGCAGAACATGCTACAGAGTTGCAGCTGCCCCTCAGGAAAACATAACAATTAACACCAAGTGGAATATAATCATTGTAATCTAACTATCAAATTATTGTGATCATAATTTTCCAGAGGCCCTAACACCCCCCAGGGCCTCTGTAAACATGAACTGACTGGAAAATAACTTATAATGGAGCTGGGGCTCCTGGTAGCAAACAGCAAACATCAACAAAGCTTCTAACTTAAAAGAATGATATCCTCTGCTGGCTTTTTTGTTTGTTGCAGGTTCCTGTGAGGGTTTTAAAATAGCTCTGGGGCACTGAAGGTATCTGTAAACTTTGTTCTAGACAAGTAAATAAATCTAATTTTGGTTTCTTAAAAAAGCCTGCTCCTCTACAGCAGTTCATGCACACTGTGCGCCTTCATTTGGCTGTCATTGTAGCCTGCTTTTGAAAAAAGTATATTAACACACTCATTGTGGGACTGGGCTGTACATTACAGGAGTAATACTGTAAATAATCATTCATATTCATAAACAATAGTTAATTGAAATAAAATCAGGTTATAGGTATAATTTTGTCTGGCCTTTGGTATAATAATAATGATTATCAGATTAAGAAAATATATGGCAGGCCTAATGCTTGTTGTTTGCAGCAAGACCCTCCATGAATAATGTGTTTATTGACCACAAAGTAATCTACTGGAGATCTTTAGCCTATATGGGGAATTATCATATTGTTCATATTATTTTGTTTGAGGAGAATTTCCATTTCTAGAAATAAAAATCAAACGTTTATACCACGTTGATAGCAGTGCAGTAACAAATGTTATAAAGCCCTAATACTGGATTATTTTCTATTTTTACCAGAATCATCCATCCATCCATTATCTGCCTATGTTGCTTACCCCTGCACAGGGCTGGAGCCTATCCCAGCTGATGTTGAGTGAGAAGCAGGGTACAACCAGTCACCAGACAATCACAGGGCCACATAGAGAGACAGACAACTATTCACACACACACCAACAACTAAGGGAAACTTAGAGTCAACCTAATGAGCATGTTTTTTGGTTAATGGGAAGAAATCAGAGTGCCTGGAGAGAACTCACGCACGCACAGGAAGAATATGTAAAATCCACACTGAAAGGCCCTGAGCGGCGGGAGTTTGAAACAGCAAACTTTTTGCTGTGAGGCATGTGCACTACCTGCTGCCCATTTAACTTTTAAAGCATGAGTATTAAAAATAAGAAAAGCACTTCAGCGTGTAGACCTTTCACAGTGTCAAACTTTTTTGAGGGCGGTCCTACAAATACAATGGCTAGTGCAGGCGGGCAAGTTGTTTTTGGCTTGTTTTTGACAATGACGTAAGATTATGCCAGTCATCTACTCCCCAGCACCACAAGCGTTGCTTAAAAAAGTTGACACTGGCACACGGGAACAGATTTGCAGTATTTCAGATTCAAGGCTTTACTATTACACTTTTTCCTGCACAAAACAACACAACACGACAACATTTTGTTGACTCCTTTACAGACAGTTGGTCTGTAATTACGACGTTTTTGCCCTGAGTTTCGTTTTATCTCAATCTTATGCCGTTATCAGTTTTTTTTTTGCTGCAAATTAAAGTGAGATGGCGGACAAGTAACGGGGAGAAATCCCAGCAGCATACGGACTGTTTCTGTTTTGTTTATCTTTGTTGGCACGTTGGCACACAGCTGCACGTGGGCAAACATTGTGTTTTGTTTTATTAGGAGATCCATTCTTTACTGACTTTGGAATTGCTGTCCCACTGGTCTCTGCCAAGTGTGTTATGTTTGTCATTTTGTAATTAGGCAACAGAGTTACAAATTATTGGCCAAAAACTTGGCTGCAGAGCGACAGTATAGATTTGTGAAGTATAAAGTCCAAGAAAGCGGAAGGTCATTAGCATTTAAGTACTAGTATACATGACTTTATTGTTGCATTTTGCTAACATTTTGAAGAGTGGCAGTGCAAAGCCTCAGCGTGTACCTTTAATAAATATTGAAACAACATCCATTAAACATGAATATAACAGAAATCAACTTGACCTGTTTGGTTTTATGCAGGACCAGAAGACTACTGGACCCCTGGCTGGCTACTTTGTCCCACTTGGCTGACTACTTCATGTGTCTTTGGTAAATCCTGCAGATGTATTAGACTGAAGCTGTTGGTTAAACCAGGCTGATTTTTTTTCAATTTAGGCAGTAAAAATCTCCTCTTCCCTATATATCATGTAAGGTTAATCTGTAGTGTGCCCCAAGCAGATACTTGGGAACTGTTGTTTTTGGCACTTCCACATCAGTTTCATTTTTCACCACTGGAGGTTGCCACTTGGCTGATATTAAAGTATTTTTTATGTGGTCATTACCTTAAAGTCTCTGCTGTGCTGTGGGGTGTATTCAAAGGTCCAGAGCGCCCTGACCAGCCCTGACAGCTGCTCGGTCACCTCCCCGGAGTCCTGCTGCTGCTGTCCCCCTTTCTTCTGCGTCAGCACCCCATTGGACTTGGTCTTATCACTGCTGCTGCTGGTGGTGGTGGTGGTGGTGGTGGTGGTGTTAGTGGTGGTGGTCTCCGCCCCCCTGAACTGCTCCAGGGCCAGGTACTCCGCAAACAGCTCCGTGTTGCTGAGGCACTGCAGGATAGCGTTCATGAAGCAGGTGTTCCCGTGGTTTTTGAGCCCTGCCACACCTGGCACCTTGTCTCCGAACGGAAAACCCCCACAGTCACTGTCGTCCGAGGGCACAGACCCCCCGGTGATGTTGGGAATCGAACCCCCATCTTCTTTCTCGTCCTCAGCTGCCTGCTCGTCTGTGCCAAAGTGGGACAGAGTGGACAGAGTCCGGAGAACTCTGTTCATAAAGCTGCCCACAGAGCGGACAGAGCTCCTCCTGAAGAGCTTCTTACTGAAGGATTTCTTCTCTTTGTTGCTTACAACTTTCGACATGGCTGCTTTTGATGACTTTCCCACTTTTCTGTAACACCTTTAATCCAGAAATTAGACCCTTCTACCTCACGCACAGAGTTCCAACATGGCTGCTTTTGACGACTTTCCACCTTCTCCAGAAGTGACCCACCCCTCCTCCCTCAAGCGCAGACTTTCGACATAGCTACTGTTGACGACTTCTGGATTTATCCAGAAATGATCCCCCTCCTTCGTCATGCACAGACTTTCTACACTGGCTGTTTTTTGTTGCTTTCCTGCTTTTCCAGAAATTACCCCCCTCCTTCCTCACACACAGACTTTCAACATGGCTGCTTTTTAACAGCTTTCCTGCTTTATTACACCTTATACCCAGAAATTAGCCCCCTCCCTCTTCCCTAACAGACTTCCCGCTTTTTTATTTACACCATAAATCCAGAAAGTCCGCTCCCCTTCACATGCAGACACTTTCAATATGGCTTTCACTCTTTTTTTTTACACCTTAAATCCAGAAATTAGCCTTACTCACAGAGACTTTTATGGCTGTTTTTAAAGACTTTCACACTTTCTTATACACCTTAAATCCTGGAATTAGCCCCCTGCTTGCTGAAGCACAGACTTAGGACATGGCTGCTCTGATGGCTTCCCCACTTTAAAAAAAATACACCTTAAATCCTGAAATCAGCCCACTCCTTCCTCAGGCTGAGACTTTCGATATGGCTGCTTCTGAAGGCTTTCCCGCTTTTTTTAACACCTTGAATCCAGAAATTAGCCCCCTCCTTCCTTCAGCACAGACCCACTTCTACAGGCCTGGGCTTATTTCACAGGAGCATACAGGCCTGGCAGTTCTGGGGATCACATCATATGGAAGCAGGAGGAAGAGTAGCATCAAATCAGCCCACTTGCAAGACTGCGTCGGATTGCATAAACAGCCTCCATGGAGAGCCGCTCTCTGGGCGTTTTATTTTGACGCTCGGGGTCGTCCCGCACCAGCCCGCAGCCTTCATCTTTAACAATCCGTCCTGTGACATAACATCACCTGGGCCATTGTTTGGACGCTGAGGTTGTGAATCAGAGGGAACAATGTCTGCCCCACATAAATATCAGCGTCCACAATTAAGCTGAGAGTGACGAGCTCATCATTTATTCAGCAAACCGCAGCTCCACCCTATTAAAGGTCCCAGTTATTAGTCCCATCCGCGGTTGGTGTTGCCGTGCTGAAGATGTTTACCAGGGGGACGTCTTCCTTAATTCGCCTCCACAGCGTGAGCTCTGCCAAACTGAGGAACACCCCGACCCACACGGCTCAGCCCGCCGCTCCCTCTGCCTCCCCGCTCGGCCGCCGTGGAGCATCGCTTCCGCTGCCAGATGTGAAAGGTGTCCCCCATCCGAAAGTTTATATAGTCAAATTCCGATGCTTAGCTCACTTTGATTCCGCCTCTTGCTCCAGCAGTGGTTGGTTTTCACGAGGAGGCCGCTTGTTTCCTCGTCTCCATCATCTTCTGTAGGCTGGGATAGATACTGCAGGCAGCAGCAGGCAGAGAGGCAGCAGGGCGGTGACGGCTGACGTCACAGCCAAACACTGGTCCATGTTGGAGGAGAGAGCAGGTACAGAGGCATGTGATGCTCCGGACCTCTCCGTGGGCAGCATGGGCACTGATGGGAGCCGGGGTGGCACACATCAGGGAAGGCAACTTTGGCAAACAAGAGCGCTGCATTTAATACACACACTTATACGGCTAAGTACGAAAAAATGCATTTTTCACAAGATAGCTACTGCAATTATTCTGCATTAAAACGACATTCTACTTCTATTGAGCTAATGTTTTTGCCCACATCTGACCTAATTATTGATATTAAATGCTCCTGATTTTTATTTTACTTCAACTCTTTGTTGAACTCTAATTGCCTTTATTTTAAAGATGTCACCATGTTTTTAAATTAAATAAAATAGAAATAATAATCAATGTCCTATAAACTACATGCAATACTACATGCGATACTTGTTCTGTGGGTATCGGCCGATACCGAGTACCGATCCGACACCAGTATGTTATAAAAAAAAATATCATACTACGCCTACATGACTGTGATATGATTATCAGTGTGGTAAGGCCTGGCTCAGGTTAAACCCTTTGTCAAACATGAATAAATACAGCAAATTCAAGCCATTTACTTTAAAATTTATTTTTGAATAGAACAGTATAAAAAAGTCGTGAAAATGAAATTTGATTAAATAAATCTAGGAATAATTATTTAAAAAAATTAAAGTGCAGCCACAATATTTTTAAATAAAAAAGGCATTTAAATACACCAGTAAAAAAAACAGTAGTGCAACAGCAACTTAGATAAAAAATCTCGGAATATATTTTTTAAAATTAAAGTGCAGCCACAATATTGTAAAATGAAGGCATTTAAATAGAACAGTATAAAAAATAGGTGCTAAACAGTAAACAGATTACTTGTTTAATAAATTACGTGGTATCGGATGGTGCCTGGACTCCAGTAGTCACCGATACTGATACCAGCATTTTCGGCAGTATCGGAGCAATTTCCGATACTGGTATCGGAATCGGAACAACTCTAATTAAATCATTACATTAAAACTCCTAATCATACACATGAAATATCCATAGCTCTCTAAACTAAAACTCGTTAAATGCAAGGTTATTGTCATGATGTCATCATGTTTTAGATGAAAAAAAAAGATGTAATATAAATAATTTCAATTATTCTACATGCAAAGTATTTTTGTGTTGAACTATTACATTATTAGTCCTTTACATACACATGAAATATTCATAGTTCTATTAAATAAAACTCTTTCAATGCCAGGTTTTGTCATGATGTCACCATGTTTTCAGATGAAATAAAACAGAAAAAATAATCATTTTCCAATAAACTGCATGCAAAGTATTTTTTGTGTTGAATCATTACATTATCACTCCTAATCATACACATGATATATTTAAACTTTTCTACAATTAAACTCTTCAAATGTCAGGTTTTTGTCATGACACATACATATCACTAAATATTCATAATACTTTAAACTCTAACTTTTTGAATGACAGGTTCTTGACATGATGCCACAATATTTTAAGATAAAAAAGAAACAAGAACTGAATTATTTTTGGGCCAGCACATGTAGATTTTTTTTGTTTTGGATTATCACAGCCTGAGATACGTCAATAAATAGCAGCAACACTGATTTTTAAGCATTATCGTTTTCTGCACAGTATCAAATATTCACATTCTTCCACTAAGCACAAAAATGTGCTTTACATAGATTTTTATGCATTAGCATTTTTTGTTCTAACAGAATAAAAAAAATGCACTACTTAACCTAAAAAACGAAAACCTCAAACTTGAATGTACAAGAATATATATTTTAATAATTTTAGACTAAAATAAAAAACAAACCAAAAAATACAATAAACAGAAATTGTATATTGTACTTGCAAAACTAATTAGAAAAAAACACGTCATATTATATTAAAAAAATTATATTTTATTATATATTTAAACTAGAAAGCACTCTGAGAGCGCAAACAATGTAGCTCAAATATTGCTGTTACATATATAAGCAATAGTTCCATGAGGAATATGATTCCTTGACCCTGAAAACCCACACCTAGCACTCAGAATCATGTTGGTATCATTAATAGACAGTTATTGAGCAAAAATGATCGTTTGCTAATGGCAATATCTGGATCACCACCAAAATCTAATCAATTCCAAGTTGGGCCATTACCAACAGCTCATGAAAATTTCAGCAAAATCCATCTGGTAGTTTTTTCGTAATCTTGCTAAAAAAAAACCAAACAAACAAACATACGCCAGCGAAAACATAACCTCCTTGGCAGAGGTAAAAGTATCGATATGTAATGACACATCCTCAGTGATGTTTTCTGAGGTCATGGGGTGTTTCAGGCCTCTGAACATCAGACACCCTCTCTCAGGCGACCCCGCTGAGGTTGATGAAGCCTCAGCTTGAGCCCTGGCAGCACACTTCCACAGATATGCTCTAATAACTACCTTTACAAACATACAGAGAGGAGGACCCTCTTGAAAACCAGATGCCAGATCTCAAGGGGCTTACCTCTAATAAACTGATTTTCAACAGAGAAATATTAGGACCGATTTGTGGTCTTGACATCCATGCATTTGTCGCAGGCATAAATTCTCATTTTAGTCCTTTTATCTCTGCCCACTTCTCAATCTCTGCCCACTCACACCCCCAAAATGACTTCATGTTTTTGCTAAAGTTTTCCTACTGCTTAACAGAAGGTCTCTTTCTTGCCGCTGTAACTGTAGTCAATTCTGGCAAAGTGCTGAGTGCAGTGTAGGTCCTGAAGAGGGCAATAAGGTCAATGTTTTTCTTTGAAGAGTATGGCATCAACCTACTCTTATGTAAAGTGTCTTAAAATAACATTTGTTAGGATTTGGCACAACACAAATCAGTCAAAATATGAGATTATTTTCATGTCACAAAGAAAAAATAAAGCAAATATATAATTCTGCTTATTTTTGACCAAAGACTTGTAGGAAAACGACTTAGTTTCCTCCTATTGTCGATCAAACAGTATATTGTGACATTTATTCATTCCTCAACAGACTATCAATGCCTGTCTTTTCAGTCAGGACTCTTACCTGCATGTATGTACTCCCCTGACGGTTGAATGTGACAGACAAATCAATTCTCATGACTTGAAGGTGCAAATGCATCCAATAACATGAAAAGACCAAAATTGGCACTTTAAAGACACTGGGGATTCTAGCTACTTCGGTAGTTCAAAAAACAATTTAGCAAAAATAAAGAGAAAGAGGACTATGCTGTTTTGAGTTTGAGTCTTTTATGAACAGATTTTCTTTACAATACTGCATGAAAAAATATGAGTAGAGACGATGCATTTTACGAACCCATCCTCTGCTATAACAGAGACAAAGAAAAGCAACCACCTTGACTTTAACGTTTGAATTAAACTGCTGATTGAGAAATAATTATATCTCTTATTTTAAAATATAGATGAATAATGTTCAAATGTTATGTCATACTTACATAAATTATCTATAAGACATAAGATCATATGGATGAATCATTTATTACTGAATCTTGTTGAATAAGAGATTAAATATGTTAGTATGACAACTTAGATACAGATTTCAAATGCTTAACGACACGCCTGATGTACCTTTAGGTCATTCCCTCAATGCTTCCACAACTTAAAAATGCAGACATTTAAGAAATTAAGGCCATTTTGACCATTTGGTTTGACTTAAAGGCATAATCAGCGGTGACAAAAATCAACAGCAAACATTAAACAGTATAAAAGAAGTCTGTACCGGCCCTGATTTCTGTCTACATCCCAGAAAAGATTATACTCCCAAAATGCTGTAGTCCAAAACTAAAACTCAATAAACTGTAACACGTGAACCTTCACTTCTGATATCACATTCCTTCTTGATGCCCTGGGTCAAACCTGCCTTAAAGTCCAGAGTCTCTACGCCAACAGAGTCCATTCTTTCTCTCTTTTGTAGTTAGTAGTCAATGAGTCGAAGCGCGGCAATGGTGGAGGCCAGGCGGCGGGGCAGCAGTTTGGCCGTCTGTCTGTAGTCCTCTGGTTTGGTCCTGAGCAGAGTGACTATGTGCTGAAGGGTGCGGGACGGCTGCAGGCCCAGAGCATCCATCACATTACTAAGATAATCTGTGGAGAAAAATCATGAGACATCAACTGTACTTATCAAACCATAACCTGTGGCTGTATTAATAAGGCAGAAGTCCCAAACCAGCAGGCCCTGGACCAGTACCAGGCCGCAGAAATTTGGTACCACTTGGGCCAAAGATAAATAAAAATAATTAGTTCAATTAACATTTGTTGAATAACAACAACCAAAGAGGGTGTCTTCTTCTTCTTCTGCTCTCAATGAAGGCGGACGCTTTGTCTCTCGCTCCCTCCCTGCCCTTATCTGCCCTGCTTGCTCCTCTTGCCTCTGTGCTGTCTCTGTCTGAACTATTGCAGCCTCTCTCTGCATTTTTCTCCAAAAACCTAAAATTATGGAATTGATCAGCTGGTCTCTCAACGCCATCGACCAAATTTTCTCCACGAGAAAACTCAGTGAAGTCCTCTGACACTGTCAATGTAGTTTTTAATACACGTGACTCTGCATGATGTGCTTTACGTCCCACCCCCCCCAGCTCTTCTGTAAAGGCCGGCCCATGTACTGCATAAAACTAGGCTGTGGTGCAACAAAAGGTTGGAGGTGTATGAAATGAAAAATTAGCATAGGACCATATTTTGATCAGTTCCCAGCTGGCAGAAGGACATGTTGGCTTTGACATGTAACTACGAAGCACTAAAGCAAACTGGCAGAAAAGTAAGTTGTTGTAAATGTTCAGAATATAGCGTAAAATCACCCTGCATTGTATTTTTGTCATGTTTTTCATCCAAAATTCTTTAAATTACACCATCTGCAGCAACCTATTGCCGTAGCTTCATGCCGACTATTTCTGTACAGATGCAGAGCTGGTTTCAGTCAGTGTGGCTTATGTTCAGGGTTATGCAGTGTACTTCATGCAAACTCATTTCAAAAATCCCAAACTACCCCTTTAAAAATTTGCTAGCCCAACCATTCATTAGAGTTGGATCAGACTGATGAAAAAGAAAAGCTATCTGACTTTTCCCTGTTAAAAACTGAGTTAAGATAACACACCAGCAACTGTTAGCCTGACAAACAGGGGCAGGTCTAGACCATGACTTTATCAAGGCTTGAAATTTAACAATTTTTTTTTAACTTTAAACATTTAATGAACTGAGTGTGTTGCTGGGAACATACAAAAGTAAATAAAAGAGAACAAATAGTGTATAATTAGTACTGTACCTATATCAGTACAATATATTTGTTATATACCGATATCTGTGGCCAGCTGTTTGGTGGAATGGGTGCTGAGTTGAGGAATGAGTAGGATGGCGTCACAGTACGTCTGCATGGTTGCCCGAGCGATGGAGCCCAGCCAGTAGTCTGCTGTGTTGTCCAGCTCGGGAAGTTCATCACCTGAGACAGGAGAAAGGTCATGTTTAAAACGTCTGACAGCTCTTAACCTACGGTGTTATAGGCACAGCTACTGTAGTGTACAGACACCTTTGGTAAGAGCACATAAAGTGACAGATTCTGGTTCCAAGTACTTCCGCTGTCAAGTAAAACTACACCTTATCTATTCTAAAACAGAAGCATACTGGTTGAATGTTGTTAATTTTTTATTGTCATGGATATTGCAAAATAATGACTGGTTTTCTAATGGCCGAGCAGTTTGTCTTATTATGCCCATAAATCAGAAGTGTTTCCAAGGAAAATCTCATTCCACTCTCAGTGTTACATGATACTCACTGGGATTCTTTGGAGTGGAAAATTTAAAAATAAGAAAAAGCTGCCTTTATGCTTTTATTAACACTTTTCGTCATTTTTAAGATCCAAAGACAACCTGAAAAAATGTCATTCTGCTGTTTTACTGTCTCATTTGGACTTTTGGTCATGCAGAGCATCTAATTAGTTTTCAGTCGGTTTCATGAGCAGATTAAACTCCTCACGGGAGCTCTCACAGAGTTAGTGGAAAGTGATGTTGAGGATGAGTTAGTGGAAAGAAATAAAAGAAGAACTAGTTCATGGTAAAAAATAAAATTAAGATGAAACTCAGTGGTGAAGGGCAGAAACCTTGCTCTGGAGGGAAAGGCAGTTTCCCAGCATGCAGTGCCATCTCCAAAGCTGGGTCCTCCTGGGTAACAAACGGCTCCAAGTGGAGGGGTAATGACATCAAGTACTGTCCTATCTGAAAACACAGACATCTTGCTTGAAAATATAGATATTTAACAGCCCAAAGGCACACCCTTTTGCTCACTGTATTTATAATCATGTTCATTATAATAAATCAATCATGACCTAGGGATGATTTAACTGAATGTCACTAACATTTGTGATGTATTCCTGAGGTGACAGACTGAAAGTAGGCAGGTCCTCTGTGTAGCTCTCTCCTATACCAGGTTCCTCTCGTCTCTGCACAGAAACAGAAAGCTTCAATCAAACAGCACGAGCTGAGATTAAAATAGACGCAAAGCATTCAGCACTCAAACGCAGACACACGATCCAGAAGCTCTCTGCCATGCACTCAAACTGCGTCAAAGAGGATTTTTAAATCAAATAAAAAAGAGGAAATTTGGCACTTAATCACCTCCATTTTGGAGACAAGGATGAGCTGGTGTTTGATCTGCAGGAAGACGGAGTCAAAGGCCAGCTGGTTGGCCTGCTGGTTGAGTCTGGTCAGAGCGGCTCTGGGCTCTGCTAACAGGCTGGAGTTTCCCGTGCCTTTCTCCTGGAAGAAACGGAAGAGACAATGAAGACTGCTGCAAAGTTTCATTTATAAACCCCCTCAGAATGAGCAAAAGATAAAATCAGTCATGTCTCTTAGTGGGGCACCTTCAATGAGTAGAGGACCTCCATCAGGCTGTTGTATTCTGCCATGTTCCCCCTCTGAAGGTAGTTGTAGTCTTGCCATGGATTCTTGGTGGCACTCTTCCTCTCAGCAGAGCTGGCCTCCTGGATGCCCGTTAAGCTGCGTGGGCTGTACGAGTCTGACAGATACTTACCTGCTGTTCCTAGAATCCTACAGGAACCATTGATTGTATTTAGAGTAAGCATTTTATTCCTTAAAATCTGATTTTGTTGTTGCTGTCGTTGTGTTTAAAGTGTCGACAGAGCAAACATTTATCTTACTTGTTTGACAGCTGCTGCTCAAAGGCTCCACACTGACGTAGTAATTCTCCACAAGTGGCAATGATCCTGTGAAACAGAAAAGGATTACCTTTAAATCCTGAATATCAGTAACATGAAGGCAACAGTCTGTTTTAGGAGTCTTTTGGAGGGAAAATGGGTTTATACTGTCCTTGTATGTGGTAGTTTTAAATTTTTTTAAGCAAAATCCACCATGTGCAGTTACTTTTCTTCTTGACTCATTCTGGTTTTGCAGTAGTCGCTTTTCTACTGAGTAGTCCAGTTTGGTTCACAACAGTTCATGATGGTTTAAACAGTAAATCCTGATCTCACTTGGTGTATGGGTGTATGTCAGAAGATGAGGGTCATGACAGCTACTTCTAACGCCTTGTGCACTTGAGACTTGTCTTGAGACATATCACTGATTAGATAAAGGTTTAACTTAGCTAGCAGGCAAAAGTTAGAGTCAGCTCCAAAAGTCACATCAGAGAAAATCAGAGAAACGCAGATATCAAGGTGAAAAATCCCTTTCTTTGTGAATTTACTGGTTTTTATAACTTGGTCCTTCTGTTCTTTTTTAAAGAAGGCCTCTGGGGATCCTTTGGCTCCAGGAAAAAAGACAACATTGTTATCGAATTACACTGAGGGGTCATTTTTAGACTGTTTATAAATTTCACTCCCTGCTCAGTGATTGTTTCAACATTCCTCTGTGTATAATTACACAACTAAGAGAAAATGTCCTGGTATCCAGAAACAAGTTGGCTGAGGTTATTGTCTTCTTACAAAGCAAATCCCTGTTTTTTAGAGGTTCAACTTGCTTCAGCACTAATCAACATTGATACTGATGGGCTATGTACACATTAATGAGTATTATTCACCTGACAGAGTTCTGAAAAGCCGTCCACTCCTCCTGAAAAACAGATGAACTTGGAGTATCCTCCAGCTTACACTTCTTCCTGATTGACTGCAGAGTTGTGGAGAAGTCTGACACGTACCTAAATATGGAATAATACCAGAGACATGTATGTAAATAAGATACATAAAAACATGTAAATAATTTATTTCCTCTCAATGTGCTTGCGACAATAAAGGATCTTAACTTTGTGAAAAGAGCTTTGAGGGCTTTGAGGAGGCCACACACGCCAAGTCCATCAGTGAGTTTGACACAGCGGTCCACAGCAGCACCAGCCAGACCGAACAATTTCCCGACAGAGTGACTCAACTCTTCCACACAATCAATGACCTCCCCGTGTTCCTGAAAAGAAAAACATACAAAGAACTAATGAAAAATAAGAGACTAAAGTCAAAGGTATTTCAAGGTTTTCATTAAATTTGACGAATGAGTATCATTTCTTAATGGATTAACTGCAGAATTTCGAAATTCAACCATGATTTGATGCAGTTCTGAATTTTGTGATTTTGCATTATTAAAACCTGTTCAGCCCGGGCCCCTTTTTAAAGCTTCCTGCTCGAAACCCATACCCATAAAGAAAAGAGTGTATCTCTGCATCCACAAGGTCTATTTGAATAATTTTGGTGTCATGATAAAAGTAACAGTTGAGAGATTTGTCCAGATGTGTAATTATCAGTATATGTGTTACTGGGACAGAGTAAATGAAGATAGAAGTCAGAATAATTTGAAAATCTCATCCTCGCCTAAAACAGAAACAATTTTTTATTGTAAATATCTCTCTTAGAAATGATGCTGGAGTGGCTGTGAAACTCTAAAAGTGAATAATAAAATATGTTTACATCATCTCTGCAAAGGATTATCGTTATAAAGTGATGCAGAGAAAAATTAAAGAGTTTTGATAACAATATGGTCAGGCAAGGATTTTAAAAAACAGTGCATATTTAGCCAAAAGTAAAAAATATATGTATTTGTCAAATAAAAGCAGACATGACTATGGTATAAAAGGCACAGTTCACTGCTTGTGCTGTCGTGTGGAGGAGCTTTTCTCCTGAGCCCCAGCAGACCCAAAATTGGGTCATATGGGGCTGAAGACGTTAAACATTTTTGAGTCCAAACTGACAAAAGGAAACCAATTCTTCCTAGTTACTTGACTTTGAAATCAAGTGAATGCAAAGTGGAGTACGTTATGATCTTAACGTTCAGATTTTTTTAAAGGTCCCATGTCCTGCAAAATCAGTTTTCTTTCCTGTCAATGCTGTGAGAAGGTGCTTGGGGAGCAGAGTAACGTAACCTTTACCAAACTCTCAGATCATGGAGCTGGCACTATGCCTCTATCAAGGAAATGCTCCTTAAAACACTCAGTTTTTTACTTTCTCTTTCTTCATTTACTTTGTTGTAAATGAGTGAAGGCACTTGACTGGCCTGTCTGCAGTCCAGACCTGTCCCCCATTGAAAGTGTGTGGCACATTACGAAGCACAAAATCTGATAACAGAGGCACCGGACTGTTGAGCTACAGAAGTTGTATGTCAAGCAAGAATGGGAAAGAACTCCACCTAAAAAGCTTCAACAATGAGTGTCCTCAGTTGCAAAAAGCTTATTGAGTGTTGTTAAAAGGAAAGGGGATGTAGCACCGTGGTTACAAATTCAAAATAAGTGAATAAATAATAAAATTTGTCAGTTTGAACATCAAACATCTTGTCTTTGTAGAGTAGTTGAAAGTGTATGCAAATCATTATATTCTGTTTTTGTTTATGTATTACACGAGTCCCAACTTTAAAGGAACTGTGGGTTTGTTTATAACACTAGACAAAGTAGGTACAATAAAGATGGTCTTTGTCAAAATGTATTCAATAATTTAAAACCCCTCACAGTCTAAACTAAGACCCTCAAAGACTTTTTATGGCTTTAAATTTTTAAAATACAAATTGGGAATTTATAATGATCAGCAGGATTCAGCTGTGTCATCTTTTTCTAAGACTGGGGGAGCAAGAGGACACCGAGGTATCATCCAGCTGCTGCACAACATTAGCTTATCTTATTTTTGTCCAAACAGGCAGAAAACATGAAAACGCGATGCATTAATTACAGACCTTAATCTCATCACTATTAATATGAATAATGTTAACGCCGACAGCTCTACTTTTGACACAACTATAGTTGTATTAGTGTGTATGTGAGTTCAAGAATGTACTGACCAAAGGCACAGCACTGATCTGAATGAGTAGATGACTTTCCTCCAGCTCTCCGTACTGCAGCTGATAAGGCTTGTAGGGGTCATACAGTGCACACACCAGCTCGTTCACCTTCAGCAGATTATTCTCACCTGCGGAGGAAACACAGCTTAAACATAAGAACCTACACGACCTTCATCTGCAAAAACAGTAATATCCTGTGTGAACACAGACCCAGGTGAGGCAACATGGCACCCTCCAGGCTGTGTCCAAATGTAGAGACAGTGTGGTGGAGTTCAAGGAGAGTGTCCAGGCGCTGCTCCTGTGCTGAACGCTCCACAGCCGCACTCAGGCAGACGGGGATGGAGGGGACCATGGCACCAAGTGTTTGGATGAGCAATACCGTCACCACCTCGTATGGGTTCTTGAACACCTGAACAGTTGTTACAGTACAAATATGTCAGTGATTAAAGTATTGATAAAAGGTGCTAGTGGATATTACGAAAAAAGAAACAGTGGGTTAGCACTGAACTTGGCAATTAGCTATAAATCAGGTCTTCAGGTTTTTAGCTGAATGGTGGTACAACAAGATATACATTCACGACTTAATAAGGCATAACCGTTGAACTGCTCACAAATAGTCAGTCAATCACATGGCAGCAACTCAACCAAATTAGGCACATAGGCAACCTGCTGAAGTTCAAACTTCACAACAGAATAGGGATGGTCTAAGTAGTCTAGAAACTACTCATCCACTGGGATCTTCACGCACAACCCTCTCTAGGGTTTATAGAGAATGGTCCGAGGATGGAAAAATATCCAGTAAATGGCAGTTCTATGGGCAGAAATACTTTATTGAGGCCAGAGGTCAGAGGAGAATGGCCAGAGAGATTTGATATGATAGAAAAGCAACAGTAATGGACATAAACTCTGGTTACAATCTAGGTATGCCAAAGACCAAACCGTGCCGCATATCAAATCTTGGGGCAGATGGGCTGCAGCAGAAGAGGACCACACCAAGTGCCACTCCTGTCTGCTGAGAGCAGGAAACTGAGGCTACATTTCACACAGGCTCATTAAACTTGAACAAGGTTGGAAAATGTTGCAGAGACTGATGAGTCTTCACTTGTGCTGGAACATTCAGATAGTGGGTGAATCTGGCATTAACAACATGACAGCCTTTTTATTATTGTACTGGTGCAAAAGGCAAAAGATTAAAACAATAGAAAGGATACAAAGAAATGCAAAATGCACACATGAGAGAAAAAACACCTTAGGGCTCGTAAAAGGACCCACATAACAGTAAGAAAAAAGTATATAGTAATGATAAATTACATACAAATAAAAAACAACATTCTCAGGCACAGATCCATCCTGCCTTGTGTCAATGGTTCAGGTCAATGGACATAATAAAATCTTTGTCATTATAATACCTGCGGTGTCAAAAAACCCTGGAATAAAACAACTTTAATCAGGTATTTAACAAAAAGAGAGAGAGGAAGCACCGACCAAATTTCACAATCAAGTTGGCAGCATTGGAAAGCAGTCTCTGACAGTGCAATTTTGCAACTTGCCAACATTTTTCAAAATGTCTAAAACAATATATCAATAAATATTGGGTGTTTCAGACTGTTTGTGTTGCTTGGGTGTCAAACATCTATCAGTATTTTCTGATTTTGAAAACCAAAAATGATTAAAAATAATTATAACCTTCCATTTATGCCAAACATTTCAAATGGATTATCTTGTAGTCAGTCAGCATGCATTTGTTAGTAGGTCTTACTGTTAACATTACGCCAGTGATGAGTGTACATCATGATAAATTATATTAAAACAAACAATAATGTCTTACCCTATGTCTTATTTCAAAAACAGAGTTACTCTGAGAGCACCAACCTCCACAAAGGAATTTCCAACATTTTCAGCCAAGTCACTGACTAAAATGTGAAAACTGCCCTATATCGCACTGTTTACAAATCCTTAAAATAAATTCCGATATCAACTTCTTCATTGAGATCGCCACCAAAATCACTTCTCCCATGTGTCATGGCAAACATCTCCTGAAAATGTTGTCCAAATCCGTTGAGGAACTGTTAAGTGAAAATGTGGAAAACTGCCCAATCACGCAATTTTTAAAAACTCCTTTAAAAATTCCTGTATCCACATTCGATCACAACCAAAATTTAACAACTTCTTTCCTGTACCATGAGCAACTTTTTAGAGTTATCTTGCTAAAAGACCAACAGAAAAATGCTGGTAAAAACATAACCTTATTGGTGGCATTTACAGAAATAGCATAAAAACATAATATTCGTCCAATCTTTGTTTTTCACCGACGTGCTGCTTGTCATTTGTTTGTCTAATTTATAATATAGTTTGTACGGTAGTCTCACCTGGCTGCTCCACTGCAGCTGTTCGTGCCATGTTAAAAGTAAAGTGTCATAGAATTCAGACAGCTGCTGGTTCAGACTGAGCTCGCTCTGAGACAGATCCTGCCATGTGCTCACCAGCTGACCCTGGAGATGGAAGACAGCAGACATTTACTTAATAAAGAAAGCGCACACACCCAGCATCAAAACACAGGAGAATTTGATTAAATGACTGGTGTTAAATGTTATTTCAGCCACATGGAAGCCTGCAGCACCTACTTTATGACACTTGTAGTAGTAGGCGAGGAGCTGTGGCATTCTATCGATCTCTGTGAAGACTTTTACAAACAGCTTGGCTTGGTCTGCAGAGGACAAAAATAAAAAATGCTAACAAAATAAATGCGCACTCACAGAGAGTTGTACACACAAGATTTCTTGCAGGAATAAGTTTGGTAAATACACCTTAAGCATCATTTCTTCTTACCTATAGACCTGGAATTAAAGGTTGACACTATCTGAGGGCTTGCCAGAGCCTCCAGTCTGTTTTTCAGAGCCTCCAGGTGGACACACTTTTCAGAATAGTCCGGTGTGTCCACTAACATGGCCAGACTGTTCTGCATGCTGGTCAGCTTGGAGGAAATTACTGCAAGGTCCTAGAAAAGGAAGTTTATAAAATTAATGTCAGAAGAAAATTGTTTATGGGGAGTGCTCCTATCAGTTTTAAGATTACAAAACAAATTGATTTTAACTAATTTTTCATTTTTCTATCTTTACTAATCAAATTCTGCATTGCTTATATCATTTGCAAGAGTCTCTGTCAGACATTATGATAAAACAATTCCAGTATTTATGACTAAGGACTTTCCACATGCACCAATAGCCAGCAAAACAGTCATCTACTCACTTAGTTACAGCCAGCTATTTTTTCCAACTGTTGCAATCATTTTTAACAAGCATGAAATATTTTTTTCAATTTACAGTCTGTAACTCCCTGGATATTTTGCCTATTTAAGGTACAAATCTAATTCATTAGCATGTTTTAATTATGTTTTGTGTACAAGATTTTAAAATGCGAAATAAAAGTAGTTATTACATAATTATTTAAGTTATTTACATAAGTAAAATCCTGAAAATCTGAGTAAAAAACAACTTATCTATTGAAAAACAGAAATAAGTTATTGTTTAATAAATTAATTCCCCTGACAATCCTATGCTAGCTTGTCACTAACATTTAGAGGTATTAAAGTGAAAAGCCTCAGTCTGCACTTCTGACAATTGAGCCTCTGTCCATCAGACATGTACAATGGTGAATTTACCAACTTCACCTTTTTTGGTTTCATGAGGGGATTGCTGAAATCCTTTCGGGGCTACTTTTCAGCTCTGGTTGCATATGTCTGTGAAAATCCCTGACATCACATAATTTCCTTATCATCAGGTGTGGAGTAAAAAATCAACACATCATAGTATTGCAATATTTGGCATGGCGATAGTATATCAGTACACGTCCACCAAGTATACATTTTTAAATGTATTAATTTCCAACATTTAATAAAGCTTTTGGTTCTATAGAAATAAAATCTATTTAAATTCACATGATGGGGCTGTTGAGCCATTTTCCAGGTGAGATCAGGAGAGGTAATGTTTACAGAGCAGAAGAGTTGGTAAACAAATATGGCAGCACAAGAGAGACACAAAAGAAATGCACTATCAGCATTCAAACGTGCTATGTGGACTTTCTTTAGACTCTGAAAGGGGCATAAGAAATGAACATGACACATGGTATTGTAAGGAGCGACTCATGAGAACAGGATACTGTGGAAATTCAGCTCACCTCACTTGGCACCACCCATGGAAGGAGAAAGCTGAAGACAGCAAAGCTAATGCTAAGCTAACCCTGCTGAAAACCACCCGACAATTGACATGCTCAGCTTGTCAAAGCTGCACCCCAGTTCTGAGTGAGCTCAGAAAATACTTCAGCCCATGACTTTTTCTTGTTGGATGTAAATGAAGTCAAGAAAAAATTATAAAACCACAACATATTGCAATGTTAAGTATCATAATAGTCAGCATATCGCAAAATATTGAGAATCACACTAAAATCAGGGCTCAAGTAACGTGATAATATTGTATTGTGGGGCCACGGATGATTACCAACCCTACTCATAATGTATCCATTATTTAATGCACAAATCTGAAGATATTTCATATTTTAACATACGGCTGTGTTTTTTTTTTTTACCTATTCTGAGTTTCATTTTTTTTTTACCAAATTGTATTTTTCATCATATACATCAAGCTTATATGCTGGGAACCAGCAATAATTTAGTTCTGCCTCTGATAGCCGTGGTTCTTGTTTTTGGTTCTTGTTCAACATTTTGCCAGATCAGAAAAAGAACATCTAACATTAACTTGTAAATGGAGTGCTGTGGTATCATCTGTCCTTTCTACCTGTGTTTTGAAGGTCTCCTCAATGTCTGCACTCAAAGTGCTCCATTTGTCCGCCTCCTGCAGAGCTTCAGCTGCCAGCTGCATGCGGCTCTTCACCTGATCGATCTCCACTAGGACCTGAGCAAAATAAGGCACCAATGAAAGTTAAATATCCTTTAAACATCTGATATTGTCACCCTACAATGACTATCAAAAAGCATTTTCCAAAAATAACATTAGTCAAAAACAACCAAGTTTCAGTGAAGAAGTGAATCTGTGTTTAACATCAGATACCTCATTTGATTTTATTATACATTTAAAATGTGTACATGCCGTGTGTGTTTTATCACTGAAATTAAACAGACCTGCATGGACTGCACAGTGTCTTGCTCAAACTTCTTGATGTCCTCTTTGACCAGAACCATCTGATCTTTGAGAAAAGACGCCTCTTGTTTCAGAGCCTCCACATCTCGCAGCACTCTGGGCATGTTTTGGAGCGCCTGGTTGCTGGTCTCTGCACAAAACGCACAAAACAGCTTTTCAGATAAATGGGAATGAGGCAAATAAATCTTGTTTATAGGGACATCATATAACACTGGCTGCCATTCAATGATGTAATCTCTTACAGCCATTACATTCAGTTCTTTTTCGTGCCATGATTTTCCACAGGAACATGAATCCAAACAACTTTCTGCAGAGCCTTAAAACACAGGTATTATTACTCTATTTGTAGTTTTGCACTGTTTACTATATTTGTTTCTTTATTTTACCATAAAAGTCCCACTGAGATTAAAAATCTCTTCAATAAGATATACCTGACTTAGAGATTAGTCATACAAAATCACAAATCACCTTAAAACAAGGTTAAACATAACAAGTGAAATCAGAACCATTTTAAACAGGCTTTCGATTGCTCAATGGTCTCGTAAGAAAAACAGCTACAATGTTCTGTGACCCCAATCTTTATGATACCTCTAAAGCTGATTAGCAATATTAATGATAGGGCTGAATGACACTGGTAAAAAGTGATGTTGCATTGCTTTTATCACTGTGATGTATACTGAGATACTTTCAAACTTTCCAGAAAAGTGCTGTCTTTTTCTATAAAACACTTGTTCTTACATTACACACTGCAATTGTCTGACAACAACAGCAGCACATTTCTTCATAGATTTCACTATGAACTCCTGCCTGGCAATTGCTTGACTTGTGGACTTCATTATGAAGCACATCTTCATATGTACAGTGAATTCTTCATGTTCAGCTAGACAGATTTTGGAGATTATAAAGCCTCCTTACAAATGTCTCTTTTGTTTAAGATAAAAATAATGAATGAGTATTTTAGGAGATATGATTACAAGATGGCTAAAGAAAGAACAAAATCGCTGAAAGGCTCGATGTAACATGGTCACTCTATGAACAGCTGTTTCTTTCATCTTGTAGGTTTTTTTTTACATTTTACAAGCACCAGCCTAAATTTTATTTAGCCATTTTTTATTATTTCTATTTGTCACTATTGTTTTTATATTTTATTCCTCACCCTGCATTATTTTATCTACTCATACTTAATGGCTAAGTGTGCATTAGTTACCAAGTACATTTAACTTCATTTCCTATGATTTTTGTTTACTAACGAGGTAGAGGGAAGATAAATAATTTTCAGGACAATTCAAGCTTTTCCAGGACATTTTACTTTTTTCCTCATTTTCCATGTTTTCCATGGCTGGAAAATAGGTTAATCATTTTCCAGGTTTTCAAGGTTTTCCAAGAGGCATGGGAACCCTGCTTTATGAATGTAAAATGTAAAAAACAGATAATTGTTTTTTTCCTTTAATTGGGGCTAGGGCTGAACGATATGGACAAAATTTCATATCTCGATATTCATGCCAGATATCGTGATATCGATACGATACGATATGACTACGGGTTCGGTGAAAACCAAGCATTTTTCAGAAAAATAAAAACATCATAATACAATAGAATGTGGAAAGTGCAGTTTTAGCGTGGGGGAAATCTATATTGTTTATATCGTTGCCTTTCGATATTAATATCTTGAATGTTCATATCTCGATATCGATACGATAATGATATATTGTTCAGCCCTAATTGGGGCCCGTTAGGTTTACTAGTTTCTCGATTTATCCAGCATTTAACTATCAGATCCAATTATTCTGCAACATTTCCAACTAGTTCAAGACCCTAAAGAGTGGTTCTGGGCATAATACACCAAAAACTATAAATTCATATTTAACGTTAAATTTCATTTGAACCTTTTGAGTAGTTTTAACACTAGACATCTGTAAATGTTTTCTCTCTTTTTTATTTTCACATAAAGAAAGATTAGGTAGTTTTATATCAAACCCCCTCAAATGCTATATGTCTTACTATTAGTGACAGCAAACAGCATGATGTCCACATTCTGCTTTGAAAAACCAAACCAACGTCAAAAACAATTTTTAAGAATGTACATATATAACAATAATAAAATTGATGTGAATTTAAATAAACAAAATAACATGTTGTCCTCCAGGTTGGTGTGTTAAAAGCAGGAAAAATGGGCAAGCATAAAAGATTTGAGGAAGTTTGACAAGGGCTGAAGTATGATGGCTGGACGATTGAGTCAGAGCATCTCCAAAACTGCAGTTTCTGTGGGCTGTTTCCAGTCTGCAGTGGTCAGTGTCTATCAAAAGTGGTCCAAGGAAGGAACAGCTGTGAACCAGCGACAGGGTCATGGGCGATCAAGGCTCACTGATGCCCCTGGGGAATGAAGGCTGGCCCTTGTACTCCGATCCAACAGAAGAGCTACTGTTACTCAGATTGCTGAAGAAGTTTGTGCTGGATCTGATAGAAAGGTGTCAGAATACACAGTGCCCTGCAGTTTGTTGAGTGTGGGGCTGTACAGCTGCAGACCAGTCAGGATGGCAGCTGGTCATGATACCCTGGCTGATTGGTGTAATGTTTCAGTTCCAGTGAATGAGCTGAGGCATGGATCACAACACCAGTATATTGTAAATTGCCAGTAAATAGACTTAAATAGTCACATTTAACAACAATTTCATAGCTGGGTGCAACTTCTGCCTTCAGTTTTGTTGATGTTGAAATGGACAGCACCGAACTTTGGAGTCGCAGTTATTTCAGGAAGCCCCACTGACAAAAATAAGGAGACAGATTTTAATGATCAAGTGTCTTTACTTTACACGAAACAGTCAGTGGAAAGAATAAACACCAGGCCTAATGCATTAGGCTGCATTTGATAAGGGTGTACATTAGGGTGGGCAACTGGCAGCCAAGGGCAACATGCCTTTCAGTGCAGCTGGATCCGCCTGTTCAATGCCTGCAATCAGACCTCTTGCCAAGCTCCAATTCACATCGATCGCACTCAGCCCGAAGCAGCACAGCCCAATCAAGGTTCTTTAGAGCAGGAGGAGGTGGGAGCTATTAGCACAGCTGCCAACAGCTTCAGCAGCAGTTTTGTCAGATCTGGTCTGTATTTCTTTGTTGAATGAAAAACAAACAACACTGAAAGCCTTTCTCTATAGAAGGGATATTTTCACTCCACTTCCAACATGTTTTGGCAAGAGTTTGATCCGTCAAGCGGCTCTTTTTTTTGCACTTTACACTGACACAGTAGTGCCGGCCAACTACATTATATGATTGGCCCACAATGAATGTGGTTGATAGAATGATCATCCAATCACCTGTTGGATATGCTTATTAAGGTTCAACCCTACCCAAACACTTTCAATGTTGCCCAGATGGACTATTATAATATATATTGATCAGTCGAACTGGTGTGTCAGGTTAACTCAATGTGGCCCATCAGTCAAAAACCGCAAACATAAAGATGAAACGTCTGTATTTTGACTGGGGATGTACAATATTATCCTTAATTATTGTTGTTGGCAAATAATTGCCTAAAAAGTTGATTATTGGTATCAGCAGACATGAAAATATTTGCTGATATTTACAGCCGACATCATGGTTGTGAAATATGTTCAATTAAGGTTAATGTCATCATCACTGAATGTCCACTTTTATGAATCAAAAGTGTTATTTATTAGAGAAAAATATGTTGTTTTTTTTGTCTGGCTTCAAATCTGTTTAAACAATAATGGACTGTAATAATGAGAAGAACAGATCAGTTTTGGTTAAGAGGGGCTTTATGCTCTATACAAAATATACCAGCATCATCTGTATCTGCAATAATGAGTTTGGAAATATTAGCATATTGGATAGTGGCAAAAATCATCATATTAAGATGGGAACTTTATCATGGACCTATCATTTATAGATGTAACAGCAATATGTGAGCTACCTTGGCGGAGGTTTGTGCTCTCCTTGTGCTTTCTAGTTACTTTTGTAAAAGAAATGCACATTGCCAATAAAATGTACTAATAAAATTAATTAAAAAACAGTAAGTATTAGGGAATTACATTGAAAAGTTTTTTAATTGGTTTTAATTTCGTGTGGCTAATCAAATTTAGTGTTACTGTTTGGTTTAGCCTTCAACATATGAATAAACATTCTAATACAAGAGAAAAAAATCATTTTAACTGTCTTATTAGCAACAACCTTTTATTTTTAACAGCCTGGCCCTCTGATTCAGAGAGAATTATTAACGTGTTGACCCAAGTTGCCCATCCCTGGTGAACATGTTGAAACTGAATGACATCAGTATAAACAAGCCCTTTATGCAGCCAAAGGTCGTAGTGATGTGGATTAAATCAGTTTGGGACGTGGCTGGGTCTTGTTTAAGCTGTCTTGCTCACCCTCAATGGCATTGTTGACCTCCTGGATGAAGAGCTGCAGCTTCATGACCAGTGTCGCTGCGTGAGTGTCCGCCTTCCCCGGAGCGTCCTTCTGCACCACCTTAAAGGCTCCATTCACCCAGTCCTTCACGTCAAAGTCATCGTCCAGGAACTTAGAGAAATCCATGTTTTTACTCACTCCTTCAGTAGAGCAAACAGCTCGGTTTGTTCAGTCTAACTCTTCTGCTGAAGTGCAGTCTGTGTCATCGAGCCATTGCTAAGGTTAGCTAGTTCTTCCCAAACAGCGGCTTGGACACGAATATAAAATAAATCGCCCACGAAAATGAAATTATCATCACGACTAAATACAGCTCCAACAGGGCGACGGCCTCCTCCAGAGTTGTTTTTAGATGTCTGCTGCTTCAGAGGAGAAAATTGGACATAGTTTCAATGTTTGGTGCTAGCAGGTCTACTGACATATGATGACGACAACTTCCTCTTGGTGCTTTCTGTTTACCTTCCCCGGAAACAAGCGCCAGCACAACAAAGTGACCTATTGATAAAATAATGTGGGCGGTAACGAGTTATTTATTTGTTCTTTTAATTTGCTGGACACGGAACCACACGCGTACATTTTAATGATAAAATAACGTTTAAGAATTGCTGGTGCTCAAATAAGAATCAGACATGACAACAGTGAATATCTTAAAATTACGATTAACCATTTAAAAAAATTAATCATTTTTATGGTACATTTAGGCATGGAAAAATGTTTTCTAATATGTATGGGCAGACAAATGCCTGTGTGTAATAAACTAAAGCATGTAACCGATTCGTACACAATCAGGGGTGTAAAGGAGGGAAACGTTAGGGCGATTCTGGGGCCCATGACTGATAGGGGCCCCACAAAACATACTGCATCATCAGCATCTTCTGCAATTTGTGTTTAAAGATTTATTTACTCTTCACTTACAGAAATACCATGCCTTTCATGGTTTTCATGTAAAATAAATAATCAGGCATCCTGTGCATTTCCCATAAAATAATGTTTTTAAAAAAAGAGGCCCTTTAGGAAACGTATTGGAGTACATTAGTTTGTTTCATTTTTGTGTACACTTGAATGTTTTAATGGCATTTAAAAATATTTGGGTATTTAAAATATCAGATTTTAGAGTAAGACAAATGTATAATCTGCAGTATTTTAAGTATTGGACAGGGTTAAAAGATCTAAGATACCTAAGGGCTGTTGGTATCTTTAAAGTAAATGATAAGACTGCTATTTTAATTTTAATGTTCCTGGGTTCATTAACAAGACCTCACATTATTTGTGTCCCACTTGGGCTTTTTCTGTGCCCTTCTATCCTGCTGCTTTAATCTTTAACCTTTTGCATATATATGAAAAATAAAACATAAGATAAATAAAAATGTTAAATGCTTGAAAAGGTTCAAATGCCAGAAAATCACTTAAAAAAGGTTTAATTATCGTTTTACTGTATGATGTATAGCCAAAGTCTTTTCTCCACTGTTTATTTCTTAATTTGCTGAACAGAGACGTGAAAATAAAAATTCAAATGTTATGACTGCCTTTCTGATGTTATACTAAAAAACTTCTTAACAAAGTCCTGCAATGCAAATACAGCTTTTTAGCCAGTCCATATCTGCAACAGTTGACACCTATCACTATCCACCTTCTCCGTCATGAATATATGCAAACCACAAATGTAATAAAAGACTGCACAGAGAGTTGAGTTGTAGAGCAGGAGAGACTGAAAGGACGTCAGATCCTTCTAGAGCAGTTCTTAGCAGCTCAACGGACATCACTTTCTGAACTTCATGCTCTAACACTGATTCAAAAAGATGGGAATCATCAGCGACATAAAGGACACCTTGTCGAAGGCTGTGTTCACTCCATCGACTCTGTTAACCGGCCGAGGTGGGCTCCACATGTGTCAGATCCTCATATGTCTGGTCACCTTCATCCTGAGCCTCTTCAGAGGAACGAGCAGCCACACCTACTGGAACTATGCAATGTTCACCTGGGCCTTCTGCCCCATCATGACCCTCATCATCACCATCATCGAGATGTACAAGCTGGAAATCTTCCTCAAGTTGTGCATGGACTGGGACGATTTCACCACAGGGATGGCCATGTCTTCCTCTCTCATGACCATTGCTGTCGCCATGTTCTACGCCAACTTCTACTTCTGCCTGACATGCCTACACGGTATCATAATGACTGTATTTGCCATTGTGTGCGCTGTTTTGTACGTCCTTGAGGTAGTGAAGGACAAAATTTTGGACAGGAAAAAGGGGAGCTACCTGGCTGCTCTGCCTGGGTTCTGGAAAGTTCTGGAGGCCTTTGTAAGCTGCATGATATTCATAGCTCTGTCTGGTTACAGGGATACAATAGCACTGATCTTGTGCGTCATTGCCTACATAATTCCTTTCCCCATCCTGCCTTTAATCATCGCCACCAACATCCTCAAAAAGCTGAAGAACTGTCTGCCCTTTAACCTGGACAGATTTGTCTTCATATTTCTGGTGATTTCTGTCATACTTTACATATTTTGTGCCATTGTGTATCCCATTTTTATGTTCAAAAACAACCCACGTCCCAACGACTGCCCACCCAGCTACTGCCTCTGGGCTATTCAGTTTATGGTCGCCTTTTTCACTTATGTCAACCTTATTCTTTTTACTCTGGATTTGATTTTCACCCTGCTGGGTATCTGTGGCTTCAAACGCAATTAAACACTGTAACAACTTCACTCATCTTCCTTCGACTGCTTTTACTCGAGGTCAGTTTAAGCCGTGCAAATGAACACAGTGTAATGTAAGTTATCTCCATAAAGCATTTAACTTGTAAGTCTAATTGCCTGTCCGTTTTTACACTACAATGTGTTTCACTGTGATGAAATCAGGATTGTACGTAAAGATGTGTTATTTATACCTGTGAACAGTGAGGGCTAACAAGGAAAAAGCAGGTTGATTACAGGGGTGATGCATCTTCCAAATATTCAGGAGAGATAGATTTATATCAGTTGGTGCTCTTGTGACCGCTAACTGAACCTGCCGCAGCCGTCTGACCTGAGCAGCAGCTAAGAGGGGAGCAGCCAGTGGCTGGTGGAAGGATATGTAGCCCACATGTTGCATCACAAAATAGTTCCTTACCTTGGCCTTTGTTGAGGAAAACTGAAATGTGGTTAAGAACCTTACCATTGTGTCTTGTTGAGCCAACATAGTTTTTGTGTTGTTTCACCCAAAAATGGGGTTATTAAGAGGCATTCGGTGTCACCATTGACTGCTATGTTTCTGCTAGCATCAGTATTCAGCTATCTCCCCTCAGGGGCAGAGTTAGCAGGTTGTTTCATTGGCAGTTACATTAACTAGTGCCACAGACCTCAAGCAACACCACTTCAAAAAACCCAAACTATTCCTTTAAGGAGCTTTATTCAAAATCCAAGCACATTTCAACATTAAAATTCATACATTTTAAAGGACTTCGGCCACCCTCATCAACCTCGAAAGAGGTGGAAAACGAATAGTTATCTAAATCAAAAACGGTGTCTAAGTTTCTGCTAAATCTTTAAAGTGATGATTTCTAAAATACAGTTTTTGATGTGAGAATAAAAGCTCAATCTTCTGGCTGCCTTTCTGATGTAATTCTTAAAAAACATCTGAACAACAGGGCTCTCATGTTCTGATCTCAGGTCAGAGTGAGATTATTTACCTCTAATATTTGACAATGCCCTTTCCAAATAAAAATGTGCCAGTTTAACTATAGCCAAACATTCTCCCACGTTCTAAGTAGATGTATTAACTTAACTAATTTAACATTGATGATTTTGATTTAATGTGATGCCTGATAACCACAGTTTGTATGTCAGTGTGATTAGACTTTGCTTTACTGTTTAATAGTAGTTGTGGAGGAGGAATAAGAATAAGCTCTTGTTTACCTTTTCTACAATAAGTAATTTCATGAATCAGTAGGCTACAAAATCAAATGAGATAATTACTGTACTCATGTGATCAGGCACTCTCATCGTGAGTGTGCAGTATGCATCTTCTGCGGTCAGATCAACCACATCTTACCCGGATAAAGCAGTGCTATTTTATGATTGGCTGATATGTAGCTGTACGTTATTTTTGATTGGTTGATGTGGAGTTGATCTTATTGACTGGGTAGCGTCAAGCTCTGGTTGTGCTCAATGATGCTCAGACTGTCTTGCTACACAGTCCATATCGGTATATATCGGTGGGCGTTACATGATAAATTTTTATGCTTTAGAAATACCAGGTGTGGCGTATGAGCGTGTGAAAAGGTTCAAATGTGTGTCACACGCTGAAACTGTGAGACTTGAGAGCCCTGTAACAAAGTCATGCAATGCAAATACAGCTTTTTAGCCAGTCCAGATATGCAGTAGACACCTATCACTATCCTGCTTCTGTGTCATGAACATATGCAAACCACAAATGTAATAAAAGACTGCACAGAGTTGAGTTGTAGAGCAGAGGAGAGACTGAAAGGACATCAGGTCCTTCTAGAGCAGTTCTTTGCCCCGCCAAAGTTAGTTAATTGTGATAAGATTTTTCTAAACACATACAAACATGCCAAGATTAATTGGTTCATTAGCGGTTCAAACAGAAATCAACAGTATTTCGTAACCCTCGCTACATCCACATATAAAACACAATAAATATTCTAATCCAGAGCGACCAGACACCCTGACTTAACCGTCCTGTTTTCAGGCTTTGTGTCCCTTGGCCCCACAAATATCCAAAAATTGCAGAAATGTCTCAGTCTGGGACATCCTTCTTATAACCAACTGAAACAAGATACCAAAACATTTCACCATGCTTACAACACTGATTTGTCTGCACGTCTTTATATAAATGCCTTAACACCAAGGCTAAAAGTTTTATCCATGAAAGTGCTGTTTTATGTAGATAAAACAGCATTTAAAAAAATAAACTCTTAAATGATATCTTATATAACTATGTACATTTTCAAGAAGGGCATAATAAACCAAGAAAAAGACAACATTATAGATAACATTACAGCAGCGATCACATATCATGTAAAGATCAAAAAAACATATAAAGAGAGCAGTGAGTGTAAAAATATATTAAGTGCAAAAGAGCATCTGGGTCTGGCATATGTTGTTTTTTAAATCACAAAAACTGATTATTATTCTTAATTTTGAAAATAGTAGTAAAAAAACAATAACAATAACAATGAAAATAAAAAACCATGACAGATATTGGTGATAATAACCATGATAAAAAGCCATAACCACAAATAATCAAACTACTTTTAATAACAATAATTTTGTTATAATAGCTACCAAATCATTGTTCAAATACAGTGTGTATCAAGTTCAATGGTTTGATTGTTTTGGTGTTAAAAAGTGCCCTAATAATTTTTTTGTATTCTGAGGTCATGCATGAGGTCTAAGGTCTAAGGCAGGGCATTCTGGAAAAAATATAAAATCCCACATTTTCACTAAAAAACCTTGATTCCTAATTATAATCCATTTTTTACCCCTCAAAGAAAAAAAATGTAAATGCCACCAAAATTGCATTGAAACGTTTTGCTTTAATTTGAACAAAATATCTCACAAAAAATTTCTCTCCAATAATTAAAGTGCAGACTGTAATCTTTTAATTAAAGGTATGTTATGTAGTTTCCATGTAGGCAGGCTCATTTACAGCAACACTGAAAGCTGCATTTAAAAAAACAGTGTGACAAAATTAACAACAGATAAATTCAAGGAAAAAAAAAAACTTTTTAATTTTAAATCTCCTGTAACAAAAAAATGAATTAATTGATTAAAGTGAGATATTGCCCAGCCCTATTCCATTCTATCTGGAAAAGATTAAAATGACTATCTTTGGGGAGCCTGTGTCAATTGTCTTAAAGCACTGTTCTCACATGTTTTGATGAACAATTACATAAATATAAAAACTGATCATTTTTTTTTAATTGCCTGATATGATTTTGTGAGTTTACTTCCATCCAGAAATGAGAGTTAATAAAAAAATCAAGAAAAGCTACGTCTAAGCAGAGTGGACCTAATAGTCTCCATCACATAAAATACATATTTTTTGTTTGACTTCATATCAGAGCACATTTGACTATTAGTAAAGACTTTTATTGCCTCTGCACTCACACAGCAATAGTTAAGAGACAGTATATTCAAATGTCACACACTGGCACAAAAGAGCATTAGGATGAGATATTGTAGGCAAATGTAAAAGCCAACACTCACAGCTGCTGTTGTGGTGGTGACATTTAAACTATAAAACATGAGTATTTACACAAAGTTTGCATTATTACAATTAAAGGATTTTATAATGAGAAAATAACAGTGTTAAGACAGGTTTCATAGTTCCTTCAGGCCTCCTCTGGCTCCTCAAACTCCACCGTCTCCAGCAGCCCCTGGAAACAGAAGTAGTGAGAGTTGCAGAAGAGGGGAGGCTTGTTGGGATTTGATGCCTCCACTTCTGGTTTTAAGGAGGCAAAGGGGTTGGCTCCACTTCCTTTCATGTCCATCTCCAGCTCCAGCAGGATCTGCAGGGAGTACGTCATCTCTGTCTCACTGCAACAAGGACAAGAGGCCTCAGCAGACAGTAATTTAAATTATTGTGTTAATCTGACCAAAACTGGACTTTTAAAATGCATGCATCATGTTAGGCTGACTAAATTCACACCTGGTCTGACACATCCTGGTCATGCGGTTAAAGACTGACATTCTCTTGTATGTAAACATGTCAATAAGACCCAAACTGAACTTAGTATTCATAAATGCCAAATGCCTGCCAATTTAATAATGGGTCACAAACGAACGGCTCGCTCACAACTGCGAATCTGTTCTCGTTCACTTAAAAGAGCTGTTCAAAAGAATTGACTTGTTCACAAATCCCAAGAGCAAACCACCACGGAAGTAGGTCAACATATATTATTATATTATATAATATTAGAAGATAATGTAACATAACGCAGTAAAAAAAATGAGTCACAACAAGCACACAGGACCGTTTAGAGTTGCTGAAGAGTTTATCTGATGACTGGTGGCAGAGGTAGGCTAACGCTACCCATTGACTCCCAGTGTTTGAGCGAAGCTAACTAGTGGTGGGAGAGCATTGGCTGTCTCTTTCTAGTTACTGCACACACAGTAGAAAGAATGGTGTCTATCTGCTTGTCATGGACTCAGAACTGAGGCAAGACACGAAAAAAAAAAAAAAGTTGGCGTACATCTTTAACACAACGACAGTTACAACAGTGCATCGAGGAAAATATCGTGGAAATGGAGAGAAACTGCTACTGCTTATAAGAACTGACCCCTGATCAACCCATGCCAACCCATACCTGAAGATGACAATGATTATTTCTGTTTAATTTGTTGGTCTTACTCTCAGAATTTACATGATCATAGCTGTCTGTGTACCCTCTAGAGCAGCGGTTCTCAACCTTTTTGGGATCCTGGACCCCCTCCATGTTTTTGATCTACCTTGAGGGGACCGCCCCAGACAGATATAACTTACTCATTTTTCTAAACAAACAAAAATTTAACAATCATTACAAATAATTATTACAGCCAGAAAATTCTAATATTTGGAGCTGAAACATTTATTTCACTTTCTACTGAAACCCCCAAAAAAAACATTTCCATAAAATTTAACATATATATTTTTTGTATCTCATTTGAAACATGAGGTGTTTCGGGCAACTGATAATTCACTTAAGGACATTTTTATCATTTATCTGATTGTATTCAGATTTTTTTTTTTTAATTTGTTGATCATATAGATTTAGATAGAGGTGTCATAAAAGTATGTATCAAATATGATACAACAGGAACGTAAACGTCTCAGGCGCAGCATCCTCTCCCCCTCCTTCAGGCACTCAGTGCAGCCTCCACATCAGAGAGAAGTCACAGAGAGAGACAGAGACTTTTATTTCTGCAGATTAAGGATGATTTTTTAAGTTATGAGACTGATCAGCGCACATCTGATTAACCAAAGTGCTTCTGTGGTGGTGAAAGAGTTTTAAGGCAGACGTGAAGAGGGGCTAAATAACACAAAGAAAACAAAAATATGCTGCGCAATTTGGAGAAGTTCCCTTAACACAGAACCTGATGTTACATCTGATGTTACATTAAGTGAGCCATTATTAAAGTAATTATGGGTATATTTTATTTCTGATGGTCCTAAAGGCGGCCCCTCTTTACCGATGAGTGATCGCTGCGGAAGAGAAATTAAGGCACAAAGCTGTAACGCATGAGATGAGCCACAGCACGCGGAACAGGTGAAAAAAGAGACAAAAACTTTGTTTTATCATCTGTACTGATGTTTCTTGGTTCAGACAGGGGCAGACTGTTCACTGACTGACGCTGTCTCATTGAAACACACAGGAGTGTGCAAATGCGCACGGATGAGATGTTCAGCAGTAGATCATCAGCGATCTGTTAATTATTAAAAGCTCAGGAACACGTCTGTATGAACCTTCACTGTGAATAATTTGTCAGTTTTTTTATATAAAGCTGTCAAAAGCCGCCTTCATAATGAATTTTCCTCAATATTGCAACAGCCTAAATTCACAAAAACATGACTTTCCTCATCCTGAAAACTGTTATTTCTGTCTGATAAATCCCATTAAAGATGTTGTTGTAGTGTTAATAAACTTATTTCATCAGATATCTTAATACAGACAGCGTAAAGACGTGTCATTGACGTTTTTGTCACTTATCCTGCGTGTAATAGAGACACCAAGTGTCGATCGCCCCAGCGCTCTCTCTCTCTGACTCAAACATTATTTAATTCTTGTAGAGGCAAAATCAACTAAAACTCTTTATTGTAGGAAAACAAGTGTAGCATTTCTTAATAATCATCTCTATAGGCCCACTGAAACAGTAGGGGGCTCATAATTTGATAAGGATTCAGATGGTGTTAAGTTTGTATTAAGAGCCCCATGCAGTAACTTTAAACAATGAAAACAGGAGTGAGATTTCTTATCAAAATACAATAGATTACACATCTGAAACAGATGTAATTAGAAAAGCACTCAGAGAGCGCAGACCTCCGCCAAGGTGATCCGGATCAGTCCCAAAATTCAATCAGTGCTTCTATATCCCATTTCCGACAATTCCTGAAAATTTCATCCAAATCCGTTCAGAACTTTTCAAGTTATTTTGAACACAGACAAACAAACAGACAGATAAACGCCAGCAAAAACATAACCTCCTTGGTGGAGGTAATTAAAGAAAAAAAAGTCACGTTACCCTCTGTAGGTTATTTAGATGAATGTCTCAGTCACATTTGTGTAAAATAATCTTATTTTTATAAATGTCACCATCATCACTGTAATTTGTAACCACTTGTGATTGCAAGGACCCCTTGCAATTACACCACAGACCACGAGGGGTCCGCGGACCCCTGGTTGAGAAACACTGCTCTACAGCATCACCAACAGGCAAGTACATATAACCAAAAACATTTGGATGCAAACATGAACACGAGGACAAACAGCAAGATTATCTCCAGTCTTATTGTTAGTTGGACTTTATACGTGTTGCGTTTGTAACACTCACTTAAGAGTGGTAAACATGGAGGGGATCTCATAATCTCTGAGCAGCAGAAGTGTTGGAAGCCATCCCTGGTCCAGACCCTGACTGGCATCAAAACCTTCAAACAACAAAATGGAACAAACGAAAATGAGCAAAAACGACCACAGACTTCGGATTACTGGTTTAAAATGGGGAACATGCTCTCACCAGGATTAAACCCAACCACCAGGTCTGGCGTGGCTGCCTCCTCTTTCTCCACAAGCTCCTCCCAGAACTCGTGATACAGGCCCTTGTAGGCACTGATGTAGACCCTCTGCTTTGGACCAAACGCCCTGAGAGGAGGCCTCACAATGGGGCCGTTAACCACCTCTGGTCCCACCATGACGATCTCGATGCCCTGGTGTCCGGGGAACATTTTGTTCAGTTCATCGTAGTCAGTAACTTTGGCTGCTAATGTCTCGGTCTGACCCGCTCCCACCAGGTGGATGGTGAGAGGTTTGGAGTAAGGCTTCAGACCAAACATCCTCATCCCCCAGGCGATGGTGAGCGGCCTTGAGAAGAACTCGCTGCAGACCCTCCATAAAGACAGCTTCAGGTCCTCGTCGCCAGGTCGTGGCCTTCCAGCATTTGTCCACAAGTCTTTCATGTTTGCTCCGTTCAAAACTGGATTAAGACGAGGTGTGAGATCTCCCTGCATGGCCAGCCAATCGTCCCAACCTTTGACCTCTGACTCTGGCTTTGACCACTTCTCTGTGGGGAATGGAAGCTCTCCTAATGACCGGAAACAGAAAATAAATCAAGTTTACCACTTTAATTGTTGTCAAGATATTTATAGAGTTCTGCTTCATTTCTTAGCTTGTACATTGCTCCATAAAAAAACATGTCTTTGAATAAAGTGAATGGGTCTGAAATTCATTTTTACTCTCTTTACAGACCATGATGGAGACCCTATGAGGACATACGTACATTCATGCATTCAATTTTCCTGTGATAACAAGTATATTTTAGGTGTTTCCTCAAGATTATTACCTTCAGATGTTGTTTTGTTGGGATTATAATACTGATTTCTTAAGTTTTTTCTGAAACTTCAGGCATTTTGTTCACATCTTTACAAATATGCCTGTTTTAATAGCTAACTCAGCTTTGCTAACCTGACATAATGCCACAAATAAGTCCAGATCTCAAGAAAACAACGAAAGTTTGCTCATTATAAGAATTCCTATAAAATAGAAATGTATCCAGGTCTGCTTGAGGGGTATTGTAGTCCACTTCAGGTTCAATTTGGTATTTTTAGGTTGTAAGAATGTCAATCTAAAATCCCATTTTCACCACTACATTCAAAAGAAGAAAGATAATCATTGATAACCATTCAGAGCAGATGGATTTGCCACATACCATGACAGTCCTCCTCTTGCAAAGCCTGAAGCTGAAACCATTGTGTCTGGTCTTTTTTAAGCTTTGATAGGTTGTGCTAAAAGCAAGACCTGACTGTAAGCCTCGGACTTCATTCATTCAATCACCTTTCAGTTTTTCTTAAAAGGTGCTGCCCTTTTCAGTCACTTTTTATTGGCTACTGTACAGATGGATATGTGAAAAAGTCCATTTGCTGTGTCAAATTTAAGCACTGAAGTGAAAAACACAAAACTCTTTAATCTTGATTATGACACAGAAAGTCCTGCTCATTCAATAAAGTCTAAGTCAGTGGTTCTCAAATGTTGCGGCAATGCACACAAGGCAAATCCAGGTGTGCTATTAGAATTTGCACAACCATAACTAACAAATGTACAAGAACACATGGATGAGTTTTAACTGTACTCTGTCAGTTATCTGTGTGCAGTAATGTAGTCATAGAGCTGAGCATTCTGTTTATAAGTACAAACGGGTCCTGCAGTCAGTAAAACTGAAGCCTGTGGAGAGAGATCTTATTTCTGTGTTATCCCATTTACAGATTAACTTCATTTCAACTTTAGGATATGCATATGCATGTCCCTGAATTGGTAAAATTTATCCCATTTTGAAACAAAGTCTTCATGAAAAAAATAATCAAAATTAGCACAGTTATCTGTCAAATTTAAGGAATAACTTGATAAAAATATACATATACAGACTGAATAGGTAGAGTAATATGTTAAGTATCTATTTTTCAAGGTGTAAACATGTTGTGCATTTGGGTCTTAGCTGAATCTTAGGAGCGCTTAGAGCAAAAAAAAGTCTGACAACCATTGGCCTCAATTATATAAAAGAAGTCATGATCATGAGTTAAAGTCATAATCTACAAAATTAGGGTAAAAAGTCAAAATCAAACGATAATAAGTCATATGTATAGGATTAAAAACATTACTATGAGAAAAAGTCATAATCACATAAAAAGTTGAACCTTCAAGATAAAAACTCAATTTGTTTCATCATGATGCCTTTTCATCTAATAACTGACTTGATTATAATTCTGACTTTTTAAGATTTGTTTTTTAATCTCATGATATAAACTTTCATCTCATAATTTGGACTTTTTGTTTCTTAATTATGACTTAAAAATTAAGTTTTTTTTCTTATCAACACTTAACTTTCATTCTTATCTGGAAGTAAGGAGCTTCAATTGAAATAAAAGCCCTGAATAACTTACTTTAAATATCCCATAATGCATCATGATAAGTTACGGAAAACCCCTACTGACCCAACAGACACCCGAGTCTGTAAACACAGAGCTCTTCTGTTTACAGACACAGCCACATCCTTTATTTACCTTTAAATAAGAGCCACTCTACCACTCTGTCGATGGCAGCCTGACGCAGCTGAGAGCAGAACCTCTTGTGTTTGGACCAGTCCTCCTTCTGACACTCTTTACCGCAGTAATACACGTGTAGACACCTAATTGAAGATGGGAAAAAGAGTGAGAAACATGCAAGCTTGATAAAGATTTCCCTCAACAATAAAGGTTGTTTATTTTTTCTTGTTACCTGGCACAGCGCTTCAGGCTCTCTGGGTTTGAAAGCTGCTTTGGCCACTTCTGACAACAAGCACAGCATTTAAAAGAATCCTCCATTTTCTCAAACATTTCTTTTTGAGACCTGAAGGCCATGGGTTTGCTTTTTATCTCTACGCCAGTCCTGAAAAGACAAAGAGATGTTAACAGTTGAAAATGACTAAGCTGACGCATGAGTTGAATCTTCAGACTGTTTTTTTTCTTAGTTCTGTGACTTAGATATGAAGTATTTATGATCATTTAAATTCTTATTTCAGGTGTGCACGATTTGTTGTTCAATATATATGACTTCTCAGCACCCATGAGCTGTATCACTTGAGCCCATCAGAGGGTTGCAACCCATACTTTGAGAAACACTACAGCAGAAAGTCTTTTACAAGTCATTATACCTGCATTTTTATTAAATGTCATAGATGCCCGTAGTTAGTCATATTTTTCCTCATCTCAATTTCATTGATTAAGTTCCAATGACTGCTAAGGTATTTTCATAATTACTACTGTTAAACAGAAATGTTTATTCTCTCATACTAGGTACCCCTGATCCAGCCGTATGCTCCGCTAGAGCTTCTGTCACTTTAAGACCCCCTTTCCCAGAGGCTCTAGTCTGCTCTGATTGGTTGATAGGTATATACTATTGTGATTGGTCTGTTCAGTGAGATTCCACACCATGTTTTCAACAGCTCTGCATTCTCTCTCCAGTCTCGACCCTGCACTTGGCTTGCTGCCCAGAGCCACTGGGCTTCAGCTGCTGATAAAACAAGGGTAGGACATCACACTGGTAGGTCTATTTGGAAGGTGAGCTGTTTTGGCAAGCTACTGGTCCTGACCTGTTGGACAAACTGATCTATTTTTGTGATCAGGCAGGTGAAAAAATACTGGCACTGTATGAGAATTACACCAAAAAAAGGAAAATAGAAAAACATCAGTATCAGCATCAGCTAAAATTGTTATTTCAAACATTGGTATCACCCCTGTTGTTCACAATCAGTGCATCAATAAGCATATTAATTTGACACTACAGATGGACAGTTCAATATATTTCACTAGTCCACCTGGGCAACAGCCCATAGAAAGTGTTTGGGAATGGGCAGAACCTTCAAAAACATGTCCAGCAGGTGGCTGGACTATCGTTCCATCCCAATTCATTACAGGCCAATCAGAAAATGGAGTAGGCTGGTACCACTGCCACAGTAAGCAACTTCGTAGAACAGACTCTCACCAAAACACATCAGAAGTGGTGTAATATAATTTCTATCAAGTAATGCTTTCAGTGTCATAATTTGTTTTTCAGTTAATAATAACATTATTATTATTAATTATCAACTGATAATTAATTAAAAAATAAACAAATAATTATATCAATAAAGAAATGCAGTCCAAACTGATAAACAGCTACTGAAGCTGTTAGCATCTGAGCTAATTCATGTAGGAGCAGTCACTTCCTGCTGTTGTCTTGCTTGGATTTCCCATCTCTTCCTGCTGTAAAGGACGCTGATTGGGCCGTGCCCGTGCCGCTGGGATCCGAGCACAATCGTTGTCGAAACTGAACCGGGCAGATCCAGCTGCACTGCAAGGTTAGTAAAACAATGAACCAGTCCGGCTAAACCACCAACTGGCCACTTGTGCACTGCATTAATGCTCCTGTCAAACTGAGCATACATCATTTTTGTGAACAAGTTAACCTTTATTAGGTTTTATAACAGTAACTGCATTTGTTTGGTCAATCTTTGTGTAATGCTAAAACCTACTCCACAGCAGCAGACCACCAAGGCCTTAGCCTGCTATTATTAGACTGGACATTTGCTACAGCACAGGGGGGCTGGTTGGGGTTTGGGTATAAGAGGAAGTTTATAATAAGTGTAAATGTAGAAAACCAGTCTGAAGATTACTGACGACTCAGACAGAGGATCCCAAAGCACAAGCAGCAGGATGAATCATGCTGCGCTGGCATGCTCGCGCCTCAAAATGTCGCCCAACTGTCGAGCTGTCATCATTAACGAGCACGAGGCGGCCCTGTCCCTCCTGTCCCTGCGCTGTCTTCACGTGGACATACTGGATAGTTTAAAGTGCTCTCATAGAGATGTTCTCAAAATGAAAAGTTTAGGGTCTGATAATAATTTGGCCAAAGCCGTCTTACCTGTCGGCTTCCGTCATTTTAAATAAGTTTCACGCGCTGGCTTTGTGTCCCGCTCCTCTGGCTCGTGCGGTGGTCTGTCGTCTGAGGGGCATGTTGGGGGCTGATGGTGCCAAATATAGCACCTGTGCGGGTCCTTCTAGAAACATCTGACAACCGCAGAGCTTTCCTAACTGAACGAGAGCTACAGATATGTCACCAGACTGTTTAATGATTGCGTAATGAAAATATAAATAAAAAAACAAAGAAATAAAAGAAAGATTAATAAAAAAATAATAATAATTCAGTGTTGTTTGAAGCATTAAATTCAGGACCATGTTTGCAATGAGATGTGGTCAAGATTATCAACTGATCGCTTTCTCAGTCCTAAATGCTGTCAATGATGTATTTTACCGTATTTGTGTGATTTACCTGTAGTTTTCCAACCTATATTACACTGAAAACACTACAAAGACAAGATATTTAATGTGTTTTTGCAAATATTCTCTCATTTTGAATTTGATGCCTTCAGCACATTCCAAAAAAGCTGGGACAGGGGCAATAAAAGACTTGGATCATTCCACAGGTGAACAGTTTTATTGGAAATAGGATAGTGTCATGATTGGATCCCTGCAAGGCTCAGTCATTCATGGGGCGAGGTTCACCACTTTTTGAGCAATTATGTGAGCAAATAGTCCAACTGTTTAAAAACAAAGTTTCTCAACTTACAAATGCAAGGAATTTGATGCCATCAGTTACAGTCCATAATATTATCATGAGAGTCAGAGAATATGGAGAAATCTTTACACGTCAGCAGCAAGGCAGAAAACTAATATTGAATGCTTGTGACGTGCGATTCCCTTAGGCAGCACTGCATCAGAAAGCACCATCATTATGTACAGGATATTACCATGTGGACTCAGAAGCACACAATTTGCTGCCTCATCTACAAGTGCAAGTTAAAACTCTAACATGCAGAGCAAAAGCCATCTATCAACATCAACCAGACATGCCGGCAGCTTCTCTGTGCCTGAACTCATCTGAGATGGACACAAAGTGGAAAAGTGTGCAATAATCTGACGGGTCCACATTTCAGATTGTTTTTGGAAATCATGGATGTGGTGGTTTAAGAGGAAAAGGACCATTTAGATTGTTAACAGCACAAGTTCAAAAGCCAGCATCTGTGATGGTATGGGGTGTGTTGGCGTCCATGGCATGGGTAACTTGCACAACTGTGAAAGCGCCATGAATGGTGACAGGTGCATACAGGTGTTGGAGCAACATATGCTGCCATCCAAGTGACGTCTTCTTCAGGGACGTCCCTGGTTATATTAGCAAGACAATGCCAAGCCACATTCTGTTACAACAGCCCGGCTTCTTAGTGAAAGAGTGCAGGTACTAGACTGGCCTGCCTGAAGTCCTGACCTGTGTCCCATTGAGAAAGTGTCGCGCATTATGAAGTGGAAGATACAACAATGGAGACCTTGGAACTGCTGAGCATCCAGAGAGAATTGGAAAAAAAATCCACCTACAAACCTTCAACAGTTAATGTGCTCAGTTCTGAAATGCTTATTGAGCCTTGTTAAAACGAAAGGTGATGTAACAGTGGAAAACATGCTGCTGTCCCAGCTTTTTAAGAACGTGTTTCTGGAGTCAAATCCAAAAGGAGTGAATATTTGAAAAAAAATAATGAAGTGTTTTAGTTTGATCATGAACAACCTTGCCTTTGTAGTGTTTTCAGTTAAATATGGGTCAAAAACTTCTCTTATGTCTGCTTTTATATGACTGATTATTAAGTATTACAATAGGCTGTGGAGAGGTAACGTATGAAAAAATTCTGTATTGTAGTTGAGTTTGTGATGAAAACAGAAAAGATTTAAATTATTGGCATGTGAAACATTATTGAGTGGTTTATACTGATAAAATGAAAATTGAGAAAAAACTGCAATAATAGAAAAAGTGCCTTTTTCATTATAACTGTTAACCCAAAAATAATTGGCCTCTCTATAACTTTTAGGGTGCAGTAACCACTTTCATTCACAAGAGAGCGGTGTTATACTTTGAGGCAGAGATGGCTCTTTGCCGGCCCAGAGGCCTGCTGCCCTCCTACAAACACACTGTTGACCCATTTTCAATTTCAATAAATTGTAAAAATGTTAAAAATATGATGAAATCTGCATTAAGGGATTTCAGGCTAAGTTGCCAGGACATGCACTTACATTAAAGGCTCTGTAACCTGGAAAAAATCTTTGAGACATGGTCTGTATTTTCTTTACAAGGACTAAGTGGATATATAGGGTCATAATCATATCTGTAAAGCCCAATAATACACGTAACTATGGGCATCTAGGGGGATAACTGACACAACACTCCTCAGAAACCTTAAACCACACTGCACTGAAAACCCAGTTAAAACTTGCTTAAATTAATGGTTTAACTCATTACATTCAGCTTTATTATTGGCTTTTGGGTGTGATGGTGACATTTTTGGTTTAATTAAATGTTGATGAATTGTATCTATTTTTTACCTTTTGTTAAATCATAAGTCATCATTTATTTTTTGATAAGTTTCTTGCTATTTGTGATATTGTGGTCCTCACAATAAATGAATGTGTCCCTCTTGGGAAGCTTCCATTTGCTGCTATAAAGGCTGCGTGCACCACACATCAGCTGAATGTCACAGTGTAATGTGTCTGCAAAGCCACAGGCTGCAGTTTCAGTGTCATCAATTGCAGTGGTTCCTTACCCTCATCTCGGAGCCCCCCTTAGTTTAACCTAAGAAAGGTAAAGCGCCCTCTGTGACCTCCACAAAAAATAGGAAAACATATTGGTGTAAATGTAATAAACACAAATTTTACGGTTCACATATAGATTCTTTTAGAAAATATATTAATGTTTTGTCATTGTTTGACCCAAAATATTTTGACCAGCTTTTGACCACCTCAAAGCTGAGCCTTATAAACCCCCCTCTCGGACCCTAGTTAGGTGAATTACATTTAAATGATAAAATCTCACAACATTTCATTAAAATACAGATTCTGTAAGATCTAAAGGTGTTTGGACAAAAACCCTCAATTGTAAAGGTTCATTACAAACACATGGTGAGTTATGACCAAAATTTATTTATTTTTTTTTACAAATAAATACCAATTTGTGCAAAAAATCTAATCTTTATTGCTAAAAAACAACAATAATAATGTCATTAAATTCTATTTCACTAAAAAGACAGTTCTACGGTTTAAATTATAATAAAACACTGCCTTAACAAAAGTAGAAGATTTATTGTAGTAAGAACTATCCTGATATCATTTGAAAGGCTTTTTAGACTAAAAATCAAAAAGCTGATGAAAAGCTCATCACACAAAGTACAACTCATAACAACAGTTAAAAGGTTTTTATGTATCTATTTTAACCTCTGACTGAATAAGAGACGGTAGTGTAAATCATTATTCTATAGAGTGGTGCGGGAATGAGTCCAAAACACGCTAGTGAGATAGCATTTAGCACTTCCTGATTCCCAAGGCTGAAAGTAAACGGGTTAATGGGAAATAAGGTTTCTAAAGAACACAAGATTTTATTGTTTAATCTGACAAAAATAAATGTATCTGATCTTGCCCACTTTTTACAGTGTTGTTGTGTGTTTACATGGGAAAATGCTAACAAACTGCTTCAAGGACTACAAAAGCACTAACTGCTAGCATTTTATTATTGTTTTCTTATAAGCAATAATTCATACACTATTGTCACTTCCATGATAAACAACTTGACCAGGCCATTGAATTAAGAGTAAATTCTCAAACAATAGGCCACCACAAGGTGTTATGCTTCAGAAAACTGTAGTTTCTTTTAAGTCGAACTGCCATGTTGTAGTTCCATAGTAGCTTAAGTATAGCTTTTTATTCACAGATTACATTTAAGCTTAAAAAGTCATGAAAAGTAGGTAAGTCTGTCATGATTATCACCTCAACATTTAAGTTTTATACTTTCATTTTGTATTATGTACTAATAACCTTATTATCAGCAACAGTACAAAACACAGTGAAAAATCCTCCAGGCCTTTAGTCGAGAGAATCAGCGTGCTGCTAACTTCTGTGCAGCCTACAAAAATATGTCATCCCTGCACCACTCTAGAGTGTCATGTGTTACATTAGTATGCATGATGTGACCAGTTCATGCTTTTAATGGGAGACTTGGGGATATATTTACTTACAGAACAATTAGCAGGAAATCTTTAAATGATGACAAAACTAATTTTGGTCTCATTAAATATGTACACTCATGAACCTCTATATTAAATAACCATATCACCTCAGGGTGCCCACTGAGTACAAGGCTTTGTTCTCTGCTCCTGCCCTGAGGTGATATCAGGCTAAATCAGGGAGTATGATTGATTTCTGTGTTACCCCCTTAATTGAAAGCTTCAGAGTAGAAACAATGATGTTAGATATCCATCTATCATCTATACCACTTATCCCTGTCGGGGTCATTTGGGGCTGGAGCCTATCCCAGCTGAGATTGGACAAGAGTCAGGGTACACCCTTGGCTAGTTGCCAGCCAATCACAGGGCCACATAGAGAGACAGACAACAATTCATGCTAACACTCATACCTAAGGGCAATTTAGAGTCACTAATTAACCTAATGAGCATGTTTTTGGTCTGCGGGAGAAAGCCGGAGCACCCAGAGAAAATCCACGCAGGCACAGGGAGAAGATGCAAACTCCACACAGGAAGGCCCTGCCTGACATCGGACTCCAACCACCAGTGTTCTTGCTGTGAAGCACGTGCACTTTGTTAAATATGTAGAGAAGATTTTTCTTTTTTATTACTGTAAAAAAATCGTAATCCTTTAAATCAGAGTTTCTGCTTCAGTGTCCTTATTGGACAGAGAATTTGTTGGTCCTGTTCAGACCTTGCATTACACAACATCAGTTTTGGACATTTGAAATACAAAGAGGTGATCCTTAATGCTTTGTGTGGATGCAGCTCAGGAAAGACTTACAATGACTTGATGTCTGACATCTCAGACTGCATCAAAAGCTGGTCCTGGGTGCCTCCAGACTGATTTAGTAGTGTGGACTCAGAGAGTGCCGACACGCTTTTGAAAAGGAAACTAACGGAGTTTTACTGATAGCAATGCCAATATCAGTTCTGCTTATTGATCCATCCATCAATCTTAATCAAGTACCTTACTGATTATAGAGGATTTTCTTTGTGTAAAAAAGGAAGCCCTCTTTGGTTTTCTGCATCAACAACGTCAGACACATGGCACTCCTACCATTTGTGCTGCATGTTTCCAAACTTGCTTAAACTCACACAGCCACAGATTTGCTGGCATCATAATGAGTAAAACTAAGCCACATTTTAGACCGCTTCTACCTCCCTCTTCATTGTCTCACATAAAAGCAAATCATCATTTTCCTACAAGGCATGCAGACCTGTGTCGAAATCCTTGATAAAGGAATTGTTAAACATGAAGGCAAATTATGTAAGTGACTGGTTGGGTGGGTTCTTCACTGAAACCAGCTCTAAACTACCTGTGAACTGCTGTTATCTGATGTGGCTCAGCTGATAGGAACTTCAGCTTATTTTGGGGGCCATATCTATTGGCTCAGCTCAGTGATTGACAAAAACAAATGTTGGTGGGAAAAAAAGCTATTAGAACAACACACATGGATCACCACACACTTCCCTTCCCATCTCAAATTGTCATTTTAGTCCCTCCTTTGCCTCCCACAGTTTATTTGCAAAACAGTATATTATGCCATGATCAGGCAGGTTTAGGTTTACGACTGTTCCGTCTGCTAAGTATCAAAAAACAGTTGGCTGTAAAACAAATAATAATAATAATAATAATAATAATAATAAGAAGATATAAAAATCTAATTTTCTCTGTTGGAGTCATTGGCTTCATTCTTTATTGCTTGTGTGAAACACACTGGACAGCCTGCATTAATATCTGCACACATTATTATCAGTGGCATTTGTTAGTATGCAAATATAAATGTAGATCTGTGTTGCATGAGAACCTTTGAGAACAGGGAAAGTGCACTGAGAAGTGCTTCAAAAAAAGGTACACTGTTATCAGCCCTCTGTCGTAACCTTCAACTGAATTTAAGATAAATGCTCTGATATGTTATAGTGGGGAAGGTGTGCTGTTGAGCATCGCTGTCTGAGTGTAACAAGCTTGATGAGTGTGTGTTGATCTTACGGGTGTGTGTCCATCTAGCAAAATGCATCCTCAGAATAATAGGATCACACTGTGCCACAGGCTTTAGACTTTGGATCAGGTTTCAGGTGGTTTAAGGTGCAGTCATTTTCTGAGCCCTCAAGAAAGGAATACACCAGCGTTGTGCCTGAGCACGTTATTTTGCTTTTTAGACAGTGCATGTGAAAATTATGACGGTGTCGGGGGAAATTGGAAAATACACCTGTGCAACACGCCAACACACTTTGCGCCATATCAAGTTTCCTTAAGGTGCAGTCAACTTGGTGTCTAAATGACCTATAGGGACATTAACATGGGTAAGTGTAAACCCTCCAAAAAAGCCACAAAGGGTCACCAAAGGCCTCAACAAGTCCAAAATTATAGTTTGAAACGCCTTAAATTATGCAGGGGACACATGGGACTCCAGACTGGTTTAATTTTCCTCGTGTTATTCCCTTAAAGGTCTGGCACAGGCTCCTCTTCAGGCAGCAGTCCTTGAAAGCGGATATAGTGGGAGTTGCAGTAGACTGGTGTTTTGTTGGGGCAGGCCTGGACCTGCTCTGGTTTCTGTGAGGAGAATGGGTTGGGTCCACTGTCCCTGATGTGCATCTCCAATTCCAGCAGGATCTGAAGTGAGTATTTGAGCTCCATCTCACTGTTTGAAGACACAAAGGAAGAGCCAGGAAATCAGTTAATAAGGTCTGTTAAGTTTTATTGCTCCCAGACTGAGAGGGACGAAATAACTGTGCATGGACTTATTTTAACATCCACCCACAAGAAAACAGTCTAGACTTTGCTTTATCATCAAGCTACAGCCCAAAGGGGGTTTCTCTGAAGAAATACTTGTGTTCTTTGACTTAGCCTTTATTAGGATGAAAAATGATATATGCCATTAGAGGAAGGATGTGCTCTGGGTTGTGGGCAGCAATGATTTTATTGAGACTGAAGACTGAGATGATCAGGTCAGGAAGGTGAGGAGCAGGGAGAGCAAAGTTAATTTGTGGATGCACATCAATTACAGTATGTCATTCAGATGGCAGGGTTTGATACACAACATTTTAGAGGGAGTAGGAGGTGCAGTGAAGTTTATTCTGTCTAGGGTGTTTCCTTATTCTGAGAGTTTTGGTTGGCAGAAGGTAAAGTCAAGTTAATGATTCCCCCCTGGCACAAAGAAGTTAAATATTTACAGTCTCTCTAAGGGATAGGGATGTTATTATCCCAACATAAAATGAGTCAGAGGTGTCCTTTTTAAGATTTATGTTAAAATGACTCACCTGTACATAGTGAAGAAAGAAGGGATGTTGTAATCTCTGAGCAGCAGCAGGGTGGGGAGCCAACCTTCAACGAGACCCTGGTTTGCATGGAACCCTTAAGACATAAGAAGAATGCTTGTTAAAATATAATATGCACCATTATCAACAATAATATGGCAGTTTATGAATGTTTACTAGCGTTATCATTAACTAAACCAGAGTCTAGTCAAGCTGCCTCTTGGTTTGTTGTTTTCAGCTCTGTGTTTACATTAATAAGACCTTGCTTCTGTTCACTTGTTTTTCTGTCACTCATAGTCTCAAACATTTTTTATTTTTATTTTTTGCATGAGCTCCCTTCCTCCAACCATAACCCTGCCATCATGAGGGGAAATAGGCAGGCCCAACCCACAAGGGGACGGTGTTTTAGAGGAAAACCAAGTCGAATAACTGGACGCTGGGAACAGAGCAGATTTTGTAGGGTACTACAAGAAGGGAGCCTATGGCCTGGTACAGAGGCTGTGGTCCTTTAGCCTGATGGTCCAGGTTTGTGTCTGACTGGTTGTTCCTTTCCCACATGTCAAAGGCTCATTTCATATCTGACTCTATCCACTGTCCTCTTCCTTGGTAATGTCTTTAAAAAAGGTGTATATTTGAATGGAGATCAATCCTTCAAATGTCTGCACTCTTTTGGAGCACTGGGGGACTACTGACTGTAGAAAGAACTGTGAAGCCATGTGATGTCAGTGGTTTGATTTTCGAAGGGCCCTTTTTAAGGCTGTTGAAGCCAATCCACTGTGCATGCTGTCTCAACCAAACTTTGGATCAACCTAATGACACACAGGCACTGAGTTGAGGTGGGACTAAGGGCCCTGACGAATAACAATACCTCACAGGCTTGATTCCAAGTCAGTCATGTCCCCAACTATCCAAAACCGGAAAACTTGAATAAAATAAAAACTTGTGTGATATAAAAAAACAATTAACACCTCATACTGTACAAGTGAGAGCCTTTGGGTATACCAAATATTGAGAGATATTGAGAGAATTTGTTATACCAGGCTGTAAATATGTTTTTTAAGGCTGTAAAAACAAAATCACATTACTTTTGGGTTTCCTGCTGCCAGCCTCTAGCGGACACAGTCATTGGCACGTCCACATTGACTTACTTTGTCTGCCCTGGGGGTTTGTCACTTGTGTGGGACTTAGGTTTGGTCTGATAGACTAATGTCCACGTGTGACATCTGCTGGGCGAACAAAATATGCACATTTTATTCTTTAAAAACTCCAACTCCAATCCAACAGAATAAATTAGTGCTTTTGACTAGATTTTATGTTGATAGCTAAGTAGAATACTGGCTTACATATACAGGGTCTAGGGGTGTTTACTTTTCTTCTTAACACTAAAGAGTTTTTGTTAGTGAAGCTGCCTCTTCTACAAAATTTTTGGATGAGAAAAAGAGAAAGCAAGCGGTCTATCTCCTCAGCAATCTGAGGATTAAACATATTAGATCTGACCACTCTCAAGCCTTGCTGTAATTCTGCAGGATGCTAATCGGCAGATGCCACTTTGCCCTTACATAGGTTCATATAGTTGTTGTAATACATCAGATATTGGGAGTGCAGTGTTTGACTTAATAGCTTTCATTGGCCAAATAGCTGCTTGAGTACAGCAGAATGTGGGAACATATGTGAGGAAGATGCAGAGACACAAGACACTGAAGACAAGTACCCCTTTCACACTGGCCAAAAAAAACATTTAAACCCAGTAACAATCGGCTCCTGTCGGCAGTGGGAAAGGGTCTAATCAGCATTTTGACCCGGGTCGACTGACCCTGCAAGCGACACTGGTTTTTATCTGCTCGCCTCCGATCGGCTCCAGTGGGGACATCACACTTGGGTCAACCTGCTAATTTACGGATGACGTTGGCATAACATGTCCACAGCATAACATCCCACCCGTCCCCTCCATCTGTAACTTATGTGACTCTTTGCCATCTCAGCAACAAATTCCATCCATCTTTGTATCATCAGCACTCGAATGTCATTCAGTCCGGTCGAGTTTGTACATTTTTAAAGAGGGACAAAAGTACAAAGCACAGAAAACAGTTAACCACCGTGTCCAGGGCTTACATGCTCTTTTCCAATGTTTACATGGTCGTGTTTCAGGGCGCTGATAGAATCATCAACGTGATGACATGAGCTTGACACATCAGTGAAAAACAACAGCCACGCAGCTCGTCTGCTGGCGATTAGACCCGGGTCTGCTGGCAGTGGGAAAGGAGTCACTTGCCAATTGTTAGGGGTTAACCTGTGTTGAAAAAACCTGCGTTTACCCGCTAATTTTAGTGTGAAAGCGGTAAAGGACAGGCTATAAAGTTTTCATGGTTTTTTTTTGACATATCACAATGCTCAAAGTTTATGTTTCACTCTCTTAACGCAAAGAAGGTTTGTTATCAGGTGGACAGTTTCAAACTGTGTTTGATCAACTACTCTACTCAATAAAACACTCAAAAAAAAACAATTAAGACTGATCAATCAAGACTACTTATTGATCCAAGATGACTTCCTTTAAGATTCTACCCAGACAGGGTAGCTTTGACCCCATTAGGGGAAGCTTAGGTCATTTATAAAATACATCAGATAAAAAGAAAGACAGACAGACAGACAGATAGATAGATAGATAGATAGATGCTTTATTGATCCTGAAGAAACGTCAAGCAGAGAAAGCACTATATGCCCTCACTGGTTTTAGAGCCAGTTTTCACTCTATGCCTGGGGCAGTGTAGCAGTCTAACACGGTCATTAGAACACTTTTCTATTTTCCTGAACAGCATGACCTTCAACCAGATGACTGTGGCTCAAGCAACCATTGCAGCAAATACTTTAAATCCATCCAGCTTAATCAGCCTTGAATGAGACAAAAGCAAGAGAGCAGCAAACAAAGCATTTCTCCACACCGATCAAAAATGTCTCATGTCATTAGTTCTTCCTGGAAAACAATGGCATCAGAGATTAAATCCTAATTAAGATCTAGGAAAAGTTATGCAAGTGAGAAATATGATAGGTGGGTAGGAATTTATTTAAGTTTCAGCTGTTCTAGGGGCTGTACACTGGTTGTTTGGAGGTTCATAGCATCCCACAGAGGCAGAGAACTGTAAGGTCTTGTAATACTGAGGCACAGATGGTGTCATATTATCACTATCCAGCCACCACATCTTCCCAGTAAATTCTGCTGCAGGAGGACAGGATTTTGATCTGAATAATGCATGCTGTGATACAGCCATCCCTGAGGTTACACTTCTCATCATGATAAAACATTTAAGAGCATTTAGGCAAGCAGACCTTCAGGAGATAAGGTGACAAAGAGGCATTACAATCTGGCTTGGAGGTGCAGTAATGGCTCCAGAGCAATCATTTTTGGGCCATATGGTGAATAATGATATTTAATGATGATGGACCATCTTTGTTTCCTGATGCGGATAAGTGTGATTCGGAGTGACATAAATATAGTTTATTTCATGGGTAACAAAAAGACATCTGTTTGCATTTGTGCATATAGGATGCCTGTTTCAGGTGTCTATCCTTGAATGGGTGACATTGTTCAGTACATATCCATTTCCTCTTTGGCAGCTGACAGTTGTCTTCTCTCTTTTATTCTCTGAGGTCCATTGACTAAATTCAAGGCAGCCAATTTCCTCTGGCATCCAGAATGAGGAGCTCAAATGCTTTTAAAGTATGACACTGCTGTGTTCAAGGTTGTTCAGTTAAACATAGAAAATAATCTGTGAAAGTTTAATCACAACACAGAATTGAAAAAAATGAAACTATTGGTTCATACACATACTAACGATGTGTATTTTCAGTAAATTACTATTTTTCAGTCGCAAGCATTAACTTGAATACACTTTAAACTAGAAGTGCTGCAAGAGTACAAAACTCTGCCAAGGCATTACCAACAATGTTGAGTGAGTTATTGTCAAAAATGTGGAAAACTGCCCTAAAGCACTGTTTAGACATCCTTGAAAAAAATCATTGATCCTCATCTGGATTCATATCACCACCAAATCTAATCAATCTTCCTTGTGCCATGACCAACATGCCCTGAAAATGTCATGAAATTAAAAAAAAAATCTTAACTTGTCATGCTATCTTGCTAACAGGCTAACAGACAAACAGACAAGCTGGCAACAACATAACCTCCTTGGCAGAGGCAATAACTGCAAGTGACTACGTTTCTCAGATGGACTGCAATGTGCCTTCTGTTTCTTAGTTTGGTGCTAACACAAAATGGACATCATTAACAGGCTACCCGATTTAGCATTGAACTGTGGTATTTTTTTCCAAAAAACAATGTGCTATAAGTGATGAAAAAATGATAGTTAAGTAGATCATAGCTTACGTTCAGAGATGCAAAGCTACTTTCAAAGTGACGTATCTATGCAGGGGCCATTTTTGGAGGGGTATAGCCATGGCTCAAAATCAAGCACCTACCCCCAAGGCAACGCGCAACCCCCTTGTTCAGCTCTGCTGCTCATTCCACAAATACATACTCCTTACAAATACGTCGCCATTTAAAAGGGAAATGAAGAGGCTTTCCAACGGTATACGATTAAGTGCCAAGAAGCACTGTTACAACCAAAAAAACATAATAATAATCTACCACAATTCTCCTTACTTTTGGAGATAAGCTTACTTAGCTATTGGGTTTATTAGCTAGCAAATGGGTAGGTACTAGCAAATGACTGCTTACGGTTATCATCTCATAAATGCTCCAGCAAGCAAACTTAACATTTTTGTAAGTTAGTTGTTGTCAAAGCAGCACGAATGTTTTAAAATATGCTTTCTTTACCTTCATCTTGTTAATGTTTACATCAGATTTTATATGGATATGGAACAAGGCAAACAACCTGGAACGCTGTAGAATGAACATTTGATGTCCCATCATTGCTGCTTTCATTATTTGGCAAATTGAGCATTTTATTCTCTAATTCCCTCCCTCCCACTGACTTTCACAAACCTTCCTTTATTATTCCTTTTGTCATGCTTCCTGATCCCAAATCACTTAAACAGTGTCATAATGCAGCACTGTGCCAGCTTTGCAGCGTGAAATGCAGCCAGACACTCAGGCAGTTTACTCACAGGATGACTGATTCCTGTATATTTAGCTCCAGTGGTGCCTGGCGTGATAACTGAGCCTGGAGTGATTGGTCCAAGTGGGTTTGAGGCTTTACTGCTGCTTCACAGGTTAAAGGGTCAAAGAACTGATTCAGTGTGATAGCTTAGGAGGGTATAGGGTTATAGCAAAGCTCTAATGAGGTGTTTATCAGAGAAAGTGGACAAAGAGAGAGAGGATGTCACTGTTTGTCATCAAGGGGAGATATATTTTCAGTAACTTCATATTGTCCTGACACATTTACTGCAGCCCAGAAAAAGGCTTTAACAGAGAAATAGTTGAAATGATGCTAAAAGGGGTTAATTTTGCACATGAATGGAGTTTATAGTGTTTGTTAAAGTGAAACTACAGAAACTGGACCCCCTTTTAAAAGGCCAGCTCACTGACATTGTGCTGCGTCCAGTGCTTACAAGCCAAACTGTTTCCCAGCTGCTCCCATTAATCACCCAAACCCCCAATAAAAGCCCCACACTAATGAATAGACCAGATTTCACAGTTATATGTCTCCTACCCTCTCTGTTCTCTGAAAGAGCTAATTGTCAAATAGGCATAAAAGACAGACAAATCCCCGCTTCTCCGAGACAGCTGACCACTTAAGCTGAGCAGTTTCTATATATAGCTGCAGCAATCAAACTGTACCGGCTGATTTAAGGATGTTTGAGGGAGGGAAGACAGTTTCTATGTAGACTGATAATGGCCAATTTGATTATTTTATTTCTACTGTTATCTCAGTTAAAATTTCTCTGTTATGTCTAATAGGCAAAAATAGGTGTTTTAATTTACCTTTCACTATATAGTCTCAAAAACGGCTTATAATTCATTTTCATAATAAAAAAAAGTCAAGTTTCACTCAGGCAAAATTAGATTTTTTAAGTTTTCAATATTACCCGATAGCCATTGAGTAGGGTTCTTAGTGTTCTCAGTTATTCCCTGCTGTCCTCAGAATACGTTTTAAAGTAACTTACCCTCACATATTGGATTTTAACATGCCTATAAATCGCTATATTTCATTCCTGCTCAGAACAGGCTGTATTAGTGTAGATCCACGAGCTTTGTCTGACCATGTCCCTCTCAAAAAGTGGATGTGTCACTGTGCTCTATTGTTTACTGTGGCTGTACATACATGCCTATACATGTTCATTCCAATGGAACAGGCTGCAGACCAAACAAACACCTTCACACACTGACATTTTGGCCAACTTTTGTTGATGTAGAGGGACACATCAGGCCACGCAGAACTATGTTAACAGTGGTTGGGAAACTGTAATGTCCACTGGGTACATTGGAAAGTTTTACACATGCTTAAAATTTCAGACATATTATCCAACCTGCTTGTAAACGCCAGCAAGAGTTGACCTCAATTTACCTTCGCTACCCACAGTTGCGTTCATCTCTTACAACTCTAGCTTCTTCCTCCTGAGGCCTGGACTCCTGTTTTACGACTTGAGGTGCCTTTTTGGGGACAGCCAGCTTTCTAGGCATGGTTTCAGAATAATGAAATCAGCTGTGCCTGCATGTGGTGAAATGGTATCTACATCCACTTTATGGCGTTCACTGAGTGACGTCGCAGTAGGTTTGTACAACATTCAGCAGCGCCAAGCTCTGTTAGGCAAAGGTTGAGCGTAAAAGTTAGTGAGGGGACTGTCTGGAAACATCATACACTACCAGCACATTTCTCCATCGCTTTAGATATGTCAACCTTTGTTGAACATAGCAAAATTTCCCCGATAATGTATTTTAACAGGAATTTTGATGATTTCTCAATGTTGGTCAACGTCAGGTAAAATACAATGACACGTGAATGGGCCTTTGGGGAGCATCTTTGATCTTGGGGAATTGGTGCTTGCACTAATGACATAGTTAAAAGACAACTCTTAAAAATACTGTTTGAGCACACATTTTCTGAAAGGTAGGGCAAGCAGAAGACTAGAGGGGGGGTCTGGCATGTCAAAGAGGTTTTTAGACCAGCTATTGATACATATTTTTGTGTATTCAATCTGTGATAAAGATTTAAGTACAAATGTAATAATCTGTTTAACTTCTTTTGTTTCTAAGATTTAGGTAGTTTGGCCTGGGTTCAGATATGAATACACTTTGCCTTAAAATCTGGTTCACTTGATCAGTGTGAACACAAACATACTGTGCATGGAAAAGTTTAAGGTTAAGAGGCACATAATCTTGCTTACATATAGCTCCAAATACTGAAGCTATGGTCTTCCTGTTGGGCTGCCAGGATTCAAATCCGACCCGTGGCTCCTTTACTGCATGTCAGTTCTCACTCTCACTCCATGTTCTCTACTCTATACCCTGTCCTATCCAATAACAGCTTAATAGTCTAAAGAATAAATCTTTGTGGGCTGTTTTACATACCTGGGTGAAATCCAACCACCAAATCTGGCTTGGCTGCTTCTCCCTTTTCAAGAACATCCTCCCAGAACTGATGATAGAGACTTTTGTAGGCGCTGATGTAGACCCTCTGTCTGGGACCAAATGCTGTTAGAGGAGGCCTCATGATGGGGCCATCTACCACCTCCGGTCCCACCATGACGATCTCTATACCCTGGTGTCCAGGAAACATTTTGTTCAGTTCGTCAAAGTCAGTCAGTCTGGCTCCCATGGTCTCATTGTGGGATGCTCCTGCAAGGTGAATTGTGATTGGTTTGGCATATGGGTCGAGGCTGAACTGCTGCATTGCCATTCCAACTGTGAGAACTCGAGAGAGGAACTCGCTCTCTATCCGCCACAGGGATTGTCTGAGGTCTGTGTCCTCCGGTCTGGGCCTGCTGACATTTTTCCAAAGGGTGGTCATGTTGGTTCCTGATATGATGGTGTCCAAACGAGGAGTGAGATCTCCTTGCATGGAAAGCCAGTCGTCCCAGTTTCTTACCTCAAAGGTGGATTTTGACCATTTCTCAGTGGGGAATGGGAGGTCTCCTGCATTAAAGGAAAGACATCCAAATTTTATTTTGATGAACTAAAGACACAAGTTGCTCATGTCTGGATCATTTATACAGTTTTAAATTCATCACAAATATTTAATTCTCTAAGTTTGATGTAGATAAAGAGCAATGGAGGTAGTATTAGCAAGCATACAGTAACAGTTTGTACGAATTACACACTATCAAACATAAGTTTAGCATAAGTATTCACCTGAACTATACATAAGAACTATTATTGATGGAGCATTTGTAAACATATTTAGATAGCTCTATTGTTAGTGAAGAGTTAGCAAATACCTTATTCATCTTTAAAGTATAATTTAGACAAAGCCTTAGTTGGGGTCCAGGTTCAAGATTAGGTTAATGCCAAAGTCAGACTACATGATTTAAGCAAGACCTTGATGTCGTTGGGTGTTGGGACCCCGTGGCCACAAAAACTTGGTTGTTTTATTTCATGTAGTGTGTCATAAGGACAGATGATCAAGGTCCTGTCTGGCCCAACAGAAAATCTAGCATGTTAGATTTTTGACCAGCCACCAATGGTTTCTTCTTTTATGTCCGAGATGTTGATCAATGGAGGCACAGAGCATTCTGTGTGTGCGCCAGTCGTGTATGTGAACTAACAGGCTGTTGCTGCATGATGGAAATATGAGACACAGGAAAAGTTTGTCAAACTCTACACACAGCATATCGGCTTTTATGATGTGTCATTTATAGGCTTTTACTACAGACTGAAAAAGAGAAATGGTGGAGAAAAGTAGCAGGGGCATTTAAGCATCAAGCTAAAATATGAATCATCATAACTTTTGGCGTACAATCCATAGTTAAGTGTTGTAAATATAGCCCAAATATATGGCCGGGCTTCTAAGAGGCTCAATAAATGGGCCCTTGATATATTCTAGCATAGCTACACATATGAAGATTATACTGAACCAAACGCTAAGTTATACCTAGCTTTGCATACATCTAAGGTCTTTATGTGTTTTCTTTACCCTAGAAGGCCACAAAAGGCTGTCAAAGAATCACTGAGCATATTTGGTAATATACTGACCATTTTTACCCGGTGTCTCTGATACACTGATATTGTGTCTGATATTTTTTTAGTGCATTTACAGTTTTGTCAACTACGAAACCTGGTTTGCTTTTTTGGATAAATAAATTATCTGTTGCTTAATCACTATGCCCATCAAACACATTGATATGGCAAAAAGGGGCTAAAAACATTTCTAAAAAAGAAGAAGGGGATGATATTTTGAAATAGGAAACAAAAAAAAATCTTTACATGGGCACCTCTGATAAGAACGGAGCCCCTAAGGTGCCACAGAGGAAAAAAAATATAAATCGTGCGCGCGATATATTAAAACGTGCACACGTTTAAGATAAAACGTGCACTCGATTTAATTATACAGGCAAGCGGCAACAGACAGCCGGGCTCATCAGTAGATGGCGGTAATGCCCCATAATATTGTGGTCACCTGCCGGTAAAAACCAAGAAGAAGAAGAAGAAGAAGAAGAAGAAGAAGACAGCCGGGCTCGGTTGAAGCATACCAGTAACCAGCCAGCATTAGCTGTGTCTGTGAATGTAGGAGTGCAGGGTATGTACAGCCCCTTAGGCTATTTATCAGTACCTTAAATAAAAGCTGCACAACTTTCAAGACTCAAGCAAAGCTCGTGTCTTGCTGCCACCCGCTGAATAAGGTGGAGGGAGTTAGCCCCGAAGTTAGCTACAACTTCGCCTCTGTAGCAGCAAACAAGTCCCCCCTGTGCATCCCAGGTCAGGAGACTGACTGAATCTGAGTACTCCTTCCGCTGGCTGAGCCTGTTGTCTTTAAGTATGCGCAGCAAAGTTCTCCAATTTAGGATTATTCCATCTCTCATGGCAAGAGCAGCAAGAATGTCATTAAATGACATTCCGAGGTGGCAGTAAAAGTTAACTAGCTCACTTCTTCTCAGTCAAAACGTGGTAAATAACTTTATTTCGAGCGCACATGTTAGCCAAAACGTGCACACGAATAAATATTTTGTGCGCACGTTTTAATATATCATGCGCACGTTTTAGTATCCCGTGCGCACGTTTTATTATATCGTGCGCATATTTTACTATCTCGTGCGCACAATTTTTTTTTTTTTCTCCGTGGCACCTTTGGGGCTCCGTAGATAAGCTATGATTAGTTTCTAACATTAAATAATATGGAATTATAACTTCAATGTTGGTCTTTCCTAACATTTTTTGAGCCCAATTATAATTCTGGGCCCCAGAAAGCTTTACTCATGATCCCCTCTTAAGGGCAGCCTTGAAATACAGAATGTTTTCTTGCTGTCTTTGGTGTTGCCCTTCCTTCTCTACTGCATCATAATGCGAGGTGCAAAGGTGTTAGGCATCATGCATGTAAAAACAGTCATGGCACAACATAATGGCTTCATGAGTGTTTAATCTGACTCAGTGACCATTGCAGGCCAGGCTAAGTCATCAACAAACCCTGTCCAATTGTGTTTACACATGACATTTCATATACTCATTAGTGTTCTGTTGGCGGTGAGTTACATGTTTGCTTAGCCTTTTGAACACTCCTATATATCTGTCAACATTTAACTGTTCGTGAATGTCATCTCATTACACTGCTGATGCATTTTGATGACTGATTATTCACTTTTTCATTAATACATCAACCCAGCATTTACTGCTGTGTATAATAACTGATCAGATAAGTAAAAGTGTAGATACTCAGTTAAGTACTTATCAAATGGTCAGTAATCCTCCATTGCTTTACTTTATATATAGAGAGTTAAAGTTCATAGACTCTATTTTATTTTCTCACCAATGAACATCAGCCACTCCACCAATCTGTCAATGGCCACCAAATGCAGCTTCTTGCAGACTTTTTTATGCTGAGGCCAGTCGTTTTTCTGACAGTCCTTGGAGCAGTAGTACACATTCAAGCATCTGTGAGAGAACAGGGGATAAAATCAACACAGAGAGATACTTTGAGATAGTATATTTAAGTTTGTTTGTCTGTTTGTGAACAGGATAATTCAATAAATTCTCAATGGATTTTAATAATATTTTTCAGGGAATGTTGGCCATGGCACATGAAAAAAGCAATTTGATTTTGTTGTCAATCCAAAGCTGGATGTGAATCCAGGATTTTTTCAAGGATTTGTTAACATAGTGGGCAGTTTTCCACATTCTTGCTAATAAGTCAATATGCTCTTAATGGATTTGGTCACATTATCAGAAAATGCTGCTCATGGTACAAGAGCGGATTTTGGTGGTGATTCAATTTTGGCTGTGGATCCAGGATTTTTTTTTTAAGGATTTGTTAACAGTATGAGATAGGGCAGTTTTCTACTTTTTTTGGCAATGCTTACTTGACAGTGTTGGAAATATCTTAGCAGAAATTTGGGCTCTCTGAACACTTCTAGTTTGTACCTTTTGAAATGTGTCTTGAAAGAAAGATAACAAGCAGTGCAAAAACTATCTCAAAATCATCTTGAAATATCAACTGACCTACTGTAAAATAAAAACTTAAAATTGCTGGCATAAAATACAGACTTTCTTCAGTAAAAATAATTGTCATAAAATAAACTTTTGCAAAGTATTTATTTTTGTCAACTTTATCAATTTTTTTATGTAAAGTTGGTCCAATTTCTCAGCATTAGTTAGTGATATTTAAAACAATTGGTTTGAGGTCAGACTCTGTCAGACCAGGTTGTGTGCCCATGGTTTGTGTAAAGAGCGAGGTTTTGGGGTGTTGGTTTGGCACAGTGGTAAGCAACCAGACATACAGCATACGACATGTGCTTCTTCCGGCCAAGGTCTGATACCTGCTTGTTAAAATTTTAAGTAGTTTTTCTCTCAGTTTAAAATCACGAGTTGGGCTCAAAACTCAGAAATCAAAAGCAGACAGAAATTTTATATTTTTGGAGCTTTTTAGTTATTTTAGTGTAAAAAGCTTTGTTTTTAACCAATGTTTCACTTTTCTTTCATTTTTGCCCAATAATACTGCATGAATCAAACCCTCAGATGAAATCAAGATAATCCTGATATTTTGGATCAAGATAATTCTGCTTAAAACTTTTCATCAACACAAACTTGAGAATATATCCAGATTATGACCAGGATTTAATTGAATTCTTATTCTAAAAAGTAATTTCTTTCCTTTCAAACACTAGATGTTATGATTTGATCCTACCTGATGACTTTAAACCTGTTGGATTACCGGTGAAGACTCAAGGCCTAAATTGAGTGAGTTATGTATGGATCTTTAAAACATTTAACTTTCCATGTAGTAGCTACATTTTACAACATACATATGGTGTGTCAATACATAGGACATACATATCTAAACTTACTTAAATAGCCTCTTACAGAACCTGTCCTACATGCAACCTCCTTATTTAGTTGCAAACTCATGACAGTAAGGAAAATTCAGACTTGTTGTAGTTGGCAGCTGACTACAAAGAATTTATGACTGATTGTACGACCTCTCAGGGTGGACGCTGGTTTCAGTGCTGACAAACTGTTAAGTGCTGAGGTAATGTGTGGGATTAGAGGGCTGACAGCCAGTCGGTGCCATGGGAGACATTACTGTGGAGTCACTACATTTAGATAAAAATCGTTTATCAGCCTATCTGATCTGTCAGAGAACACTTTAGGCTCTAATCCCCCCCAAAAAACACTGCTGCTCAGACGTAGTAATAGCAAAGTGATGAACCTAGCTGCTCTTTTAAAGGTTATTATTAGCTAAATGATCTTAAAAGTGGACAAAAGACAAACTGAATCAAAGTAAGAGCATGAAAGTGGTGATTGAGGGTAACAACAAAACACTGCAGGGGGCTTTGTGTGGTTTCTCAGATGTCAAATGTCACGAGGATTTTTCTTGTCAGCAGTTCTGTTTTGTGTCTGCAAACTTTTTTGAGAGAGGCACTGGCAGCTGAGAATTTTCAAGGGAATGCACATGGAAGACAACGTGTGTATGTGCAAGTATATGTGACTCTGAGAAAGAGATGGTGAGAAAGCAAAAGAGAAGCAGAGAGCCAAGCAGGAAAACAAGACACAAAAACTATGAGACCCTTGAGATTAAGCAGCTGACAGTAAAAACAACTCCTCGTCCCATCGGTTCCTTCGGCTTGTTGACGTGGACAGCCTGCTGCTCTGGGCATGCTTGACCTCAACTGTTACAACTATTAATATCAGCCTTATATTTTATATTTGTTAATATTAGTCTTGGAATGGTCAATCTATTATGAAACATGGCCGTTCTTAGTAATGCCACATATATTTTTTCGTTATTGTAGTCATGCAGAGCCTGATGTAATGGACCCACCAGACGCCAACTACTACAATTCTCAGTATCAGCCTCAAATCTTATTATAATCAATGTTGTTACTAAATAAATTGTCTATTATTATACAAGGCTGTAATTGCTATACTTTTATCATTATCACTGGTAGGAATAACCTGCTGCTGTGGACCTGCCAACCACAAAAATAAACAAATTACCCGCGCTTTTTGTCATTATTTTTGTTGCTTATGTTTACTCGAGAATGATTAGTTTAATTATCATAACATCGTTGTTTCAAATATTACTGGCAAAAATATCCTGCTGATGTGGACCTGCCTGACTTCAACTGCTACAACTATTAGGATTATCCTTACATCTGATTTTACTTTTCATGGGTGATAAAGTGATTCTGAGAGTTACTGTACCTTTACTGCAATGATCATTTCCTTTTTTTGTAATGCAAACATTTTCATAGATGGTCTGTAAATATCAAACATAATGGCACTATTCTCCACAGGCATGATTTTTTTTGCAGTGTCGGCATTCATATTTAATACAAAACCCAGTTTCTAAACAGATGAACCCTTGTAGAACCACGATAAAAGGATTTTAATATCCTTTTTTCAATATGACTTTGCTAATAATTGGTTAGTATTGTTCTCATGGCTGATTTATGTTCAGTTTATGTATACAGGTAACAAACAGTGCACAGGTCTGCTCTTTCTGTCTTAAGAAAATATTTGTTATGAAATTTGTCCTGTCAAATAAAGACTGAATAATGGATTTATAGTCCTTCAACAGCATCTTAAATGCATTCTTATATCATATATTACGTTATAAAACTGTCTTAAGCTGTTGTTTAAAAGCTGCCGAATAGCAGAGCCATGAAACACAGTCAGGGGGCTTTGCTATATTTGCCACTGGCCAAAGTCCACCTCTGGAGAGCTGTCCTCAGCTTGCTGACCCAAAATTCTGGTCACTGATACAAGACAACTGGTAATGCTTCACACATGGCAGCTATTGGCCAACAATGCCAAAGCAATGTCCTGATCAGGTGATAATGGAGCTAACCGGGGAGCGGTGTAGGTTTCAGTCGCCTAAAATACTCTGGTAGTATACAATGATTAATGTTTATCTGAGTTAAGGTGAAAATGCTGCCAATCATTCATCGAGGGCGCCCACTTAACAAAGCTGGTGTTTGTTTTAGCCGTCAGTCAGTCATGACTTTGCACTCACTTCACACAGCGCTTCAGCGTCTGTCCCTCAGTGAGATGCTCTGGAAGTTTGTTGCAGCCTGTGCAGAACTTGAAAGTCTCCTCCATCTTTTGGAACAATTCCTTGTAGTTGCGAAACGAAATTCCTTTGGTCTTTCCTTCAAGAGCAGCCCTGTTAGAAACACAAACTTTATAACACCTGATACAGACTGTAGAGTAGAAACTTGAACTTTAAGGTATAATGTAACTAATACTGGTTTATCAACTTGGGTTACTGTGTTGGAATAGCTTTATAAAACTGACATTAACTGTAAACATTACAAACGTAACAGCAAAAAGGAAGTCAGCCTACCACATAAAACTAAAGTATTTAGTTTAATTACCATTTGTTGAATAAAAGAGACTGAAGGGTGTTTTATTTTGAAAGGATGACTGAATCCTTGCAAATCTGCCTGTGTAGCTTGACTGCACAGACTATAAATGGGACCTCTGACTCTGTCAGGCTGTGATCAAAGAAAAAGAATAACATTAGTTGAACATTTTTCTCATGCTTCTGTCTACCTGTGCTCTGGACATAGTTGTAATTATACTTGACTCTGCACGATGTGTGTAACTAGAGGAAAGTCGAGATGCACAAGAGCTCTTAATTTCCTGATGTGAAAGGATTCAATTAAGAGAGACCTAATAAAATACCCATAATCAATAGAAACATAAGATAGAAACACTATTTTAACAGCATTGTCCTCCACGCTCAAAAGCTGTTGCAGTTCAACTAGTTACAATGTTAAAAGGTGACTTTCAGTCAACTTAAGCAGCTGATAAAAACAGAGTGAGTGCTCCTGAATGTCCCTTGAATTGGTGTTTAGGAACAAGCCCATGGCGACCTCTGATCCTACGTTTTGGTTCATCAAATGCTGCACAATGTGTTTATTTGTGATGCACACCCCCTTTGATGAATATATATTACGGCCAAAATTTGTTGTAACATTTAAAGTGATCATAAAGGTGTCCCATTACTTGAGCAACACAATTGGAGATTCATATCCCCTTTTTGTAAAACATAAGGGACCCAGTACAGAGCCTTGTGGAACACCTTTTGAATATTGCAATAGGGACGGATAAAATTTTGATTTACACGTCATCTATTTGATAGACAGCCCTTAATTTAAAGTTTTTTACAAATTGATATAAACTATTATGGTTTTATAGCACAGGATTGAATGATCATATTTAACCCCACCCTCTAAGGTATAACAGGAACTACTTAGTACTTTGAGTAAACGTCAAAGTACATTGAAACGTTGTTCATTTTCACCTTTACTTGAGTAGATTTTCAGATCAGTAGGTTTACTGTTATCTAAATAAAACTGTTAAAAGTTATCAGAGAAGCTGGGCTTTGACATTCTTGTTCTACCACCTCTGCTCCCTGCAAAGTAATAAAAGATTTGAAAAAGTGCCACAACAATACACAGTAGAGCCCCTTATATCGCATTTGAAAATCCTTTTGACACATACACCATATGAAACTGATTTGCACCAGTAGTTTTACCTGTATTCTCCATAGTCCTTCATGTTAAGCTTGTCCAGAATCACCTTAGAAAGCCCAGGCACATTGGAGTCCAGAGAGTAAAATCCAGACTGGTCAGAAAAGACGCTGTCAGTCCCTGGAGCATAGGAATGTGGGAGTGCTGGGATTTGTGATGCCATTTTGTGGCCTTGGATTTCTCCTTGAAAGAAAAGGGCAAAATATAAACACTTCATGTTATTGAAGGATAGCTTTTAAGTGTCTATTGTCTAATGTCCTATCCATTTCAAAGGGTGGAAGGACATCAATGTCTCCTATAAATCTATCTTTAGGACCCCACTTGCTAAAGTAACCTTGACCTATACCATGTCTCCCCTAAGATATAGATTTGTTTCTCAGGCTCAAGTAATTGTCAATACCAGATGAGAAAAAAAATAAACAAAACAATTTTATGGAGAGAATATTGTTTCTTTATGATTCAATCAATCAAAAAAGGTTTTGCAACCAAAAAAGAGAGTTGAGACCACAAAACATAAAGTTGCAATCAAATTATTTTATTTTCATTCGCAACCTGTTGTGTTTTGATCTCAATTTTTTTTTTTTTGCCACTTACAGTTTTTTGGTCTCAAATCTATTCTGTTTGATTGATCTTTCCTTTTTTGATTGCAACTTTATGTTTTGTGGTCTCAACTCTCTTTTTTGGTTGCAAAACCTTTTTTGATTGATTGAATAATAGAGAAACAATATTCTCTCCATACAATTTAAGCTACAGATAGATAGCTTCAATTATCCTTACTTGAAAGTAATTAAAAATAGTTTTTTTAAAGTGCAATCAGAAATCATTGTACTTCCCTGGTTTAGATTACTGTCTGAGTCACTCTGTCTTAAGCATATTTTGAGCAGTATTTTAATTATCATCATAAGCCTACAATATTAACTCAGGAATGGTTGAGTGGAAAAAAAGCTACACACTTGTAACTGAGCTTGTGTTGACTGTTGCACAGGTTGAAGCCATTCCTTTTTACTTCTTAAATTTTGGTAATTACTATTTTTATAAATGAACTGCAAGATTTTTTGTTTATCTATTTTTTGTATTATAATCTCCTCTTGAACCCTTTCAAACTAGAAGTGCTCTGAGACCACAAACCAGCATTTACAACATTGCTGGGTGAGTTACTGTCAAAAATGTGGAAACTGCCCTACCTCGCACTATTAAGAAATCTTTTAAAAAGTTCCTGGAACTGCATCCACGTTTGGATCATAAACAAAACCCTATCACTTTGTCCTCTTCCCATGACCAACAGTCCCTGAAAATGTCATCACAATCAGTCGAGAACTTATTAAATTATTCTAAAAATGTGGAAAAACTTATCCATACCACCACCAAAATCAAAGTACTTCTTCTTGTCTGCTTGTGCCATGACCAACATTCCACATTTCCACTCATAATTCAGCTGAGAATGTCAGAAATTTCTTGACAGAGGTCTGTGCTCACTTAGCACTGATAGCTTTATGGCTATTAAAAATGAGTTACTTTGGGGTTTTGATTATGTTGTTCACCACATGCACAGAGGCTTCTGTCCTTGTGATGGCCAATCAGAGATCAAAATATGTCAGCTGCTCCTCCCCAGTATGATCACTCCATTTGCTGTCCTATCTACGCCTGACATTCCAGAAGGACTGTTTCACATATCCATGGGATATATTTCATATCCATCAGGGATAAACACCTCATAGAAAGTGATGGGGAAAGGCAGGACTTTCCAAGAAAAACTGGAGAACAATTGCATGAATTAGTCTGTCATGGTCATTTTGAACAACGCTGAAGCTTGACGTCACCTCTCACTTTTGGCACAACTAAACCAGGCTTGTACTGCTTCCTTTTGGTCCTTAAATGGATGCTGAAAAGCTGATGATGGACTTGGAGTCTGGCTAATCCAGCTGCTTTGCAAGGTTGGTCCTGTCTGAATAAAGGCATAAAGCCCCAATATACAAAAAACAAAGAAAAAGAAAAGGTTTATATCGCAACACAGGTCATTTTATCTGATGACTATCACAGCAAAGTCTACTCTAAACATTAGCCTGTTGTCAGTCATTCTAACACATGTTGAACCATTGTACAAGATGTTTTAAAAAAGAGTTTCTCAATGCAATGTAACTAAAAATTAGGTTGCATCGCGGTGTTTAAAGTGGGTCTTTAAAGGATGGTTGAAAAACAGAAGGGTAAAAAAAACCCTCTGATGCACAGAAGTGCCAGGCAGACATCAGTCCATCTAGGTTATCTTATACTTGGTGTCTTTTTATAAGATCTTGATTTATAAATCTTTTCTTTTTAAAACAAGGCTGGCTTCCACTTAAAATGATGGTTCTTTTAATTACCTAATTTACACACTTTTTTGGGGGAAAAGAGTAAAATCAAAATTTATATCCCTGCAGGGTTTCTGTAATTATTCCTTCTTTTTTTTTTAATAATGTCTTTTCTCAATGCTTTATTATACTGATCCAAGAGTAAAAATTCTCTTTTAATGAAGTAAGTTTAAAAGGTTGAAAGTTTTGCAAAAACTTGTTTGTGATTTCTCATTCAGGTGATGGCCCTTCAGGTCAGACCAGTAAGATTAACTGTATTTCTGTGATGTGTCTGGCTGTCCTATCTGTACTGTCTGACCTCCACTTGTAGCCGCCTGCCCCATCACTGTAGCAACCTTTGACATTTTCAAAATCCACTGGTCCAAAAGTCCTTGTTGCCACTGACGGATACAATGCAGACACACACCCCATAAACACACAAACCAGGTCAGACTGACAAATGGGAAGAAGCAGAGCTGAAAAAGCTTTGGAAGGACACAGAGTCCTAAGCCTTACTGAGCTATCTGCGCTATGCACCATGAGGACCAAGAAAAGCATGGCCGCACTGACACAAGAAAGATTTAAACTGCTATGAGAAGACTTCAGGCAGGTTTGAAATGCAACCTTTGGTGAAGCATCAGTGCTGCCAGGAGCTATTTCAGAACCAATGATAACGCATTAAAAATATACACAAATACACAATATGAGCTCTGATATGCACATTTTCAATTCTTACTTGATTTCAAGGACTTTATTTTGAACTCATACCAGTTAAAATGGTACTTTATTCATACCTTGTCCTGCAGTAAATCCATCATTTGAACATTTGCATATACAAGCAAAAGATTATAGAGTGGTGCAAGGATGACGTATTTTTATACCAATGAAGAAGTTAGCATTGCGCCGATTCCCTCTACTAAGAGCCTATTGGATTTTTTTCACTTTGTCCTTGGATCATTGCTGATTAAGGGGACTGTGGCAAACACAAATTCATGACACCTAAAAGTTTTGTTCATTAGGATAATCATCAACATGTTCGTAGAAAGCTATTATCAAGCTCTTATTGAACTACAACATGGCAACTCTACTTCAACACAGCTACGACACTTCCCAAGTATAAAGCCATTGTGCGGCCTCTTGTTTGAGAATTTCCTCTTTATCTAATGACCAAATCAAATTGGTGTCCACGGTTGTGGCTATGGTGTATGTATTATTGTTTATTCCAAAACTTTCAGAAATGCTTGCATTAGGGTCCTGACCTTTTTTGTTGTCCTTGGTAGCAGTTCATTAACAACCATCCTTTTAAACATAAATTCGTGATTTAAAATTAGATGATCAGATGTATTTTATGTTGCAAAAAGATATGTTCAAATCTCATAGACTTTCTGCCATAGTAACTGCTAAAATGCTAATTTCCAAGTTTTTTGGACTTATTCCCATACCACTCTGTTATCAAGCTGCATGACCTAGACTTATGTCTCAAGATCTTAAATTGCTAATAGTCATCCTTATGTCAGAGTGGACATCTGTAAAAAATGTGAAGAAAATCCCTTCAAGCATTCTTGTGACTTTGCATTTAAGATGGTGTTCATGAGCAAAGGATAATCATGAGACTTTTTATGACCTTAAAAATTGAATAAATTTATCCTTTAAAGAAAGTAGACAGTTGTGCAAAGTCTGAGAAATATAAATACTGCATCCTTAAGCAATGAATGTCCACCATCCTCAGTGATGTTGACTTTTGACCTCTGACCTCCAGAATCTTAACAGTTTTTACCCTTGGCTGAGAGTGGACACCCTCAAAGTGTTCAAATTTACTTCCTGTTCCACATTCACCAAAAAAGGGAATGACAGCTGTTGTGGCATGGCTGCTCAAAACTGAGGTGAAATCCAACACAACAACAGTGACGGATGTTGAGGGAATAGTCCTGCAGCTTTTCATCACAGCCAGGAAGCAGTTTTTGCAGATGGTTCCAGCAGTGAGACAAATGACTTTTGAGAGTACAGGAGCATCGTCTTTTCAGCTGCACCTCGAGCAGGGAGTTCTCTGCGGTCCTGTCTAGGGAGAACTATTGTACTCACTAACTAATGTTCCCACACGGACATGGATTGTCACTCTAGTGTGAGCAGGAATAAAAACAATTCTGTCGACTGTGTCATCACACACCCACACTACGCTGATTGGCTGTCATGGCACAGCCACACGCAACATCGCCTTAAAAGTTCAAATTTTTCAACTTTGGCAACTGAGCGATGCGTGAGGGTTGGCCCCGCCCCATTGCGGCTGTACATTAACTTTGCATGGAGAGTGGCCACCCAGGTCGCCCAAGCATGTTCGGTGTGAACGCACCTTAAGGTTTCTGCAGCCAGCCTCAAGTGGGCACTCAGGGTAAGAACAGGTTTTGACTCTTCGACATGGGCCTTCGCTTTAAGCCCCGGAGGTTGCCACCTGGTTATTTTGTAGTATGCCAGACCTGGCCTTGCTCGTTCTTCTTCCTCTTTTTGTCATTGTATAAGGTGCACTACTGCCACCTACTGGGCTAAAGTGTGTGCAAGAGTAAATAATTTGAAAATACCGAAATGATGTTGAACACATGTAAATAAACCAGATTCTTTGAAATACATGAACAGGGCTTTGTGATTTCCCTCTCCAATTACAATTGGAAATAACAGTTAATGGTAGCCCAGCTAATGGCTATAGATGATAAATAAGCATCCTTTGAAGAACTGTTCAAAATGTTATGCACGATATTTTTATTTCTTTATTTTCACAATTGAACAATTCGCATGTTAGATGTGTAAAATCCATGTAACAGATCAAAAAATGCATATTGTGGACATTGCATTCATTTTACAATACTGTAAATACAACGGATTAGACGCTACTACTGCTAAGGTTTCCGTCATGGGTAAATGCTGTGGCCGTTGGTTGGGGGTTGGCATTGTGGGTAACAGTATGCGAGGTCGACTGGTCCATACAGCTTACTTTTCCCAAAGCAGTATGAAATCCTATATATTTTGGCAAAATCAGTACATGCTGTAGCAGTTCAGTGTACTTTACACCAGAGCAGTAGTGCCCTCCCATTGCAACATCTGATTAGCCATGAAGGAACGTAATTGACAAATCATCCAATCACTTTTAGGATATGTTGTTAAACAGGCTCTGCTCTCCCCAGTCGATTTGTATGGCCTTTTGCCCAGATAGACCAGTTAAATATAGGCTATTCTGTATAGTATATAGTGAACTGTCTGGCACGTTAACAGTCATCACATCGTTTAATGTAAATTGGCAAACTAATACCACAGATGGCAAAGACAACCTATGACAGCTCAACAAAGATGGATGACTGTTCTCAGCCTGATCACCCATGATCATATGTTTGAGGGTTTTGCAATTTAAAAGGATTTGTATTGTTTATATGTGTTCTTGTCTGCACTCAAACACTGTGAAAGTTTGTTAAATACTTAAGAGAGTTTTAAAGCAGGTTACCTACAGTAGTCTCATTTGTATTCAAGTAATATTTGACCAGGGGAATCTACACATTGACCCAAAACATTCAGTGATGTTCTTTGTCCACCACTGTTCCTATTTCAGACTGTGAGTTACTCTTAAAACCCTCTGTCTCCCTCACACACACGCACACACTCACACGTTGGCCCTGCTGACAGAAACACTCATGACACAAGGATCACCTAAATCTCAGACAAGCTTCCACAGTTGCATCATCATATCTCTACCCTGAAGAAAATCCTCCCACCCTCAGTTACCCCGTGCATGTCAAATGATTTATCTCCTTGAGGAAAACTACGAGGGGAGGGAAATGTGATCATCAGATTGGGGGGGGGGCTTACACCCATGTATCCTCTTCTCATATGTCTCCTTCAGTCTTTCTTTAGACTTTACTGGAAGCTTCTTGGGATTGGCTGTTTCAATCCCTGGATGTCTAAGTATGCTGCATTTAGTGCTATTTGTAGATTGAAACACAACATCATCCCAGACTTTAAAGCAATAATATGAAACTTTTGTATCTTAAGATAGTTGTTTCAAAGTTGATCCAACTGTTCAGCAGCTCTGAAGAGGAGAATGGAGTTTACTAAGTTTCTGCAGAGTGCCCTGGTTGCCTGCTTTCAGAGCTGTGTGTCTTCATTATTGGTTCCCTTGTAAGAATTGCATATGACTTACGGCGCTAGTTCACACACCAGCCTTCAGCTAGACTGAAGCCAGTTACCCTGTCTCAGAGCTGTTTCATAGTCTGAGGAGGCTGGTGAGAGGTAAAGTTAAGGAGATTAAATCAAAGTCAGTAGATATAGGCTGCAGCTCTTGGTTAAAAGTATCAAATCCTGGCAGAATTATTGAGAATGTCTAAAGGTGAGCCTCCTGTGGTGCTTTTGTGTTAATGCACAATGAGAGGGCTTTGCTTTTATGTTTGCAGTTACTGAAGCTGTGTATAAAAACACCTTTTATAATGAAGCCACATAGACATTCTTCAGTGTTTACAGCCCCTGCAAACTTACGTCATAGTGACAGCTTAATTATGCTATTCGACTGAATTACTGTTCTATTCTCACAGTACTATTACAGCTGAAACACACTGACTGACAGACTCTGCGTACGTTACATGTGGGCTGCAGCTCCCTGCTGTCTCAGCCATGTGCTCTATCAGCTGGACCTCACAGTGAAGGCCATGGCGGGTATAGTTTTTTAATTTTCTTGGCCTTAAATGTCAAAATTATGATATAGAAAAGGGCAAAAAAGTCAAGTGTTCAACAATAAATTTGGAAATGGAAAGTGTAGGATGAAGCACAAACATTTTGCTACTTGTGATTCATTAATTGCACCAGGAACATTTCTGTGGGCTGAATGGAGGAGTTTCTCCACAGAAGTGCCAAACCTTGCTTTTACTTTGAAAAGCACAAGTGAGATGTGTGTATCTTGAATGCAAAGTTCAGATGTTTTGTAAAACATAAAAAAACAGAAAATAATGATTTGAAAAACCTTTTCGACCTTTTTTAATTGAATATACTTCACAAAACAGATATTTATGTTGAAACTGATAAACTTCTTTGTTTTTGATTTGATGCCTACACAATCCAAAAATGCTGGATATGTTCACCACTGTGCTAAATCACCTTTTCTTTTAACAGCACTCAATAAGCACCTGGGGACTGAGGGCAATTAATTTTTTAAGCTTTGTAGGTTGAGTTCTTTGAGTTTTCAGTTCCTCAACAGTCCGTGGTCTCTGTTGTCTATTTTACACTTCATAATGTGCCACACACTATCAATGGGCGACAGGTCTTATTGTGAAGCCACTAAGTTTAAAACGTACAAAATATGTCTTGCTATAATAAGCAGGGAAGTCCCTAAAAAAGAAGTTGCTTGGATGACAGCATACATTGCTCCGAATCCTGTATGTACCTTTCAGCATTAATGAGGCCTTCACTGATATGCAAGTTACCCATGCCATGGGCACTAACACACCCCCAAACCATCACAGATGCTGCCGTTTGAACTTTGTGCTGATAACAACCTGGATGGTCATTTTCCTCTGTAGCCTGGAGGACGTAGCGACCGCCAAATACAATCTGAAATCTGGATTCATCGGACCACAGCAACACTTTAACATTTTATGTCACTCCATCACAGTTGAGCTCGGGCCCAGAGAAGCTGGTGGTGTTTCTGGTTGTTATTGATAAATGGATTTTCTTTTTCACAGGTTTTTACTGTACTTGAATATGTAAAGAAGGACTGTGTTAACTGACAATGCTTTTCTGAAGTTTTCTTGAGCCCACACGGTGATAACCTGTACAGAATGATGTTGGTTTTTTATGTAGTACCGCCTGAGGGATCAAAGGTCACAGTAATTCTGATTAAATACTGGTTGTTGGCCTTGCTGTTTACATGCAGAGAATTCTCTGGATTCTTTGAATCTTTTGATGACTTTATGGACTGAGAATGAAGAATTCCTTAAATTTCTTAATATTATACATTGAAACACGTTGTTCTTAACTGTTGGACTATTAGCTCTCACAGTTGTACACAAAGTGGTGAACATTGCCCCAGTCTAGCTTGTGAATGACTGAACCTTTTGGGGATGCTCCTTTTAAACCCAATCATGACACTTATCTGTTTCCAGTTAACATGTTCACCTGTGGGATGTTACAAACAGTGGGGTTTTTTTTTTAGCATTTCTCAACTTTCTCAGTCTTTTAATGCCCCTGCACAAAATTCAAAAGGAGTGATAATATTTGCAAAGAAAGAATGAATTGAAAAGCACCGTTGTGTTTTTAAAAGGATTGTTGCTATCCAAATGTTACTACGGACTAAAACAATGGCCAGGACCATAAAACTAACCATTTATAATCCTCTTTTAAAACAACATTACATAAAGATTTGACACAGCCAGAAGCACCGAAATGAGTGCAACAGAATGAGCTTTAAGCTGAGTGGTAGAGACTTGTAGCCCTATATTAGCTTTTACTCTTTCCAATTTCATTGAAGCTTCAAAATTCATGAAAGTCGTGTTCATTAGTCAAGATTTTTATGATGAACAAAACATGCAAGTTTCCTTTTACTTTTTTTCCTCAACTCATCTTATTATCAGCAGTATTCCAAAAACCCATTGAACAGTCCCAAAGGCTTTTTGTGAGGGAATCAGTGCAACGCTAACTTCCTTGTTCATCCCTGCACCTCTCTATGTGGACGAAATGGTTATGAACAGAGGGCTCCATCCATATATGACCACATATGCAGCATAATTGAGCCTGCAGAATGGGGTTGACCAACTTCACATGCATTTTCTGACAGTGCAGTGTCATTAACAGACCTCCAGTAGGCGCCACAGCACACCAAGCCATATTTCCCCTATAATGTTTCTTTAAAACCTCCATTCAGCCTAAAAGAACTTCAAATAAAAGCTTAACTTTATCACACTGACACACTCCAGTTTCACATGTAGAAATCATCTCTCCCCTCCACTTTTAGACGCTCTGTATCTTTTAATTTCATACCAAGTGTTGCTGTGAAATGATTTAGCCTTATCATGTCTGCAGAGTCAAATTGAAAGGCCTATATCTAATTAGCTCCCTGGTATCTGCAGAGAAGCAGGACTTGGAAATGAACAGATTTCCCTAGAGAGGGCAGGTTTTTGACACTGTTAAGTTTCCACCATGTTAAGTCCTTCCTCTGGTATTATCACATTCACACCCTGCCTCACCATGCACCAAAACAAGGAAGAAGAAAAGTGTGCTGCTACACCCAAGGCATGGAGGGATATTTAAGCAGCCGTACCTTTCGTTCCGCAGGAGCACAGAGCCTTCGAGGTGTTTCTGGGTTTTCTTTGCTTCAGGAGAAGAAGGAGGTGATTGACAGCTCCTGATGCAGGAGTCCTACACGTCGTCTATGCGGGGGTCAGAGCCAGAGTGGTTAGGAGAGCAGCCCGGGGGCTGGAGGAGATACAGTGAGGTTAGAGGAGGAGGAGGAGGAGGAGGAGGAGGGGGAGGTGGTCGGGGCAAGGAGGGGGCTCGCCCAGGAGGAAGGAGATAGGATGGAAGGACATTTTTAGAAAGCACAGAGTGGGGAGGAGTAAAAACAGAGAAGGTGTGGACACAACATGGGCAAATTAACAAAACTATTAAATATCAGAGGAACATAATCTGGAATCAAGGCATCACGGTTTGACTGTGCAAATGTCCAAGCCTGTCATGAACTTGATTACAGAGGACCCCTCCTGGGATTTTTTTAAGCTTTGCACAAATGTCCACTCTGACTCGAGAATCAACTTATTGTATAGTGGAAGTCATGGGTCAAAGGTCAAGGTCACTGAATCCAACTTTCATTTCTTGCTTGTAACTTTGTATCTCAAGAACACTTGGAGGGGTTTTCTTAAAACTTTGCAAAAATCTCCGCTTTAACCCAGGGATTAAAATTTTGAGATATTTGAGGTCATAGGTTAAAGGTTTAGGTTATAAGCCCCAATCTTAAAGCTGTACTTGTAAATGATATATCTGAATCCTTGTCCTAACTGAACACAAGCATCATATGTTGCGTGGCATCGCACAGCATTGCACGCCTGCTGTCCACAATGCATTAAAAATGTCTTCCATGCCCTGTTTCCTCATGTAAAAGTGCATGAAGTGCTTTTACTGAACTGGTGGAGAAACAGACCTGTTGTGCTTTGTATTGATGAGTGGTTAACCCAAAGGATTGTAAATACGTAGCTCTTTGTGAGCCAAATAGTTTCTCCCTCAGAGTTAAAGTGAAAGTAAATCATTTCACACGCTGAACCAGATAAATGCTCTGCCATCTCTGCTATGCCAAACAGATCAAGAAGCTCTGCTGAGTGAGAAAAGCCAAAGATAATCAAGAAAAACCTAGTAGCACATTGTCAAATTTCCTCTCTTCTCACACTGTGTCGCACAGCATTGTGCTGCGTCGCTTAGGATGCTTATAAATGATTCAATGTAACTACCCTGATTTTGTCACTGATGCTCTACTGTGAGCATCAGAGTAACTACTCCGATGCTCACAGTAGTGCTTTTCTAGTAAGTGCTTTTCTAGTAACTAGAAAAGCACTCAGAGAGCGCAGACCTCCGCCAAGCAGCTTCGGTCCACTTTGGCAAAAATGGTACTATCTGGCAATGTTAAAGAATCCTTTAAAAAATTCCTGGATCCCCCCCCAAAATTTAATCAGTTCTTCCATATCCCATTTCCGACAATTCCTGAAACTTTCATCCAAATCCGTTCAGAACTTTTTAAGTTATTTTGAACACAAACAGACAAAACGGCAAAAACATAACCTCCTTGGCAGAGGTAATGAAGGACTTTCTGGACACTTTGCACAAATGTCCTCTGTGATTAAAGGGTCAGCTTCAATTTGGAGGTATATGGTCAAACATTATTGGGCATCATTGTCATCCGTAGCATGTGATCATCATACCAAGAGAACACACAGCTGATTTACGGAGAGAAACAGCACAGAAGTTAGGCTAGACATTGTTGCGGAGGGGGGCAAGAACTCTGTGTAATTAACTGAATTTTCAGTGGGAGTGAAACAAATGTGTTGGGGTGACTGGTCACTGTACTGGACACACTTCAATCGGCCTACTTTAATCCTGACAAGTTGTTTTGGAACTAATTTGGCACACTGACTAGCCTACCTGCTTTCACCTGGACTGAAGCAGAACCAGAACACAGTAGCATAGAAGTGAAGCACTGTAAATGTGTGGAGTGTACAATCACCCCAAAGCTGTTTCTTCCTGTTAGCTTTCATCTAAAATTCAGTGAATTACACAGAAACCCTGACCCTATCTGCAGCACTGACAGGATTGCTTCCTTGCTGATCTCTACAGGAACAGCCATCGTTTACAGGCTTGAAGTCATATTGGCTTTATGCCTCTAACGGCAGCCTACTGTTTTCTCAAAGGATGCTGATTGGTCATTGCCTCTACAGACCAAGCTCGATCTTTTCATCTGGAAGCTTTGCCAGATGAATGTGCCCAACTCAGACGACTGAGGCAAACCCAGCTACACTGCCAGGTTACTGCTGAAAAGAACCTTGTATAAAAAAAAATACTAATACTTTAAAAATACTGAACCATCCCTTTAAATTAATAAAAGCCTTACAGGAAAAAGTATTAAATATGGTCCACCCCCCCTACCCTAGACAGAAACCTCATCCCTATGAACTCAACTGAAAGCAGAGGACACGAAAGGTCATGGAGGTTTAAAAAAATGACAAACAACAAATTTTAATTTAAAAAAATTTATTTGGTCCATCGGAACCTGAGATTGAAAATTAAACATACATATTTTTACACATATATTCATATTTCCCCCAAGAAAAGATCAATAAAATATATATCACATTCATCAGAGTTCCATTTTTTCAGCATTAGGGTATCATTTTTTTTTATCTTAGCAATCATACTTTTTCTTTTTACAATTTTCAAAAGGTTCATTTATTTTGTTTTTTAATTTGTAGTCTTTTATGTGGCTTCAGTTTGCCGTCTGTACAATTTACAAGAAGGAAAGGGGACCCAGACATTGGAGGAAAAGGCGCTGTGTGTGATGACTGGTCGATCCATAACCAGCCCTCTTCTTTTCCATCTTGCTGCAGCCTCATCTAACAGCAGAGGGCGCCCATGACGCACACAAGAGTCACCAACACAACTTCCCAGAAGAGGAAAGGGTTCATAGGACACCAGCGAGAGCCAAATAAAGACAGAAAATGAACATAAAACCAGAAAAATCTCATGTAAATGCAAAGTGATCCAGCAGTGACACTGGTCTCTGAGGTGTCTTGTCATTGCGGGTGTTTCAGTGCAGGTTTCCTTTCAGACTAAATCCACAGAATATCACATTCCTTTACCTTTCATTCGGGATAAGACAATAATCATGGGACAAAACAGGCCTGCAAATCACTTCTACAAATAAATTAGTACACACAGCGGGCGGCTCAGCAGTGAACTCGCACACGCAGGACATCTGAAAGTGGTTATAACATATTTATGTCTCTTTGGAAAACATATTTACAATTTATTTCACTGCTCTAGTGGGTTTGACGAGTGAGTAGGACTGCAGACATCGTGCTACAAAAGGGACAAAACTCCTGAAATGATCCATGGCTCAGCTCAAGGCTTCTGAGCTTTAGATCCTGAACTCAATCACCTCATAGTGTGAATAAAATATGATCTTGATGTTAAAATGCTAGCAATTATTTCTAGCAGACATGAGTCACTGTATTGGTGCCGCAGCTTCGAAGCTTTCAAGTTTTTCTCCACATAAAGTCTGCTTTTTCTCAACAAATCTCCGCTCCGTCTCCTCTCAATAGAACCACATTCCCTTTTCTCTGATAAAACATGCATGCTGTGATAGACAGATCATGAGTGAATGAGGAGTGATGGCTTTTTGACACTGAACAAGCGGAAAAACAGGATCTTTGTGTGACAGCTATTGCAGCTGCCCAAGGCTGAACACACAAAAGATTTTTAAGTATGAACTGATTTATAAATGTGAGAGGACAGATAATGAACGATGCAAGTTTTATTCTTGTAGTGTCTTGTGTGCAACAAGATGATCAACCAAGAACATGACACACTAACAGATTCTTCACCAACAACCAGACTTTAAACTCTTTAAATATGTGCTGAGGTAAGACTACGTTTTTTATTGTGAGTTATGACGTTCACTGTCTGAAGTTAGGCAGTCGTAGAGCTGTAAAACCCCACAGTGACATGACCAACAGGTATGGCAGTCTACACGGTTGCACTCCATGAGGTGCGTAAGGAGGGGTGACAGCAGAAAGCAAACAGACATACTGTATTTACAGCACAAAACTGCACTTGATACTTCAGCTGAATGCTACATGCTAGCGACAGTTTCTTTTCTCACTTCACCAGGAACATTTCTCTTTTTCAGAGTGTCATAAAGCTTGTCAAACTTTTCCTCGGTTTCACGATTCCATCCAGAAGCAACCAAGTTTTCATCCTTTTGCTGTGCTGTTTGGTTTGTTTACATCTTTGACTATTTAGTGTACAAAGACACTGACGTTCACAGTACACACCAAACAGGCAGTTCAGCATATACTATATGGGGTATACTTCACTAGCCCATATAGGCAGCAACAGCCCATAGAGAGTGACTAGGAAGGGCAGAACCTTTTAAAAACATATCCAGAAGATGACTGGACATTTTTTCCATAAATTACATTCTTTATTGGGCAATCAGTAGGCGCTACTGCTGCAGTGTCAAGTTCAAAACATGAACGAATTAATAAGGAAACTCTTGGTTCTTCTATTCATTTGATAAAGAAACAACATCCAGTTCTGATAAAGCTGCTACTGAAGCAGGTAGCATCTATGCTAATCTCTGAGTTGCTCATAGCTTCTCCCAATTCTTTCTCAAAGGATACTGATTGGGCAGGGCCCCCGCTGGCCAAGCTCAATAGTTACAGCTTGGAGCATCAAAGATGGATGTGTCTGATTACAGAAAATCAACAAGGTGGATCCAGCTGCACTGCAAGATTATGGTGGCTTTCCAAAACAGCAGATTAATGATGGCGAATACTGGAAATATTTCAAATTTCAAATGGGGCAGCCCTGACCAACTGTCAAAAAGTTTGGGGAGGGTAAATCTCATTCTAATACACCTCACACCACAGAAAACAAGCTCGAGGGCCGCTGCATATTTGGGTTTTTGTGAACTTACGTCAGATGAGATAATTGGGCTGAAATCTGCCAATGGTAGTGCAGAGTGTGTTCTTCCCTCAAGCCAAGTTTAAGTCAGCAATTCTGTATGTCAAACATGTTTGATATTCATAAGTCCAGGTAAAACTCCCTACAATAGAACAGCTGCTACAGCCAATGAGAGCCAATGGAAAAGGACATGTCACGAACTGGATGTTGTTTGTTTTTCTAGCAAAACAGAACGTTCATAACTTTGCTCATCCTCATGTTTGATCACACAAGTTTTTATAAAATCTTGTATCTGTAATCACAGCTGGCGTTTCTACATTTGGCAGACGGCTGAATCATCACGTGTTTGGTTAAGATGTCTTAAAGTCCCCTGAAACTGTCCTCATATCTTTGAGCTCCCACTTTTAAAAAAAATCTAAGTTAACGTATCTGGTGTGTTGCCAGCCTTATAGCGTCCTCTGAAACAACACTGCCATCAAACAACACAACTAAACTCCACTTAGCGTCACAACACGTCTCACGAGGTCCCAACTTTCTCCTGATATGCGTGCACACAGCCTGACAAAACACTCATCTGCTATTACACGAAGATACCGCTAATGTGTATTCTTATGGGAGGGTGTAGCAGACGTGCGCGCTGCAGACAAAAACAAAATTTAAAAAAAAAAAAAAATCAGTCCCTGACTTCCAGCAGCTCGCCTTAAGAGCTCCCTTGCGGCAAAGTGAGCGTTGAAACAGCAACCCTCTAAGTGTAAAGTGTGAGGAGGAACACAAAATGACTCACTGACCTTCAAGTACCAAAACAAGAGTGCAACGTGCAGCGTGAACTCACTTCTATTGACATCCAGAGGCGGAATAGTCGCCTTCTAAGTGTGGATTTATGGGTAAAGATATAAACTGAAGTGTGTGAGTAAATCCAGCGCAGAGCCTGAAGGGTAAACCACAAACCTGGGCAAATAATGACTCACCTGGAGCTTTTAGACCCCAAACTGAGGCTGAGGGAAGATGAATTTAGGTAAGAGGAAGGCTGAGGAAATAAATATAGTGGTTGATTCTGCTTAGAGAAAGAGACGCAAAAAGTAAGACCCCATTTACACCTTGTATTAACATCAGAACTCAGTAATCCCGAATGTTTAGTGTAAATGCACATTTGAAAGCAATCACTCAGACCACATATGAAGGTGGTCTGAAATATCTTCATCTAGACTGGTTTGTAGCATAAACCAGTGGCCCCCATCTTTTTTTTGCAGCACAAACTGGTGTCATGTGAGACAACGGACAGGCCCTTCTTTGGGGGAGTTGCTGGGCGTAAATACAACAACGATGATGAGTGACTTTCAGTTGAAGTGTGTCATTTTTATATAATGAGGTTGTTTTGGCATTATAATTAAAAAATGAAGACAGACATTAATGAGGACTCGATGTTTTCAACAGCTGCTGTAACAACAAAATCTACTACCACAGTCAACTGAAAGTCACACATTAACACAGTCCCTTACTGCTCCGTAACACCACTACTCATCACTCTAAGCTGTTCTGATGTAACTATTCATCAGTTTTGGTCACTGGATTGGGTCTGATCTCTACATAACAATTTCTGTTGGTAAAATCCTGCCAACTAGGAAGTTGTATTAAGCCTGAGCTCTCTCTTATGCCCTGGGTATCCACCAGTAACTTAACTTCATTCAAGACACAGCAGACGAGTTTGCAAAGCACAAGTTTCAACAATGACTTTATCTCAGGCATTCATTTCTCTGTCATCACAGCTGTGGCTGATCCAGGGAGCCAATGTGTCAGTTCTTGATGGCTAAAGATGCACAAACAGATTTGAGAGAATATGCTTATTTTCTAAAATGAAACAACCAATTAGGGCTGAACGATATGGACAAAATTTCATATCTCCATATTCATGCCAGATATGTCGATATCGATACGATACGATACGACGATGGGTTCGGTGAAAACCAAGCATTTTTCGGAAAAATAAAAACATCATATTACAAAAGAATGTGGAAAGTGCAGTTTTAGCGTAGGGGAAATCTATATTGTTTATATTGTTGCTTTTCGATATTAATATCTTGAATGCTCATATCTCGATATCGATACGATAACGATATATTGTTCAGCCCTACAACCAATAGAAACCTTTAGTCATAAAAGGGGAACTAAATGAATCTTTCTAAGTCTTCATGCCCTTGTATTTAATAGTCCACGGCCTAGTGCTGGTCCACTGACCAATGGAGACCCCTTATGTTCACACTCAAGTGACTGATTACGGACAACTTAAGACCTCTTAAAGAGGGTCTGCTTGTCCCAACATGCTAAGTATAGCAAAGCAAGCATTGCTATATGCCCAGCTTTGTCACATTTTGGTTTGACTTAAAATCGAATTTCACTCCAGCCAGAACACCTCAAGTTTTTTTCCCCTTAACTTAATCTTAATGGTTCCTTATAGGAAATTTTATGAGAAAATGAAAGAGTCAATCTGTTACAAAGGCATGATACTTATACATCAGGTTGTTGTATGGTGCCTGAGCTCTCTCATGTGCCCTGAGTACCCTTCAGTATCTTGTGTTGTGCATAGAAAGATATTTTTACAACTATGTTACTATAACAAGTTTATCTCAGGCCTTAATTTTTCTGTCATGACAGCTGTGACTGAGGCAGGGGGCCAATGTGTCCATTCTTGATAGCCAAGATGCACCATTGGATGTTTTGTTTTTCAAAATGAAAAGCAGAATAGATAGCATTGGTCAAAAAAGGGAAATTTAACAAACAGTTAATATCTCTTAGTAGCCTGGTATTAAATGATCAATGGCCCAGTACCAGTCTGCTGCCCTGAAGATGGTATGTAAGGTGAATTATTACTTGAGAATGAGGGCAAATTAGCTATGAGATAAGAGGCTTTCAATGCTCAGCTTTGTCACATTTGCCTTGAACTGAGTTGGGATTTCAATCCAACCAGAACATAACAAGGTTCCCTTTCCAAAAGTCATCTTATTGTTTTCCTTAAAAGACTTTTAATAGAAAATGAAAGAAAAGTTGTATCAATTCATTGCTGGCCTCTTAACTCATGGCTTATTTGCCCCATGTCATTAGCAGCTTCACTGCACATGGCATGAAGGAATACGAGCCACAGGCTAAGAAGCTAGCAATTTTGATATTTTTGCTGAAAATTATATCAGTTACCTTTGACAGCATATTTTTAAGAAAATGAGCACGAAAAGCTGTTAAAAAGGCACCACTAGCCTCTTAACTAACTTGCCCCATTCATTGGTAGTGCAAGCAGCTTCACTGCACATAGCATGCAGGGATATGAGCCTCTATTTTAAGGGCTAGCACTGAACCTTTTAACAGCTTTTCTCCCTTATTTTGTACTAAGTATACATCTGAAGGAAAGAGTTAAATACTATTTACCAAATAAACTTTGTGGGGGGCTGATTTGTTTGTAAGTTCTTAGAAAAGGAGGATGTTTGAGGATGTTAATACAAGGACATGTGAAATGTAAACAGGGTCTTGGTGATTCAAAGCATGCAGCCAGGAATCCTGTTATTATATGAAACTACTGCTCTCTACATCACAATGATGCTAAAAAAACATGCTACTCCAGGTAGTTGGGAGGCATTAGCTTTAAGATTAGCTTGACTGTGGCTAATTTAACAAATCCTGGGTTTGGTCCTGAGCTATAGGAGAGGCTGGACACCACTACAGAGAAGATAAAGAGTGATAGGACACAGTACAACATGAATAATGGCTTTTTCTATAACCTCAAAAACACAAATATGGAACAGATGGCTACGAGGATGCAATATAAAATGAGTAAGACTGATGTGTATGTTCTCAAAAAATAAAAAAAGACATTTCAAACTAGAAGTTGGCTCATTTTAAGTACCAAGTTAACTCTCAACCTGAAGTCCCCTGCTCTGTTTGCTGTATTTGTGGACTTTATAGGGTTAAATGTCTGATCCTTGCGGGTGACTGGCTCAAAAGTCATGGGCCGGAAAATGGCTCAGTAGTTACGGTACTCCACCCCGTTTCAAAGCAGGGGATGACATCTGTTCCACGTACAGCGCTCGTACCAAAAAACATCCAAAATATTAAGTAGTCAAAGCTGGATCCTCAGAGAAAAATAGTCCTGCCTGCTTCCCTTATTTATCCCCACATGGCACATCCACTTGGCAAGGGAGAGATCCTGCAAGGTCGGATGAAAACTTTTGCATTTATGGAGCGTTACAGCACTGACATTTCTCCATAGTGCTTTTACATTCAGGTGTGTATCATCCCAGGGCCGCACACGCCCCCCACTGTCCACTCTCCCCCTCTCGCCTTGTTTTCCAGTGGTCTGACACTTTTTTTTGGACTAGAGTCTGTGCGCGTGTGAGAAAGTGGGCGGTGGTCATAGAGGCCGGGGTCTGTGCAGGCCGTCAATGTCCGGGGTCAGCTGGGGGCTGTGTGTGGCTTTAGTGGGGGTCCAGTCTCCCAGCGAGGCCTGCGCTGCTTTGCGGTGAGCGAGGCGGTGGGTGATGGAGAAGCCGGCGTTTCCTTCCAGCTGGGAGAGCACCACCAGTACCTGCCTGCAGGGGGAGACAGAGAGCAGGGGAAGACATTAGTGGAGCAGAGGACAGTTTCAGGCTTTTGTGGTGGTTTGGATGTGGAAGGTTACTGGGATAGGGGGTCCTGACTCTTGAATTATTCTGGAAATCATTTCTTCCAGATACAGAATTTAAAAAAATACATCAATGAAGCTCAAAGCAAGGACTGCAATGATGCAAAAGCTTGAGGTTTGGGGCTGCACCTCACCATTTTACAGTCATTGTATTGTGCTGTTAAAAGATTTGTCATGCTCAAACTTTTTATCCACCTGTTTTGGCATTCACATCAAAAAACATAATTCTGCTATCTGAGAAATTTAACAAAAAAGAGCCACTATTTCCCATTTAACCATCCAGTCTCATTTTAGCTAACCTCACGCAGCAGCTGGATCAGCCTGATTCAATGTCTGCAATCAGGCAGATCCATCTTGCCAAGCTCCCACCTGCAATGACTGTGAGTGGCCCAAAGCGGAACGGCACAATCAGCATCCTTTAGATGCTAGGTGAGAGCTACAAGTGAGAAGACAACAGGAGGTGACTTCACATACAGAGATTAGCATAGATGCTAACAGCTTCAGTAGTAGTTTAATCAGATCTGAACCACTTCCTTTACTAAATGAAAAACAAATAACACTACAAACATCTCTATAGTAAGGATTTTTTTGCTTCACTTTCGGCATGTTTTGACAAGAATTTGTTTCATGAAGCGGCACACGCTCTGTGGCACAGTAGCACCCTCCTACTACATTATTTGATTAGCGGATTGGCGGAACAATCGTCCAATCAACTGCAGGATATGCTTGGAAAGGCTCTACCCTCCCCAAACACTTTCTGTGGGCTCTTTCCCAGATGGACTAGAGAAATATAGTGAATGGTCCATTTGGTATGTCAGGTTACATTTAGCACCACAGCAGCTATTTTGATGGTTCTGACTGGCTGTAGAGATGAAGACGAGTCAGGGTGGTAGGTAATGTTATGGCTATCAATATTTTTAGTATACTGATACTCTCAATGAGGCATGCAAACTAAGGGTTGGGCTAAGAAGGCCCTCCAAAATGCCCTTCTTTTGATATATTAAAATGATAAATATATGGAAATCCCTCAAAATTGTAAAAAAACAAAACAACAAAACAAGACAAACAAATGACAACAGAAAATACTACGAGTGACCAGAGAGCACAAACCTCCGTTCTGGCATTTTGAACATTGTCAGGCAATTATTGTCAAACGTGCAAAACTGCAGTATCTTGCAATGTTAACTAATCCTTGAAAAAACTCATGGATCTGCATCCAGTTTCAGATCACCACCAAAATCTAATCTCTTATCCCCTCCATGATCAACATTCCCTAAAATATCATCAAAATGTGCTGAGAACTTATTGGGTTATTATTAAATATGTGAAAGAACTGCCCTATCTTGCGATGTTAACAAATCCTTTAGAAATTCCTGGACCCACCTCTAGATCTTGATCACCACCAAGGTCTTCTCAATTATTCCCTGGCCCTTATTATTATTCCCTTACCTATCCTGAAGATTTCAATATTTTCTGTTCTTAAGTTTTTGAGTCATCTTGTTCACACACAAACTAACAAACAGTGGCAAAAAACATGATCTCCTTGGTGGAGGTAATGAAGTACAATAATAGTTAATATTCTTGTACAATATGAACATATTTTAGCTCTCAACACTGCTATACTCATTGATATCACTGATCTTTCAATGACCAAAAGTAAGAACGGTTTCTGACTACAGCTTTATGTGCATTTTCACTCTGAGGTATTAGCTTACCATACTCCAACTCTGCTAAGTTATTTTAAATTCCTATTATGGACTGAACCTAATCCTTAGCTGTAAAATAAAATAAAGATATCAATGAACAATATAAAGAATATTTTACAGGTTTAAAATGTACATGTTTGTATAGCACACAGCAGACAAGAGGTATGCCACGATGTTCTGCCGTCCATTATTCGAATAGCCTCTCCAGTCAAAACTGCTCTCAATAAGTTTAGCAACACTTTGGTTACTCTCATAATGATGTTTAATCTCATTCATTCAATCTCTTTTTTTGTTTGACAATGACTGAGAGTGTATATCTTTATGAGTAATTACAAGAGAGGGTTTGGGTCAGGAGCGGGAGTGTTAAAGAGCACATTCTTTCAGCCTTTTCTAATTAACCTGGTTCTCAGTAAAATCTTTGGCCTCAATCTATCATGTTTTATGGTTGAAATCCACACAAGAAACACAACAGTATAACAAGCTGTTATAAGTGAAGCTGTAGCGCAAGGGATCGAGAGACAGGGGTGAGCTGCAGCCAAGAATGTGTGTCTATGCATGTTGTGTTTTACCAGTGGAGGCTGTTCGAGTTTATATTGAAATACCCTTAGCAATAATCTCATAGTGAACACATTATCTGAGATGTAACTGTGCAATATTAATTTTCATCTTGCAATTGGCAATGGTGTTTTCCTCTGACAGTAACACAAACTAGAAAGCACGCGGAGAGTGCAAACCTCCGCCAAGGTAGCTCACATATTGCTGTTACATCTATAAGCAATAGTTCCATGATAAAGTTAGCATCATAAATATGATTCCTTGATCCTGAAAACCCACACCTAGCACTCAGAATTATGTTGATATTGTAATTAGTTACACAGTTATTGAGCAAAAACGATTGTTTGCTAATTGTGGTTATCTGGATCACCACCAAAACTTAATCATTTTTAAGTTGGGCCATTTCCGACATCTCCTGAAAATTTCAGCAAATCCGTCCAGTAGTTTTTGTGTAATCTTGCTAACAAACAAACAAACATATACCGGAAAAACATAATCTCCTTGGCGGAGGTAAGGAATGTTTGACCAATGACATTTTGTCAACTCAAATGACCAACTGGAGGGTGTCAGCCCCTGTTACTATTTAAGAATCACCTCTGGTGAGGGTTCAAGCTGAGCTGATACCAAAATGTAAAGACACGTTGTCAGAGAGTTCTGTCATTTGAGGGCCACTAGGGGAATATCCAACACAGACATAAAACCCCTCATCTTCAGCTCCATTCTCTGACCTTTAAGATCTCCTGTACTTTAAAGAGCACATCATCTCACTGCTTGAATCAATCTCTTGGAAAAAAACAAGTCTTCTTGTTATAAAATATACTGACAAAATGCAAGCCATGTTCTTGCCTCCATTGTTGTGTTTGACCATCAGGCATTTTTCATGCAGCAGTGCTTCAACTCCTGACTTCATTGAGAAAGTAATATGAAAATACAACTGCTTTGTAATTGAAAATGAAGCACCTGGTACCACATCATGGAAGCTGTATATGACTACTACCATACCAGAGGAGCTTTTCATTCAAGGGTACAATGTTCAGTTGAAGGGTTGCTGATGCAAACACACATGATTCTTTCATACTTTTTTGACACACTCTTGTAAAACTTCTTGGACAAAGTCAAATATCAAGCGCACAGGGCATTTCTGAACACACTCAATAGTCACTCCTGAAGGAAGCAGATATGCAGAAAGACAGTCTTTGTGAAATAGGCATTCATGCATCATTGTATAGTAGCTGCAACATTTAGAACTCATCAAAATTTAAGTCCAAGTACGCCCCCAGGGTCAATTTTGCTGTTTTCAATGTGGGTTGACGTATCTAAAGTGGAAAGAAACATTGGAAAGATGTAACACACAGGTAGCCAACTCAACTTATGGGAACTTTGGCCTAACGTAGCTTGACGCTGCTGAATGTTGTACAGGCGTATTTTGACGTCACTCAACGAAGGCCATGTAAAGTGGACGTGTATGCCATTTTACCATGTGCAACTGCAGCTGGTCTAAGATTTCTGACACTATGTCTAGAGAACAAAGACGGCTGTCCACATAAGAACACTTTACAACAGGAGTCCAGTCCTGAGGAGGAAGCAGCAGGACCTGATAGAGCCAATGTACATTGGCCTAAAGGCGAGCAGGCCCTAATATTCACCAACGGCAATGACTGCGGCTTAACTGAGGGTAGCTCAGTTAAGCTGGGGTGAACTCTTGCTTGCATTTACAAGTGTGTTGGATCAAATGTCAGAAATTTTGAGGCATGCAAGTAAACAAACATCAGCGTTGCCCAACTGGTGTTAACTTGGTTTTGCTTGGCCTGACTTTGCTCAGTGTTTCCTCATTTGTCAGCAAAAGTTGGACTACTGTCAGTGTGTGAATGAAAAAAAACCCAAGATAATAACGTAAAAGTCACATTTGTTTTCTTCTCCCAGTTGACCTACTAACTATCTGTGTACAGTCCCTTAAATGTTACAATAACCCAGAAAATGTTTCTCAGTTTATCAGTGAAGTAAAAACCTTGGGTTTGCAGCAGAAAAAGCGATTAATCAGCACTTTATTGTAGCTTGTTTTCTGATTCAGGTTATTTCGAAATAATATTAGCCAATATACTGACAGGACGTCAGGCTTGAGGAAAAAAAAAACACTTCTCTGGTGTTAAGCATGTGATTTGTGAAGCTGTTAAATCCTTTTACCTAAGACCTGATTGTGTAACAGCTATTAAGAACACCAGAAAATGAGGATGTGATGTTGCCGCACTGAGATTGCCACTGAGGGAAGTAACAATATTCTTGTAGGATGAGAGAAAATGCCACTACAGGTTTCTCATTGCTTGGTGATTTTTACTGTACCCTGTAACGCGACACCTAACTAAGGGGTGGTAAGGCTGTAAATTCAGATTAATGTGTGCTGTAATGTGGTTGCTTGATGGACACAATTATACAAGGAATGTCCAAAGATTCAAAATCCAGGAAATATTAATGAGACGAGGAGGGCTGCTCTGAGCTGGAGGTTTATAAAAGTGCAGTGTCAGGATTTTAAGACAAAAAAAAATACTAAAGAGAGACAAAGGCAGCTATAATTGTTCTGAGACTAGTGCATGGTAGATTATAAAGAAATACAGAGTGTTAATCCTCTGGGATAACTGTGTTTATATACAGTAAGTGCTTCTATGTGTGCAGATATAATCCTCTAAATGGGATGCTTGCTTCACCTGCACAGTATTTATCCAGAGCATTTAATATCTTCATGTTAGATCTATTTAGGTTATTGCTTTCAGTGCAACATGAAGCTCTAACTGTGTGAGAACAGAGAATATGGTGAAAATGTGTGTGTACCTGTGCAAAGGTGGCACGCTGTCAATGGTCTTGAGACTCCCCCGTGTCGACACCACGTTGAAGCTGTCAGTGCAGTCACAGGAGACGTGGAGGTAGTATTTAGGGTGGCGGTTCTCCACCACTACGATAAGCCCCGCCCAGCCGTGGGTCAGGTAGTAGCATGTCATGCCTTCTCGGCCCTGAGAGCGCAAAAACACCAAGAACTTATTAGTGAGGAAAAAAAGTGCATTATCATCTGGTGAAAGGAATAATAAAAATAATCATACATTTCATTTATAGAGCACTTTTCAGAAACTCAGACACTTAACAATAGATAAAAGAATACTTGACCAAGTAAAATTATAGTGAGTGTAGCAATGTTAGAGGAAATTACAAGTGAGGGGTCATTGACAACTGTTTAAAGAAAATCTAATTAAGCTAACTCGGGGGTTCTTAACTGGGGGGTTGGGACTCATTAGTGGGCCTGGAGGCCTTTTTGGTGTGTTGTGAAAATCTGCCTGGAGGGAAAAAAGTGGCCAAGGAGCTCCAAAGCAGATATCTAACCACATTTTATTTCAACACAGTGTTGCCCTTGATAATTAATATATTTAGCTTTTATTCCTCAAGTTCTAATCTAATTTTCTTTCTTATTTTGGGGTAACAAAGCCAATATTCCCAGAGTTATATGCACCTTTCCTCAAGATTCATAGAACAAACAAAACACACATGATTCACTTTGTTGAACGACCAGTTTTGCTCTATCAACATTTGAGTGGTTTATTCTTTGGAGATACGGGTTTCATTTTCTATGAAGGAAGTGGTGATAGATACCAGTGTTAGACCAATTAAGAATCTCTTATCTTACTGAAGGGGCAGCACATAAATTTGTTTGGTAGCTTGATGCTAAAACATAATGGAAATTGCTATTTACTAGCAAACAGATTTAGCATCACTTTATGCTAATTATAACTTAAATAGAAATCTATTTCACATGACAACATCTAAATAAACAAATTATCCGTTTGATAACTTACATAAATTAATGAGCTAAATAGATGGTTTATCAAGGTAAGAGAAGTATGGATAGTTTCTTATCAACACTCAAGTGTTACAACCTGGACATGGCTGCTCTCTTCTCTTGATATCTAATGGCAAAAAAACAACATTGCAACCAGGCACCTACAGAAAATAAAAACATTTTCTAATTGAAAAAAAAAAATAATGAAATGAGATGTGTGATTCCTAAAAAAATTAATGACTTATCAAATATTAGAAAAAAATCCTATGTTTTTAAATTTTTTGTGGGTTGGTACACAACAATATGGACCAAGCAACAGTTTAACGGCAGTAAAGCAGTGTTCATTTTGACAGCACTTTTTAATTTAGTTTTATTCTTTTGCCTAAAATATGTTTTAGTTTTAGTCAAAATTTAGTCATCTAAATTATTTCAATTTTAGTCTAGTTTTAGTTGATGAAATTTCACATTTTAGTTGACAAAATCTACTGTAAATTTAGTCGAATAAAATATGAAAGTACGAAGTGTAAGGCATTTTTGATGTTTCCTTGAATTTCTGAAGTCCTGTTTTACACTTGGATCCTGCCACCATGAAGCTAAGGCAGTTGTGATTCGATGTCCCTCTTAACTCATCCAAACTTTCCACACAACCAAAGTAGCTGTGATTTGATATATTCCTAACTTGTCTCTGCTTTCTACATGACGAAATTAGGTCTGATTGGATTTAGTCTCTGTCAAACATTTCAGTCTAGTTTTTATTTGTTGACGATAATGTCAGTTAATTTAGTTTTAGTCAATGTACACTTGTTTTTTTTAGTTATAGATTTCATCAGGGGTTGTTGACGGAAACTATGACGAAAACATCAGTTGACAAAATTAACACTGCAGTAAAGGGTTTCAGCTGATGAGGCGTATGAAGCCCAACAATGGCAGTCAACAAAATGCACTGATTTAGTTAATGAAGTGTTGGCCTAATGCAAAGCAGTCTTCATATGGTCAATACGGATAAAGTTAATATTGGCCCACTCAGGTTTACACATTGTGTTTTTAATCATTGTGATTTTTGTTCTCTTTCATTTAATCAGTGGCACTGGTCTCTATCCATGTCTGAGCATATTTTTTTTTAAACATTTTAAACCATTTAGGGGTATCGAACAATTATGACTATATAGTGCCTGTATGTTAAAAAAAGTATTTTATTTCCTGAAAAGCAGTGATTTTGAAAAATAGGTTTGTGCCTAACCACAGTGATATGTACTGACGTGTCCTCACAAACTAAGAAATGGGACTAAAAGACCAAAACTTTTTAAATACAAGGCAATTAACATGTTTATTTCTTTTGTGAATTTGGCATTTTAAAATGGAACCTATAAAGGATACTTAGACTTTGCAGCCAGCCTCTAGTGGACAGGTAAGGAACAGCAGATTTTTGGCACTTCTGCATTGACTTTATTTTTTAACATGGTAGGTTGCCACTAGCAAAGGGTCTAGATAAACAGAGATTTTTTTTATGTAACTTGACAAAACAGCTAAATATGTGCATTATTCACTTATATGTACAACCCTCAATTCCAATGAAATTGGGACGTTGGGTAAAACGTAAATAAAAACAGAATAAAATGGTGTGCAATGATTGATGCCTACAACACGTTCAAAAAAAAGCTGAGACAGGGGCGTGTTACCCCTGTGTTACATCACATTTCCTTTACACACCACAGAAAGCATTTGGGAACTGAGGAGAGTAATTTTTGAAGCTTTGTGGGTGGAATTTTTTCCCATTGATTCTTGCTTGATGTACTTCAGTTGCTCATCAATCCAGAGTCTCCGGTGTTGTATTTTGTCCTTCATAAAGCAACACAGATTTTCATTGTGAGAAATCCCTAAATTCCTGGCATATCTGTTAGCCCGTTTACCTGTGGAAAGGTGCTTTTTCTCAACATTTCTCAACTTTCTCAGTCTTTTGTTGCCCCTGTTCCAGCTTTTTTTTTTGGAACATGACGCTGGCATCAAAATCCAAACTTTTGCAAAAAAACAAAAACAAAAACAAAAAAAAGGGAAAATCCAAAACTAACACTTAAGTTTCTCATTTTGAACAATGAATATCTGGTCCATGTATCATCCATCTTTCATCTTAGGAAAATTACTGTCATTTAAGGATGCTGAGGTCCTTTTCATGCCTTTGTAACTTCTAGTCTGGTTTATCGTTATGCCCTTCTGTCAGGCCTGCAAAAGAAAAGTTTTCAAGGCCTGCAGCTGATGTAGAAAGCTGCAGCTCATATTCTTTTCCTATTCATAGTCAAGAGCGGGAAAACACAAGCACATTACCCCTGAGGGTCTCTCTGCACTGGCTGCCTGGTCAGGTTTGGGCCAATTTCAGGGTGCTTTCAAGGTGCTGCTGCCGACTTATAAAGTTGTAAATGGCACTGACCATCCCATCTGAAGGATCTTGTGAAACCGTGAGTACTTGCTCGTATTCTTCGCTCCCAGGGAACTGGTTTTTGAGTGTTCACAAAGTCAGAAAAAAGACAGTTGGTGAGTGTTTTTTCTTTCTGTGCCTCAAAGTTATGCAACAGTCTTCTTTAAGAAATTAGGCAGCCATGTTCTGTGGAGGGATTTAACGCAAAGCTAAAGAGTCACTTGTTTACTGTTTCATAAGTGTTGAGTTGCATTTGTCTCTAAATCTGAGTTTAAATTGGTCAAGGCTGCTGTTTTCATTTTTTAACTGTGTTTTATTATGTTTCTTTTTCAGTTGTAATGGTCACTGAATGTGTTTTATAGATAAAGTTATTGTTTATCATCTGTGGATTCAACTGGAAATAAGTCTAAAAGGATTTGCAAATTATTGTATTCTGTTTTTATGTTTTACACAGAATCCCAACTTCACTGGAATTGGGGTCTGTATGAATTTATTGCTCATACTCCAATTTATATTCTATTCCCTAAGCTCATATGAGCGGATGATGTTGGGGGTAGAGCCTGATGTTTCCTCTGATAGCAGAACATGGTGAAAGAGGTTTTTCTCTGATACGACATATCCTAAAGCTGCTCTGCATTCTGATCTGTTCAGGTTCTTATCTGCACTGAGACTGAGAGCTTTTCTGACAGTTTGATGCTTACAAAGAGCAGCCTTAGCCCTGAAAAAATAACACACATGAGCTCTTGTTTTATGACCACGGACTGCTCCGATTATTTATTAATACATCTTTTACTGCTAAAACACGGCTCTTTATGTAGTGTCGGCTGTGCACTCCCTAGTGCTCGGCCCACCTACTCAGAGCGCTGCATTCCTGGAGAGCTGAAAGGCTTAACAAAGATGATCTGGAGTGTTTAAAAAGCTCCATCATCCTTTAAAATGCCAGTTACTTTCCTGGTGCACTGTTCAGGAGAGCCGGAATAATTTGCTTTCTTGACTTTGTGCGTGTATGTGTGTGTATCTGTGTGTGTATAAGGGAGATAATGCACACTGCACGTACTCTCGTGTGTAAAAGCAGAATGGGATTCGAGACTCTGCTGAGGAAATCTAAAGTGTTATCTCCAAGTGGCTTACAGAGCTGCGAGCGTTCTGCAGCTTCACAAGCATATATAATGTATTCAGAGAGGAACAAACTGTGGAAGAGTGTGTGCGTGTGCAGGTGTGAGACAGGGCGATGTGAGGGCAGACACAGGGGAGAGAGCTGTAGAGTTAGGAAGCTCTAACAGATTTTTTTCAGCACAACTACAGCTCAGTTTATTGCTCTCACCTCATGTCTTTCCCCTTTGTTCTCTGTTAGGAGGATGATGGCGTCAGCCAGCGTGGTGGCAGTCGCCTCCACCTGCTCCACCATCACCTGCCTGGAGCTGTAGATAGCCAGGATGTAGCCTGGAAAATCCTGGCTTGGACGCCGTGCCGGTCCACTGGTAGGGCTTGAGACTGGAATGGATGGAAAGAGAGTGACATTCATCAGGATGAAAATCACAATGTCCATGTGAATGTATTCATTTATTCATTTATTTGACATGGACATACAGCTAAATTGGTGCTGTGACATTTAACAAGGTACATGCCCCACATGCACACATTGCTAATGCTGCACAATAATGTGACACAAGATGAGGCTACACTAGTTTCATAGGTTTTGATGCGATGTTGTAGAAGCTTGTGCCACATCAGTTAGGTATTAAACTCTGCTGGTAAAGGGAAGGATGGTAAGCAACCAACAAAATGAGTTGTTGTTAAATAAAGGAGATCAGATCTGAATGATTAAACAGATGAACATATATATCAATGCCGACAATGTTGTACTTGTTTGAAAATCTTAATCTCAAGTCCCAGTTTCACTCCCAGCGAGTCTCCTGCTCCACTGTGAGGGCTTTCACACCGGCACGGTTCTGGTTCTGGAACTGGTTCTGTTCTTGATTCTCAGAACCCTGATACTTTGCAGCAAACCAGCCCGCGTTCATACCAGTTTAAGCGGAACGAAAGTAGGAGGGCGTTATTACGTGTTACTCAGGCAGAAGTAGACCACCGACCGGCAAAATGGTGCATCGCACTAATATTCTAAAGGCAGTTTTTGCTTTACTAAAGGTTTTTGTTTTCATCCAGCAATCAAGCGCGCAATGACTGTTGATGCTGAGTGGACACAGAAGACATATGTAGAAGGCATCTGATATGTTAATAGGGTGTGTGTTCCTCTATGTCCTTGACTTCCTGCTCATTTTATCAACACAGAATACGACATGCCCACCGATGATGTCACAGTTTGTGAGCTGGAACAAACTTTTTTTGATTCCAGCTGTGAAACAGCTTTTCAGGTTCTAAACCGGGCCAGTTCAAAATTGGGTTCAGGAACTGGAACCAGCACAGAGCCATGCCGGTGTGAAAGCCCTCAGTAAGGAAAGAAGGGAAGCATAGAGTTATAGAAGATAGAATGAACCCCATGGACAATCCTACTATCTCTCTGCTCTGGTAATTCACTGATACACTCTACTTATTCACAATCTAATATCATCATACTGCATACCCTTACTACAGAGTAATTATCTCTATAAAAATAATATTTTGTATTGTAATGTATCGAGTGTTCTACCCACCATGATGGACCACTACTCAAAAGAAAGGCACAAAATACTTTATTTATTTATTTATTAAATATTTAACTTCTACACACTCTCCATATATCAGCAGAACATCGGCATCTCTTACAAGCTCACTATCTAACTGGGAACTTCACTCCTTAAGATGATGTAGAGCTTTCAAATCTGATTGGACTGGAAGTGTAAATCTAGCCCCCCACCCAACCTATGCTGCTACCCCCAACAGATAAACATGAAAAGAGTTTAAAGAAATGCCCCTGGAGATGTGAAGAACAGGATTAGTGTATTTATTCATCTTATTTTCACCCTTTATCAGGATTCATTTCTTAGCAGTTTCTAATCTCAGTCCCACGATATCCTTACATGTTTATCTCCTTCTTTTATCCTGCTGTCAACTCTTCCTCTGACCAGTTACCATCTGTTCACATTACCCTTGAGCATGTCAAATGCATCATCATGAGTGCTGCTAAAGCTAGCCAATTTGCCAGGGAAATCTGTTTAGAGGGCTGTGTTTATTCTTTCATTTTCCAATTAAAAACATCAGTGTTTGGCAACAGTGATTCAACACTCGTATCACATGAGTAAAGACACTAGTAAATCGCCAAGATATTTTTGTCCCACTCCTACACAAACAGCTAGATGACTCCAGCGGATTTAGAGTGTTGTTGTTTAAAGACTATAGATGAACCTTTTGGGTGTGCTTGAGTGTGCAATATGTTAAAACACCTACTTGGTGTTGGCGGTCCTGTCCCGCTGACGTTCATCTGCCAGTGGTTGAAGGCGCAGCAGACAACAGCGTACTCGCCCGGCTCCAGCATCACATCACAGCCGACGAACTTCTTCACCGCTCGCTTGCTGTGCGCCAACAAGCGTCCTAAAGTCAGCTTGTTGCCGCTGCCGAAGGATGCTCGGAACACCATGATGCAGAGGTCGAGAAGGTGGCTGTCTGCCGTGTCTGAACGCCTGGAGAGGGAATTTGAGTTAGCAAAATAAAGGGCTGCAACAAGACAAAGGGAGATTGGTGCTGGAGAAAATATGCTGATGACAATCCTATTTACCTGCTTCCTTCTTGGAAAAGTGCAAACTCAAGTGCCGTCCGCTCCAGCACCGTCAGCGCTGTGACGGTCACCGGGCCGCTGGCCTTGCTGGGAAAGCAGCCCTGCAGCCTCACCTCCTGCCAGTCTGAGTGGATTTTACAGATGTCCACTGAGTCGAAGTACCTGTGTAGGGAAAAAAACAGAAAAAAATAGCCTTACTTAGCATATACAGGATCAAAGAGGGACAAATTTGACCCAGTGCACTCCCCCAAAGCAGCTCTTTAACGTTAGCATAGCCTCCTAGGGCGCTGCAGTACAAACACCATTAACTTCGCTAACACATCAGACCTCTCCCTTCAAAGCCAAACCCCCCGAGAGACATTTTCTCCTCAATTTCTGGCCGTTTTTCCCTCTTTCATCACTTCCTTACCTCACCCTGACATGTATCTTCCATTTACTTTGGTCTTTTTGACAATCAGGAAGAAAAGAGGAAGAAAAACGCTCAAGTTTTACAGTAAGTTTTGATCCCTGGAGATAAATAAGCCTGCAGCTGTCTTGTCAAGCCTTTCTGAGAAAAATCACACAATCACCATCATTTTAGCTCAAGTGACTTATCAATGTTAGTATTTTCAAGACCCTGTGGACACCCTGAGGTGCCAATTAGAGCCACTTGTGCATATTAAAATCAAGCTGATTAAAATCAAGCAATAAAAGATGAGAAAAAACTTAAATAAAGATGAAGTTCATCAAATGTTCAAGGGAGAGAGAAATAGTGAGACATTCAGGCCAGTGTGAAAGGAAGGTTTAAAGATCAGCTGGATACTGTGTTGGTAGAAAATGACATCTGTTAGCTATTTTACTGTCTTCTTTTGTGTTTACCATCTTTGCTGTGCTCAAGTTTTGTTTGAAAGTCTGTATGAATGTCTTATTTAGTGGATGTCTTTCCTCAATAATGGAAGAGTAAGGTTAAATTAGAATTATACAAGAGTTTGTGCTTTAATTCAAAGTTTTTTGGTTTTCATGGTCTTTATACAATATTGTGATATTTTTGTTATAAACTAGTGGGTTTTAAATTTGTTACATTTATCAAAGGACTGAACAGCTTCTCATTTCCACATAAAACATTGCAGAATGAATACATCAGTGAACTAAGGTCCTGAGGGTCGTCCAGCAGATAGTAGTTTACTTACAGCAGACTCAAAACAACATGACTCAGGTCTAAAAGCACTTTGTTTCTTTTTTATATTGCAGTTGTAATTTTTCCTAAAGCCTTTCCTGACTTTCCCCTGTCTCCTTGACCTCATGACGCTTCCAAAGAGGTAGGATAATCATCTCTTGTTTACAGACACCACAAGGTCACTGGCCAATTAAATCGTGTAAAGAAAAGGGCGTTCAGGCCGGCATACAAACACAGAAAATCAGCAGTCAGTTCTGATGCTGTGAGTGATTTAAATGACAAGATTAATTTAATATGACGGGACAGACTTAGAGGCAGAAAGTCTCTGCTTCTGTCTGCCAAATCCTCCAGTAATAAAACAAAAAAAAAAACAAAACGAAAAAATATTCCATAACCGCAGCATGATGCTGGAACAAGTGTATGTTAGCCCGTCAACAAACATAATGAATTAAAATCAACAGCAATGTCATCATTCTGTTTGGTGTCAATACCAGATGGTCAGCTAAATCCACAAAGATAACAGAGCCATTCATCAAGTGGGACATTTAGAAATTCTATTATAAGAAGTAACGGGACACATTAGATTATATTTACCATGCTGAGGAAGTAATACTGCCTATTTGCATGAGCTGTTTCTGAATGTCAGCAGAGTTTCAACATTTTCTCACAGATTTTTATCAAACTTGATGAAGAGAATGCAGCATTAGCAAGAGAAGAAAGCTTGGACTGGCTTTTAAATGTGACTCACAGGTTAGTCAAATAGGACTTAGGACTTTTTAAATTTTATTTTAAATAAAGGACATCCTTGATGAAAAAATCCATGGGCTGCCAAAGTCATGGACTCTTAGAATCTGATCCAAGTAAAAAAGGTGATCTTATTTTTTTAAACTTAAGAGTCAATGAAGGAAAAAAAAATATTTTATGATATACTATATTATGATTATTATATTAAATAGAGCTGCAATTTAGCATATAACAAAGAAGTTCGCCTCAAAGTGCTTTTTATCTAAAGTTTAGTGCAAACATTGTTAAAACAGAGAAATATCAAGGAGTCCATGTAAAACCTAGTTGTGCTGGAACAGCAAAACCTCTGTAGTGGCACTTTTCACATTGTATGCCGAGTTATTATCAAATGTGGAAAACTGCTCTATCTCACTCTGATCACCACCAAAATCAAATCAGTTCTACATTGTGCCATGACCAGCATTCCTTTGAAATGTAATCAAATTACTTTGAGAACTTTCTCAGTTATCTGGTTCACAGAAAGAGGCAAACAAACAGACGACTGACAGCAAAAATAAAATCTCCCTGGCAGAGGAAATTATTCACTGAAGTCTAATGATCCTTGTTTGGTATAACAGCATTTCCACTGTTTAGAACGCCCAGTATAGTTGCTTTTTGTACTTGTAATCTGTTTGGGTTAATGATTAAATGCAAGAGTTTTTTCAAGAAACTTTTCTTTGCACTTTATTTTGCTTTGTACTCTTAAGATAAGGGTGCTTTACCTTTCTGTTTGAATTAAAGCCTGCTTTTATTTTTAAAGTAAATTCTAAAGTGAATTCTTGTTATCCATGAGTGAAAAAAAAGCTTAACAGAGGGAAAAAGAACTTGCTACAGAAAGAAAAAGTCAATGAAATTAGTTCCAGGTAAAAGCTACCAGGAGCAGCACACAATGAAATGTTTGATATCACAATGTCGGCGTTATATTTGAGCTGTCCACTGAATTTACAAACAAAACAGTGACCGCCCTCATTTAAACTGAAAGAGTGGGTTAGGTCAGTTACCCCTGAGCACATTTAATGAAGACCAGGGAGGGTGTGCTCGGCCCAATCTCTATATACTATAAGTCCGAAGTCACATCAGCCAAAAAATGCATCATGAAGAGCAAAAAAAACATATATAAGTCGCATTTATTTAGTGCTCTGATAGAGAAGTGGTTGCCTTGTATGAAGCGGTAACACCAAGAAGGCCTACTGCGTCCTTTCTGTTGGCATTGCTGTTAACCAACACATCCACCAGGGAGGGCTCGAACAAATCTGTCTCGCACAGACCTCCACTTCTCCTTCACTACCGGCCAACTGATATTTAATTGCTCTCCAGTCTCCTTCCAATCTCTACATAATTAAATGCCATTTCATGATTATAACAGCATGAGTATTGACATTCAATGCATCTGTCCTTACACCCGGGCTGGGAGATACATTGAGTTTTTTTAAGAATATTAATATATATTTTCACAGAATAAGTTTAGGCAGTACTGTTTATATCGATAGAGCAGTTGCTGCGCTGAAATGAAGCTATGAGGCTATAAATGAGGGTCGAACTAAATAGTGGCTGTTTAAGTTCAAGATTTCAGACAAGTGAATGGTGGTTTTGTAGAGAATGCCAAAACAGGAGGCAAAAAAGTTTGAGCTTGATGCATCTTTTCAACTTTTTAGATTAGCAACAAAAAGTGCAATAAGATGACTTTGTAAAGTAGTGAGCTGCAGCCCCAAACTCAAGCTTGTGCAGTGCTCTGCATCAAAAAATCTTTCACTGAGCTTCATCATTGTCTTTTAAATATTATTAATCTGGAAAAAATGTTGAGAATGTTGAGATATTATCGAATATCACCATTCTGCTGACAAACATGAAGATATGAATATCTGTCCATATCACCCCGCCCTAGCTGGTAAAAAAAATTCACCAGCCCTTTGCACCCTTGACTGGTGAGGAAAACAAGATAATTTCAGACCCTGGATACGAGCAAGGCAAGAAATTTTCTGACTAGGTTGCGTCTCTATAAAGTGCATTAGATCAATCAGGAATAGAGGTATAGACAGTTTTAAAACTTGACACTTACTTTATAAAGTCAGTGTACTCCATCCAGAAGACCCCCTCACTGCTGCCGTGAGCCATCAGCTCATGGCGGAGGTGCTGCGGCCAGTCCGTCCACTCGTCCGACCAGCTGCCGTTCCATGAGAAGCGACCCCATGGGTTACGCAGTCGCAGCAGCCTAAAGAGATAAAGAGAAGAAGTCACCACAAGAGGCAGGAGCTAAAGGAGGATCTGTTTAAAGTGCAGTTTCTTCATCTCTGCAGACTCATTTTTGCTCCTTTTATGAATGATTGCCATATTCTTTAACAACCCATTTCATTTTACAGCCTCCTCCCTACAGTGAAGAATCAGGGAGTTATAATAGAAACAGCAGTGGAGTCCACTCTCTGAAAAAAGGGGGGCAGGTGAATCACTGCTTCTGCGCAGCTTTTCATCTTCTCTAGGCTGCTGGAAGGAGGACCAAGGCTGATTTTAGATCAAGCGCTGAGGCCCAGTCTTCCACTCTGAGTGTACCATGGCACTAAATTAAAGTGGCTCTGTGTGGCTCTCCGGCAAATTGCATCTGGGATTTATGGCCCCTCTCAACTTCCCCTTACAGGTGGGACAGGAGAAGCCTCCATTGTGTTGACTCACAAAGCTATCGCGATCAAAGCGATCAAATGGAGGCGGCGTGCACCTGTTCTCCGTCGGCAACAAGCCTGCAGCCCCGTTACTGCTGAATCATTCAGCAAATCCCTGTGCTGAGTGTGCATCTGCTCGATCCATTCAAAATTCAGAATCAGTGCTATTAATATTTTTTTAATTCAAGAATGTTTATGAACTTACTTTTATGAAAAACATTGTAGAACATGTAAGTTATTTCAGGCTATTACATGCAATAAAGGTTGTTTTAGTAATCGGTTTCAATATGAAATGTACAGCAGTCATGAATAAGAGGGAAAAAAAAGAGTTTTTGTCTGGAGATGACTCAGTTATGAGTTTTGTAAGGGGAGCAGATGGCTCAGTTTTGTATATTTTAGTATTACCATAGTGAACCTGTCTTTAAAATTCATTTTTATCCAGCAAACAGCCTTTTTGTTTTGCATAGCTGGCAGTTTTTGAATAAAGGGATAATCATTATTTTATGACATACCACTGTCTCTTAATACTTCTAAAGCCATGGTTTTTGATCAGGAAAAAGCAGGTCAGAGGAATGATGTGTGGCTATAGCATATGGAAAAATCTTCATCTCTGTAGATGTCCTCTTGTATACATAGTTTCTTGTTGGCTAAACTTGAATTTAGATATAAAATGTCGACAAAAGGTACTCAGATGGATGTAAACCAAATATTTTTTTATGCTTTTTCTTGCCAGCATTATTTAATCAATCAATTATACCTAACTTAAAGAGCATCTTCAGGACAAATTTAACTGCAGTTTTATATATTATTCACAAGATTCAAAAAGTAAATGCTGATTAAAATAGGCAGTGATGTTTAAAAAAGGGTTTAGAGACTATCCATTTATCATCTGCACTGCTTATCCCTCTGAGAGTACCAGGGGGCTAGAGTTTATCCCAGCTGACACTGTGCAAGAGGTGGGGTACACCCTGAACTAGTCACCAGCCAATCACAAGGCCACATAGAGAGACAGACAATCCTTATCATTCATACTTAAGGGCGATTTGGAGTCAACAATTGACCTAAAGAGCATGTTTTTGGTCTGTGGGAGGAAGCCGGAGTGCCCAGAGAGAACCCACGCATGCACGGGAAGAACATGCAAACTCCACACAGAAAGGCCCTGACCAACACAGGATCGAACCAGCAACCTTCTTGATTCTTATGCCCTACCTGCTGTACCACCCTGCTGCCTGCTTTGCAATTTCAAAAATAGTGATAACAAACCGAGCTAAAGCTATACCGATGTATCCTACAATTTTTATACAGAATTCAAAGACATGCGCTCTCTTGTTTCCTGTCAAACAGCTCCATTTGAGTTGTAGTTTGCTCTTATATTCAAGTATAGACTGCACATCCTGTAAATGTTAAATAGAGACACACAGTATCCTGTTGTATCTACTACTTTTTTCATCTCTGGATCAATAAGGAGAGTCCAAAACAGCTTTAAATCTCATACTTTCTGTAAAAAATATCAATGACCACAAACATTTCTTTTTGTTTGGCACTACAATTGCAAACCTTTTAGTGAATCGATTGTTTACTCCAGTAACATGAAGGCTGGACGCCTACAGATAGAGCAGTTTGTCATGGCATTGCTTTTATCTAATTTTATGTAGAAGTCCACCATTTTTCCTTCAGATACAAAATTCGATGTGGGAGTAAAAGCTAAAAACATGAACAAAGAAAAGCCCACATGTAGAGAAACACAGAGTAAAGAGTATAAAAGGAGAATTTAGCCCCTACTGGCATAATGAGTCCAACAGTGCTACACGAACATGATAAGGCATGATTATTACTCGTGTTTACATGCCCTTGTGTTCATACCTGTAACCCTGGACATCCCGCACATCCAGGACTGAGTAAGCGTGTCGAGGTCGTAGACCCAGAGACTCGTAGACGGCGTCGTCCACCTTCATGTTGCCTCCTCCACAAGATGCACCCATCAGAAAGCTAAATGAGGAGAACAATACAATGTTTATCAAATTATTTTCTGTTGCATCCAAACAACCATCAAATATCAAAGGTCTTTGCTGGTATTCTATCAAAGTTTACAATTCTGGTATCGTGACAACTCTATAACAGACAACTAAGTGTCTGCTACGGGGTTGTCTATCTATCTATGTTGCAAAGACCATGCTTTATGTATAAAACAGTTTAGATACTAATTTTTATGCATACATTAAAAATCCTACTGCTATAAGTGATGATCATTGGGAAGTGCTAGATGTCTTGGTATAAATGTCTTAGTAGTCTGAACTGAATGTGTTTGGGTGAAAGTTCAGAACAAGATTTTTCTGTCTCCTTCAGTGAAATCAAACTTTGACAGAAACTACAGTCCCCTCTACTGGAGGAGATTTCGTTAGGTGGGATACTTAGCTGAAATTATTGGGGACTGCCCCAAGTTACAAGCACTTTGGGACAGAGTGAAAAGACAGTAAGGAAAGAGTTAATTTATTTAACTTGAGTGCTCTTTTTCTGCTTGAAAATATCTATCTTTACCAAATTATTTTACCATAAACCATATCTTTATTTCACCTGAAGGCCTTTGATTTTAACAAAGTTTGGCAGGGATTTACAGACAGTTAATCATAGTAAATATACCTTTTGTCTTAGTCCTAATATGTTACATAAAAAGTAGACAGTTTATGTGAAATTCTCTGTGTAAATCCTTTAAGACTGTCCAGATCATTTCTCTTTGATTTGTTGAACAGAGGAGGTTTCCTGGTGGGCAGATCTGCAGCTTGGACACTAATAACTTTGCCCCTTTGGTGTTTAATGATGCTGTGAAAGTGAAAATGTAAAAGTGAAGTTATGGAGCTTCTTATTACTGCAGGGTTCGTGCACCCAGTCCTACATTAAATCCAAGCCCTTTTGTGAATTTTAAAAAATTTCAACGAATATACGAATTCCCCAACAAAGCGGGATTACTATATCACTACCTGAATATAATATAAGATATGACACTACGCTTTACACATTATTTGTTCTCTAATTACAGTCAGAAGCCACAAAAAGATCATAAGTTACAGTAAAAGAAATTTGTGTTTACATTGCATTAAAACCATGAAGGGGAGGTAATGATTCTTCCAGGAATTAGTCAGACCCACATTGTATTTGGTGATCCCTTTGATGCTATTCGTCAACACAGGATGCTAAAGCTAGTCCATGTGAATAAACACTGATCAGACATTATGACCACTGACAGGTAAAGTGAATAACACTGATAATCTCTTCATCATGGCACCTGTTAGTCGGTGGGATATTTTAGGCAGCAAAGAACATTCTGTTCTCAAAGTTGACGTCAGAAGCAGGAAAAATGGGCAAGCATAAGGATTTGAGTGAGTTTGACAAGGGCCAAATTGTGATGGCTAGAGGAGGTCAGAGCTACTCCAAAACTGCAGCTCTTGCGGAGGTTCCTGGTCTGCAGTGGTCAGTATCAGTCTAAAGTGGTCCACGGAAGGAACAGGGGTGAACTGGTGACAGGGTCATGGGCGGCCAAGGCTCACTGATGCACATGGAAACAAAAGCTGGCCTGTGTGGTCGCTCACTGAAGAAGTTATTGATGGTTCTGATGGAAAGGTGTCACTACATAGTGCATCACATTTTTTTGCTTATGGTGCTGAAGTGCACGTGACGTTGCATGCTTGTCCATGTAACTTAATGTAACTAAATGGACATCTGCGCTAAATGAATATAAATGTCCTTGTGGTAAACTTAGACCTACATCTCCAACCATTACTGTGGACAATTCTAACAAGGCTTTAAATGTCAGTTTAATACATTTGAGTCCTTTTATGAAGCTTTAACTCTGTGGGCTTATGCTAAGGCTAGTAATCGTCAAGTAAACTGATCATTATAAACATGACAGACCAGTCAGGGTGGCAGGCAGTAGTTATGCGATGACTGGCATATATCACATATAATCAATTGCAGGGAAGACCTGTCTTTAGAGTTGGGCAAGCTTTAAATCCACCCAAAGCACATGTTTCCATATTTCCTTCACTGTGTTTGGGGGGCTGGCTCACACATCAACAGAATGACAGGTGTCAGTCAGACTTGAGGGGACAAACGAGCACAGATCGTGTTTGTTTTGGGTGAAAAGCTGCAATTAACTGTATTTCAGCCTTTAAGTGGGAACTAGTCTGGTATTTATCATGAGAAAACACAGTTAGAAATCAAGCACTGTTAAGCAACCTGTCCCAAATTCAAGCACTTTCCAAACCTTAAAAACATAACATAAATATTCAAGCACTTTCAAGGATTTAAAGCAGCCTTACAAACCATGTTACTAAGACATGCTGCAGATTTTTATGCCTCCAGAATGATGCTATAAAAAGACTAATTGTATATGCTTGTTCTGTATTCTTAAATGAAACCGTGTTAAAATTGTAATCACTCTGTCATAATCTCTCTTACCCTGCCTCTTTGGAGCTGAGCATTTTTGCCCAGATGAGGTCTGTGTCGATGGGTTCCTCCCGCGGGTTGGTGGAGCTGACCTGCAGCATCAGAGAATCGCACGGCGCCCCAGTCAGCGTGGCCAAGCCCTCGATGGCACGCCCCGCCTGCAGGGCAAAGTAAGAGCCGTGGAGTTTGGCCAGGGCCTTTTCAATCAGCGCCACCCAAAGCTGCTTCCTCTGGGCCTGGAACAACGGAGAGAGAAGAAGGAAGTATGAGTCATTGTGCTATCATTTTATTGTGTAACGTGTACAAGGAAGTTGTTTTTAACTCCAGGTTGTTTTAAAGTGTTGGCTTTATGCTTGTTGGCTCAAAGGGGTTCTGAACAAAACAACAAACTTAAAAGGTCTTATTTACTTTGTTTTTTAACATAAAATACTCTTCTGTTCTTACTTTGTCACTATAGTAAAGGATGTTTTCCCCTGTGCTTTTCCAATTTAAATTATAAAGTATGGGGTTCGAAAGCGTGTCACTTCAGCACTGGAGTGTTTGGATTTGTTTCCTCCTTTTCTTTTTGTTGTTCCTTACAATGCTTCACTGGTCCCGTTGCTGTCTGTTTATTAATAAGCCCCTCAGGTACAATCCCTCTCTGTGAAGTCCTTTGAGATATGCTTGTGGTAAAAAACCTAAATGATGAATAAGCTTGAAATAATTATACAAGGTAAAATAGCATGAATGTAAGGCAGAAACTTCACAATCAGAGGATGTGCCGTACATATCTTGGGTTCAAACAAATAAAACTTCAAAATGCTCTCCTTAGCTAGAGTATAAGAATCAGTATAAATGTCTTCTATTGAAGATTACTTCTGAAGTTTTGATTGCAGTTATTATTATCCCATGTTTTTGCTGGCATATGTGTTTGTTTGTCTGTCTGTCTGTTTGTTAGCAAGGTTCGGGAAAAACTACTGGATGGATTTACATGAAAATTTTACCAGAGGTGTGGTTTGGTCCAAGGAGGAAGCCACTAAATTTTGGTGGTGATACGGATATTCGTCTGGATGCAAAATATTCCCAAAGTTTAAAAAAAAATCCCATAGGTTAACACTGGGCAGAATTTAGAAAATCATATCTCTGCCATTTCTTAACAGATTTGCTTCCAATTTTACAGGATAATATGGGGTTCATGTCTCTATAATCAAGGTGGATTTCATCTGGATCTGATCCAGATTGACGTAAAAAAAATTGAACTTTATAATAGAAATCCCATTGGCGACATTCAAAAATGTATGTAAAATCAATATTAAGTGATGTTCACACAGGATAACAACATCCATGTATGTGCTGAGTTTGGTCCGGATCCTGGCTCTATTCTGGATCTGGTGATCCAGAATATATTTTTTTTTCAGGGGTTGTGGAAAAGCCACTGCTGGAACTCAGCTGCTTGGTGGAGGACTTTGCTCTCTGAGTGCTTTTCTAGTTAAACATCATCTGATCCTTTAATTTAGTGAAAAAATTTCAGTTACTCTTTCCTTATCAAAACTTGGGGCTCTTTCACTCACAGTGTAAAGATATGAGCCAAAAGTCTTTTCACATATTTAAGTGCATTTAAGGACAAGTTGCTTGATTTGCCTCAGGTTGCTATCCTTAAGGATAGTACGGGGCCAGCTAAATAATATCCAGTAACCTAACTTCTGTCGACTTGAAGGTGACCCAAGTGACATTACTTGAGGCAATCTATTAGGCATTAGACAGTCCATTTTTACATACTGTTGGGACAAATCCTTGAGCAGAGTGAACTGAGGCCTGAAGGGATTTGCAAAAGTCTCAGCTCTGGTAGACTTTGGAAAGGACTGAAACTCCCAGCCCCCACAGGCAACACCTAACACTTATGGTGCTTTTCCATTTGTGGTATCTGTTAAAATCTGCTCAACTCTGCACAGCTGGACACGTAGGCTGTGCTGTGTCTCAAAAAAGTGCCTAATCAAAGTGGTGGTGTAATAGAAAGTCAAGTAGATATAAACAAACTGTTTGTAGCATGTGATGACTCCATGCTGTTCTTGTGGATTGATTTCTCCAACAATTATTTTAATTAAGTGGAAAATCTGGCACCATGTACAGCAAGTTATAGCATCAACCTCTGTCCTGAGACTTCAGAACAGAGAAAGAACTGAGCCTGGACACTGTGGCACACAGTTTCTCAAGTCATGTGCCTCACACAACCCCACAACAAAAAAAAACAAAGTATACCTTTAAGACTGAGACTATTCTGAGATTACTTCTTCAACCAATTATTCCCTTCACTAAAAGCTTTTAAAGAGTTTCAAAATTGATGCAACAGACCCAGGTATTGATTTTTTTTTTCTCTAAACCTTCTCCTTCTGTGAGAAAACCTGGTGCCTGCATTTCCCACAGTGCACAATAATCACAACTCTAGCAGATTTAGATGTTGTGCAGAGGAATCCTAGATTACGTTTGGCTGAAAGTTTTAAGAAGAGATAAAGAGCACGCTACAGGCGTCTGATGCATTTTCTTTTTTAAAGCTTGTCGTCTCCCTCAAGTGACACCTTAGGGCAGTTTTGGGACTTCACTCAACTCCCACCTTCAGCAAACAGCTGTATTCAGGTTGTGCCTCCATTAACCTTTTCAACACATTTAAACAATATGGCCAAATTTAAGTCTGAGAGTATAAAGATGTTGCTTCTATCATTCGTATCTCCGAACTAGCTTCCTCTACCTTTAGTTTACTTAAAGTTTAACTATCTATTTTGTATCACCTGAGGACCTGATTGAAAAAAATGTCGCAGTGTTTCCTCTTTTTCTGACCTGGGAGAACAGGAGGTAGCCATAATCATCACAGGGGAGCATGTCATCTACGAGCACCGTCGTCCACGTCCCGTCCTTACACAACCGAACCTGGTAGGCCCCCTCTGTGCAGATGGTCCTTGTGATCATCACCCTCTCCACCAGCTCAGGACGCTCAGCCAACACTGCCAGTGCACTCAGGAACCTGAAGGAGGGGGAATAAAATTCAATGAATCAGAAAATGTAACAGTGGATCAGGAGAGACAGATGGGTGAATGAGAAATGCGTCTCAAAAAAAGAGACAATCTGAATCAAACATCTAAACAAATAGAGATGAGAAGACTTCAATGATCAGCTAATTGTGACGGATGGGTGGGCGTTGAATGGATGTCTGCTTCAGTCAAACAAGAGGACAGGCAGAGGATGTAGTTAGGAATGGCATCTGACTGAGACAGTCAGAGAAAAGGAGAAAAAACAGCAGAGCGACAAGCTGTGATGAGACTGTTCAGCTGAAATTAAAACGCTTTTTTCACACAGTTCCTCATTAACTTAAGGCCAATTCTATGTATAAGCAAAATTTGTACTCTTTGAAAATCAAGCACTTTTCATGAGCTGAGCGTCTGTGCCTTCCAGTTACTTCTCTGTTATGGTTCATTTACCCTGAAGCAAAGACAAACCATCTACTTAGCTTGCAAGAAGAATTAGTTATTCAAAAGTCTTAAAACATCATAAAATGCTAATTCCATGTACAGGAAGAAAACATCTGGGAATGACAGGATCCAACTTTAGAGGAATAAATTTAAAAAGTGATTAGACGCAGGTTTAAAAATGTATAAATTGATCAAACAACACTAATAAAATGATGACAAAATGCTAAAGTCAATGGGAAAAAAATCTTTATGTTGATGGTGCACAGTTAATATTTAGTTTATTGACACCTCTATTTATGTCATCATACATTGGAATTGAAAAATACAAATCAGCAGCACATTAGGGTGCCTGGAGCAGTGAAAGGCCCGAATCCAACAGAGGGCACTCCCAACGCAACCAGACCCTCGATTGCCTCTTTTGACCTCAACAACAGGAAGTACAGCTCGCAAAAACAGAGGACAGACACAGCAACTCTGGGCAGACAACAAAAAGGACCACAGTGAAGCACTTAGGAGTCCACACTGACAATGGCAAAAATAAAAACAAGACTGCGCCACCAAACAGCAGCTGGTTTACTCCTTATCCACAACAAATCCAGGGGTCTGTTGGCTCTCCACCCAACTGCAGCGGTGGAGGAGTGCTCAGGCCCATACAACCGTGTTCTCCCCCCCGTCAGAGGGCCCTCAACCATATTGTAAGCTTCGTGTGCAGGAACATGCAGCCCACCAGTGTGGCATCGGGAAAGGTGAACAGAAAACGATCTAATGGAAATGCCTAATAACTGTGTGGCAGCCAGGTTGGCAGGGGGTATGAGCATACACGCTAATAACTGAATATGTTCGAATATTAGCGTGTATGGTTAAAAAAAAAAACAAAAAACGATTAAGTTGGATTTTGGGGAAAAGTGACAGTCCTTACGTGTATACTATACTCACTTAAGAGTACTGTGCTAGCCTATGGAGCTATGTTAACACATCAGAGTGGCCTAAGTTGTTTGAAGCACATGTGAGAGGGTTCAGAGATGTCCCAGTACACAATATCTTTTACTCCCTTGGGCCAAAATACATTCGGGTTTTCTTCATACTCTGTCAGTGAATCTCAAATATGATTCTCAAGGCAACTTTGACCTTTCACACACACTGGTCAGCATAAAAGCGTTATTCATTTTTTAGACTGGCTTCAAGTTCAACTTAATTTATTGTGTCTTATTCAAGATTTTATAGTTAAGTCGCATGGCCCTCTAAATCAGACATGTCTTCTTGTCAAAGCGTGCATCAATATCAACAAGTAGAGCTTGAGGGATTTTTCATTGGGGTGGGTTTTAACTGAATTTTTGCTGTTATGGGAATTTACATCTTTACCTACTGGCTCACTGCTGTTTTGACAATTTTTAACACATAAATGGCATAATATGAGTTTACCAACTAGGTAGCTATTTCTCCGCTGGAAGAGCTGCTACTACATCCGCAGATGACAGTAATAATCCCTTTCAATCCAGCCGTAAAAGTGTGTTAATGCTGCAGCAATTTAAAGACTGAATCTCTTTCAGCTCTTGGAAACGTGTATCATTAAAGCTTTATTTCCATCTGTTCAAGTGTCAGCTGAGCGAGGCCGATCAGCTCTTTCAGCCTCTGATGAAAAACCAATCGGCTACATAAATTCATATAAAAATCCAATTAGCCCTGTCATAATGTGGCTGTAATATCAAAGCTTGTATCCGAGATATACTCAAGGACGAGGGGCAAGCAGAGCCGCATTACCTTTTCCTCTTTTTTTCTGCTTCTATCGGCTGGCTGAATAGAGCCGGGGTTTGTTGACTGGTTTATTAGGACAAGTGTGTGTGTGTGTTTGTATGTTTGTATGTGTGTGAGAGAGAGATGGATGAATTAGGGTTACATCCAGTTGAGAGAGTGAGGATTCGACTCAGGGGAGGGTTATTTTTTGATAAGCTGAATGCGCTGGCAATGGAGCAAAAAGTTGTGTCAGGACAACTTTGCGAGCGGCTCTCTTTTGTCAGTGGATGGCAAAGCACGCAAACACACATCCCTGAAAGGACACACAGAACAAGGGCAGAGACATAAAGTGTGTGTCCAGACTCACAGACCTGTGAATAATCTCCCTGTCTGGTGTATCTGTGCATCTGTCTAACGACACCCTGCTCCACTCTTTCATTTAATGCATTGCCTTCCAATTTTTCACTTTCTCGCCTCCTATTTCTTTACTTACTGTTTCTCTCTGTCACTGCCTCTGTTTCGGTCTCTGCTGGCTTTAAGGCCGCCATGTTCATCTGAAGCAGACCGAGATAAAAACCACAGAGGTGTGTAATGCTGTCTGTTGACCGTTTTATATCCGTCTGACCTTTCACAGGGACTGAACTGACTGAAAAATGTCTTAACTGTGGGGATCTTCTGCTATTTTTGTGCCCTGGCTTGGAGCATTACCCTAGTTTTCCTGTCATTTTCAAAGTCTTCTCTGACCAAATGGCTTGTTTCTAGACTGTTCTCCAGAGCAGTGGCACTAAACCGGAGGGTCAGGAGCAAAAGTCAGCCCTGGAGCTGTTTTCAGTGAGTAGCAAATAATGTTTGGAAAGTGAATTAATCATTACTTCTTCAGAAAGAAATAAAATAACTGAAATAATCAAATATTTCTCTTATAATTTACTTATTAATTTTCCTGTCTTCTATCAACTGTTTTAGGTATTGTAATACCTTTCATGACTGATTATTCTTAAAAAAGCAATACTGTTAGATAGAGGTGCACAACATTGGATTCTTGACGATATTCTATATGCTGATCCTTCTGGACTCACCTATACTGATGCCGATACCCATACTAATCTGCACAGTCTCCACTTAACTAAAATTACCTGTTTCTTTCACTGTGACAGATTTTTTTTTGTCAGAAACAGCTGTAAAACAATAAAAGCATAATTTCATTCACTATAAATGATACTGCTTATTTTTTAATGTAGAAATTCGATGATAAGGTCAAGCATTATGGTGCATTCATACATTCTGCTGAATTATATATTTCAGACAATATAAAGTACATACATGACTAATATGTACAGCCGACATATTGGTTGTAAATATCTGCTGAAATGTTTCCTGTCTGCAGATACTAATATTAACTCAAGTTCTGCCAATACCATATAGTGGAAAAGCCACATTTGATGTGGCACACATCCAAATATTGAATTTCATTTCATTTTGCTATGATAATTAGTAAATCTTGCTTATTTTCCCAAGACCTTGACTTATTTAACCTGCCAGCATAAAATAGCAAAGCAAGTACAAGCAGGCTCTGTGAGGTTGATGTGAAGTTTATAATGAATGACAGGCACATGTGACCGCTCACTTTTTCCTAGCTTTACTGTCGCCACCACTCTGGACAACTCCATGAAACAAGAATCATGGACTCAAACTCTAACAACAGTATATACTTTGACAGCACCTCTTTAAAATAGCTGGGGTTATCATAGTTTGGTAAAACTACAGTGACATCCTCAAAACAATAAAGGGGAGGCACATCCCAGCTCCTGTTGGAGGAACTGTGGAACCCATGTGGCTAATCATACCCATATTTTCTGGTCATGTCCGAAAGAAGTATTTGATATATGGATCCAGAAAGTTTGGGACATTTATCAAATAGAACAAATTACATACAATGAAGACTCCAAAAAGAAACTTTCACAACAAGATGGAGACCTGTACTGGCTTTACTAATGCTTTAATTTGTTTAATTTAGGCACAGACCAAATTCATGCACCATTATTTCCTGGGGTTAACTTCACACCTGTACTTTGACACATGATATCTTTGATGGGATTAGAATTTATTTCTGTATGATTACAACTTTTATTTATGACTTTCATTTCTAATTCATCTTAATGAAAATGTATTTTTGTAGTTGTTTGTCCATGTGTATTACTGTGTATATGTATATTCTTTGGAGGGGACATTTTGGTTTGTATCTTACTTTTGTAATCTATTTCTGCTGGCTTAATATGTAACTATACACATGGGAAAAGAAAAAAAAATCATAATGTATTGTTGTTGATGAGAAAAACGCATAAAAACTAAGTTTCAAAAAAAAAAAAAAAAAAAAAAAAAAACAACAAAGGAGGGAATAAAAGCAATGGACCTGACGTCTCACTGTTTGTGACTTTTAGTCAAAGTAAGGAGACGAGTTTTGTTCCACTGTCAGTTGCAAGCAGCAAAACAACATACTACTCAAAACAAAGGAAAGATTGGGACGTCATACAGTGTGCAAAACACGTTTCATTTATGTGTCAGATACTTCTGTGTTTTGTGACAATACTCTGACCTTTCAGTAGTCAACAGCGACTCTATACTCATTCACCACATTTTTGATTTTTTTTTGTCTTGGCTGGCATGGAAACATGTTAAAGGTGACATGAAAAACTGTGCCATGTGCAATGCCTAATGGAAAATCATAACAATCTGGTCAAGTTGCGCCAGTACCACACAGTGGAAAATCCCCATTTGATGTAACAAAGCCTTAAGCAGGCACACATCCAAATACTGAATTTCATTTCATTTTGCTATGACAATTAGTAAATGTTGCTTATTTTCCCAAGACCTTGACTAATTTAACCTGCCAACATAAGATAGCAAAGCAGGTTTCCTATGCTAATCTGGAGCTCTGACAACAACCACGATCATGTTATCACAGAACACAAAGTGAGATTTAAGTCCTCCACAGGTTTCTTGTTTTGCCTTTTCCCTTTGATCAGTCTCAGGTTTTGTTCCATCTTTGGTCTTAAAAGCGCATTTTTCATAAGCTGAATTTGAGAAATTTGAGTTGCATTTCTCATTGAAGAGAGTGGTGGTCTGTGGTGGGTCTGATGGCTAGACAAATTGAGAACTACTGCTCCAGAGTGATTATAGTTCAGAGAGTCCCCGTGTTGTGTTGTGTTGTTATGGCTTACCAGCAGTTTCCCAGCAGCCCTTGCAGGATGTCAGAGGGCCGCGGCGTTCGAAAGACCGACCACTTGACGCCCCGGTCTTTGAAGTTGCTGCAGTTGATCTCGTGTGGGCGGAGCCACTTTTTGATCCGCTGCTGGACACTGTCACCCTCTGGGAAGCCGACAGAGCGAGGTCCAGGGGGGAAGCTGTCGTCCACAAAGTTCACAGCGTTCTGAAAAGGGCCAAAAGAGAAACAAAAAGACATGAGAGCCTATTCAAATATTTTAAACATGACGTCTTTTTAAACAGATTAGATACAGGTTGACACTTTAGATAACAAGGGAAAAGCTTCTCATCTAAAAACCTGAAAATCCTCTCCCATTCATGCCTAAAGGACTCAGAAGGAGTACCTTAAAAACACTTTTCAAACTGCTAATGCATGCCTGGAGGACACTTGGAGCTTTGAGGACTGGCTGTTAATTTCCACTCTGAATTTCTGATGTGACACGTTTTGCAGGTGAATTATGGATAAAATGGTAACTGTGTTCTGAGGGGAACAATGACAAACTTTGCCTTTCATATTTCACATGGAAAGAGGGATTATGCACACATTTTTGGATCAGGGTATTTATTTTCTATTCTCTTCATATTTTTTTGTTAAGTGCAGGAATACAGGATAGAAGTAAATACTTAAACTGAGGACATAGACAATAATGGGCCCCCTGACAACAGAGTCAATTTGAAACTGAAAATGATGGAGCAGTGGTAGCAACATTGGCATAGTTGAATGTGTTGAATATCAAAGCCGCTAACTCTTGAGCATTAGCCTGTGTTTGTTGCACTTTTCTCCTCTTAAAATAAGTTTATTTTGTCATTAGGAGATCTGATTGGTCAGTGGACAGAGCTTCATGCTAGCTTTATCAGCTAGCTAATCTCAAAAGCTTCTACTGGAGCAGTTGTTGATCATGTTTGTCTTTCAGGATTGTGCCAGTTCACGCTGAAGTTTGGTACAGGACACATTATTAAGACTTTTGTAAACAAACCCACGCACAGATAATCAGATGTAAGAACTATGATTTGACTTGTAAATGGTTACTGTCACAGAAAATATCAGTATTAGAAATGGCAGTTGGTTGAATTGGTCTCAGGATTTGTGCTGATTTCCACAGTTGGCAAATTTCTAATTTTAATAATACCAAGTTAAGCAAAACACAGTATGAAGCATACCAGACTAACACAGCATATGTAAATGAAAAAAATGTACCACAATCCAACAAAAGAAAACAAAAGTATAACAAAAAAGATAAAAGGAAAAAATATTTGTTTTAACTAATAATCAGCGTTAAAACAAGGGTCCTTGAACCAGTTTTTCAAGACTTTAGTGTCTAGAAATGGAGATAAAAACACACACACACACACACAAAAAATAGGATAACATATCAAAGAATTGTAACATCTGGAGTCGAGGATGGGACTGCCACAGTACTAGAATTTTGATGTTTGATACAAAGCTTGTGAAAATCAACCAATCCCTGTTTGAGTAACATTGCAGCACAAATAAAAGCCAGAGGCAATCTTTATTGGAGAAAATACTGTTTTGTTAACAAAACAGATAATTAAAAAATGGTACATGCCAGTACAACTGGTGGCTAAACTGAACAAAGAAAATAAAGTATGAAAAGCCAGGATAAACATTCAAATTAATGATGAGACAGGGTAAGTCGGACAGAAGGAGGAAGTGTTTCCAAGGCGAGTGAAGCATCACATATGTGAACAGCAGCAGATCAAAGTACACCGCTATGCAGCAGCCAGGATCCAGGACATATATATGCAAATTACTCTCAAATATTTCGAAGTATCACATTCTGAAATACTCCCCATGGAGCCTTGAGCTTTGGGAACGACAGAGTGGGCTTTAAACACTGACACATAACTGCCTCTCTACTGTACACATGACCTGGACTACACGATACATTAACAGATCCAGAGACATCCAATCCGTCACTCTATCTGCCCATCTAAAACTCTCCAGTACAAACTTGAGAGGACCTACGCTTAGCACACACACATATCCAGTTTCCCTCTTTGTGGTGTCAGGAGTGGGCCCGGCATGTGGATGTTGCATGGACCTCCCACTGGTAGCTCGCAGTGAGGCGAATTGATTGGCGGCTGTCCCCGGACAATCCAATTCCGGAGCCTATATGCAGCGTTAGAAGCCAGACGGACTCACTTCAGCGAGGTCTCCATGTAGCTTACTGATTCTGTACTTCAGCAGCTTATGTATGACCCTTGTGCAGGCTTTTATACTGAGGGTTTGGGGGTCAGGGTGGATTTAGCGGTGAAGTGGAGGAGAGCGTTTTGGCCCTGAGACATCCACAAGACTGCACTTAAAACCCTCAGAGCACAGTTTGTGCATAGAAACTGGAGAGGAATGAGAGATAAGTCTGTGAGAAGTGACCATGGGTTGAAGAGAGACACTCATACAAGCAGTAGGATGATTGCTGTAACTTCTCTACTGTGAGGCAAGAAGATATAAAACACACTAAGTTTGATAGCCTGTGAGTTCAGCCAGAAACTAAACAAGCACAGAAATACTGGAACTGGAAGACTCTTATCTGAAATATTTGAAAACGTTTTCATTGGGAAGCAAAGACGATAATTTAAAGGCCGATGGTTTTGATGAAGAATTTCCCAAACCTTTAAACCCCACTTTATTACTGAATAACTTTCTCACAACAGACAAACTAAATAGCTATTAAAGAGCCACCTCAGTGAAAATACTTTTATTTACTGAGGAGTTTATGGTCAAATAATGAGCCCAACAAGTCTATTTCTCCACTGTTTACCACACCTTGTGACCTTTACAAAATTATATTTACTCTGCATTTATACAACAACAGAAGGGCACAAACCACACTGCTTGAATAAGATGACGACCTCTAAAAATACTGTGCAACATTGTTATTGTTACTGGGAATGCGCCGATAACTATCCTACAGCAGGGAATACTGACTGAGCCTGCACAATGTGACGTAGAGCTGCTTGATTATGGAAAACATCTGAATCACTAGTATTCTGGTTGATATTGAAATCAAGGTTACAAAGGTCAATCATTCATTGATTTTACTACATCAGTGCAAAACTTTAAAATAACCAAATCATATTTTGTTTACATGCAGCTACATCTAACAAACTCTACAAGTTATCTTGCAACGTTTAAAAACTGATCCAAACTTTTAGTACTATTTACATGATAGAACTGATTCTACAAGACAAGGTTGAAAAGCAATTTGATTAACTAAATTATAACGTATTTATTAAATAAGCAAATTTGCTGTATGTAAAATCTACACAGTGGTGGCTGAAGTTGTTTTGAAGGTGTGCAGTAAGGATGGGCGTATTGATATCAAGTATCAAAGTATCTTTACTGTTACAAGTACTTTTGGTATCAGTTACTTCCCTATAATCAATTCTAGAGGAGTTCTCTAACAAAATGTTTATCTGTGAAGTTCTATGGACTGTATTCAGTCTTTCTCTTTCTTCGAGTCAATGCAGCACTACTTTTTGTGTCATGTGACCGTATCGGACAGGACATACGCTCAGACACAGTTTTGTGGCAAACTAATGTAGAAATGACAGAAAAAAAGACAACATAATGCTATTATGCATTACTTCTCTCCAAAATATGTTTTAAAGTCACCTTTTAAATAACATAGAGATGATTATATTTTATTCAAAAAAATTTATAAAACAGTGCAACATAGGCTGATAAGAATAATTGTTTCATTTGTACTTACAATTTTGGAATAATTATCAATTTATCTCCCCCCCAAAAATTTTAATTTCTATTTTTATGGTGAAATATCTACTAAATGTATTCTATTTAGATTCAGACTTAAGACTAAACTCGCTTGAAGATCTGAAGAACTTGAGTCCAGACTACGGGTGAATCCCAATTGTACCCCTTAGCCCTCCCCCAGGATCTTGCCCCTTTGTCTACCTTTTCCCCTTGGCCCTCAAAACAGAGGGCCAAGGAGAGGGGGTGAAAACACACTCCTAGGAACAAGATGCCACTCGATTCCTGCTATGTCATCACCTAGAGCTGCTCACTGGCTGTGTTGTAGGCAGAGGTGACAATAGCTGTAGCTACAGCTGCTAAAGCTAGCTCGTTATGACGAGAAATTCTAAAATACGACCAACAATTCAAAATGTGATTAATACTTACTAACACCCCTTTCCCACTGGCCAAAAAACCCGTTTAAACCCAGTAACAATCGGCTCCTGTGGGCAGTGGGAAAGGGTCTAATTGGCATTTAGACCTAGGTCAACTGACCCTGCAAGCGACACAGGTTTTTGGTGGCTCGCCCCCGATTGGCTGCAGTGGGAACATCACACCTGGGTGAACCCGCTAATTTATGGAATGTATTTGGCATATATTTGATCCTTCACTCTCCCATCATAGCTTTCCAAATATATTATTTTTATTTTACATGTATTTACTGGAGATGTATATTTCTGTGTTGAGGATGACTTCACAGGTAGAGGATTATTTTCACGCTGTCTCATCTGCAGGTTAAAGTTTAGTTTACTTGATGACTAAACCACCGGGGCCTGTTGATGTTAGATACAGCACTTCTAAATATGTTCTGGGAAACTCTGCCATGTGACTCAACATGTTTTCAAACATCTTTTTACTTCCAGATGGAGCTGCAGCTCAATATGTATCCTGTTGCACTCATCTCTCAGACCCTGGACATGTTGAAGTCGACTGTTTAGAGTAATTTGATCACCAGAAGAAACGTGGCCTGTAGTGGTGTTTGTAGGGGGAACACTGAGCTGAGTATGGTTCAGCTACAACATGGCTGTTAAACTGTAAAAACACATTATAGAACTAGGAGGCAACTATGGTGGTGACGTAGAGCAAAAAAGTACAAAAAAAACGGCTAAAATCAAATCATACAACTAGAGGTAAGAGGTACAATAACAAATAAAAAGACAACGTAACAAATGAGCAACAATTAAAAATTCAACTACAAATAAAAATACACAACAGAGAACACATCAACAAAAAACAATGACAATCAGACAACACACCTGTAAATTAAAGGACTGAAACAGAAAAAAGTAACAAAAATTTTGAAGAAATGACAATAAAAGCAAGTGAAAAAACATAACAAATAAACAAAGCGACAACAAAAATCTAAAATCTACCAACGAATTGAAAGACCAAAACAGTTACACAGGCGCAACAAAAAACAGTGAGAAAAAAAGGAACTCATAAAAAGACACAAAACACGATGAAACCTCAAAAATGCCACAACAGATTAAAAAAATAAAAGCACATTAACACTAAACACAAGAACCTGTCAGAAGACCGACAAATGCTAAACACCAACTACAAATAAAAAGCAACCAAAAACTGAAAATGAAAAGATAAATAAATAAGTAAACAACTAGAAGGTCTTCAAGAGCACAGACCTTTGCCAAAGCATTTACACTCTGCTGAGCGAGTTATTATCAAAAGAGTGGAAAACTACTGCGTCAAGTAATAGTAAAAAAATATTTTTAAAAATCCTGGATCTGCATTTGGATTCGAATAACCACCGAAATGTAATCACTTTTCTCTCGTGCCATGACCAACATTCCCTCATAATGTTGTCAAATCTGTTGAAAGCTAATTGAGTTATTAGCAAAAAAGTTGTAAAATGACCCATATTGCAACGTTTGGAAATCTTCTAAAAAATTCCTGGATCCACATCCAGATTCGGATCACTTCCAATTCAACTCCAATTTCCATTTCACTGCATGACCAACAAAAATACTCAAATTTGTTCTTTGGTTTTGAGATATCCTGTTCACAAACAAAGAAACTAACACCCACAAGAACACAACCTCCTTGGCAGACGTAATGACACAAAACACAAAACTTTGAAAAAAAAAAAAAAAAACATAATGAAAAAAATAGACAAAGCTGAATAATGTGTGATGTTCTAAAATGTTATTCAGTATTTCAAAACCATGACAAAGTGCAGGGAATAAACAAAAACTATTAAGTCTAACTGCTGTTTTTCATGTTTTACACAATAATTGTGGTTACAATATGTTTTCACTGAATCATCAATGAATCCAAAGAGCCTTTTTTCCATCACTAAAATGGCACCAATTAATCTCGGGGTAGCAGATGCTGCATCCAAATGGTGTGAAAGCATAGCTATTACTCCAAGGCCTCAATGCAATATTTAAATGTGTGCATGCTGAGTGAGAAGGCAATGCTTTTTGAATAATATCCATCTATCTATTATCTGTACCAGCACAGGGTTTGTTTGGGCTAATGACGATCCCAGACGTTATTGAGTGAAGGCAGGGTGCAACCTGGACTGGTTTCCAGTCAGTCACAGGGCAACAGTTTTTGTTATGTGTTTTTTGTGAATTCAGACATCATGCAGGTGGAAAAATGTGATGAATAATTACACTGCACAAAAACCATCACAGTAAACCCACCCTAGTCTTCTGTTCACAATCTCTTTGCTAGTTCAACTTAAATATATGCATTTTGTTTACTTTCAATACCAACTAAGGTTGAACTATACAAATATATATATTAGTATACCTCGCTGTGAAATGTGTGCATGCGCAATGGTCTAATTGTATCATGTGTAATATCAGCACGACTCAAATTAAGAAGTGCATTCTTTTGTGCTGTTTAACGAAAGGTTAAACCTCCGTTTCCATCATTACTTTGGCTTTTTACAATCAAAATCCAACTGATATCACCACCAGCAGGCTCAGAGACTCAGAGATCTGACCACAGTTTATGGCGAGCCTGTGTTGTTCCTGCATATAAAAATATAAAATGTACAAAGTACAAATAATATTCATCACAGATATGGTGATGTTAAAGTTCAAAGAGTGACAGTGTTAAATGAGGACTGTCGGGTGATTTTTTTTCCTCTTTGTCCTAATTTTTTATTTTACCTTTACTTTAAAAAGATTTGTCATATGCACCTTAAATGAACACTCAAATATAGAGACAGTAGGACATTTTTAATCTTCAAAAACAGCCTCCAGTGCCACAACCACAGACATGTACAACCACTCACTGAGACCCAATGAGTTTTAGAAGTTAAAAATATGAAGCTGCTCATGGAGAATTTACTTGTCAGGGTACATTTTTAGAAATACAAAATAAAATAGGTCTCACATAATGGAATTGCAAATTTGGTTGTACAATTTACGAAGCAAAGTGTTGCTACACTCTCTCTCTCTGTCGATGTGTGTTTACTCCAGTGACTAGCAGACAGCTTCTATGTGCAATTGAAGAAAAACTGGGTTTATTAAAAAAATTTGAGATCCAATTTAAATTATTTCACATGAAAAATGCACCATTCATCTAAAAAGTTCCCCAAAAATATTACAATACATACTGCAGCAGGAAAAAATATTGCAACATTATTACTTTACGCTATCATTCAGTCCAAATGCAAACCTGCATTGTATATACCAATTGGTATTGTGTTGTTATTATTATGCATATATAGCTAGGGTACTGATTAGTCACCTTTGCAATGAGGTACAACTTGTTGGGACAGTACATGAATGAGCAACACAGCTAAACGTGTAGCTCATTAGCATTCCCAAAAGTGTCAAAATCGCTGCAACTGGACGCTGGTGTTCCTGTGCGCAGTGTGGCAGCTTTATTGGTGTCAGCCCTGGTACCATTTCCAAACTTCTGACCAAGTTCCAAGAAACAGGAGGAGTCAAAAACAGACCGTAAAGGGGGTGTCCCAGGAAGACAACACCCCAAGAAGACCGGTTCCTCACCCTGGCTTCACTGAGGCTTTCTTCAAGGAGAGAAGGGGATTTTGGCAAATTTTTCTTAAGAGCTACCCACATCTTAAGCTGTGTTGCTCCTTCCGCAAATGCACAATCCTTACAAGTTGTGCTTAATTTCAAAGATGACTAATCAGGCTTTCTAACAGCAAAAATTACAAAACCAATTGATATTATTAAAGTGGGAAATTAATACACCAAAATAAAATTTCCATTTTTTGAGGAGCATAAATATCAATGAGTTAAAGTATAAATCAAAAAGCATAAACAACTTATACCAGATTTTAAAAAAATCATGGACAAGTTAAAGCTATTTTAAAGTCAAATTCATTTTAAAGTTAAATAAGATGATCACTGCTTTTCAGCGCCACTGTTTGTATTTCATTTAAATACATACCTAGAGTAATTTTCCATGCAAACTAGAAGATAAAAAACACCACCAGCTGCATTCCTGCGACCTTCCAGACCAAACATAAGCAGTGAGCATTAAAGGCCTTTTAAAAGATTGCAGCTGAAAATTTGTCACAGACAATCTATTCATGCCCATAAAATTGGCAACAAGAAGCTATAGAGTGGCATTTCATAGTGCAACTCTTCTAAAAGTCAAAACAAAAGCATCACAGAACTGCCTGGTACTTACAACACTGTCACAAGCAGCAGTCACAACTTACCATAATCCAACATGCAACCCCCCAAAAAACAAAACAAAAACAAACAGAACTGTAAGAGCGACAAAATCCAAGGAATAGGCCGTTTTAAGTGAGTCAAGATGAAAATAAAACAAGTAAAAGTCAATCTGTTGCCATGTAGATGCTTCCTGTTGATCCCTCAGAGGGTGACATGGAGAGTGAACAGAGGAGCAGCGTGCAGTCGAGCTGCGTTTTCACAGTTCACAAGCGGTGCTGATGGCTGTTAGGAGCGTTTACCCCTCTGGTACAGTGAGTAAATGGACACACTCTGGGGCACTTCCATCAGGCACGCACACACAAACACACACCTGGTGTCTTGCACCAATAAAGGAAGGTAAAAAAGTGAAAAGGTGAGGAAAAGAGAAAACTACATCCCTGCTGCAGAGGAAAATAACCACTCTGTCTAAAGGTCATTGATGGGTTTCGATAATTTGTGACTTTGTCACGCTGTGCTATTTAAAAGTGTACTACTTCTGTAATTAAATTGATCAATCACATCCAACTGTGCAAACACTTCATAAACAATGATTGCTGTTACAGAGATTAACCAGAAGCCTGGCAAAAAATGACAGTAAAGATCTTCAATGTTTATTAAAGTTTATTAAATGTATTGTATTTATAAAAGATCTTTAAATAATGTTGAAAGGACAAGAAATAAAAGGTGTAGGGCTTGTTATTTGTTTGTTTTTGTGTGTGAGGTGTGGTGGGTATAATGTTTACGTTGTTCTTGTTGATTTGTTTGTTTGTTACATCGTCTAATTGAGTGTCTGTGTCTGTTGTCTTTGAACATTGGATGAAACTATAATTCCAAAACACAATTAAAAGTATTTTTTTAAATGATATTTTCCCTTTTAAAGTTTGTTAATAATAGGGGTGAGCAGAAATATCGATTCAGCAATGCATTGCAATTATTCCCCTCACAATTCAATATGGTTTCAGCAAATCCTCTGAATCAGTTCACCTCCTGGCCAGTGGGGGCACTGTGCACCTTTTCAGTGTTTATTCAGCTGCTGCCAGTCGCAGACGAAGACATGCTTGCAGAGTGATAGCCAAACATGAGAGGGATTTAACGGCAGTAATTTCTGTGTAAATAACATATTTTCTGTGTGTTTTATCGTCTTTTTGATCATAGTTGTTTTTCTATGGATTCCATAAATAGTAATTTTAGAAATATCAGAGGAAGAAATGTTAAGGTCTCTGTCTTCAGCTGGACAGGAACTGCTTCAGGGACTTCCATCAGAAAAAAACGCCTGGACATGGTCTAATATAACAGGCTGTAACATGGACACTAAATGCTGTAGGCAAACAAAAATGTTTGAGTTTATGTAAAATAGGTGAAGTTTATTTTTTGTCATCTCAGAAAATTTCTACATTTTCATTTACAATTGTTTATGAAGAGAATCCTGTGGAAAATTCAAAGCCATTTTTATTCTTTTCTTGTAATTACACACTGTTTTAAGCATTTATAAAATAATATTGACAAATACTTGCAAGCATTGTTTCCTTTTATTTCTCGTAAAAAAAAGGGTGATAAAATATATTCAAAGGACAATTCCTGACACATTTATTGACAAAAAAGACAAAAAAAGACCAGGTGGACATTAATTATTATAGTGTTAACTGTCGTGTTTTTACTTTTGTGCTCCATATGCACAAATAAGCTATTACTGTGCAAATTTTTATTTTCAGATGTTTGCTAAAAAATATGAGGTGACATGCCACATATGTTCACATTGGCATCAAAATAAAACAAAGCCAAAAATTGTCAACAGCTACTCTAATTATTTGTGTATTTCTGCTTACTGAATCGATACTGAATCGAATCGCCACCCAAAGAATAGAAATCGAATCGAATCGTGAGGTTCTTAACAATGCCCAGCCCTAGTTAATAATACTGTTAATTAATCGACACCTGTAATTAATGAATCACTACAGTAAGTAATTCTGTTGTCCCATTCAGTAACATATCTGAATTTCTTTCTTTGAAGGCTTCTGAGGCCCTGCTGAACAAAGCTAGTAAAAGCATGTTGTTGACTGAATACAGACAATGTTTGTGTCCCTTTTCTGCACTACACTGCCACTTCAAGGAGGTCCCAGTATACTTCAGAGCTAAAAAGCTGACCAATAAGCTGCTTCGCTTAGACGGTTGAAGAAAAATGTGTAAAGTCTATTCTATTTGTCATTATAGAGCTCCTACTTTACTCAGTACTAAGGCTGTCACCTTATATTGATATTCCAATATTTGTTCAAGCATGGGGGTAAAAATCCATACTTGAACTATAAATATATATTTAAAATGAAAACGTACAGTTCAGTGGCACATTAGGACACCTGGAGCAGTGAACCACCAAATCCAACAGAGGGTGCTCCCAGTGCAATCTGACTGTCCCTTGCTCTCTTGGCTTCAACAACAGGAAGCACACATCAAGAAAGTAGAGAGCAGACAATGCCACTCCTTGGAAGCACTTTGGGCTCCACACCGCCAATGGCAAAATAATAAACAACGACCGAGCTGTGTGTCGATTATGTGCAAAGCAGCAGGTCAACTCCTCATCCACAACAAATCCACAAGCCCACTGACGACTTTGTCAAGTGCTCAGTCCTTGGTGATCGTGTCCTTGTCGGCATGCCCCATGGGAGGCACAGAAAAAGGCCATCATTGACATGGTTACAAGATTCAGACGCCAGGACATGTGACCTCAGGAGAGGTAAATAGAAAAATGACTCATGGAAGTGCCTAGTGTCTGTGTTGCAGCCGGGCTGGCAAGGGGGTTGTATCAAATATCTTCGGTCTTTATTGTGCATACTTGAAAAAAAATTGTCAAATTAGATTTTTGGGAAAAGTAACAGGCCTACTTAGAAATTATGTTTTTGTTTTAGTGAGAAACTTCTAAAGAATATTTAATCGCAAGCGTCAAATTCTGTTGTTCAAAAAAGTCTTGAAAGAAGATCCTCACCAACAAAACAAGCATGTAACCTGTGACTTGGTCAAACTGTGCAGGTTAAACCCAAAGCTTTTACCACAATGAAGCTTTCATTGCTGGTGTTTTGTTGCTTGCCAAGTGCTAATACCTTAACAAAGATGGATTAAAAAGGCTAACACTTTTTTGTAAACCCATTTTACCCCCGCTTCATCTCTCTGACCCCTAAAACTGGGCTGCGGTACTTGATGCTGTTAGCGATTACACTCACTACAGGGAGGCAGATCTTTTCTGCTCCTCTTCTCTCTGCCTCTGCTGCTAAAAATAGGCCAGCCCCGTGTTCACCTTAACACGCACACATATACACATGGAGCCAGCCACACATTGACGGCTACACTGGAGAATTGAGTGCAGTCGTGTGGAGAGGGGTGGAAGGGGATGGGGATGGTGGAGGGTGCAAACGGGGGGAAGCATATTTTGAGGTATTAGCGGAGAGGAGGGAAAAGAAAACAGGATGAGTGTGTGGAGATGGATGTGATGGAGGGTGAGGACTGTGCTGAGCGCTGGCAGGCAGAGAGAAAGATCTTAAATATTTGTATGAGAAAAAGAAGAAATAAAAAGGAGTAGCCCATCTTGAATTGGGGGGAAAAGGAGAAGGTGGGGATGAAGGTCTCGCTGATATCCTTCCTTCCTCCAGAGAGAACTCGCCTCCCACGCTCGCAGCAGTGAGCCTTGCGACTTTCAAAGAAGTCATTAATAATGTATCCAAAAGCTCACTTCAAGCCATTGTAAACATGGCGTGGTAGGTGCTGTGCAGATGTAAGCAAACACGCACGAGGCGCCAAAATATTTTTAGGAGGTATAAATCTGCCCCCGTAGAATAAATAAGCCCAATCTAAACAGTTCTGCTTTAAAATCCCCTCATTTTCAGAGGTTTAATTAGCCTAAGAAGGTTAGCCTTATTAGCATAAAGCTTTAAATGGTCTCAAATGAACCTTTCTGACAGCCCAGAGAAGCATTTCCATGGCAACATAACAGGCTTATGGGAGATACAGAAATGTAAGAGATGCGATACAAATGAACAACATTAAGGTTGCCACATGTCCACTGTGTGGGCTCTGATGAGGATGTAGTATTTTGAAACAGCTGTGATGAAAGTAAACAACTCAAAAAAAAAGAATACACAGCAAAAAAAATATATACAGCACAATGACAAATGAGAAAACAGAACGAGACATTGAAAACAAAGGCAAGAGGGGAGGGAATAAAACTGTAAATATTTTTAAAAACAATTATTAGTGTCATGTATTTGCTTAATTGTTGTGTTTTTAATTGGATCTTGTGTTTTTCTTCAATGTTTATAAATTTTTGTTTTTGATTTGCTGCTTTGTTTGTCAAATTGTTAATCATTTTCAACTTTTTTTTTCATATTTGTTGTTTATGTCCCACTGTTGTAATTTTCAATATGATTTGATGTTTTTAGATAACTAAATGTGTTTGTTATATGTTGTTGTCTTATTAAACTTGTTGCAGTGTTTCTCAATTGCAATTGCCAATGTTGCTTTTAATGTTTGCTGATGTGTTTCCTCAATTTTTGTCTTGTTTCAAATTTATTGTTATGTTTCTGAATTGTTCCGTATTCTTACATACTGAATGTGTTTATGGATTTGCACTTTTATTTTTTTGCTGTTTGTTTTTTATTGTGCTTATCTGTAACTTAGGGGTTTCTATTTAAGTGTACTGTTCTGGTATAGTGGTTGGTTTACATGCTGTTTATATTCATTGATGGGTTCTTTTCACATTTGACTATTTTCATTGTTATTATGTTTTTTGAATTATTACTGTATTTTTGTGTTGCACTTATTTACTTACTTATTTGTTGTTATATTAATAGTGCTGTCATGTTTTTCCATTTGCTTCTATGTTTTTCAAAAACTCATGCCATTTATAATCGTTGCGTTTTTGGATTTGTCTATTTGTTTTTCGATCTTCTGTTTCCCCTACTTGATACAGTGTTTTTCTTATTTCTAATTGCGTCTTTAAAATTGATATGTTTTCTTGATTGTACTTGTTCTCTTGAATTTGATGTTGCATTTTATGTTGTTTCTGTGTTTGTGGATTTTACTTTTTATATTTCAATTTGTTGCAGTGTCTCCTTTTTTGTTGTACTGTTTATGGATAAGTGGCTCTTTTCTTCCCATTTATGACTTGTCGCTTTGTTTCTTTTTTCAGTTGATGTCAGTTTGCTGATGTGTTATATCAATTGGTTTTTTATTAATCGGGTTTTACTTAACATTGTCTTTTCTTATCTTTTGCAGCGATTTCTTCCTTGTCTTTGTGTATTTAAATTTAGTTGTTTTTTTAAATTAGATTTGGTGTTGTGGTTTTAGGTTTAGTGTGTTTTTAATGGTTCGTTGTGTTTCTTTAATTTTTTATTGTGTTTTTCAGTTTGTTTTTGTGTTGTTGGATTTCTGTTTTGTTTTTAATGGTTTTTTAAATTGTTTGTGCTGTTTGATGTTGTGTTTATTGATTTTTTTTTTGCTGTGTTTCTTTTTATATGTTGTCAACCTTTACAATTGCTGCCATGTTGTCCAAGTTGTAGTGGTTTTTAATTTGCTGTTGTGTTTATAAATTATTTTGTAGTGCTTTTCAAGTTGTTGCCTATCGGCTTTGTTGTTGAGCTTTTTTTTTTTAATTCATTGTGTTGTTTTTAGTGCTGTTTTTATTTTTCCCGTATTTCAAAACAGCTGTGAGGAAGCAATGGTGTTGGTGTTTGTTGGGGGCATGGAGGCACCTCTTGTTTTTTTTAACAATGAGAGAAAATCAGCTGACCTCAGAGCCTGAGCTATGAATATTAAAGCAGCAGTGCAGGAACTAGGATAATGCATCATTATTTTAGAGCTGTTATGACAACAGACAGGCCTGTAATTATACAAGCATAATTAGTTTTTCTCCTTTATGAAAAGAAACACTTTGATTGACATTTATGCAGGTTAATGAAAATAGCGAGGGTGTTGTAATATAAAAGGAATCATTTGCTGCCTTTTATCCTGTAATAACTTTGGCAAAATTGATACAGTGAGGTTTGCTTTAAAGGGAAATTACATTTGGAGGGATAAAACTGACAGGTCTGTGATGATACAGAGAAATGAATTGCATTTAGCCATCTCATATATTCCTAAATAAGATCATTAGGTTGTGGTTGGTGCCATATAAGGACACAAACTTCAGATTCAGACTGTGCTATCAACGTTTAAAGAACTCCAATTTCCAGCCAAGTCTTATCAGACCAAACATTCAAACCTGGACTCATTGGAGCTTCGCAGTTCAGTTATAACACTCTGTCATGAACTTTTAACTCTGAAGTCCTAGGTACAGTGATGGAGGGCAGGTTGTGTAAATATGAAACAGAGACACTGCAGCTCCAATTGTGGCAGACATTCACCCACTGGTCGTTTAAAAGTCTGCTAATGAAGCGGGAGCAAACGGAGGCGACGACAAAGCCTATTAGAATTTCTGTGAAATTAGAGAGATTGAGGGAGTAGGAGCTCTGCCAGTATTAACAATAAAAGGAAATAAACAGAGGAATGTTTTCTCTGAGAGTAAATGTTCACCCTGTGACGCAATCATCTAAGCTGATTTTCTACTTCCCACAGTGAATAAAAAAATGCTCTCATGTTCAAATCAGAGTTGTTATCTAGCATTTTAAGAGATGCACAAAGGACCTTCTAGATTTCCAAAAATATTCAGGATGAACTGCATGCATGCAGGCAAAAATTTTCACCCTAACTTATAGCATTTCAATCAATAGGACCCAGGTGGAGTTGCATGTCTCCAGGGTCCCATTCTCAGATGCACAAAGCACCCTGACAGCGTTCTGATTTTTTCTGACTGAGCTTCTGTGTCAAACTGAAACCTTCGTTGTGTACAACACTGCAGGGGAGAAAGTCTGTAGAAATGAAACAGACAATGGATTTAGTTCTTGTTTGTGCTTACTCCTAGTTGGCTGGAAGTTGGTTAAAACTGTTCTGTGTGCAATTTACTGGCTGCTTTTCTTCTAACTCTGGGTGATGGTGTGTAAGATGAGCACTGAAATCTAATTTTGCAGAGCCGGCATACTGAATACGTCATGTCAAGCTCTGTCTCACCTGGGACACGAAAGAATCCAAAATGCACTGATGCACTTGCTTTTAATAAAGGAGGAACAGGCTGGATTTTTCTTTGCTGCTCCATACAGAAATATCAACCAAGCAGCATGCTAATGGGCTAACTTTGGCAGCACCACCAGCTAGAACCAGCATGCACCCAACAACAGCTGTGTACTCCAGAAGCCTTTGCAGACAAATAATACAAGCAGCATGTTGTGAGCCCTTGATATCAGACAAGAAACATCTTTTAAAAATCTATTCTTGAAACACTGGATTGATTCAGGATTTTACAGAGTAAGAATCCGGCTCTGGCACTAATTGATTTTTCAAGACAACTCTAGTGAATACCATCCGCTCCACTGAGTAAATTCAATTAAATTTAAGAAATGTAATTATAGCATTAGATTATTTTGCTTCATCAGGCCCTATGGCTATGTCATGCATCACACAATGTCATTACAAGTCAAGATCCCATCCTCCAGTTTTCCTGGGGAAATGACTGAAAAATTGGCTCAGGACAATTTCCAGATTTTTTTGTGGGTGCTTATGGGTTAAAACCACTATTAATGGTGCCAAATGCTGGAAAATTTTAGTTGTCAACTCTGAATTATAGAACACATCAAACCAAATGAGAACCCTTCAGCTAGTATTCTTAAGTCATCAAGAATGCAGGGCAAAGAGACCTAAATCATATAATCAGTGCTACTGCTGGATGTTAAAATGACTAACTGTGCACCCATGTTAGTCTTAAATGTTTATTTTTAGATGTATCAGCCATTGGGGATGTTCTATATATAGAGGCTTGTATGTTGTACCAATAGATGGATGTTTTACTACAGCCAGCAAAACAATCTCCCTTTAACTCCTGAAAGCCTGCTGTATCATATTTGATAAATACTTTTATGATACCTCCACCTCTATCAATATGATCAACAAATTACGAAAAAAAAATCTGAATACAATCAGATGAATGATAAAAATGTCCTCAAGGAGATGATCAGTTCCCAAAAAAACCTTAAGTATCAAATGAGATACAAAAAATATATATGTTAAATTTTATGGAAATTTTGATTTTTTTGGATTTCAGTAGAAAGTGAAAAAGCATTTCAGCTCCAAAAAAATAGAATTTTCTGGCTATAATTTATGTTTTCAGGCTTTAAAGGGTTAAAGGCACAACAAAAACAACCTCGAAGGTTGAATGTGTGAGGAGAGGGGTTTTTGTGACCTGCTACGACCTCTCTCTTACCTCTCTGCAGAAGCTGACAATGTTCTCCCAAAGCTCCTTGGCCTCGCCCTCATCATTTCTCCGGCGGGCCTCAACATGCATGCTCTCCCTCCTCTTCAAAGGCTTAACCACCTTACGCAGGGTGAGGTACTGCTGGGGTGTGTGGCATGCGGCACAGTTCTTGGCCTTGATGTCGTTGATCAGCGTGCACGCTGGGCAGCTCCACTGTGAAACCTTCTCCTGAAGGCTAGATGAGGCAGAAGAGGAGGAGCTGGAAGAAGCCATAGCAGAAGATGAAGGAGGAGGGAAGCCTCGACCTTGTTTACGTGTTTTATGACCCGAGGAGGCTGCAGAAGAGGAAGGTGTGCAGGAACATGAAGCAGTTCCGGGCCCAGTGGGGAGGCCACAGTGTGTACAGCAGCGGGGCAGCGGTGCCTGCTGCTCCTGAAATCCGTGCAGTTTGGAGGATCCACAGGCAGAGCACTTGGGGGCCCCGGTCGGGTTGCGCAGCGTGCACTTGGAGCAGGCCCAGGTGCTAAAGTCCGGACTGGAGGGGCTGGCTGGGGTAAATCGTACCGTCTCACAGCCTACAAGGTCAATGAGGTCAGCACCAGCGCGTGACGATCGGCAGGCCTCGCACTTGGATGCGCTGCCAGAGTTGGGCAACAAGCAGCTAGGGCACTTCCAGGTGGGGGCGGCTGAAGGAGCCACAGGAAGATGGGGGTTTAGGGGGTGGTGAGAATCTTCTTCCTCTAAGATACTGAGGCGCTTGCTGGGGTAAGAGGGTTCCTGTGGTTGGGCGTGTTTGGGCTTAGCTGGGCGCTGTGGGCCAGGCTGGGGGGGCGCGCTGGCCGCTGAGGGGGAGGTGGGACTGGGAGTGTTGTTGCCTGGGTTTGGTGGGCGCCCCGGAGGAGGCACCTCTCTTCTGCTGCGGGGCACTGGGTTGTTTTGTAGGGAGGAGGAGAATGCTGTAAACGGGGAGGAGAGGGTCTGAGCGTTGATGTGGGGGGGCTCTTGTGGGTCACAGGGAGGCGCTGGAGGGGAGTCATCTGTGAGGTCTATGAGTAGAGGGGCAGTCCCGGCCGGATGGACAGGAAACCCCACTACAGGAGTACGCACCTCCGGCACTACAAGCGCCTCAGGGGGGATTTTAGGCAAAGAGAGTTTCCTGGGTCCACCGCAGGCAGAGCACGATAACGCCACAGGGGTGTTGTGGAGGGTGCAGCGAGGGCAGGCCCACCCAGAGTGCTGCCCCTCTATCCCACACACCTCACCATTGCTCTCCGACCGCCGCAACACCTCCTCCTTAGCCGGGTGCTGCCCATGTGGCTCGAGCAGAACTGAGGGCGTGACGGCTGGTGGTGTGGGTTCAACTGGAGCATGAGGGAGACCGTTTGCAGTGGCGGCGATGGTAGTCGTAGGTGGCGTATGGGTGGCGGGGGACGGTCCGAAGCCGCAGACGGAGCAGGCCCCTGATCCCTGCGGGTTATTGAGCGTGCAGCGTGGACAGGCCCAGCGGTGCTCCTCGGTGCTGCTCAACCGAAGGATCTGGTTGAGGTCCGGTTTCTGGCGCGGCGCCTCACAGATGGAGCAGCGAGGAGCGGCGCCGGCGTTCAGGAAGGTGCAGCGTCCGCATGACCACTCGCTTCCACGCACCGCTGCTGCCATGGAGCCAGGAGAGTGAGAGTGGCTGCAAAACAGGAAAACAATGAGTCAAAACAAAGTAATGAGTCAGTCTGCCACATAACTGCAAATGCTTTGTAATGATGCATGCATAATAAGAACATCACTGTTCAATCATCTGAGCTATTTCAGTCGTTGAAAGTCCGAGCAAAGTAAAATGAAAAGACAGAGAGAGGGAGACAAGAAATTACGAAATAGCAAGAGGATAACATGGATCCAGTTAACTTAGGGGAACTACGTAAAGGAAAAGAGGGCAGCGGAAACATCGAAGGCTACAAGAGGAGGAGAGACAGGTGGAATTAGAAAAGAAAAATAGAGGGCGAGAGGGAAAGATTAGCCAGTGCAGGGGAAAAATCAAATCTCCCTCCTGGGGGCTCTCAGGGCAGTAAATCCATACACAATGGCCACATGATTAGAGCCAGCAAGACAGCACACACAGAGGAGGAGCCAGAGAACAGAGGAAGATGCTATTTGCCTCTGAATATGTAGGAAAGTGTTCTTGCAAGGCTAGAAATTTGTAACAAACGGGCAACATAAGGTTGTCACATGCTGACTAAGTGAGTGCGTGGGGAATCAATGTGTTTCCAAATAGCTGTGGGAAAGAAAAAAAACAACAAAATGATAACAAAAAAGTATAACAGCAGATAAAAAACAACAATGTGTTATTGTTTTAATGAGGGGCTGTTTGTAAAATTTGTAGTTGTGTTTTTGGCTCTTTCGTTGTGTGAAATAATCTGTTTTTGTATTTTATGATAATTGCCATTAGTTTCCTTCAACAATATTTTCACTTTTTTCAACTATTAAATACTTTTTGTGTTCTTAAAGTTGTTGTTTGATTTTCCATCTTTTGTTGTTGAATTTTTGTTTATTTGATCAGTTGTTCAATAACATGTTACATTAATTAGTTTTTGTGTTTTGTTACTTGCTGTTGAGTTTTACGTTGTATGTTTTTGTCAGGCAACCTTGAACCATACCTTGAATGTGGTATCATTTCTACTTTGATGTTATTTATCAATTTTGTATTTTTAGTATTTTTAATTTGGTTGCAGGTTTTTCTGACTTATTTATGTGATCTCTATATTGTTGTATTTTTCAGTTTTGTGTGTCTTTATGCATACTTTGATTAACTGAAATATTGAATTCTTTCTTTTTAATTTGATGGATTTATTTTAATTTTCTAGCTTTCCTGATTTCTTGCTGTGTGTCTAGCTGTGCTTTGTGATGACTGTATGTTGTGGTTTGTTAAACATGCTTTGATTTAAATTATTGTTGTGATTTTTAAAATGTGTTGCTGGGTCTTGAATTTTGTGGTTGTGTTTTGTAATTGTTTTTTTTTTTATGTTTTTAATCCTTGGTTATATTTATTATTCTGTGGTATTTTTACCTTGCTCTTATTTTTAATCTGTTGTTATGTTTACATTTCCTGTTGTGATATCTTAACAGTTGCGTTTTTCAGATTGCTTTGTTTTTGGCTATGTTGTTTTGTTTACAAATTTGTTCTTGTTGATCTAGATATTTCTGTTATTCAATTATGTCTTTAATATTTTGTGCAATATCTCCTTTTATTGTTCAGTTTTAATTTGTTAATTTTTTTGTTGTTTATTTCATTTGTTGATTTGTTGTTTGTTATTAGTTGTATTCTCAATACACTGTTGTGTTTTAAAATATGTTGTTTTCTTAATGAATGTGCTATAAGTTAGAATATAAATTTGTTTTGTTGAGATTTCTTTTCGCTTGATGCATTTTTTTTTCCTTTTTTTTAATTGTTGGGTGATTCAGTGGGTATATTTTTTAATTTGTTGCTCTGATTTTCAAATTGTCTTTTGTGTTTCCCTCGATGTTGTTTTTTTCTCCTTTTTTAAATTTTGGGATTAATTACTGTGCTTTTAAATCAGTTGTTGTGTTTAAGGATTTTTTGCTGGCTTTTTCAGTCGTTGTCCCAGGGGGGATTTTGGGGCAGTAAAACCATACACACCAGCCACATGACCAGAGTCAGAAAGAAAGCACAAAGACGTGAGGAGTCAGAGAACAAATATGTTTTAGCTTCTGAATATGTGGAGAACTGCTTGTTGAGTCACACTGACTGACGCTTATTTAAATGAGAGGAAAAAAAACATGAGGGATCTCTACAGCTTCATTGTAGCACTCCTCTCTACCTCTTTTACCCAGTGCTAATGCTAATGCAGGGGCAGACAAGGGGCAACTTAAGGTCACACTAATCCCATGCCCAAATGAGTTTCCAAATGAATTTCAAATACAGAAGTCTATTCTATTCTCCCCACGATTATGATTCTGGTATTTTGACTTAAAAACAATCCCTTCTGCTGGATTAAACACAATTTAAAACAACTACCTTCAGTGGTGCGGAGAATAATGTGAGCAGAGGATAACTAATGGATTCAAGACTTTAAATTCAGAAGCATGGGGGGCCCCTGATTGGTCTCGTCAGGCTCATTGTTTGATTTCCACCTCCTACACTTAATAATACCCTAAAAGCAGGCTGTTGCGGTGGATTGACTCGTCCAATCCATCCTGTGCCTGCAGTCCAATCAATCCGACATATTGAATGTGGGTATATTAGGACCTTTGGAGGGGAAGCAGCACAGCTGGATACCTCAAGAGATCAAGAGGGTTTGGAGAGAGGCAGATGCAGTTTGTGTCTGGACAAGCCAATAAATGTCACTGTCACTCAAGCTACCCATGCACGAACACCAACACAGAGGAGGTAGTGGGGGGACTGTAGCATAGTGTTGAGTAAGGTACAAAGAGATGGAAGATGTAGCCCACAAAATGACAGCAGAGCTTGTCGATATTGTCACATTCATCCCTCTTTTGGAGAGGGAGCTGTGTTGAAAGTTCCCCAGGCTGCTGTAACAAAAGCTTTTGTGGGGACAAATTGGTTTGTGGGTATTTGTGAAAATGACTAGAGTCCCTTGTGGGTTTTTCAAAGCAAAAAAAAATGTAATCCTTTGTTGCTTCAGTTTAGAGCATGAAAAAAATCAAACGGTTCGTGTGACATTTTTTGTCACCATCCCTATTCACATGTGCATAAAATGCTGAAAAGTGTAAAATTCACTTTTAGCTGTAGGTGTGAACAGTGAACACAGATTACTCTTTCCAGCCCCTCAAGTAGTAATTCTGAAAAAACTTTGAGTAAACTGAAGTGTGAAAAATATTTAGGAAATTCAGCATAGGTAAGATGAGGACAGGGCTGTCATAATCAGGTTTTTGCCTCCAACCTCTAAAGATGAGATCATCAGACACCAACATTTACATGATATTCATATTTGTAATGTGATATAGCAAATTCTTTAGCTTAACCTTGCAGTGCAGATGGATCCGCCTGAATGTCTGTTATCAGGCAGATTCATCTAGCCAAGCTCCAATCTACAGCCACTGCATTCATCCCAAAGTGCCATGGCTTAATCAACGTCCTCTACAAAGTCCTTTATAAAAAAAAAGGGATATGTTTGCGCCACTTTTTAAATGTTTTGCTTGTTTCACAAAGTGGTTTATGTTCTATTCTTTACACCACAGCAGTAGCATCCGCATAATATCTGATTTGCTCATAATAATTGATTGAATGAACAATCGTCCAATCACCTGCTGGATATGCTTTTGAAAGGTTCTGCCCATTTCCAAACACTTTCTATAGGCACTTTCCCAGATGGATAAGTGAAAGATATTTAAGGGTCAATCGGGGTGACAGGTTGGTTTAAGCAGCTGGTCAGCAAAATAAGTTTTGTGGTAAACTAAAGACTGTTTTATGCTCGACGCATCTGCGAGGTGTCTGCACGGCCAGCGTGATGTCACATTTAGACATGCCCCTTCTAGTGGGTCCTGTGCAGCAGATTTTTGCCTTGCTGTGACATAGATCAGATGAAAACTTTTTAATTTTTTTAACAAAAGCTTTTCTCCATTACTAACAGTCGATTAAAGTGCTTTATCTTCATTTATTCAATTTCCTCGTCAAAACCTAAATTTCCTTATGTTAAAATAACATTTGAAGAGATCACGAACCAACATTCATCTAACAGCGCAGAGGAGCAGTTGTCATCAGTTCATGTTTAATGAGAGCAGCGGTGGGCAACTGGCAGCCCCGAGGCCACATGTGGCCCTCATTCTAACTCAGTGCATCCAGCCAGTCAATTTAAAATATCAAAAAATGTATATTCATGAGGAAAACATGACAAGCTGCCCTGAAAACATTATTAAAGCAATACTTATGAGAGAACAGATACAAGTGACTTTAATTTTACCTGCAAAACTCCCTTATGTGCATTACTTAATTGTAATTTGCAAAGATACAAAATTAACTGTTTGTAATATATAATTGAATAACCAGCAAATAGTCTTGAGAGTCGAGAGTATATCCTTCCCTTTTCAACAATCTGGTCTTCTGGCACTGAGGATAAAATTAACATGGCCCTGTCAGTAACATCCTTAAATTTGAGCATCTCCAGTGATTATGTTTACATCCTCAAACTGGCATGAAGAATGGAGCTATCTTCATGCAGGTATTGAAACTACTTGATAACAATTTTTGCCTGTAGTGTGTTTTGCTATTTTTCTTTGTCCAGTTAAGGGTAGCACTTGCATGAGGGAAAAATCTGTCATTATTGCCTCCTTTCTGTGTCATAGCTTGCCTTGGGAGGTCTTTCTTCATCCAACCACTACACATTTCTGGAAACTCAAAGATTTAGGGGCAGAAAGTGGACTGCATATGTGAAACAGGCAACTGATTAATTGTAGGTAGGACACATAGCGTGCATTCTGGTTGGCTGGCATATAAGTCCTGTCTTTCACCATTACAGCATGTGTCCTGTCCTGCTAATTTCCCTTAGTTCAACACCATTAAACCCTTTCAAACCAGGCATATCCTCAGAAGCCAGGGAAACCTCTTACCTACAGAGAAGCTCAGCACGCCGTCAACACCTCCCATCAGCTCTCCTGCTTTTGGATGTCTTTTTGTATATGGGTTCCTGCCTTTGGGTGTGCACGCATGTAGCTATATTTATTTGTGGACAATACACAGTTGCTTGTTTTGTTGTCCAAATATATTTGTGTTATCGTTTGCCCCTGGCCATCAGTGGAGCAAATGCATGGAAGGAGAAGTCACGGTGCTTTAAGTCAGGAGCCATTAGTGCTGTGTTTCTTCTCCTGGGCTCAAGTCAACACTACAGTATAAACCAAGGCAAAGAGGGAAACTCAACTTTTCATCAATATAAATGAGCCAAACTATGAAGACACATCTAAAGACAGCAGGATAAGTGTTTAGCCTTTTGTTATGTTTATTCTTTTATCTGACAGTAAGATCTGCTTTGCTCTCTTAGTAACTGTAAAATATTTATTGCATCTCTGAAGGATCAGTCAGTGAGGAGGAATCTAAAAGAGCATCTTAATTGTTTCTAAAATACTTTCTTTTGAGTGCTTTACGTACGATACCATTCTTCCCCTGGCAACCTGAAAGGTGTCCTAAGACTCCCCCAAACTAGCTCTAATCAAAAGGAGGCCAAATTAGCCACATGCTAACCAGCACTTGTTCGCACTGCTCTCCAAAGATCAACCTATTTGAGGGCTGCAAACAGCAATGACAACAACATGTGTCAACACATCACGTCTGATGACAGGTTCTTCCCCGTGGTCGTTTTCATAACTGTCAGACCTCTTTCATCTCCAGCGAGAGACAAAGTCACAATGTCAGCCACATGGAGATGTTGTCAAGAAGATTGATTTGGTAACCGACAGAGAAGAGAGATGGAAAAGTTGTTGTAATCTTATTGTGTCTTTCTCGGTTTGCATCATCTGAAGAGAAGCTTTTTCTTCACAGTAACTAGCCTCTCATTTCTTATTTTCATGACCCCTTTTAGAATACAGCTCCAAGAATTCAGGCCTGCTTGTGGTCGATTAAGGCCACACGTAGGCGGGTATTTTTGAAATTGCAGCTTGTTTTCTGTAAATAAATGGTGTTATAGGTCATTTAAAAAGCACATTATGTAAAACTCCTGCAGGGTGAAGATTTTTAAAAACTCTGTTTAGCACATCCCGCAACCTTGCAGTGCAGCTAGAGTCGCCTGATACAATGTGGTTAATCAGGTAGATCCATCGCCAAGCTCCAATCTACAATAACTGCATGAGGCCCAAATCAGCATGGCACAATCAACATCCTTTAAAGTAGGAAGAGGTGGACACTTTGGGCCAGAATACAGCAGGAAGTGACTGCTTATACTGAGGCTCCGTTTATGCCACAACGCTGTCACCAGATTCGTAAAGGTTTTTCCTTTGCGTTTTCAAAAGCGCTCTGCGTTCACACGAATCTGCGAGAAAGTTTGAAAATGCTTTAGCGTGCATGCCAGGCCAGTGGTAGTGTCAAATGTAGGTTTGTAGGGAAACAGCGGTGTTCCAATAAACATACGCTTTCCGGTGAAAACAAACTTTTCACAAACAACAATGGCAAGTGGACGCATGAAGACACAGGAGTTTTTGTCTGGATAACAAGCCGAGCACAGTGTGCAGCACACATGTTGCTCAGTAAATGGCCGAAGCTGTTGCTGTTGTTTTGTTGTCCCTGGGATGACCTTCATCTGAAAGAATACTGCGCATGCGCCGCACGTCATCGTTTTTACCTGAAAACGCTGATTCCTGTGTACACGGAGACAGATACCAAAACGTTTTCAAAACTTTTCACTCTGGACCCTGGTTTCAAACGTTTGTGGATTCAGGCACTCCAGGCACCGTTCTCATGTAAACGGAAGGTGCAAATGCAACAAAAACTCTCCGTTTTCAGTCGTTTTCATTGTCGTGTAAATGGGGCCTGAGATTAGCATGGATGTTAGCAGCTTAAGTAGCAGATTTATCAGATCTAACTGTATTTCTTTATCAAATTAAAAACAAATAACACTGAAAGTGTTTCTCAATAGAAATTATATTTTTACTTGACTTCCAACATGTTTGGGCAAGAGTTTGTTCTTAGAACAGGCTTACGTTTTGTATTTTTATCTGTGGCAGTAGCGCTCACCTTCAACATTATCTGACTGGCCTGTAATGAATGTGATTGACAGAATGATCGTCAAATCACCTGTCAGATATTCTTTGAAAGGTTCTGCCCTTGCTAAACACTTTTTATGGGCTGTTGCCTAAATGCACTGGTGAAATATTTTGAATGGTTCTTCAAGTGTGTCAGGTCGGGTGTCTGGGTGTTGACAAGGCATTTATTTTGGCCATAAACATCACGCTCTGCCCGACTGCTCCTGGGTGATGTCACACTACGCAACACTATCACTGCTGTGTTGCAGCGGATATTGATACACTATGGCTGTTTTAATTGTTGCTGAGCCGAATATCTACATGCCAACACACTTTCTGTCTCTCCCTCACTATGCTGCTGCTTTAGAAACACTCCAACAATACAAACACTGTCTATGTTTTGGAAGAGATGTGGTATTTTTGTTTCATAAGTGACCATGTTGGCTGGTGATCCATGACCAGCCCTTTATAGACTGACAGGAAAACTGCAGGTGAACTCCCTGCTGTGTCGGACAAGTGTAAGCAAGACAGAACATTTTCTGGGTAGGTTTAGGGAGGCACCCCATTTGTTAGCCACATGATCAATCGAATGACTAATTACACTGCAATGGATTTACAAGATGGTTTAACTGTTCCTTTAATTTTTCATAAAAACATGGCAGCAGCCACCTGCCACTGTCCTCTGTGGCTTCAATTCATGACCACTGCCATGAAGCTGTAACTCCCCATATAAACAAAGGACATAAACAGCTAGCTTTGATCGTACCTCACGGGTACAGCATGGGTTGGCAGCATTTTGAAAGGGAAAATGTAAATGGCACTGTGGGTAAGCTCTGTTGCGTTACACTCATTTAAAACCTCTTTACTGAAATAATAAATGTCAATGTCAGCTTTATTTATATAGCACATTCAAAACAGACGGTGGCCTACCAAAGTGCTTTACAGTAAAATAGGCAGAAATAATTAAAACATTTAAAAGCTGTAAAAAACAATTAAAAAAAACAATACAGAGAAACATACACGAAAGACCCAATAAAAGCAACTATACTCCGCCAAAGGCCAAAGTGAACAAGTGCATCTTCAGCAAAGTTTTAAAAGTGGAGAGGCTAGTCGCAGTCCATGCAGTGTACGGTAATGCGTTCCACACAGTGGCAGCCGCAACTGCAAAGGATCGATCTCCTCCAGTTTTTAAAAAGGATCGCTGAACGACCAAGACCACCTGATTGCCTGATCTAACCTGCTCTGGAGGGCTGACGTAACCTAATAAGGTCAGACAGGTAATCCAGGGCCAGCCCATTCAGAGACTTAAAAACAAATAAAAGAATCTTAAAATCAATCCTGTACCTAACCAGGAGCCAGTGAAGTGAAGAAAGCACCGGAGTTATGAGCTCGCGTTTCTTTGTCCCAGTTCGAAGACGAGCTGCTGCATCCTGCACAAGCTGCAGGCGGTTAAGCTCTGACTGGTCGATGCTGACACACAGGGCGTTACAATAATCTAAATGAGATGTAATAAAAGCATGGAAAACTTTTCCGGCTTAGATAAAACTTTCCGGCTTAGATAGGATTTAACTTTGGCTATGAGCCTCAGCTGAAAAACCTAAACTTGACCAGTGAGCTGACCTGTTTGTCTAAATAATGACATTTGACACTAACAAGGAATTCTAACTGCAAAAGGACCAAAGCTGGTGGTCTAACTATATTCCCAAACCAATCAGAATTTCCCTCTTAAAATTAAAGTGTGTGTCATAAATGTTGATTTTGTAGTTCAAACGAAGGCAAGTTTGTCTACATAAACACTGAAAGCTGAGGTATTCTCACATCTTGTTAATATGTTACTCTCTGATCAATATTTAATCTCATTTAAAAAACAAGCCTATAAAAGTGCTTGTGCAAAACCTGACAGGTCCTACCATCATAGAAACTGTAAAATATCAGTATGTATGTTTTTTCAAACTTTGCAACAACTCACAATTAAAGTAAGTCTCAATTTTTAATGTTTCAATCTTCTTCAGAAAATAATTCAAATTAATCGATTTAATTGACATATTTCCCAGCCCTAGGTCAAAGCATTGCTAATGTTAGCCACACTACACTGTGCAAACCAACTTCACCTTTTTACTGACACTGTGACCCAATGTTAACTAAACTGAACTTAATATTCAAGATTCTTTTTGATTTTCCAAACTTCAGACCTCGGCTTTTCTCTGTAATTTAGGGTTGTAAGCATTACAAGGAGTTAAAATCATAGACAAGACCTGAATTTGTCATCAACAGCCATCTTAATTATCACATTATCTGTTGTGTCCCACTTAAATATGAAATGAACACATGATGAACAGCTTCGGCCTCAGTTCTGTGTCTTTATCAAAAGCATGCATACTAACACCTCTGAATGTACAGAACACGCCCGCAGCATGCCATTACAGACTGTGATCCCCGGACCCTACTTAAAAGGATGCTTTCCATGAACATGCTCCTCTTACTCACAAGAGAGTGTACAAACACTTACACACGCAGACACGCACACACACACCTTTTGTCCTTGGCCCCTGTGTTCAGTGGAGCTGCTCTAAAAGTGCCCACTTCAGCTCCTCAGCTCCTCAGTGTCGCAGACCTGGGCGGCTAGCCAATCGCTTACAGCAAAGAGAGAGAGAGGGGGAGAAGAAGAGGGAGGACTCACCTCAATAAAGCCTATCCTTTTTGCAATGAGGCCCTTATTGCAGCCTGCTGCCCATAAAGTGCCCACGCACTACTCTGAATTCACTCAAGTAAGACTGTCAATGACCCCTGACCAGTATTTTCAATGCTTCACTGAGAGTAAGACAATCATAGGACACTTCCACCGTCTATTACTGTGAGTCAAAGCTCTAAAAACTATGCCACAGCCAGTAAGCCTGAATCATTATGGTAGTTTCAGCAAGGAGATCTACAAGCATTACAGTAAAAATGTACCAACAAGACAGATAGAGTGTGTTCAATCTTACAATACAACTCCATTCACACTTGCAAAAAGATCCTGAAATTATCTGGACAAGCCATGTGTGTGAACACAAACAGACAAGTTTTTCACCCTGACTTTAGCCGGATAATTTCCTCATCTAGTATTTTATATGTGTAAAGTCAGAGTAGGCTCATGTCTGAACGCTGCAGTGAATTATCAGGGAAATTCACTGAGGCGAGTGGGGAGGGCTGTTCACATCATCCTGTACGACCAGGAAACCAGGAAAAGGGAGACTTCGCAATCGCTGAAGCGGGAGAAGTTTATCTGATTGTAAGGGGAAGTGCTGAACAGCTACATCTGAAGTGTTGTTTCCACTGCACATCATCAAAGTTCTGTAGGACATCTGCTCCTAAACGATAAACACTGGTCTCCGTATCCAAATAGCTGCCTCGCACGGCTGTTGGATACGGAGATGAAACCCTGCAGCTTTCTGTCTCTGGAGCGACGCTGCTTCATATTCACCTCTGTGTATTTCGCTGCTCCTCTAAACTCTTCCATCGATGCTGTTTAATATGTTACACTAGGGTAAGAATATATTGTTCATCTGCTATCATATTATGAGCACTGACTTCCACCGTGTATATCTGACATCATGTGCTGTATATCAGTGACCCCAGACCCCCTCCACCTCTTCTCCCTGTCCAGCAGGGCATACTCCCTGCTGAGAGGAGCAAGTGTGAACAATCCCGTCAGTGAATTACCCAGCAGGCTGTCTGGATATTATCCGGATAATATAATAATATCAGCGTTGCATGTGTGAAAAGGGCTTAACATACATTGCAGTGTGAACAAGTCTGGCCAGCGTCTCCTGGCCTTGCCGGGAGACATTTGGCCTTTGTGTGACAGTCATTAGCGCTGCCCTTCCAAGGCTGGCCAAAGGCCCAGGCCCAAGGGGGAAGGCGTGCTACCTAATGTAGCCATTTGGGGGCAGAGTTCACTTTGGGTTCATCCCAAACATACCTGACCACATACCTTAACATCAGCAGTATAGATAGGATTGGATGGTGATTTATATAACTGATCATATACTGTGTAATTAAAGTGTCAAGCTGGTTAAACTTAAAACAGTAAATGAAGTGTGTTATATTATTTACATTCTTACCACTTTTGTGGGCCTAGAGCCAACAACAAAGTCAGATACCTTCTACATGAAACACATTTTTCTGAACAGACAGTTTCAAGTTATCGAACAAACATTGTCCAGATATCCACAAAGAAGTCTCATTTTTTCATTTCAGAGTGTTTTCTAAGTATTGTAGTTTTGTAAATATCAAAAGCATTTTTTTCTGAATTTAAAAGCAAAGTTTTCTTAGTTAATAATATCATGTTTTAGTTTTTGTCTAATTTTTAAGTGTTCAAAACAAATAATACCAATTATCAAGTTTTTCAACAAATGGTTTCAAACATTTAAGTTTTCTTAACAATATCAAGTTTTCCTGCATTAGAAAATTAAGCTTTCCTGACACATTAAGTTGTTCTGCCATTCAATATCAAGTTTCACTCATAAAACAAATCCAGTTTTCCTAATGAGTAGATTCCTTTTTTCAAAAATTGAATGATTGTTTTGGACAGATAAAGCAATGGTTTCCTAACACACAGTTGCAGATTTACCTTACTAATAGATGTTTTTTTTCTGAGAAATAAAACCAAGTTTACCTTGCTACTAGTAAATAGTAGTAATAGCGCAAGTATTTATTCTAAAGATAAATGTAACTTTCCCTTACTAGTAGACCATATATCTTTATGAATATCAAGTCTATCAAATGACATTTTGGTTACCTGAAAAAACACAAACTTTGAAAATGTTTTCTAATCAATCAAATTTAGTTTTTACAACATAAAAAACAAGTTTACCAACCATGCAAAACAAAGTTATCATTAAGTTTTAGACACAAATAAAATTGTCAAAACAAATAATACAATGCTCTCCTTGAAACAATATCGAAGAATCCTGACAAATAAAACTTACGGGTTTACTTACCACTTACAATATCTATTTGCAAAACCAAGTGTTAGTTTGGGGAGCAATTACTTTATGTCCCTGAACTTATTATTTTGCCTAATTTTCCTTGAGTGTCTTTCACTCCTGTAAACTTGAGTTTTTACTGAAATAACATTAGAGATGCAGTGTTGTCAGGTGGGGACCTCCTGGGAAGGTTTCCTACTGTCAACTGCGCTTGTGCGTCTTGCCCATTGATGAGCAGCGCTTGGCATGAAGTGGGTTGAAGGGGCCAATGCAAAACAACAGTGCCTAAAATGTGATCAACAGAGGAACCACTAAATAAGTAACAAAGTAATCAAAACATAGAAACTATTGTTGAAATTGGGTTTAATTGATCTTTAGAGATCGGTAACACCTGATTTGCACCTGATGTAAGAACACCCCTTATGCTTTAATATCAGCATTTACATCATGAATACTTGGTATTCTTTGCTTTAAAAATGATCAACTTTTCTTCAGTATTTAACATTAATAATGAATAAAACTGTTAGGCCTGTAGTGCTTAAGAGAAAAATGTCACCAACTATTCATACAGTTCAATGGCAGCTGTTAGCATTACTCCTGACATCAGACAAAGCTCAAACACTAAATGTCTGAGTCAGCACTTCAATGACATTATATAACATGTCCTGTCTGTCACTCAGCTTACAGCAAATGTCACATGGGGTTACCATGACAGTTCCTCCCTTGACTTTTTTATATTTTGGGGGGAAATTCAGCAAAATGCTGTGTCTCTCTAAGCCTGCACTGTCAGCACCTTGACAAAGTGAAATGCCTTGTTCTTGACAGTTGACTCTCTTTGCTTTTATCTTATGTGTGCACTGCTCTGATAACAAATAATGACTAACTTTTACACACATTTTATCTAGCGTATACATGCATGCTGTGATAACATACAGAGTGAGTTTCCTGATAAAGAAACCTATCTGACAGACAAAAAAGAAGAACTCCCTCTGTGAAGCCTGCTGCGGTACAGTGACAGCAGCATGCATTAAAACATAAATAATCAGCTGCAAGCTTTCTACTGTATGACACCTTTCAGGAAAAATGGGGACTGGTGTGTTCTTTATCTCCTTATGTTTCAGAAATGATCATATTTAGCATGGGACTCAAACCCTTGGGTGTACACGGAGTGTGGCAGATGCTCCGATTTAATGATGTTGTCAATCAATACAGTGTTGGGTAAAGCTTGTCACAAGACATTAAATCTCGCTCTGACAGGGAAATATGGTTACTTCTTAGAGTTATGTAACATCAGCTGAAAGCAGACAAATGCTGCAAGACAAGATACATCACAATGGATGTAAGATCTATATATCGTCACTGTTGGGCACAAACATCCCATCTCCAAACCTGCTACTTTTCAGGAAATGCAGAAAACACTCTTCTACTGAATGGATGAGTATGTTTCTGTCTCGATCTTCAAAAACTGTACTTTAGTTTGGTTAAAATGTAACCAATAGCACTGTTTTATGAAAAAAGTGAAAATCATAAAAAATGGAGATACGAGGTATGTGCTTGATAGCATCGATATGTTACCATTTTTATGACTTCTTTATCTTTTGGGTGGGAAAAAAAATCAAACATGGCTAATTAAAACTAAAATTACCACAAATTCTATGATGCGATGATTAATAATATAGTATTTTGTAGGGGTGTAATGATCCATCAATCTGGATCGATACATCGATCGGTTAAGCAATGATCCAATCAAATCGATGGAAACTCAAAACATCGATCAACAACGTCATCCTCAATGCCTTTATTTTGAAATTCTGACAGGATATCCGTTTCACCGCTTCCGCCCAATAGCACTTTGTTCTTAAGTTTCAACTTTACAGGGTTCTCACGTCTCACACATTCAGTGTATGAGATGCGTATGTGTAGCGCCCACCGAGTAACACTGCTATATGCTAACGTGTAGCAACACGCCCTTAGCATCACAGAGCTAAACGGGAGCTTGACATGTCACCCAATCAAAAAATAGCACTGCTGTATCCGGGTAAGCTACGGTCGATCTGACAGCAGAGGATGCATACTGCACACACGACGGGAGTAATCACACGAGTACAGTAAGTTATCTTATCATTTGATTTTGTAGCGCTCTGATCAATGAAATTACTTATTTTATGAAAGGACAACAGTGAGAGCTTGTTCTTATTCTTCCTCCACACCTACCATTAAACATTGAAGCGAAGTCTAAAAACACCTGACTACTGTATGTAGCTGATTGTGTTAAATGTATGCATAGTATGGTCTTAAATCGATCGAAGGGCCCTGAATCGTATCGAATCAAAATCGAATCGTGGCAGACTTTGTGACATCGGCAAATATTGTATCATTGCCCAAAGAATCAATATCGTATCCTATCGTCATGAAACTGGTGATTTACACCCATAGTATTTTGTGTTTTGTAAATTGCACGTTAATGCAAATTTAAGTCAAAATTAGTCAGAAACAGTTTAAAAAAAGCTTTCGTGCTCTGTATGACAGATCTTTTTGCATGTTTCCAATAATACATTGTGGTAGTGTGAAAGCCTTTACCTTTATTAGGACAGTTTTTATTAAGTTATATTTTTTATGAAACTACATGCTAGTCCTGCTCAAACTGTTGGTGCAGGTAAAACAATAAATATTTTAAATCTTCTGGTGTGGGTAAAAATAAACAATGCAGGACGGTAGTTGGTGAGATAGAGGGAAATTTTACGCCAGCAAATCCTGGTTCAAAGCTGAATATTTTGTTGGATGAAATCATGTTGTCAACTCTGGAAAGGACAGCATCTCTCATTTCTAATGTTTAGACTTATGTGGAAACCTTTTCAACCTGATTCCTGCTCTTCATCTTCTCTATTGGCCAGAAACACTGATGGTGCTATTGGCCTAAACATGAGACATTTAAGGCTGTGGATGCCTAATTTACCAAGAAAACAATTAACATCCTTAGTCTCGTTTGTGGTGAGAATGACTTACCAAAGTATTTCTGTGTTTGTATGTGCCACATAACAGGAGAAATGGCACTGCTGCGTCATGGTTATAAGATACAGAAATCAGCCATCATACCTCTGGTAGCAGCATGCATTAAAGTCCTGTTCATGCAGAGAAAAATCTGTTTTAGTTTTTAAATCATTTTCTGTAAACCATCCATTGTTTCAAGAAATGTGTCCATCCTCATGAACACGCTGAAAATGCTGTATATATGCCACGCCTGTAAGTGGTGCTGTAACACTGCCACAGACCAAAATCAGAGAAGACATGGAGCCTGCATATAAAAAATGTTTGATGTAAACAAACAAAACAAGATGTGGTGTATGTTGTTTTCCATGTCTGTCAACAGAGCAGGCAAGAAGGACTGCTACTCAACTTTCACCCAGGTAAAAGTCAGTCACCTCTTCTTTTCCTTTCTACATCAATCAGATTCATCGTAGCTGAAGCTGAATTCTCTTTTTTTTTCCCCTACCAAAACCAATAAATCCAGGATACAAACAAATAAAAGGGGCAATGCAGAAAGTTCCCATCTGGTCTGGTCATTTCTCTTTTTTCTATTAGTTTACCAATAGACCAATGTTGCTCCAGATGTGGTCAAGCGGTTAGATATGCTTGGGGTTTTGAGCCTGCTGGTCTCATCGCACCAATCAAGTGACTCAAAGTTTTATAAGTTGAAGTAGCATGGTGTCCAGCCAGCTCAGCATCTCACTTGGAGCCCTTCGTTGCAAGAAGCCATTGCTGGGTAAAATGCTGAGCTGATATTAATTTCCTTCATTTTCTGAACAGTGTCTTTCATTGGTTTAATCAGTTCCTATGCTGTTTTCTGACTGCTTCACTCTCTCTTAAGATTTGAGTTCAAATATAATCATTTGGACTTTTTACCGCTATAAAAAAGATTCCCCTGAAGATGTACATTACCCTTCACTTACCAGAAACATTCTCCACTTGATATTTTAATACGTATTCATTTGCCATTAGCTGTGACCTTTCTTCATTTAATGTAAGCATTTTCCAGGGTTATTTAACCTTCTCAGTATCCATTTTGAATCAGTTATAATGGAGTAATGAGGAATAGGCTTTATTAACCAGGAAAACTCTAGTTAAACTGGCTGTGCAGAACTCCCTCTGAAGAGAGGCACCAGATGTACCCCCCAACAAACACACAAATGAAGTGAGTCACCCCTGTGATAAATATTTACAAGCCGAGTTTTGTGTGCGTGCAGGGAGAGAAAATGAGCTCAGACACTGTAGCTTATAAAATGTTTATATTAGACAAATGTCAGGGTTATTGCGCACTTGATGATGAACTTGTTTAATAGCTGTGACCTGGATGGAAGGAGCTTCAAGGACATAAACACAGGTTTTGTGAGTGCTGGGATTTCAGCTTTTCTATGGGTTTTTGTCAGTAACACAAACATCTTTGGCAGATGGAGCGATCATGTCAGCTGAGCGGTGATTCTTGTTAAATAGTGCAGAACGTGTTATTAAAAAATGAGAATTATCAGAGGCCAATAGCACGCCCTTGGATCAGAGATGTGATAATAAAAAGAATAATGAGTGTTGAAACAAGCTGCATCTGAACACGCCCAGAAAACTTCAGTGACGGTGATTAGACCGTCACACATTCTTTAACACTCGAGAGAAACTCCAAATGGGAATTTACCATTGAATGTGTGCAGTGGTGTTGAAGCAGGGAGGTGTATCACTTTATTGTGGATTTTTCTTACTCCCTTCGCATAATTCCCCTCCTTGCTTTTCTAAAGAACTGACGAGTCAGGGTCAATGACTTGTGGTTCTGACTGTTACAGCCTCCTCCCTACCTGGCAGCCAGGTTATATGTTGTGGCACGATCCTGAGTCACCACTCAGCCCTGACAGCTCAGTAGACTTAATTCACCACAACAAACATGGTGGAACTGAGCCAGGGGTGGCTACTTATCTAAGGTGTGAATCTGGAGCCAGGACTTTAGACGTAGCTAAAGAGTTTCTGTTTTGACATGCAGAGAATCAGTGACGCGAGAGGAGGGATTGAAGCCTTAAGCTTGGCACACACTAAAAGATCTTAAGGATCTTAAATGACTTTGGAAACGTGAGATACCCCACACATGACAACAAACCAGGGCTGCACAATTTTGGCCAAAATGATCATCTCAATTCTTTTGATTCCATCCAGTTACTGATCACAATATGGGTGTCAAGCCACACAAAATTAAGGTCACAATTTAGTTGTCATTCACAGTTCCTGCCTGTCACAAGAGCATCATGTCACTGGCACACCTAAGTATTGCTAGTTGGAAAACCTGTATTAATAGGGCCCTATAAAATCTGCATTATTTTCTCCCAAATTCTGTTGTAATATTTCCCATATTCTGTTTTATCTGTTTTAATTTTTTGAGAATTTGGTTTTTAGAATTTTACGCAAATTTAACCCCCAGACACAGTATAAAGTAATGAAATATAATCACTCACTCTTCAGGTGGTCCTCGCACATATTTTTAAGGGTCCAGTCGCCAGTATATTAACAAACTTTGCAGAACATTTGATTGCCTAACACATAATAATCGTTGGGAAACTGCTCTGCCCTGTACTAAGGAGTTAACCAGGAGCTTCGTAGCTTCATTGCCAGCTTAGCCTGTGTCTCAGGCGGCCGCTTCGACATGTTTGCATTGTTAATGAGGGGAGGAGGAGGGGGAGGGGAAGTGAAGTGTGCACTGTCCCCAACCTTAGTGACCCCCTCAAAGATATGTCCTTTATATTCCGAAAAAAAAATTACGTTTTATTCCGAATTTTTTTTTTTCGTAAACTGTCTGTCATTTCCATGATGTTCCAGGTTTCTATTGAATGCCGCTTTTAATGTCCAATTCCGTGATTCCTTCTGCGATTCCATGATTGCCGATTTTATAGCGCCCTATGTTAACAAAATTTTTTGGCCTACAAAATAGATTTTAATGATGCTGTCATCACCAGATTAAACGTACATATCATGTTGTTGCACTCAAGGAAGGCTTAACCTATGCCCCACCAATAGATTGCAGCATTCAACTACCAGCCACAGGGGCAGTTGAAAAAAGTGTTTCTCAGTGATATGTTAGCATTAACTGTGGAAAGAATTGGACAAAGATCTGTAGGGTCAAATATCATAGAAGACTTTGGAACATTTTTGACACCAATCCATGGTTACAGCCATACTGCACACGTCTTTTTGTCCTACTTTGTTTTATTCTACTGACTGACAGAGAGGCCAAGTTCAGGCAGGACTTAAGACCAACAGACCAAAGGCAACACTGCATTGGCTTGTTAATCATGTCCCTAACTTTCCAAAAAAGGAAATCTATAACAAAATTAAAAAAGACATGTTATTAAAAATTCCATTAGATACCAACTATTCAGACTGAAGCTGTTTGTTGTACCACACCATAACTATATTTATCTAGGCTGTATAAACTTGAAACTTCGACATGTAAAACATACCTATCTTTTATCTTAAGACACATTAATAGTATACACATCAACCAAACAGCTGCTCTTCCACTCTGTGCTTCTCTGTTGTCCTGTGTCCTCCCCCCACGGTAAATATTTTTTAATAACAAGCATTGAATATTTGTAATAACAGAAGTGGGCAGCCTCGATTGTCTTCCATTTAGGGAGGAAAAACAATCACCGACACCTCACATCACAGAAATTTTTGGCAACATTATCGTACTTAAGGCCTTTGCTGACACTGTTTAGAGAGGAGGCCAAATCAGCCCAATTATTGCTGTGTGTACCTCACTTTAGGCACTGGGGAAGAAATGACAGCACTATCAGAGAAGTTGGGATTCTGTTTAGTTAGAAGAGACTGAATATGTTAGAAAACACAATGATGTTAGCTCCACTTGTGATTTACAAAGGTCTTTAACGCCCTGAGGCCAAGACTTTCCTCCAATAAGCATAACTGAGGTTCAGCACTGGAAGCAGTTCTTTAAAAAACTGAACAAATAATCCTCTATTTTGAAACAAGAACACAACGAGAAGGGTGTGATACGGTTGAAACAAAGGTGACGTTGTGTAAGTGTTCTGTGTCAGGATAATTCCATGCTTCATAACTTGGGTGTTGTTTTTCTTTATAAGGCACAAAGTTCAGAAAAAGATTAATGCTGCAGATGTTATTATGCAAGTCTGACCCGGATGGTTGCACCACAAGGAACGAGGCTCAGAAACCTACATATATTACCAAGATTAGCTGTGATTAGGGTTGGGATATACTACGTTTTCAGCATATACAGACTTATTTTCAAACAAGATATGCATAAAATAGTCATGTGGATATTATTTGAGTTTATCTTGCTAGTTCAGAGGACTTTGTCAAAATGTTTGGTAACTAAAACAAAAACTTCCCAATATAGGGTGTCTATGACTTATACTTTTGATTCTGTTGTATTTCATAGAATCATATCAATATTAATAATTCTGGTATTGAGACAACTTGTTATGGTTTTTACAGGAACATACAAAGAACGAAGACTTTTGGTCACCATTCAGAAATGAATTTTACAGATATTTTTTGTCAATATTGCAAAGTAACACAGTGACCAACCATAGCATCTGACCTCTAAGCCTCGTCCTCTGTGAATATTTCACAACCTGCACTCATTTTTGACGAGTGAGTCTGTCAACGATGGAGAGAGCCTCCAACATATGAATCTTTAAACAGAGGAAGCTGTCTGACCAGGTTTTGGTGGACATCAGTTGGGAGGGGGGGGGGTCAAGAGCCAGCAGGAAGCTGCCAGGAAAGCTCAGGAAGGCTCAGGAAGGAGGGAGGAAGAAGAGGAAGAAACGTTAGGGGCAGGGTGCTGCTGTCACTGTGCTTTAGCAAAGTTCCTATGGGCAAAAAACCTCGAGGGCAGAGGGTCTGCTGACACAGCGAGGGGAACTTCTCAGACAGAAAGTGGAGAAATACTTCCTCTTCTGAAAACAAACAGAAAAAACTGATGGGAATAAGTCCTTCTGTGGTTTCCATTATCATTAATAATCAGCAGAGGAGATCAAGCAGCAAATCTGACAACTAAAAAATAAACCAAATGCAGAAATTAAAAAAACTGCAGCTCAGAAACTGTCAACTTAAGGCTGGCTACAACATCCTCATTAACACCTGTTATATAATACCAGCTTTTACTACATGATCTAACACATTTAAAGCCTTTCACAAAAAATGCAAAAAAAAGGGAAGGGGGTAAATCACCAGCTTCATCAAAATATGATACATGTATGGATGCAAAAAACAGGGTTTTTCATACAGACCTGGACTGCCCTAATTTCTTTCTGCAAACCCAAAACCCAGAAAATTTCCCAAATTTACTGCGTGTGTACAAATGTATGTAAAGACACAAATGTCAGGGTTCTTTAAACCAAGATTTAACCCATCAATGCCTGTGCTTGACCCTAGTAACTTTCCCTTCTTAACCTCCATGGACTTCTGTGAGTGTTACCCAAAATCTTCCTGAAACTTCCAGGTAACCTTTGTGGTTAAATCCACGGACCAGCACTGAAAGGTAGATTATTTGGTACGTGGCCACAGAAAAACAAAGACAAGCAATTTAATTATTGTTTGTTGAATAACAGTCTGAAGTTTGTTTTATTTTGAAGGGCTGACTGGATCCTTGTGTATACACCAGTGCAGCTTGTCTGATACCACACACACAGGATTCTTTGACTGTCACCACTGCAATGAACAAAAAAGTACAACTACAGATGAACTCATGGTTAAACCTTGTGCCCACACACTCTTCCATCTCTGCTCTGGACATAGTTGTACATATATTTGACTCTGCATGATGTGTGTAACTGGAGGACTTTCAAGGCACACAAGAGTGCTCAAAATCCAGATGTGTAAGGATTTAACTCACAGATAAGGACTAATAAAATACATATCGATAATCTATCTAAACATCAGATCAGCTTGGACTGCATTTTCCTCAGCTCTCAAAATGTGCAACAGTTTGATTTGTTACCATGTCAACAGGTGGCTTTCAGACAACTTAAGCAGCTTACAAACAGAACAAGTGCTTGTGAATGTTTCTTGATTGAAGTATAGAAACAAGCCCATGAGTCTCTGTGATCCTGCGTTAAGGTGAGTCATAGTTTGCACAACGTGTTTGTTTGTCACCCCCCAGGTCCTCCACAATGGTTCACAAGTACATTCTGTGACACAAAACTGGTCCATGGTTCCAAAAGGTATGGGACCACTGGTTAAAACAACAAATAAATATTTATAGCCAACATTATTCGCAAACTGGCTGATATATGTCAATGGTACTGATATTATCTAACAGGTGCATCCCTGTGACGCCAACAGATGACAGAATTATGAACTGCATCCATATTTTATACACTTTATGGGACAGATGCCACTCAGATGGCTTAATTTTGAATGGGAGACTGCCAGGATACCATGTGAGGTCTTATCTTAGACCCACTGAATTAGGTTACTGAACATATGCTACAGATTTCCATGGCAACAAGAGTGGGGGAATCTAGAATCATGTCAGTGGCAGTGCCAATAGGGCTAGCTTTTTTTCCCTTTGTCTTGCAGCATCAGTGCTCTGTTTTCCAAAGAAAGCCTCTCTGCGAGACAAAGCCTGACTGTAGGCCAAATCTATTCTGGTGGCTCGAGGACTGTCCTGACGCGGCTCTTGTCTTCACCAGACACGGTCAACGGCGAGGGAGGATGTGCTGAAATGATTCAGACATAAACACGGCCAGTGACCATGCTGGTCAAATCCAAGTGGACCTGATTTAATCCAATTAAAGGGAGGAGAGCTGGTGGAATGGAGCAGCGATAAACACCATCATCCATCATGCTCAGACAGTAGAGTCGCTGTGATCGACTCTGGGGGAGGGAAAGAGTCACTTTAAAGGGGCTCAGGGCTCCAAAGCCATGTGCAGCTGGGATCAAATAAAGTGCAGACACAGTTAGCTTAACCAATACTTGCATATGATCAAAAAACTAAATTGTTATTATTGTGGCTGTAGTAGCTTAAAGATTTAGATTATTCTACTGTTGGACATTATACTCTGCTGTCTTCTGCTAACCCTCACAGTGCAGCTTATGTTTCTGTGCTCACAAACACCTCCCAAAGTCAATGAGTCGAAGCCAAAAGAAAACAAATTGAAAACACCCCAAGGATAAGATTGTGAATGCAGCCTGCAGGCGAACAAAAACAAGGCAAAGAAATGTTTTATGGGACGATATATTAGAGCATAAACTGTACGAGTACGAGTAAAGCCAGGCCTGTAGTGTTCTGTTGTTTCTATATTTCATGCTCTGTCACAGCTCAGAAAAGCTTGCCTAACAATGTTAGGCTCACACAGCAGTGCGTCTATGAGCAGAAGACAGAGAGCGAGTGTGTGTGAGAGAGAAAGAAAGGGGGATAAATAAGAGGGCAAGTGCCACTGCAGTGTTTGTAAAGCATCTATTGTCAGAATATTAAAGTGTAGAGCCTAAGTGCTGTGTTTTTATGTGTATCTGTCTGCTTGCATTTACAAGCTCCGCTGAGTGAGTGTTTGGACTGATTGGTATGAAGAGATGCCTCTTGCTACAGAGATAAAAAAGAAATCAACAGTGACACTGGAAATATTCAACAATGCCACTTCAGAGAGTTTTTTTTTATATGATACAGTGAGGCCTAAAACTTGTACACAGACAGTAGTTCCTGATAGTTAGTATGAGAAAAAATGAATGTACTTAAATTTTGTGAGAAATATTTAAGAAGAAAAAAACTTATTAGTTTGGTATTTCAACTTCTGCAGTGATATGTAAAGCAAAGGTGATAAAAAATCTTTAAACAAGGGATGCCCTTATCAGGATTTTTGATGCTACAGTTCAGCTTCATGTCAGATCAGACAACATGGATCAGCAAGACTTTGACAGTTTGGGCCAGAACCTCAAACCCATCATCCAATAGCCAATATTCGGATGGGATGTAAACCCACTACCTCAGTCACTGTACCCCCAAGACCTTAAAAACACTGCTGTCTTTGTACCAAGAGGACACAAAATGGACATTTTCTAAACAAGGCCTTAAACATATCAGCCAGCAGTCATGTTACAGACTGGATCTTAGACAGCTGACACACATTTCCCTACAGTCATTGTACCAACAGGCCCCTAAACGTATCATCCAACAATCATTTCACTGACAGGACCTTAAAGGTATCGCCCAATATCAAACAGCCGTTCACTGGCAGGATCTTATACACATCATCACAAAGTTCTTCTACCAATGGGGCATTGAACATATCCCCACAGTTATTTTACTGACAGAACATTAAATACGTCACTGCACAGTAATTCTACAGACAAAACATTTGAGTAATTTTACTAACAGGAACAAAAACACATCGCAATAAGTCTGTCACCAGCATGGTGTAGAAAGCATTGATCAATTGTAATTTTATTGTCAGGACCTTAAACAGGTCACCTGATGGTCACTTTACCAACAGGACATTAAACACATCATCTAATAGTAATTTTACCAACTGGCCATTAGTCATGATGCCACACGGCACTGATAAATGCGTCGTCAAGGGGTCATTGTACTGACATGACCCATAACACACTGCCCAATATTTTACCAACAAGAACTAAAACACTGCCCACCATTCATTTCACCTTACTGGCATTGCCCAATAGTCATTTTACCAACAGAACCTTAAAACCATCAACCAGTACCCATTTTACTGACAGGATCTTAAATGTACCACTCAGTTGACTTTCTGCCTACAGGACTTCTAACACAAAGCCCAACAGCCATCTTACTGTCAGGACCCTAAACGCATTGTCCAGCAGACATTGTATCAACAGGACCTAAATGCATCATCCAATGGTCATTTTATTTTCAGGACTTAAGATACATCATTGTGCATTGTCCAATAGCTATTTCACAGACAGGACATTAAGCTCTTATCTAATAGTCATTTATTGAAAGGACCTTAAACCCATTGTCCAACAGTCATTTACCGACAGTTCCTTGAACACAACACCTTGCATAATTCTGAATGAATTCCATTCATGCAAACAGCCATGGCTGTGCATGAGTTAAAACAAGCTGCGTGTCTCTTTTGGAAGTCTTAGAAAAGTTATCACTGTAGGCCATGACAGCCTTAACTGTTAAATGTAGAGCAACAGCAGGAAAAACACTGACAGGAATCAAGAAAGATGAAAGCCTGACTAGAGACTGTTGCTGAATAAATAATGACATCCATTGTGGGGAAATGTGATCGTGCTCTCTGAAAATCAATAAATAACAACTGGACCATGGTGCCCTGAGTGACTCAGCAACTACTTCAATACACTACATGCGGTCGATATCCAGCGCCTTGTTCTCTTTCTGGAAGACGTGACCCCGAAAAAAAGCTAAAGGAACACTGGAAAGACTTGTGAACGAGTTTGTGTGCGGGCGGTTGAAGAGATCATCTTTTGGAAGAAAGTCAGAGAGAAGCGCTGGATGAGCCGCAAACATTCAAAGTGAGCTTCTTACACACCGCTGACAGGCCTTTCAGTGTGCTGACAGTGATTCAGAAAGCAATGACTGGAACAATGGATTATTGCGGCACATGCTTTCTTGCAGATACAGTAACTGAATGTATTTTGTGCGTGCAGTCAGTGCTGCCACAACAGTGGGTATGAATAGCATTTTTCTTCTTCAAATAGTTTGCTTTGCTGGAAGTAATCCTCACTCAATTACACAGCTGCTGCTGCCTAAACAGGAAGTTTGTGTTTCGAGGATCTTTGAAAAGAATTTTTAACAGGTAGTTTTACTCCAAGAGAATTTTCTGGATCAGTCAAAGGAGCACCTGCAGGGTTGTAACCCTGGCACATTATTTTAAACACATGCACACTGTATCGACATTTGTATCTACATTTATACTGTTAAAAAGTTTAATGCTCACCTGTACAGCTCCTTCACTGCACCTTTTGTTTATATTGTTGGGTTGTTTTTTGTTCTTTTTCGAGCCTATTGTGTATTTTTGATCTGTACCTAAGTCAATTTTTATTCTTTATTTTATTCCTCCTGACTCATTTTTATGTTATTCTAAGTATATGTTGATTGTTCTTGCACCATTTTACTAAGTGTATGTGCAAATGTACTTGGCAATAAATACAAATTCTGATTCTGATTCTGATTTACAGGTTTGACATCAGGGAGACATCAATAAAGGCTGAATATGACATAAAAACCAAATCTTGTTTTAAATCTGACTGACCATACACAGTATTTATATATCACAATATCTTTGATGTAAAGAGTCAACAAATGGTTGTCAAAATACTGGAATTAGGTACATGTTTAGGCACGAAGACCATTTTAAAAGTAATTACTTAGTACTAGTATAAAAAAAAAACAATTCCCACACTAATAACACCGGTTTGATACCATAGCAACAAAAATAGACACCCTTGAAGTGTTCTAGTACTTTGCTTGTCAGGCAATGAAGGGGGACTGGCATAGAGTGGGAGAAATAAGCACTGCTGTTCTGTTTAGTGCAGCTTATCCAAGTAAAATCAATACATTTTCAAGGTGCAGTGCCTGTGTTAATTAGGTTGCAACAACTGTGAAAATCAGGGCCGGTACCAATACAGATGTTCAAAATAATAATTTTAGCCAGTATCAATGCTGACGTGTTTTTCTAATAATGTCCTTTGGTGTTATTCTCCCATAATGTCTGAAATTTTCTACTCTGTTTGATTATTAAAACACAGCCGAAAACACATCCAACTGGTCATTTTTACTGCCCTTTATAAAGGTTCTTCATTAAATCAGTAGTTAGCTGTACCAGATGTCAGCATTAAAATGATATGATACAACAAATTAAGATGTCTTTTCAATCCCAATTACTTTGCCACTGGCCAATGTTTGTTAAATGGGCTGATATCAACTGCTAACAATGTTGTATCACTAAACAGGTATGAATTTACAACAGAGGATTAGGGCCACATTGAAAAAAAAAGTATGTATAAAAAAAAAGTAAAGTCCCAAAAATAAAGTCATAAAGTTACGACAATAAAGTCGTAAAGTTACGAGAATAATCTCAGAAAGTTATGAGAATAAAGTCGAAAAGTTACGAGAATAAAGTCAAAAAGTTACAAGAAAAATCTCATAAAGTTACGGAAAAAAGTCTAAAAGCTACAAGAAAAATCTCATAAAGTTTTGAGAATAAAGTTATAAAGTTATGAGAATAAAGTTGAAAAGCTACTAGAAAAATCTCATAAAGTTACGACAATAAAATTGAAAAGTTACGAGAATAATCTCATAAAGTCACAAGAATAAAGTCAAACTTATGAGAATAATCTTATAAAGTTACAGGAATAAAGTCATAAAGTTATGAGAATAACCTCATAAAGTCACAAGAATGAAGTCATAAATCTATTTAAATTAATCTACAAAACAAACTTTTTTCTGAAAGGCTGAACCAGAAGAGCAGCCATCCGTCTATGCAAATAGGATGAAATGAGAGCGTCTTCTTGATTAAGGTATGTTAAGATTGATCAAAAGTTTTGACGAATAGCCTTCTTCAAGACTTTATTCTCGTAACTCTATGACTTTATTCTCGTAACTTTTCGACTTTATTCACGTAACTTTAATTTTTTTTTACTTTCTTTTTTTTTTAACATGGCCCTAATTCTTCGTCGTATGAACTTCACTAAAAGTTTCTTTGATAAATAAGAATGAATAAAATGATTCCCCAGTCAAAATATCAGTAAACATGTTGTTGGTGATTTTTAACAGCAAACAACCTTTATACTGCACATTAGGTCCAAATGTTTTCAAGTTTTAAGAAAGTTTTACTCCATATCTTCTTGACAATCGCATAACAGTATATTCAAGTTTGTATATATTCCCCTGCCCTGACATATTGTTAACTAAATTTATAAACCAAACGAGATGTCCAACTACTACATATTGGGTAAATTCTTGTTTTTATTCAAAAGCTGCACTATGTACTATTTATACGGCATGAAAAGATTATCACAGTTCTGGCACCAAAAAGTTGCCAATGTGTTTGTGCAACTTAGGACAAACTGCCAGAGTTTCCTTGTTATTTTTGATCCATTTTGTCTCTCCTACACAGTTGCATAATGTTGATGAGCTTTTCTTGTTTCTCTATTTTTTGTACTTTTAAAAAATGTAATTACTCTAATAAAAGAGTGTACTGTCCTGAGACACGGCATCAAAAACTAAATCAATCCGTAGTAAAGTATTTATGTACCAATACTTTAGAAAAATTTGTCTTTCAGTCACAGTGACAGTATGCTTAGGAGGCCAATAAATGTGGAGATATAAAAGTTTGCTCACTATGGAGTTAAAATATTTAGTAATAATGAAAGCCTGTTTTGAATCTGGATAAAAAGCACAACGGCAAACCTCCTTTTCTAATTACCCCTGGGCTGTATTTTATCATTGAGTTCACAGAGGTCAATGCAGTCTGTCTGTCCAGGCAATCCACTCTGTGCTGCATAAATGCTGTACAGCTGTGCAAGGAGGAACCAATGGGGTGGGATTTTTAGTTTACAAATCCGGCTTAGGCAGCCAGATTTCGGGTACATGATAGAAAAACATCAAAATGTGGGCTTTGATTAGATAAGCTTTGATGGAACAGGGGATTTGATCCATCACTGTGAGGTTATTGAATCTTTAGTGGGTATTTTGAAACGCCTGTGAAAGAGAAAGGAGTAAATTTCTCAAATGAACAGTGCTGTAAACACTTGAGGACAAAGTGCGCATCACACTCAAGAGGCTTAAACTAATGCCTGTCTGTACACAAGCAGCTTCGCATGAAACACAACGCCGCGTCTCACTCCTCCACTACTTCAGGCTCAGTCAGACCGGGACGCAGTCAGCTGGTAAATGTGTTGGCACACACTGGCAGACACGGTGCTGGCTCTTACCTGCGCTCTCGGTGAGGCAGTGGGTGCTGCTGCTGACGCGTGATGAAGGTGGTGCCCCACACCGGGCTGCTGTGGCTGTTCCTGAGCCAGCCCACGGGGGGCGAGGACGGGTACGGGGTGCTGCGGAAGCCATGGTCGGACTCGGTCTCTGCAGTGAGAGACGAGGCTGAGCTCCCCATCACCACAGCGACGGGGAATTAGTCTCTGGGATGGGGAGGGGGGTGTCTGTTTGTTTTGGTTCTCGCTGGACTACAAGACTTGACAGGAGATCCACAATTCTATTCAAGGAAAAACGGGACGGATAAATAGGCTGTTTGGGCCAAAATAGCAACCTTTAGCAAGAGTGATTTCCTGTTGATTTTCCTTTCAGCAAAAAAATCCTACAGCAGAGAATCGATGATAAGGTTACTCATGAAAAGTGGCCAAATGCGAGGATAAGTGTCCCATTGTGCAATAGGGGAAAAAGTTACCAGAAAAACAAGTAAGAGGCCAAATGGAGCATGCGTCTCAGAGTGGAGAGATTACAGTTTCCTCACAAAAAGTCCCATAATTCTCTCTCCTGTAGACCTCAAACTTGAAACACTCTCCTCCACATCTTGCGTAGTGCCACTCATAATTCCTCCCACATTCCTAGTGACACATCTCCCCAGTCTGTGCAGTCTCATGCCTGCGTCCCCCTCCCTTTGCTCCGAGGACACCTCTGCGAAAAGCACTGCTCAAAACATGGAGGGGAAACCCACAAAAACACATCAAGGAAATTGCCAAAACATTATGATCCATGTAGACAGCTGAATGTAGTGAATGGTAGCATAGAAAACACTTCCAGGGAGTTATTTACAATGCGGCAACTGGAGGGAATCAATGCATGGCATATCCTAGGAAGGGTGTTGGCAAAACTACAGGCATGCTAATATCGAAAGTCTCATCTTTCAGTCTGAGTAACAGCTGCTGTGGAAGTTTACCACCGAAACAACCCAGCTGCACTTCTCCCGACGGACAAGAAGTCATGTTGAGGGAGGGGAAAGTTGAATCTTTACATGAGAGAGAGAAAAAAGAATCGCTCACATGTAAGCTGGATACAGAGAAGTGGGAGTTTTTTGCTCTTTAAACTTAAGCTGCCCCAGCTGTGAGTCCTGCGTAATATCTGACATAAACACCCCAGAGGAATGCTCCCTTTCTGGGTGCAGTGTTGGGGAGGGTCCTGGAGCTTGCTTAAGTTCTATCTGAGGCTGGTCAACCCAGTTCATCTACTTGCAGTGGGATTTTATGAGGACTCTCTTGCCTGTCATAACACGTTTAAACATGCGAGGCAGCTGAGGGAAAGAAGCAGATTTCAGAGCAGATTTACATGAATGCAGGGGGCCATAAAGGGGGGGGAGTTAGGACGATTGTAAGGGCCCATGACTGATATTTTATTATACATATCAACTGATCAACGTTCTGCCTCTCTTTTATTGGTGTACAAAAAATATCAAATTTTCTTGTTTTTTATCGAAAAAAAAGGAAACTTCAGGCAACTTTTGCATCAGTTAGCTTGCATGAAATAACATTTATATTAAAAAAAGAGTCCCTTTTGAACATTGATAAGAGGATATTAGTTTTGTTTACTCTTCTGTTGTGCCAAATAGCATTTTAGTATATTTGGGTCTATTTTAAAACAGGTTCTAGAGCAAGACAAAGTCAAGTTTTTAATCTTGGGACTGATTATTTGTAAAATAAAAGCAATTTAAAAGCTTAAAATGGTCCAAATGCCAGAAAGGTCTGTATAGTACTTAGTTTAATTCACTGTTTCTTTAATTTCAGATAAAGATTGCTTTCTCCACTGCTTGTGTCTTTGAGAAAAATAACATGGCTGTAATAAATATCCATAATCATTCATTAATCACTTTGCTTTATAGACGCTTGCTTTGAGAAACAGTGTAGAGCTGGTTTGGGATAGGGCCTACTCTATCTTTACATGGGGCCCTTCATTTCTGGCAGCGCCCCTGCATGCATGTAGACGAGTATCGACAGCTTGTAAAACCCTGAGGCAAAAGTCAAAGGCGGGACAAATCCAGTTGTTCCATTAACATCAGGAAAACACTGTAGACACCACGTAGAGCTTTAATTTACAGGTTTCCGTGAACGCTGCATGAAAGTTACTCGCTAATATCGCCACTGCGTGTTATTTTTTTCCTTTAGAAGAGCCTGAAATGGGCACTGAGATGTAGAAAATGTCTATAAAGAGAGTATGTCCGTTTCTACACAGCGGTGCTGAGGCCATGGAGAGTATCGTGTAGGAGACTCTTAGGAAACGTCAAACACATCCAGGAAGGAGCAGCACTTAAATCGCAAATTTCACCATCTTCCGGTCGGTCCAGCCCAGCCTCCTCATGCCTCCACCGCTGCTGATGCTAAAGCCCTTCTTGTTGTTCCCATGTCAAGGCACATCCCCGCTCCTCGTCCCGCTGTAGCGTGCTCACACAACAAACCGGTCCACACCACAAAATCTGCTCCCCACTCGGGTCCCCGTTAGGCTCCGTGTTGTTCTCCTTCCCCTCCTTGTTCCTCCTCTGTTGTATGATTTATCCACGGGCTTTAATTCTCCCTCACTGGTGGCGTGAGCGCAGCGCACGGGGATGCAATCTCCTCCTCACAGCGGATTACTGGAGTGTCAGCACGGCGCATGCGCACTGGGCCCCGGCGAGCAGGCAGAGAGAGAGAGAAGCTGGGAGGCTGCGTTCAAGAGATTTACATTTTAACCTCAATGGAGATCTTGCTTATTAATGTGGATAGGAAACCGGAGTAATGACTGCTAATGGATATGAGGGGCAGTTTAACAGGTTGGGAGCATGCGCAGTAGAGGCAGAAATGTTTTGAGAGTAAACTGAAGACCCACCTTTATAATCTGGCTTTTAATTTAGAGTGAGTTCATACCCATGGTCATCATTTTTATAGTTGGTTTTGTATGAGGTTTATCTCAGAGTTATTTTTTGTATTATCCAACACAAGCTGACTTTATTTTCCAACATATTTTAGTCTGTTTCTGATGTATTATTATCTCCAGCAAGGAGGTTATGTTTTTGCAGGCATTTGTTGCTTTCTTGTTTGTGAACAGGATGACTTTAAAACCGGTAAATGGATTTGGATGACATTTTCTGGGAATGTTGGCCATGGCACAAGAAAGAAGTGATTACATTTTGGCTAAATGTAGATCCAGAATTTTTTAGTATTTGTTTATAGTGTGATATAGGGCAGTACTCCACATTTTTGACAATAACTTTTGCGCCCAGCACAAGCTTAGGAATATACAGCAACTAATTTCTTACATCATCGCAGACCTGTCAGTCACTTTAAAGTGAACCTCCTGTATCAGTTCTGCTGAAGTTATTACAGGATAAAAGGCAGGAAATGATTTATTTAATTTAAAACACCTTCTGTTTTTTCATTAACCTAAATAAACATCAGTCATTGAGTTTCTTTTTCATTATATGACAAAAATTGAATTGTGCCTCTACAATTACAAGCATATCTGTTGTCATAACAGTGCTAAAATAATGATGGATTATACCCGATCCAGCACCACTGCTTTAATATTCACAGATCAGGATCAGGCTCTGAGGTCAGCTCTGTCACTGTGACTTGATGCCAAGCCAGGAATTTTTGAAAGATCTCCTACCACTGCGAGAAAGGACAGTTTCCCAAATTTTTGCTAATAACTCAGTAAGTTCTCAACAGATTTTGATAACATTTTCGATGAATCTTGTCATGCCACATGGAGAGGTGAATCTGGATGTGGATCCAGTATTTTTAAGGATTACTATGCAGTGCAAGATAGGGTAGTTTTCCACATTTTTGGTAATAACTCTCAACAATCTTGGAAAGGCCTTGGAGGAGGTTTGCGCTCCCTGGGCACTTGTAGTTTTCAATCTTTGTTTTAGAATGTACTTCGATATTGAGCTTTTTTATTTCTCTTGGTGAATTTACATCAATATGTACTTGTTTTATGATTAGGCTAACATGCTAATTAAATTATAGATCTGACCAGAAGGAAGGGGGTGGGGTGGGATTGGCTGAAGATCTTGCATCTTTTTGATCAAATGTCCATTTGTATGTATAATGTCATTAATTCAGCCCTTTGTTAACGAAAAAAGCAATACATATATTGTTAAAATAACAAATAAAAAATGGCTGCCACAAGAACAGATTGAACAGTTTTGACATGATTATAATAAGGCTGGTCCATAATGGCCATGGCTCTATTATTTTGATTGATATTGAGATCATGAAAAATTAAGCACAATTACACTTTTCCCATAAAATCTTTAGCACATGCGTGTATCATCAATCATTTTAATCATTTAATTCTCAATTATCTTGATTCTATTTCAATTAGAAGTAGAAACCGTAATTCATAGTGAAACTTTACTACCTGTAAAAATCGAATTATGTTGACACATGCTTGACAAATACCACATTAAAAGAAGTGCATAAGGGGGCTGAAAATGTAATCAAAATGCTTCTTTAAGGTAAATTATGTATCAGGATATCATTTTAATTCAAATACATTGCAGCAGAGGTGTTCTGATCACATCATACACTGATGAAGAAATAACCTTTATTTCTTTGGTACAAAAATTGCAAATAAATATACTCATTAATCTTTCAACAATCATTTTTATATGGTTTTGATTAAGAATAAAGTAATAGAATAAAAATTGTGATCCTTTTATTACTAAAAGTTTCAATCTAAATATCAGTAGAAGTCAAAGTTATATGAATTTGATAATTTTTCTAAATCATATTGTTCCTTTAAATGATATCTAATATTTAGCATTTTCTTATTCTAAAGTGTTAAAAGTTGTTGACAATCTCCTACATACAAAGGAGTACAAAAATCTCTGACCAATGAAGTACCATTCTAAACATATCTAATATTGCAATAAAGATTCTGTTGCTTCATTTTTGTACAGTTAACTGTCAGCAGCCAAAGATGCTGAACCCTCTCTTCCTTCTCTGCTCAGTGAGCTTTCCAATCAGGGATGGCAGTTATTAAGATTTTATTGATGCCAATGTCATTCTTGATTTTGATCATTGTTCTAATTCTTTGTTTATTTCCTCATCAACTCTTGATTTTTCAGTATGGAAGAAAGTAGTTATAAACAGGCTCTCTGTGTCAACAATGTCAGACACAGTGCACTCCTGATATTTAAAGCCTGCATTAACAAATGTTTCAGGATGTTGCTTGAGTCTCCATCCTTGCTTCAAATCATACAGCCACTGATATTGCACTTTGTGTTGTTGATGTCATATTTTGTAAAGTTTATTCCACTTTCTTGACTGGGTCTTTGCAGTAAATCGTAATTTCTCTTTATTGTAAAATAAGCCTTGACAATGAACATATTTTGACTGTCCAAATTTGCCATAATACCTAAAAAATGTTCAATACAGGCAAGTCAGTTACAGCCAATCATGGTCAATTTTTTGTGGTATAATGGCCCTGCTTTTACACTTTTTGGTGAAGTCAAGAGAAGCTAAAGCTGGCTGTGTGCTTCATCTGAATTTAAGTTTGCAAGTCAGTGGAGAAAAAGTGTCCTGATTTTGCTCAGACTAAGAAAAAACATGCTGCAGCTACAAGTGTATAAAACAGAGTGACAGCAATAGTCTTGGACTTCGGTCAAATTATCACAGTTTATTCTGTTTTACTGTCATTAATCAATGTTAGTGCACATCATGCAGGAACATTCCAGACTGCTTCTCTTTCCTTTCTTTCTTTCAAGTGACTCCTTCCTTGTTGTTCATGCTGACTGCTTCTCAGGAGAGCATGACACCACTGTTTTGCAAGGTATGGGGAACAGAATGAAAGGAATTAAAAAGGGAACAGTGAAGCATAAAGGCAAATAATTAATCAGCTGGGTTTGTAAGATTCCTTTATGTCCTTTACAGATATATGAAACAGTCTACATGGAGTGTCAGGTTAACAAATGATATCAATGTCTAAAAATAAACCAAACCTGTTCTCAACTGAAGCCAGCTCTTGATTCCCGAAACAGATATTATGAGTGAACATTATCACGTGGACTGCAACAAGAGTTAAGACTATGGACTATGAATTTCTAAATGTTAAGTCACTGACAAAGTTTTACAAGTGTCAACTTAACGCCTGTACAAAACAAACTGTAACCCCTAAACACAAAACAGACCACATTTTCTTATTTTGTGGCTGTCATAATACTCTACTCTGTGATAAGTTTCAAAATGACTTTTTTCACTAAGGGTTGGAGTTTCAAAAACAAAAGAAGATCCTCTGACCCTCAAGTGACAAACATGACAACAAAAGCCAAAGTAATATAACAAATGCTGGAGCAATGCAACAAAAGATGAAGCAACACAACAGAAGCCTAAGCAAAAGCACAAATACCAAGCAAAACAAGGGGGTGATTCAAAAATATAGAAACATATGGTTGAGTCAAACATGAGAAAAGAGAAGCTGAAGCAGAATGACAAAAGCCAAGCAAAACAAGGGGGGTGATACAAAAATATAGAAACATTCAGAACAATAAAGCGTCAAAAACAGCAACAAAGGCTACAGCAAAGCCACATAAGAGGAAGCAACACAACAAATCACTTAAGCGTCACAACAAAATCTGAAGCAACAGAACAAAAGCCAAAGCAAAAACACAAACTGCAACGCTATTTTGTTGCACTGCTTCAGATTTTGTGCTTTGACTTCGGCTTTTGTTGTGCGGTTTTGGCTTTTTTTGTTGTGTCTGACACTCAGGGCCATGATAGAAACATGGTGATTGATATGTTTAATGAAAAGAGGCTGAACACAGTCTCAACTGCATGTTAGTAATATTAGGAACCAACCAATTCAACCACTTTTCCTTAAAAATTTAGAAAATGTGTTGGAGTTTACCTAACAATAATAGTAGGGCTGGGTATTTCCAGTAACCTCGCAATACTGAGGCCATGATACGATATGTATCTTGATACATATAAATTGTGAACACTGACTATGTTTTTAACAGAATTCCTGACAAGTTTTGTTTTTTATTCCAAGAAGAAAAAGAACGAGGAAAAGTTTTAAATGATTCTGAAACTTAAGAAACTTAATTCAGGTCCTTAAAGATGGTAGACCTAAGTTGGAACATGTGCTTCATCATGTATTTGTATCATGTAGCATGTTTGGTTTCTACTTTGAACTGTGCCATTTTTAATATTAGCAAAAGCGGACTGACAACAACTGTCTAACGCTAAGGCCGTATCGATTCTGTAGAATCCATATTGATACACGTATCCCCAAGGAGTGCATGACGATATTTTGCGATATTTTGAGCACAGGCCTAAATAATAGAAATGGATATCTAAGACTTTTGTTTTGTTGTCAATGAATCTTTAATCAGCTCATTCTAGGGTTGTCAAAAGTATCGATACTTCAAAAAGTATTGATACTCACATGCCATTTCCAGATACAATACTAATTTGCCATGGTATCAGTACTACCTCAAACAAGTGTTTGCATATTTTTGCTATTGTTAATTATAGATGTTTGGATTATTTGCACTAAGTTAAAAAGAAAAAAATATCTGAGACAACCTTAAAAATACTGTCAAATTGCGTTATATTTGGGTTATTTATCTTGCATTTATTTGCACTAAGTAAAAACGATGTGAATGTCTTGTTTTTTATTGTTTTTTTTCCATTTTCTGATTATTGAACTAGCATCCGTGGTTCTGTCGAGAAAGCATGTTCCATATTGAGATTGAAAAAGTGTTTTTGAGATTTTCATGTTGATAAAAACCTTTCTTATGCCTTTTTGGTATAAGATATGGTATCGATATCGAGTTTGAAATTTTAGTATCATGACAACCCTAGCTCATTCAACATAACACTCAAAAAAGGAAAGATCAAGTCAGAGTAAAACGTTGCTCGAATGCAAAACAAAAGTTACAGATCAAAATAATGTTGTCTAAGCACATATGTCATTTGGAAATATATCAATATGTCTTTGAAACTTAAGATGCTGCACAGCCAAAGCAAAATGTGCTTTAAGATAGAAGAGCTTTAGAGTGTCATTATAAAAGAAAGAAATGTATCATTAAAACCAGTTCATGCACTATAATAGTCAAAATCTCCCCCATTTTTCTGTTTATCAGGAGGGGAAAGGCTGTATGAGGCAGCTTTATTGGTCAATGCCAGACGCGGGAGTGGGTGGTAAAGTAGAAGACAGCAGTGACTGCAACACTCATCACTGCTCAACTGTCCCTCCACATTACCGAGATAAGCCTTCAAACTTTCCCCTCTTCTCCTCTCTGAGCTCCTTCCACTTCACATCACTGTGCTGACCTCTTTTCTGATCCTTCCATCTCCTTCACTGAATCCACAGTGTTCACCGGCAAAATGAGGCACATTCATACTCACCATTATTAAAAGTATCTTCTGAGTATGTTTTTAGCCCTGATAGAAGCAAGTAAACTATGAAGCAGCATGAGCCATTTTCTGGAACGCTGTCCAGCTGCAAGGGTGTGTTCTTCTCACATCGCTCGGAGCGTGACTCCAGTCGTGAGTCTTTTGTTAAAGATGTAGAAACCATGCAGAACTGAAACTGGTTTGTCTGGTAAACTTGACTGTGAAGCCTGAATTATGCAACAATATATGCAGACGTAGACTAAAGTCGATCCTCTTGTAGCAGAGTGCAAGGCTGGAGCTTTTAAAAATGCTGCCTGGTGCAAACGGCTTAAAGAAGAGACCGAGTACTGTACTTTTCTGAAAGAATTATAAAACTCAATCTGAGGTCCAATACAAAGTTGGAATTGGAAAAGTTTGAGGGCATCATCACTTTTAAGAGTGAATGTTGTACTGATACAAAATAAAAAAGGGAAATAACTCAAATTTGATATTTATGCAGCATTTAAAGCTCCTGTATGGGATTTTCAGATGATTATGAAACAGACTGGAATATATACTGATTATCTAAAAGACATAAAAAAGCAAATAAATAATACATTTATAATAAATACAGCTTTCAAAGCTGCCAAAGAGTTATCATATAGTAAATGGAAAGACATTTCAGCTCCTACTATCCAAGAATGGTTCAATGTACTCGCAAAAAAAGCAAAAATGGAAAGAGTCATACATGGTAACACAAACTCTGTGGACGAATATGAAAACATATGGGCCTCCGTTTTAGCTGCTATGGCATGATCGATAATGAAATTGATTTGATTTTATAGTAACGTTCCTGGATGTCTAAATAAGTAAATGTGTAGGAATTTACATTAACTTTGATTATTGTGTGTTATGTTCTGCTAGGCAGCTATGGTGCCCATTTTGATATAATGTGTATGGATAAATTGAAGCATTGTATTTTTTTTTTTATTTAATATTATTTTTAATTTAATTTAATTTTATGATTCTATTATTTATTTATTTTTTCCTTACATTATTTATTTTTCTTATTTCATTTTATAAGAATTATTTTTTTTTTGGGGGGGGGTGAAGTGGGCATATGTGGTTGGGAACGTTTCAGAGATGATGAATTGTGGAGGCAGTCAAAGTTCTCTGAATGAACTCTGAGTTGAATAAGGTATTTCGGGCCTCCAACTTTCTTTTTGTCATTAAATTTTACTGTTTTTCTCCTTCTACTAAATTAAATGTATATGCCTCATCTGAAAAACCCTTCATAAAAAGAGATTAAAAAAAAAAAAAGCAAATAGGACCATCAAATACAAAGTAAACTGTTTCTACGTGGCCATTTTTACTGTTTGAAACCCACTGGTGCATGCAAGTGACAGATACGGTGAGTAGCAAACACAACTTTTCTACCTAAAAAGCCTGGAAAGTGAAGCATTTGACTGTTGAAAAATAGAGGGATAATTTGAATTTTTTGGCATTACTTTTTACATGGGGCACTGAAGGCCAACTTTTAGTCCCCATATGACGTCAAACATTCAGGAAAAACTCCTCTGATGGTCAAGGAACGGACCCCTCTGCTTGACTATGTGAGGAAGTTGACAGTGTTGGTAGACATCCATATTTTTTTAACCAGGTTATTTTTATTTTTTGTATGAAGACTGAAAGATATTTACTGCCCAATTAGGCAACAGACTTCAGCCATAGTTCTGCACAGCCCCATTGCAAGCCCAAGCATTCAGAATGGAGGCGATATATAGCAGAACAAATGGCGGATTAATGCTGTCAGACGCTTCTCTCTGTCTTTAAGTGACAAAGACAGTCAGCAAATAGAATCAGAATGTTTTGTTAAGTTGTTTAGAATATTTCCTCCTTTGACAAAACTGCCTCCCCAAAAACAAATTGATACTAATAGTGATCCTGATTCTATCAATGATTGCCATTAACAAGCAAATGCAAGCTCATTGCTGGTGAGTATTTTGATAGTGAAGAATTTTTTGCTCCACATTCCCTAAAAGCATAATTATTTATAAAAATACTTGAGAAAACTTAAAACTAAACATATTCTCTTGATGCGGGTTTTTATCCTGGCTGTGGTGTAAGGGGAGAGATTCTCCAATATTTTCGTAAAGTTTCTGTTTACACTGAAATATCTGCGTTTCGGTGGTTTTTCATTGAAGGTAAACAAGTGTTGTTTTGTAAAGATGAATATTCCAAAGCCTGTGCTGGGGCTCCACATTGTGGTTGATGCTAACTGACGCATATTTTTTGCCCTCCAGTTTTCATGATGTGACTGAAAGCTATCAATTGGTTAAGTTGTGTTCTATGCAAGAGGGATAGACTTTTGTACAACCTACACAACAAGTGGAAGTTAAACAAAGCAAAACTGGGGGCAAACACAAATCCCCACCAGAGACAAGCAGAAAAGTCTAAAATATGTCTTACTGTCTTGTTGGGTGCCACAGTAGATAAGCTAATAGAAATAGCTAAAAGATAAAAACAGACCTAGTAGCAACATTATCAATTCAAGGCGAAAGATGCCTTACATGGTCAGAATGACTCATTTTATCTTTCACCTAGTCCTGAAGGAAGAAAAAACAATCTAGTAGCAAGCATGGGCTAACATGTCGGGAAGATTCACCTTTACTTTAAAATGTCACTCTAAGGAAAGGGTCTTTCGTCCTCTCAGTTGGTAGACTCAAGTTCAGGTCTGACAGGTGGCTAATTTGCTGCTAATCACTTCCCACTATACCTATAATAATATCTTTTACCATTCACTGTCCTGTCAAAATAAAGGAGACAGCCCAAACAGAAAACCTTTGGGACATCCCTGCACATCTTAAAATAACAACTGACCCTTTGTCTACAAGGGGCAACAAAATCTACACAAACTTAAATTCCTCACTAGAACCTTAGGTATAACCTGCTTACGTCCCGTTTTAAAATATGTATAGTCTTCATAGATAAAGCCAGCAATGTTCTGCTTGTTTGCTCATTCATACTCACAACAAAAAAAAGAACACACACACAAGCACCAGATACATTTTAAAGCGGATGAATGGTTTGGTCCCTGTCCTTTCTAAGTCCCTGATGGCAACAACAGGCCAAGTATTGCATGTCAAATGCAGGATAAGCAGACTTGTTCAAATATCTTACACGCATTGTGACCATGAGCCAATTAAAACTACAACAAAACAACAAAACCGCACACACACACCACTGCAATGATCAGAGGACTGAAGCCTTTTGTTATGGGTGCACCTGTCTGAGTGCCACCTGTCCCTCTGCGAGTCAGCACCACAGATGCAGCAGCTGACAGCGTCAATGCCAGAGATCTATGGAGGAAGACAGATAGGATTTCATCTCTGTTCTCCAGAGACACTGAGAGCGGGAGAAGGGAAAGGGAGGATGTGAGCTGATTTCACGGTACATTGTTAGAAGTCATTTTTACAAAATCCCACACTGCCCTGACTCCCAAAAAGCCCTGTTTTCCTCTCCAGTGAACAAGCCTAAGCCAAACAAAAGTGATCCGACTTCTTTGCAAGTTTACTCTCAAGAAAATGGTGATCATAACGGGGCTGGATGATGCACCTGCCACTAGCCAAATGCAGGCAATACTGTTCAGCACCTGAGGAGTTTGCTGAACTCACTATCTACAATAGCAAATCAATTAACTTAACAGTCATCAGTGACAAAAAAAATTAATATTGAACTCTGGAGTTCTGCTTGAGCTGCTCTGACGTTAAGCTACTCTCTCACTGCTCAAAAGCCGCCCCAATCTTGTTGTGTGTTATTACCTCTGCCAAGGAAGTTATGTTTTTGCCAGCATTTGTTAGATCCATACATTATTGAAATGTCTTTGTTTTTAATCAGGTGTACAAAGAAATATGGTGTTTTATCGATAGCAACTATACATAACTCAAGATATTTAAAATTATTAGTATAGTTCAAAAATAGATTAATAAATGGCTGGTAGGCTATTAAACCCACCAGTCAAGATTAATCTGACCAGATGGACTGTTTCATTTATCTATGGGATATATTCCAAGTACATCTGGGAAACATCCCATAGAAAGTGACTGGAGCGGGCAGAGCCTTAGGAGAAAAACTGAAGGGTGAATATACAATGTCTTTCACAGTCATTACAGCAGTCTGGGGTTTGCAGTCACTTTTAGCTTTCAATACAACTAATCTACACTTGCTGCCTCTTTGACCTCAGATATCTCAGATCATTTTCCAACCAGGAACAATCATTTCAGCTTAAAGCTTTGCAAGATGGATCTGGAATCTGGCAGATCCAGCTGCTTTGTAGGGTTAATTCAAGGTGGCAGACAAGCAAAAAAAAGTGATTTCCTACCCTGTTAGACACTTAACTCTAAATGGTCTTTGAACCTACAGCCTGGACCTTGAGAAGCTAAGGCTGCAGATTTGGATGTCTCCTGGCTTTAAAGGATATCCTACCCAAGAACTTCATTCATTTCCTTTAAAAATAATTTTAAAAAATCTTCAGTGTTTGATAAAGTCCAGATGTTGTTGTGATGTTTACTGTACAGCCTGCACCCTGGGAAGTTTGGGTCTCGCGTTTATTATTATCCACCTGCTGAATAGTAGGCAAGCTTTTAAAGGATCCTGCCTTTTACAACATATTTCCTCATTACAGTCCTTATAAGTATGCAGGATAGAGAAACACACTAGATTTCAACTACTTCTCAGATAAATCCTCACATAGGCTGCCATTGTTTGCAATATTCACAGACTGCACTGTTTATCTACCCATATCTATTCCATATGGTGTGTCATCCTCAAAGCCTCTTGAAGGTGCAGTTTCAGTAAACACGACAATAAGGAAGTGAAGTACTTATCGTAATGTAGGAGGAAGTCAAGAGATCTGGGAAGAAAAACAATGCTACTGTTGGACATCACTACTTTTGAGCAACAATGGCCGCAATTATGGGAATATGTCATTCATTTTATCTGTATTTTGTTTAACCATACACATAAAAGACATCGTTATGATACTTAGGCTAACATGTCTTCATTGGCAGGGTTAATTTTCTTTGCTTTTAATTTTGCAAGAGGGGGCTTGGGGGTGCAGAAGAACATGACACCCTTTTCTAAGCTCTCAGTAAATAAAGAAATGTGCCATGCCTCTTTAAAGAAAAGCCTCGTAAAATGCTCTGTTTTTATATATAAGCTATATAGCTTTATAGACACCAAGACGTGATGCATTCAGTTAAAAACATGAGGACGTAGGAATTTTAAGGTCCCTTGAAGGTGACAATAAGGAAGTAGGATATTACTATAATGTAGGAGGGAAGTCAAAAGATCTGGGAAGAAAAACAGCACTACCATTTAACATCACTACTTTTGAGCAACAATGACAGCAAAAATTATGGATTTTTCCTGTATTTTGATATGTATCCTCCACATAGAAATTGTTATTCTACTAAGGCTAACATGTCCTCGTGTTCAAAATCTCCAATGTCCTGCATTAGCCAGTTTCTTTGGCTTTTACTGTCATGAAGTAAGTGGCAAAAACACCAGGTCATGGGACCTTTTATGCCCTTTGAAGGTGCAGTTTCAGTAGGTACCGACTATAAGGAAGTAAAGTAGTTACTGTAATGTAGGAGGGACGCGGAAAGATCTGGGAAGCAAAGCAGTACCATTTGAAACCCTTACTTTTGAGCAACAATGACCACAAACAGTTTCAATTTTCAGTTTATACCTTGCACATAGAAGACACTGATACTCTGCTGAGGCCAACGTGTCTTCATTTGCAAAGTCCCCTTTAAAACGATCTTCTTGACATTTCCCTTGGAGCTTTCTATGTAAGGCACCTTCTGAAGCGAGTACAGCAAAAATGTTTGGGAGATGCTTCTGGTTCAACCTGTTTGGCAGTATGAGGTTGTGGAGACAAAAGAAACTCAAGAGCTCTTCTTCGAAACCCCGTTTAAATACAAGGAATGGTCACATAACCAATCTATTAATGGACAGAGTGTAAGCCTGTGCGCCCTGTCACCAACACTAACGTTAGCTATACAGCTCAGCCAAATGAAAACTCAACAATCCCAGTGAGACAGCCGAGACGGGGACACCGGGGACGTTGTCAACAAAGACACTCTTATTCAGCCGCTTGGTCGACGTTACTGTCAAAACCCGAAGGTCGTGGACTTCCTGACGTCCACTCACACGTTTCTAATTCTTACCTCAAGTCGCTTCAAGGGGTATTATTCCTGTTTTTCAGCTGCCTGTGCGTTAACTTTTCGTTGCCATCGAGATGATAAGTTCCTCCTGTGGTTGTACTTCAGCCTCAGTATCTTCTCCAGGCTTCAGCTCCGAGCTCTCCTTCGCCGCATGTCTCTTACATTGGGGACAAACACGTCCATGTACAGTTTGTTTTCTCTCTGTGGGGTATTAATGAGACTGATGTGACCGCGTACGTTTACCTCAAACAGCCCAGGAAGGAAGGGGAATCTCCAAGGAGCAAATAGAAAGCAAACGTACGTCAAATGCGTACTGACGAATAGACCTGAACGCTCCAGCGCAAGTAAATTTACGTTAAACTCATCCAGGAATGGGAGGCGCGTAAACTACATTTCCCATGATTCCCAACGACATTTACAGCCAAGGATATCCGGGTACGGTCGTCATGACAGGGAAACAAAAATAATGATAAATACAAATATTATAATCTGTAATCTCTGATTAAGACAGTTGTTTACAATTAAGGTTTTATCGTGTTTTTGCTCAATAACTGATTTATATATACATTAATATATATTTACTGTAATCATTCAATTTCTTCTTGCATGTACGAGATACAACTAACTATTATGTTTACATGTTAAACTTGCTTGTTTCTTCTATAGTTGTAAAGTTAGGAGTATTTAAAGGGCCCATGGCTGACAGGGGCCCTTAAAAATAGTGTAGCGTCATTAACATTTTGCCGTTGATGTCTTTATTTTTCTATTACAAACATACGAATTTCTAATTTTTCTTGCAAAAATGTAATATTCGGGCATCATTTGCATTTCTTAACTCCCTCAAAATGACATTTATACAAAAAAACAGGCTCTTTATAGCTCTTTTAAAAGGGTATTCGTTTTCTTTATGCTTTAAAAATGTTTATTTTAATATCTTAATGGCAGGTAAAAAAAAAAAATGTTTGGTCTTGAGAATATTCAGTTATGAAGACAAATGCATGATCTGCAAGCATTGAAAATTTTTGACAAAAGATCAGAGATCGATTAGGACTGATCACACCTTGAATATAAAGAAGAAGAAAAAAACACTGAGTCCTTAGAATCATCCAAATACCTGAAAGTTACTGTAACTGTAAAGGTAGATTTACGAATTATGGTAAAATGTATACCTAAAGAGGGTTTTCTCTGACGTTTGAAGCCTATTGTGTCTTTAAACTGAGGGGCTTTGCCATAATCACTACAAGCAGTCCGGTTTTTTATTTTAAGAACATCATAGTTATCTCTGCATTTCATTCACAGATTCGTTGCACCAGAAACTCTGCAGAGCTGTTTTGAGTCCTATGTGACATCTTAAGGTGTACTATGCCTGACATAAAAGCACAATGAAGTTAATGAAATATGTAAATAATACATATACTTCCCTAAATGTTCTTTGAATAATGCGTCTCCTTTGTCTTTTGTTTCTTTTAAAAACAGCCCCTTCTGTTTTGTTCAGAAATCCAGACACAATCTCAGCCCCTTCGGGTTCTTTTTCCTTTCAGCTGCTCACAGGCTGTCGTCAAACACTGGCACTCTGGCGCCATCTAGTGGCACAGGATTCAAGCTGATGCAGATCGGAACCAAAGTGCCACAAATTTGTTTTGGTCCCAACAATAAAATAGTTTTATTAACTCGGAATCCAAATGAAGGCATAAAAGCCAATGCATCTTTATGCAATTCGTTTACCATTTATGGCCAATATTTGTCTCTGTAACAATGACTTATTGGTGAGTATCTCTACTTAATTTTACATTTGTTACTCTTTTCTTGGATTTCACTGCTCAGGGTCAAATGTGAAACTGCATATATGGGTCTATGCATGTTATCATAGGTTCATTAATCACCAGTGATTTCATTCCAAGGGCTGATATTTCTGCTAATATAACAGCTACTGGTGCAGGTGTGTCAGATGTCTGGCACTTGGTATCATCTTATTTTTATTGTGTACAATGTGGTCCAGAGCCCCAAATTTTTCCATTGCCTCTGGCTTTATGGAAAGCATGACTTTAAAACTGTAGTTTATCTTATCACACTGTCTTCATCAACAGGAATTAGTTAATCCTTCCCTCATTGCCTGTCTGCCTGTCTGTCTGTCTGTATGACTGAATTTTAGATCTTGTTTTCTACAATGCAGCAGCTGGGCCGTGCTTAAACATTTACACTGAACAAGAATTGGCCCATGGAAAAAAAAAAAAACATGTTTAAAAGTAATGGATATTCGATTATTATATGTTTTAACGTTCAGGGTAAATTTTCTTACATAGGGTTTGTGCATGGCAACTTATTGTGCCACATTCATAAAGCTAAAAGTGATGACTGGCCCCATCTTAAAATGAGGGGTAATATTTTTTGGTTTGTTGTTTTATTTCTAACCACCTTTTGGGCTTTTGGTTTTAAAAAAATATATTTATACCAGGCACAACAAAATATTTGTCACCAAAAACAACACCTAAGATAAAATTTGACAAGATATGACATAAGGGGTTTACACTTGGCATAAAAGTCAGGAAAAAATAGTTTTGTTGATTGGAAATAAAGCCTGACATTATCCAAAGTGTGTGTTACAGACTTGACATTACTTAGTAAGAAGTACCTCAGGTTATTTGTTTAAAAAAAACACTTAATAGCATCGGTCAGTAATTGCTAATATGTGACAGGGTGCATTTTTTAATTAAAAACATTGTTACTCAGTAAAACTTAATTCAAATTGTTGGAAAAAAATCTCAGTCAGGAAAAGTGATATTATTTGTTGGAATAGAAACTTGGTGTTATAGGTAAGAGTACTATACATTATTTGTTGAAATGTTAATGTTATTTGTATGAAAATGTTAACATGATCTCTTTGAAAAAAGTCATTAGGTAAACTTTGTTCTATCTGTTTGTAAAACTTGTTTTCACTTGTTGGGAAACTTCTTACTTTTGGTTTAAAACTTGTTTTTATTTGTGAGATGAAATCAATATTTCCTCAAGCGTTTGTTTTTATAATTAGTTACCAGGAAAACTTGAAACAATCCTCCAAAAAAGTTTTTTTTTAAATTAATTTGATATGTCTGAAAACTTGACATCATTTTTTCTCTTTTTTACCAAAAGAACTTGATTTGAGGTATAATTGCTACTAATAGTTGGGAGAATAAACTCAGTGCTACAATAAGGAAGATTTGACAGAAATCCTGAAATTATTTAATGAAACATTAAAGCAATTGTTATGAAAACTTGATATGATTTACCTGAACAATGTGGTTGAATCTTTTTATCGATTTGAAAGGAAAACTTAATATCATTTACTGCAACTGCTATGTATCCATTGGAAAAGCTGTTTTTTTTTTTTTGTAAAAGGAATTATTATTTGTCATAAACTGGTTTGTTAGACAAACTTGCCTTGGAACGTTTTCTTTAAGAAAAACATAATGCTATATGTTTGAAAATGCTGATGTCATTTTTGGAGTAGAACTTGGTTATGTTGTCATAATCTTGTTGAAAAAAAGACACTTGACTTTAAAATCCTTAACTTTTTTTTCTTTACATTTGCATGATAAGAAAATCAGAGAGACATATAAACTCTTAATATCCCAATTGAGTGGATCAGGTCTAAATTAAGAATTTTTTCATTTTTAAAAAGTGGCTCAAAACCACCTTTCAAAATGAACCTCCGGAAACTTCTTGTAGAGACTTCTTATTTTTTGTGTGAAGTATCCCTATACCAGCAACACATTTTCATACATTTTAAAAGGTTTCGAGTCATCTAAAAGTCTTTTTGTTCCCAAAGCCAGGAAACTCCAAGACACCATTGGTACCTTTTTTAATTCCTTTACAATATTTTGGATCCACCTGTACTGACCCCCGTAACAACTTAGCCCAAGCACAAACAAGAAAGCCACTAACAAGATAACTCTTATGAAAACTGGAAAAATCAGCCAGTAAGTTTTGTTGCAGCCTAATGGTCTCATATTTCTCAGGGTTCACAAGTGAAATTTAAATTTCATCAGGACTAAAGGGAAGCATGTGAAACTTCCAGTGAGTCTGGATTATAACGTTAATGCTGGTGTCAGCCAGGTCTTTTGAACCAGGAGAGTTCAAAGGATTAGGCTTGAATATCAACACGCTTAGCACAGTTGGATAATGAGATAGAGAGGCAAAATCTAAAAACCCATTACTGTCTGATTATCAAGAATTGTGCTGTGTTCAATCATTCACCAGAATTAACGTGGACTGTATTTGCAGCATTGGGAGGGATTACAATGCTGCAGACCACACTGAGATGATGGAGAACTCTCACAACATTTTTGTGTTGGGTCACTTGTAGAAACAGGGGTGCTGCTCAAAATGGTGAGGCCCAAGAAACTGTATCATACTAGGCCCCACCTCCATAGTTCACCAAATGTTGCCTGGTCTGTTGGGGCTTGATTTATGCTGTGACATTTAGGTGGAAGGGTCAAATTTCACATGATCAAGAAATCATGGACCCACCCTGCTTTGTATCAATGGCTCAGGCTGCTGCCGGTGTTAAAATGGTATGGGAGATATTTTCTTTGGGCCCCTAAGAACCAACTGAGCATTATGTAACCGCCACAGCCTGCTCGAGTGTTGTTTCTGACCATGTCTCCTTACCTTTATGATTCCAGTGTACCCATCCTCTAATGGCTACTTTCAGTAGGATAAGGTACCATGTCACTGAGCTCAAATCATCACAAACTGTTTTTCTGAACATGACAATGAGTTCACTGTACTCCAGTGACCTCCACAGTCACCAGATCTCAATCCAATAGAGCACCTCTGGGATGGATGAACCAGAAAATCTGCATCAGAATCTCTGGAGACTGTTTCCTGCACCTTGTTGAATCTAAGCAACAAAGAATGATGGCAGCTCTGAGGGCTAAAATGGTTCAGCTCAGTACTTGCAAGGTGAAGGTGGTCTGATGCCAGCCACTTTAATCCATCATTTTAATGTATTCTTACAGATTTCTTGCCCATAGGTGCTGCTGAAAGTATCAGACACGATACAGATGAACAGAAAACAGCATTACACAATATCAACTTGTCCCAAAGGAGGGCAGCATGATGGTGCAGCAGGCAGTGCATGTTCCTCACAGCAAGAAGGTTGCTGGTCCGATCCCCATGTCAGTCATGACCTTTCTGTGTGGAGTTTGTGTGTTCTCCCTGTGCACGCGTGGGTTTCTTTCTTGGCACTCAGGCTTCCTCCCAAAGACCACAGACATGCTCATGAGGTCAACTGGTGTCTCTTAATTGCAGTTAGGTATGAGTGTGAGCGTGAATGGTCATCTGTCTCTCTATGTGACCCTGTGATTGGTTGGCAACTGCCCCAAGGTGTACCCTGCCTCTCACCCAATGTCAGCTGGGATAGGCTCCAGCCCCCCACGACCCTGAAAGGGATAAGTGCCATAGATGATGGATGGATCAATGTATGTCCCAAAGGAGCATTATATCTAAGACCTGGTGACAGTGGAGGCCATTTGGATACAGTGGACTTGTCTGCATGTTAAAATCCAGTGGTTATGCAACAAGATTGCCCAAGACTTAATTTAAAGAGCAGTTTTAAAATGTTTTATTGTAATGCAATAAGGGTTTGGGATGCTTTCATGACATTTGATTTTCTGTTATGTACCCTGAATGTTTTATCAGAACAAACTGTGGATCTTGTTCACTTCACATTTATAACATGCTCTTTTTTCACATATATATGTATATATATTGTACACTACCAGTCAAAAGTTTTAGAACACCCCAATTTTTCCAATTATTTATTGCAACTCAAGTCGTGCAAGTCCAGTGAATAGCTTGAAATGTCACAAAGGTAAGTGCTGTACTGCCATAGCTTAAAATAAAAGGTGAGGTTACTCAAAACTGAAAAATTATGTACATTACAGAATTATACAAAAAGGCCTCTTGGGTTAACAATTTAAAGCTGTTCTGCAGCAATGAAGGTTGATCAAGCCCTGAAAGCTGGCTCTACTAATTCCTACAGGAGTTCCAACTTTTCTTGATTGCTTACAGCCCCCTCTGTCTGCATAAAAGCATACCCTGTGGTACCATACCCTTGAGAGCATCAGTTGAACAGCGTTGTACTGCAGAAAGTCGGATTGGCAACAAAAATGGCAAGAAAAAGGCAATTAACAATGGAAGAGAGACAGACCATCATAACACTTAAAAATGTTGGTCTTTCTTACAGACAAATTGCAAAGAAAGTCAAGGTGTCAGTGAGAACAGTTTTCTTCACCATCAAAAGGCACTCAGAAACTGGGGGAAACTCTGACAGGAAGAGCTCTTGCAGACCCAGAGCCACAACTAAACCAGAGGACAAGTTTCTGAGTTAACAGTTTGTGTGACAGGCGGCTCACAGGACAACAGCTTCAAGCACAGCTTAATAGTGGTTGTAATAAGCAAGTCTCAGTTTCAACTGTGAAGAGAAGACTTCAAGCAGCAAGTTTTGACAGGACGAGTTGCAGCAAGAAAGCCATTGCTTAGACGTGAGAATAAGACAAAGAGGCTTGCCTGGGCCATGAAACACCGCCATTGGACTACTGAAGACTGGAAGAAGGTATTATGGACTGATGAATCAAAATGTGAAATCTTGGGTTCATCACGCAGGATCATTGTACGCAGCGAGTAGGTGAAAGGATTGTTCACAGTGTGTGACATCAACTGTCAACATTATTTGATGATTTGTCAACCAAATCACTCAAAAATTTTATTTTTTAGAAGTTTTAATGGCCAAGATTTCCTCAAATTCTGGAATGACTGATAAAGTTACTTTTTCTACAGTGATATATTTTCCTCTCATGGTTACTGTTTGATTACCGTTTTTATTTATTTATTTATTTATTTATTTATTTTTTGACAGGTCACTGGTCCAGAGAATAGCCAACTTTTGTTCTCCAAAGGACACTCCTGAATAATACTTTTGTAGGTAAAGTAATCATTAGGAGGCTTCATGTGGGCTGTATGACATCTTAATAAATCCTTGGAGAACAGTGTATGGGCTGAGACACAAACTGTAACTCTGGTGGATTATAGTGATTTATCTCAGCGAGGCGGAGCGAAGCATCCTCTGATAGAAGCAGGCAGAGGGGCTGAGAGTGAGCCTGGGCGGAGAAAGTCACCGCTGGACGGCTTCCCACATGTCGAGCAGTGCTTGTGTTCACTTTGTCTCAGGAAAACACTATTTATAAAAAGGTTTGGACTGACAAATCAACCTTTTTCTTTTAAGTGGAGCGACCAAAAGTTAAGGAGCTAACTGGCGTTAGCTAACCCCGACACGGTACAGGACGGGACGGACAGGAAAGAGGGTTTCCTCGCTGAGAAGGTGAGTGAGTGAAATTATTGTTCCCACTTCTTTTCTGTCTCAATGTGCATTGCTCTTGCGGGAAATTAAAAAGCTTAATTCAAACTTTTATTTCATGAGTTTTTCTTGAGCCTACTTTCTTAAAGTTGCTAGCTAGCACACTTCACTCAACACTTGTATTGTTTTCAGCAGCCTGCGTCGGTGCGTACACACTGTTGTCATGACAATGCTCGGGAAACGCAGCGCGAGGCACGTTGGGAGACAAAAGACACCAGCTCCACAGTTGTGCTTTAAGACTTTATTAAGGACAGAAAAAGTTCCCCCAGCCCTCTTTAAGACTTGACCAACAACAAAAAGAGTCCGCTCACAGTTTGCCAGAAGGCTAATACCACTCCAGAGGTAGTGCTATGTTCTTCTCTTTAAGTCTTAAGAGTGGAGATACCAAAGAAATGAAGTCAGCTTTGAAGCGGTTGTGTCCTGTGGCCAGGGCCGGTTTTAGTCATTTGGAGGCCCCATAGAGGTTAACTCAAGGGGCATGAACTGAACCAGTCATAACATATTGGCATTTTGAGACTTTTTAGAGGATTGTGATGTACAGAAATTTGATTACTGTCACTCATGTAACAAAGAGAGAGAGCAAGAGTACTATCTCAAAAAGTGGTTCCCAAAGGAGATATTTTGGCATGATGGCAACAAAAGAATAAATACATAGAAATAAAAAATTATAAATAAATGAATGAAACATCCACAAAGTCATTTCCAACATTGTCGATAGGTTATTGTGCAAGTTGTGAATAACTGCACTGTTATTAGTCCTTGAAAATATTAATGGATCCACATCCAGATCTGGAAAATCTTATCACTTGTCCCTTGTGCCATAACAACATTCCCTGAAAGTTTCTGCAAAATACAACAACAAACAACAAAGTAGAAGTGCTCAGAGAGCATAAACCTTAGCCTGACATTTCCAACCATGTTGGTGAGTTGCTGTCACAAATGTGAAAACTGCCCTATCTTGCACTGTTAACGGATCCTTCGAAAAATTGAGCTAACTAAGTGAAAATGAGTTTGTATAAATGATCAAAAAGTGAATCTAGCGACTAAAGAACTACATATATTTAAAAAAATGAGCAGGAGTGTTCTGTTTGTGTGTGGAGATAAATAACAATGACCATGGGGTATTGGTAGCATGGACTGGTAGTATGATCTACCAACAAGCCCAGCTCCAGCTAACACATTTTGATGGATCCTTATTGCCAGATACTTAGCCTCACATTGCTCCCACTGCTGCGTCAGTGATGTGTAAATTGGTACAAACATTCCCAAACAATTTCATTAAAAAACTTCAGTAACTTTTTGAGTTATCTTGCACACAGGCCAGCAGACAAACAGACAGACATATACAGAGGCAAAATGTAATCTTCTTGGTGGAGGTGATGAACTGAGGAAGTAGTAAACAGAATAATGAAGAACAGAAATATCTTTAGAAGGATACAGTTACATTGCCTTGCAGTGCAGCTGGATCCACCTGATTCATTGCCTATAATCAGGCAGATCCATCTCGCTAAGCTCCAATCTACAACGATTGTACTCAGCCCAAAGCAACACGGACCAATCAGTGTCCTTTAGAGCAGGCAGAGGTGGGAGCTGTGAGCGAGACAACAGCAGGAAGTGACTGCTCGCAGAGATTAGCATTGATGCTAACAGCTTCAGTATCAGTTTTATCAGATCTGGACCACTTTTCTTTATTAAATGAAAAACAAATAACACTGAAAGCAGCATGAAAGCCAGGATATGTTCACTTCACTTCCAGCATGTTTTGGAGCAAGTTTACACCAAGGCAGCAGTGCCTGCCGACTACATTATCTGATTGGCCTGTAATGACTTTGATTGACGGATGATTGTCCAGTCACCTGTCAGATGTGCTTTTGAAAGGTTCTGCACACCCCCAAACACTTTCTACGGGCTGTTGCTAAGATTGACTAGTGAAGTATTCTGTTTATGTTGAACTGTCCACCTGCTGAGTCGGGTTAACTGTGGCATATAAAATGAACAAAAGAGAATGGACTGGACTTAAGTACTGAATAAGTAGATAAATGTGTGCGCATGGACGAATGAAATGTTTTCAGCAGAGGTAGAAGTGTCTGAACTAAAGTAAAGAATCCATCAATTAATGACTTGGAGTATGTGTGCATTAATGAAAATAATAAATGAGAGGTGGATATGCCTTGATTTATGCAGTGGATATATGAACATATGAGCAGGAGTATTTGTGAGCGGACTCAAGGAAAGCAATGTGCAGTAAATTTAGAAAAAAAGCCTAACTACTTGAAAGTCATTTTGGACCAATACCTCTTGAAGCGCAAGGCCCCTGACTGTTGCCTACCTTTGCCTGAAACAGCCCATGTCCATATCAGTGGAGAGAAGAGCTCTACAAGAAGGTCAGAAGGATATGTGCAAACTGTTGGACTAAGGTGTGTCCTGTGTTTATATGAGACAAATTGTGACCCTGCTAGCCAGGAAAGGGATGCTTTTAGTCTGCTCTTTGCTGTTTTATGGCCAACACACATGTGGAAATGACCGGCTTCCACAATAGAGAGTGAGTAACACAATTGTCTTAGGGGAAAAGGAAAAAGATGTGTGTGTAGGTGGGCTGATGAGTGGGGGGCAATGCTCTCATGAGGGACAAAGTGTGTGTCATCACTGTACAGTTGACAGGAAGGTGGGATCAGGGTCACTTTGCATGGTCATGAACTCAAGTGAGGACATCAGGGGGGCACCATAGTAGTGGAAAGTTAAGGGGGAGTTTATTTGTGTCACTGGTACAGATGTCAGCTCACACCCAAACACAACAAACCACAGCTGTTAACATGAGACCAGCTCATGTCAGGCAGGATAAGCTCCTCCACTGGGTGACTCATGATTATACCTGTTTACAATCTTGTGCAAGGGAAGTGTTCTCAACTCAAGACACTGAAGGATGACAGTATGGTGGATCAGTGCCAAGTGTTCACTAAGTGCATCGCAAGCAAAATATCCTGATATCAGCAATTAGTCCTGCTACTCAGGCAGAAAAGGAGAGGTGCTCTGAGAGCACAAACCTCTGCCAAATCATCTTCAGCATTGTTGGAGAGTTATGGTCACAATGTGAACATATCTTGAAAAATTTCTTGGATTCACATCCAGAGTCTGATCACCACCAAATTCCATTTACCTCGTCAGTGTGCCATGACCAACATTCCCTGAAAATGTTGTCAAATCCAGTCATAAGTCTTTGAGTTATCCTTTTTACAATCAAACAAACAGACAAAGAAAAAGTAACAAACACTGGCAAAAAAGACATGACTAGAATTGCTCCAAGAGCACAATCCTATGGCTATACATTTCCAACAATGTCGGGCAAATTGTTTCCAAAAATGTAGAAAACTGCCCTATCTTGCACTGCTAACAATTATAAAAAATATCCTTGAGCCGCAGCTGGATTAAGATCGTATTCTTAGCACTTCTTTTTCGTGGCATGACCAACATTCCCTGAAAATGTCATGAAAATCTGTAAAGAACTTTTTGAGTTATTGTAAAAATTGTGGAAACTGCCCTGTCTCGCAGTTTAAACTAGAAAGCACTCAAGGTAGCTCACATATTACTGTTAAATCTATAAGCAATAGTTCCATGATAAAGTTACCATCATAATATGATTCCTTAACCCTGAAAACCCACACCCAGCACTCAGAATCATGTCATTATTAGTTAGAGCGTTATTGAGCAAGAACTATTGTTTGCTAATGGCAGTTATTTAGATCACCACCAAAATCTAATCATTCTTAAGTTGGGCCATTACCAACATCTCCTGAAAATGTCAGCAAAATATGTCCAGTAGTTTTTGCATAATCTTGCTAACAAGCAAACAAACAAACAGACAAACAAACAGACAAACATATGCCAGCAACAACATAACCTCCTTGGTGGAGGTAACAAATCTTTTTTAAAACCTGGATCCCCATCCGGGTTCAGATCACTATCAAAATCAAATCACTTATTTCTTGTGCCATGAGCAACATTTACTGAAATTGTATCCAAATCCATTTATAACTTTTGAGTTACTGAGTTCACAAACAAACAAAAAACTTACAAAAGCTGGCAAAAACATAAACTGATTGGCAGAGATAAACATGGATTAGCAAAATACAGCAAAGATTATGATTAAAAGTCTGTTAACATTTTTCTTTTTTTAATAGTCTGATTAGCTGTGACTGATGTGCTTCAGCTTAGAGAGTCAGTTTCTGGTTTTCGAGCTGTATGGGCATTACAGAATGAGTTTCCTAAATCCTAAGACATAGAATTAACAGAAGGAAGAGCTGATAGTCTCTGCCTGGTCTAAACATATTTAGACTGTCTGCAAACTTTCTCTCCATCTAAAGCCAAGCTTTATTGCCCATCAATAATCTCCCTCCCCCACTGCTATTTTTGAATATATACCAATAATGATCCAACCAGATAATCATCAAAAAGAGGCCATCTTCTTGAACAGAATGAAAATTTTGTTAACATCCTTACTATTTTTGCACTAGAGAAGGAGTGTGCTTCACTCACACGTCAAATTCAGGCTGTTTAAAGTTTGCATGTGAACAAAATTGTCCCAACATGACAGTGTTGAGAATATACACTCTGCTAGCACTTGGTTGGACCCCCTTTCACCTTCAGAACCGCCCTAATTCTCTAATGAAATAGATGAAACAAGGTGCTGGAAACATTACTCAGAGATTGTGGTCCATGTTGACATGATAGCATGCACATTCGTAATACAAACAACCCACGCCAGATCTGGTTACTGTAATTTTAACTGTGATATGGCATGCTGTTCCTCTAGAAGTAGCCCTCAGAAGATTGGTGCACTGTGGGCATATAGGGATAGACAGGATTAGCAACAATGCTGAGGTTTGCTGTGGCGCTGAACAGTGTTCAGGAGGTACTAAAGCCTTGTTTCCATCGAGTGGTCTGGTTTGATTCAGTACAGTATGGTCTGGTGCGTGAAGCCAGGAAGCTCAATTTTAACAGCTTTTCCTCTATGTTATAGGAAATTCATTCACAAAACAGAAATGTTGGCTTGATATTTTGTCAGTATAACTTATAGAGTTGAGTTTTTTCTTGATTTAAGTCTTCAGTGATAAACGACTAGTAAGCAGTAAGGGTATCTGACACAGAGTATGTACTTGACTTTGAAATGCAGTGGGGGGGTGGGGGTCTTACATAAGACGGGGGAAGCTTTGACGATAGAAGATGCAGCCAACAGCACAGATCAACTGTGATCCATCAGGATTGAGCAGTTCAAGACATGACTGGCATACAGAAACAGACAGACAGCATCAAGAAGTGCTACCCAAGCACTTCCTTGCTTGGGTAGCACTTCTTGATGCAACATCCAGTGCTGCCTTATTGGGGTCTCCGCAATAACAAATATCATGTTAAACTAAAAATGAAGGATTTCTCGGTTTTAATACTCGAGGAAATATTTGAATGGTGTAGTTACCTCCGCCAAGGAGGTTGTGCTTTGCTGGTGTATGTTTGTTTGGTTGTTTGTTAGCAAGATTACGCAAAAACTACTGAACAGATTTTGCTGAAGTTTTCAGGAGATGTTGGTAATAGCCCAACTTAAAAATTATAAAATTTTGGTGGTGATCCAGATAACCTCCATTAGCAAACGATCGTTTTTGCTCAACAACTGTCTAACAAATAATGATATCAACATGATTGTGAGTGCTAGGTGTGTGCTTTCAGGGTCAAGGGATCATATTATGATGGTAACTTTATCATGGAAATATTGATTATAGATGTAACAGCAATATGTAACCTACCTAGGCGAAGGTTTGTGCTCTCTGAATGCTTTCTATTTTTTATTTTTGGAGGGAAAAATGGAGAGCAGTTTCTATCAAATCAGTTACCCTATTTAAAACTAGAAGCAAGCAGCAAAGGCAGGTGGAGCCAACACCACGCTAGTCTGTACCCACCATCCTTGTTTTTGATTAGAATCAAAGACCCCTAACAACAGGTTTTTCTATACTGTTCATATTAATTTTGATTTCTGAATGAAATCATTGCAAGCTATAAGCATATTTTATTCAGATTAAATAAATCAAGGAAATTCATGTTTTCTCTTGAACAAACATCAGATTAAATCACAAATTCACAACAGTATGCTTACTAACGCTAGCTCTAAATCACAGTGACATAATTGCTACGTTTGAATTATGCACTCAAAGTTAACATATTGCAACATATTACAGCATTGATTGCTGCTGTCCTGCCATGATCTATATCAGCCCTCCAGTTCTGCTCGTATGTCAGGACATGCAGCCACCTCTGCACAGCCTGCTTCACCCGCGGGGCCTCCCTGCCCTCCAACAAACACAAATGCATACACACACACTCTCAAGGCAACACGAACACGCCTACATCAAAGATACATCTGTTTCATATACATGTTTGATGGGACAGGCAGCCACCGCTCCGAGTTACAGCATGGATTAGTATGCATGACTAGGTTGAGGAGAGGTGGTGGAAGTGAGGGAAAGAGGGTTGATATTTACGGATATATAAAGAGAGGAATGAAATAGGAGGAATGCGTGAATAAGTGCCTTGTTTCTGTTTTATTCTTCTGTTTAAGGACTTTAAGAGGTAAAATAAACACAAAAAGCAGGTGGTCATTTGCACCACTATGCTATGAATAAAGCCATGAATTTAACTGCAGCCTGTCATAAAGCTGAGACATTATTGAGTTCATAACTCTTATCTCTGTTATGTGCTTGTCTTTTGTGCCTGCTGTTTGATGTATTGCTGGCCTTTTTAGCTCTTAGCTGCCGGTAAAGCCCTCTTTGTCTGGTTGTCAGTTTGTTGCCTGAACTTTGCCATTCTGTGCCATTGTTACAGGCCTGTTTCCTTGGTAAGAATTAAACCAGTCCAAGGACATTAAGGAAGTTGCTGGCTGTCACCCTTTCATTTTGATATTTTCTAGGATTAAATACTCTGGCATTGTGTTCAGTAATATTTGATCTTTGATTTAATTCACATGAAAATTACTTATCTGGAATGTCTATAATACCTCGAGAACATTCGATTAAAAGTCACATTAAGCAACGACAATATGGACCAAAAATCATGTCTCAATACATTTTAGCTGATTTTTGATACACAATAAACATCCTATTTCATTTTTATGTTTAGAGGAAACAAATGGTTATCATAACACCAGAAATACAAACTTTGATATCATTTTAGTGTAAATTAACCAATATATAGTCTTGTTTCAACAAAAATAGAGATTCTCAACCAGGGATGGGAAACTTGCAGCCAGGGGTCCACATGCCGCCCTTCTTCTCGCTAAATGCAGCCCACCAGTCATTTTCAGTCTGATTCAACCTGAGGTACAGATACAACCCTATGCACAAATTGGGATATGTTGTGGAAATATTTCAAGATAATCTAGATTGCTGGTATGAGGTTTTTTTTCAAATAATTAAAGAACTTTCTTCCCTTTTGTTTCTCTTGATCTCTTTAATGAAGTACTAGAAATAATATCAAACATAAGTCAATACTATATTTATAACATGTCAAAGGTCAAATATTTGTACTTCATATACTGGTAGACTCCTGTTGTGTTGTTGCATAAAATAAGCTGAAAATGGCTTTATTCTGTGTACATTGGCGAAATTGCCTTAAATTCTATGTCATAGCTCATTTGATTATGCGTAATTATTTGTTCTATATCAATATTGTTATTATCAATTTTTCTGACAGCACAATAAATTAATTGCTAATTTTGTTCATTTATTTATTTATTTATTTATTTTTTGTCCATCAAGAGTATCTGCCATTTTGTAACACTGTGGTCCTCAGGTTTGGAAAATAAGTTTTTATGTGGTGCTCTTGTTAATCAAAGTTTCCCTACATTAGCAACATCCTGTCTGTTGAAGCTGTAATTGCTTCTTTTGAGTTTTATTCATTTATTTTCTGATCATTACTACTATGCATTTTAAAATAGTAAAATTCCCATTTTAATGGTTGATGTGAAAAAAAAAAACAGTTGCTTAATGATCTCATTATATTTCAAACTGAAAGTGAGAGAGCGATGTCCAAGACTGCACAAATGCAGCAAGAACTTTAGTAAAGGCAGATGCAAGCTTGCTTTATTCCTCTGTGTTGACTCTATGCCATAACTTAGTAAGCAGTGCTGTTAGTATTCTGCACTGCCGACATGCTCTCTACATGTTTTGGTGCAAAAAGCCATGGCCATTGGCCTCCCACAGCTATGAGTCAAGATAATCGAAAATAGAAAATTAATGTGACACTATGTCATTTTGTCCATGTTTTTTTGTCATGTGTAGGAAATGCTACTGTGTTAAGTGTTATATTTTGGATACAGGAGTTCATCGGCACTATCTAAATATGTATTTAACTGTTTTTATTCATTAACTGATATGCAATGTCACAAGTTTTATATATATTTATTTTTCCATATTTCACTAGTTGGACCACAGAGACACTAAATAGCATGGTAACTTATTCCACCGTAATACCTGTAAAAATGTTGGCAGGGAAGCTGTCAGCGATGTGGGAAAGTAGAGGGCAACTTTAAAAGTATAAAGTCTCCTGCTATAAAGAGCTGGACTTAATTCTGGGAACTAAACAAGTTTTTGAATCATACCATGTTGTTGAGACCTCTGATAGAGACAGTGACTAATTTTAGCCTGTTGATATTTTTATGGTGGATTGTGCCTTTGGGGCAATGACTCTGAGGGATCTAAACATTTTTATTAAGTGTACTTTGCGATGAGCCTGGTTGTCTGGCAGTTGTAATGCAGTGATTATCAGTAATACTGCTGCTTGTGTGACTACATTATTGTGAGGAGGTAACTTGTTTGCTGGGTTGACTGTGTCCTTACTGCAAACAAAACTGCTCCAGGGCCAACTGACAGGGAGCCGAGACCACCTCTTTAGCTTGGTACTTTTTTGTACTGAAATAGGGATCGATTTCTATGCTCATATTTATGTTCAAATGAATCATGCTGAACACAGAATGTCCACTTGTATCGGAACAATTCTCCCAAATAATCTAGGTGAAAAAACGAGATTAGGCTTTGACATTTTGTAAATGCTGCTGAGATGAAGCACGGAAATCTGACCGGTAATGGTTGTGTAGGTTCAGTACAGGTAACACATTGTACCTGGATTTTGATACCCTTCCCTAATTGTTTTGGGCCATTACAAACATCTCCTGAAAATTTCAGCAACAACTGCCCTGTAGTTTTTGCGTAATCCTGCTTACAAACAAACAAACAAACAAACGCCAGCACAAAGATAACCTCATTGGCTGAAGTAACAAAACAGAACATTAACAGTAACAGTAAGAAGTTATCAATAAACATAATTATTTGCATTTTCAGCTGGTGGAAACCAGATTTGAATGAACCAAATTCATATCTTCATTTGCATATCAAATGCTGTTCTCTGCTGTTTTAATCAGTCTTGTAGCACAGCACTGAACACTACAAGAAGAAATGTAAAAGCATGTAAATACAAGTTAATTACCATTGCTTGACCTTGCAGCACACAGCACATACTCTCAGTATAAACCCTCCCTTGCATTGCCAGGATTTTCCTATCAACAGAAAGCAGGGGATTGGCTGCTTGACAGTTTAGCCATTTTGGCACTCAGAGACATGCACATCTTAATCCTAAATGGAGTTCACCTTCCAAACCACTGGACACTTTTGAACCAAGGGAGCAACGCCCTGTCAATTTATCTCTCTGTGTCTCTGCTCCCACCAGATATGTGTCTCAATTAGCTTACAGACTCAAGGCGAGAGAAGTGTCACTACCCAGCACACAGTTTATCCTGGTGTCGCAGCACTGCATAAATTGACTAACATTAACATGAATAATAATAATTAAAATCACAGAGAGCTTTTATAGTAAGAATCAAGTCAGCATTGTTAGTGTTTTAGTAAATAAAAAAAAAGTGTTATTGTGTAGAAAGCAGCTTAAATGCATGCTTTGTTGATTAGGGTCAAGTTGTATGAAGATGGGAGGGTAGTCATGATACCAGGATATCTAACTTTGATTTGAAATGAGTAAAAACTACAAGTGCTCAGGGAGAAGAAACTAGCGTTATTAATCCTTAAAAACTTCTTAGATCCACATCCAGATTGGGATTACCACCAAAATCGAATCACTTCTTCCTTGTGCCATCACCAGCATTCCCTGAAAATGTCATCAAAATACATGTATAACTTTTTATGTTACCCTGCCCACAATCCACAAATACTTAGTTTGTACAGAAAGGTTGTCAACATTTTTTTTTTTTTCAAATTCTGGAAGTTTCCCTCCAGATTGCTTGTCTCATTACCACCGCCAAGGAGGTCATGTTTTTGCCGACATATGTTTGTTAATTTGTCTGTTTGTTAGCAAGATTACGCACAAACAGCTGGATGGATTTTGCTGAAATTTTCAGGAGATGTTGGTAATGGCCCATCTTAGAAATGATTTGAATGATCACTTTTGCTCAGTAACTGTCTAACTAACTAGAAAACACTCTGTTGTTAAACCTCTGCCAAGGTAGGTCACATTCTTCTTATGACTTGACCAGCTGATGGTAGAGGGATACATAACCCAGGCCACGACATACAACAGTTCTAAACACAGGGGTTTGTAGAGGAAAAGTGAGTTTGTTGAGTTTGTTTTTTAGTAGTTTTTACCATAAAAGTGGGTTAATTTAGTGGCAATCACTTACAAGTCCTATAGGCATGAGCAACCCACCTCTAAAACCCGCACATTCCCTTAATATCAACGTGGTTATTTCTGGCTCATAGACAAGGCTGCAGATGAGATACAACAGCATGGTCATATCTGTGATATTCTTTTTATTAAATAGACCACAGAAGAAATTAGCAGTAGGAAACAATAAATTAAGGTTATTATTTGCTTTTGTAAACATTTTTCTGTACTGCACAACTAGCTCACAGATTGGATAGGACCGGACCAGTGTAAAGCAACACTTGATAGATTTTTGCACACCCATTCACCTTTTACATGACAAACCATTTGAAAAAAGTTATGATGTAAACGATGAACTTAAATTGAGTGAACACCAAAACACAGGATCCAGTTCTGTTCAGAAGTTTTATTTTTTTCTTTCTTCGCCCTTGGTGGATGTTTTTTCTTGACAAACATTCAATGGAAAGGAAACATGATGTATTAACATAAACAGTTTAAATAAAAGACTTATAAATTAATGTTTAAATTAGTTTAGTCAGCTTATATCATCAATGCATCCACTTCAGGTGCCTTAATTTGTTGATAAATTTGAGGTCAGTGCAGCAGTAATTCAATGAAATGATATTAGACAATATGATGTATTAGAAATAATACAAATTTGGTGAACAAACAAAGGTTAAAATAAGAATTAGGATCACTTTTCACCCACATTCAGGCTTCCTTCGTTCACTGGTGATCCATGGTCTGGAGGAAAGGGGAAGTGAAGGCCAGAGGGCGGGCTTATAATGTTGGGGGTGTGGCTTGGCCTTGAGTGACAGGGAAGTCAGGTATGATGGTGGTGAGGTGAGAACTTGGGATTTAACGGCATTACTGCAGAAGATCCTCTTTTGTATAATGTGTTATTGTCCTTGTGTTTCCATGCATCACGGCAACTCTGTCACTGACGGTTTGGACTTTTTTTTTGGTTTGGACATCCCAGCTGTATCTGGTCATACAAAGATGATCTGTCCTACCTGAAACATCCTCCAGAACACCTGAAGCACTGAACAAAAAGTCCCATTGCTGTTATCTTCCACTGGTTGGATGCTTTTAGTACATACGGGGCTCTCAAGTCTCACGCATTCAGCGTGTGACACGCGCATTTTACCCTTTTCACATGCTCACACGCCAAACCTGGTATTTCTCACGCATGAAAATTTATTGTGAAACACCCACTGAGTTACACCACTATATATGCACTGGAATGTGTAGCAAGATGCTCTGAGCATCATAGAGCTCAACGGGAGCTTGACACGACACAGCCATAAGAACAGCTACAGTAAGAAATCTCATTGTTTGATTTTGTAGCCTGCTAAATCAAATTACTTATTGTACAGAAGGAAAATGAGAGCCTATTCTTATTTTTCCTCCACACCTACCATTAAACAGTAAAGCAAAGTCTAATCACATTGACATACAAACTGTGGTTACCAGGCATCACATTAAAACAAAATCATCAATGCTAAGTTACTTAAGTTTATAGTTATGCTTAGAAAATGAGAAATGTTTGGCTATAATTAAAATAAAAAGTGCACATTTCTCGTTTGAAACAGCATGGTCAAATGTTGGAGGTAAATAATAATACTATAATAATAATATTTGTATTATTATGTTTCAGCATCACTTGATATAATATACTAACATCACAAAGTAACAATAAGACACATTAAATTGTGGGGGCAAAATAACAGCACCGACTACTAATAAAACCAGTTTTAATTTTAAATCTCGCTCTGACCTGAGATCAAAACTTGAGAGCCCTGCAAATAACCTTACCAAAAATACTACATAGCTACATAACATGTAGCTATGCTCTGAGGCACTTTATGAAGACAGTTATGTAACAGCTTTCTTCACTAAATGTAAAAATCCAATCATAAACTATGTTAGCTTAATGAGCTACTTTGTCAGGATGATTTGACTGTTTGCTTTTTACTCTTCAACAAATTCTTTATATGTTTACTTAGAGGGGCAAGACCCTGCTAAGTCACTGTGTATTCACACAGTAAAGTCAGAGACAGCAAAGATACATGGATGGCTCTTTTTCCATCATAAATCACAGAATGAAGGCAACTTTGAAACTCAACACCTCGAGATCTGAGAGGCCCACGGAGGCCCTTAAAGAGAACAAGAGGGTGACAGACGAGGATGTGCCTCCAGAAAAATCAAAGAGGCCTCCTGTTCAGAACTGTGCAACAATACTGATAAATGAGTACAGCTTTTATACCTCTATCAGCTTCTTTTTCCCGTCTGTCTTCACATATATTCAGGTGTGTGCTGACTGGTGCTGAGCTAATGTCTATATGTGTGTGTTCCCAGGTAAAAAGCAATTGTAAAAGGAGCACGAGAAACCCAAACCTGGGGAGCCAGCAGAGCCCCAGGGTGCTGGAATGGAGCAGCTCATAGAGTAAGTGAGATTATGTCTTTGTTTGTACTATATGACAGATGGTTTCACGCAGCCTGTGAACATGTTTTATTGTGTTTACAAAAAGAACTTCCTGCCTCTATTTTGGGTTTTCCTGGGGCTGTTGTTGCCCACTGGAGCTGCATTTTAGCCGTAAACATGAGCAGATTGCAGATTACTTCAGGGCCCTGCGTCTCTTGAGAACCATTTAGAAAAAATAAAGGCTTACAGAAACGCAGCAGTAGTTTCGATTTGATGCACTTCAATCTATCTCTGCTTCTTTTATAAATGCCCAAGCCTAAAAAAGCCCTCTTGTATTCGAGTGTTTACGTAATCTGAGGTGAGGACATTTGAGCAGAAGCATGAACATCAAACTGACTCTCTCTCTGTTTAAAATACAGCATCTTGACAGAAATTGAAAGGGAGCCCAGTCCTTTATGGACAGCTCTTTTGGCAGCTTCTGACGTCTAAACTGATGCTGAGCTTCTCCCAATTGTCTCACTGTGTTTTTGTTGGACAGTTTGACGAGATGCTTGTAGGTTTACAGCCTTGCATGTCTGGACCTTTTGAAAGCCTGCTATTTGCTATTTTTAGCAAAACAGGACTATTATCGTCTTGTGTGTAGAATAAATGTTGTCATCAATTGAATTTAATGTATAGAAGCCTCATAAAACCGTAAATACACAAGAAGTAGTCGCACAGGCAACCTCAGGGAGGCATGCCATTATGTTAGTGAGCTCTGGAACGCAAACATTTGTACAATTTGTCCCCCTCTTTGACGCGCAAGTAAGCAATATGACCAAAGTCAGACTGGGAAGGATGCCACAGGGGAGCAATAACCAAACAGTTTGTATGAAGGCAGGCTCATGTGGGTGGGGGATGGGGAGTTGATTTATCTGACCCTACATACCTCCGCTCTTCCTTCTTTGTGAGGGAGCATCTCATCAGCACTTTATAGACGGTTTCTGTAATTTATCTATCAGTGCAGGTCTGATTAGCAAATATGTTAGGTAGGGACCTTATATAGATGTTTCAGTGTTGCTTTTTTTCTCCAATATGCAAGGGTGAAGGGTGTTTTTTAAAGGGATACACCAACTTTTTCTTTGTTTTGTGTCTTGCCTGCGTCCAGAGTCCATGACAAGCAGATAGACACCAATCTTTCGACTCTGCGTCCAGTAACAAGAAAGAGACAGCCAAAGCTCGCCCACTGCTACTTAGCTCAAACACTGGGAGTCAACAGGTATAGCTAGCCTGCCTCTGCCTACAGTCATCAGATGAACTCTTCAGCAACTCTAAACGGTCCTGTGTGCCTGTTGTGACTTGTTTCTTTCCCCACTTACGTTACCTTATCTTCTACTATCATTGTATTATCTTCTTCTGCTCCTAAACAGAGGCTTTGTCTTGTCAACCTACTTCTGCTGTGGTTGGCGCTAGAAATGTGCCGTTCATGAAGTTTGTTTGCGAGCCATTCTTCAATTTGCAGGCAAGTTGCATTTAATAATGGCTTGCAAACGAACGGCTCACTCATAACTGCACATTGGTTCTCATCATTCGCTTAAAAGAGCTGTTCAAAAGACTGGACTCGTTCACAAACATCACATCTCCAGTGCAAACCATCGCATACGTAGGAACAAAACAAAGCCACTGTTTTGGAGTAGAAGATAATATGATGATAGTAGAAGATAACTTAACATAACGGGATAAAAAAACAAGTCACAAAAGGCACACAGGAACCTTTAGAGTTGCTGAGTTTATCTGATGACTGTAGGCAGAGTCAGGCTAGCTATACCCATTGACTCCCAGTGTGTGTTTGAGCTAAGCTAACTAGCGGTGGTTGAGCTTTGACCGTCTCTTTCTTGTTACTGGACGCAGAGTTAAAAGAATGGTGTCTATCTGCTTGTCATGGACTTTGGACTGAGGCAATACATGAAAACAAAGAAAATTATGGCATTGCCCTTTAAACACAAGTAGTAGGGCTGGATGTTATTGGAATAACATGACATTACTATATATTTCCACATTTCACGATTTTTTTATTAGATACCTTCCAGATAATGCGTCTTTGATGTGCAATAGTGATGGAAGATACTAGACTTTGTCAAATGGGTACGATACAGATATTTTTTGCTGTAATTGTTTATTTTGGGAAGCAACACTGATAACCATACCAGTCATCTCCTACAACAAATATGTTTATTAATTTGATGCTTTTTTTCATTGACATAAAGCACAGAAATAAAACATGTAGCCTTGACTCTTGACAATCAGATCTTCAAGAAAGTAAAGTTTTAAATCTTAGTCTAAAAAATAAATACATTTAGCAGATACTGCACCCTTACAATTTATGTGGCAGGGTTGTTTTCGGGTAGGGAGGTGAATTGATAATTGTTCCAAAAATTCATATACAAATGAAACATCTGTTCTAACAGGCTTTGAGAGTAGCAATGCATAATATTGTCTTTTCTTAGTGCCATTTCTACATTAGTTTGCTTGTATTAAATTTCTGTGTGTAAGCTTGTGGGTTAATGCAGCTGAATACCGTACTGAGCTGATGGAGTACAGCTTAAATTGGATCTTTAACTCTGTTTTCACAACAATGAATCATCCTTAGTTGCTTTGACTTTACAAATACACACATGGCTTGCGACTGCATTACCTGTAACCTAGATTATTAACTTTTCTTAGATGTTTTCTCAAAGTTGCTTTAAAGGGTTTAAGTCAAAATGTGAACACATCTCAACACTGACTCAAGGATTAATTGAGTGGTTTTGAAGTCAGACGTCTGTTTGCTTTGCCCCATGATCATCCGTTTCTTGTAGGAGTCATTTCTCAAGATTGCTTTGGGAGTTTCTGTAAAACTTTGTACACATGTCTATGTTGACGCAAGAATGAATTGACCAAGTTTAGGAGTTGATAGGTTGTCTTTTGGCCTCATTATTATACTTTGCTTTTGAGTATCATTTCTTAAAGAGGTCTTATTATATTAGTTTTTATATACAGAGCGCCTCTGACAGTGATATGTTTTCTCTCTGTCAGGAAAACTCTTTTGGAGCTCCAGCTCCTTTAAGACCCACTTCTCCACGTGCTCGTTCTGATTAGTTCGCAGGTCTACTGGGTGGTAATTGGTCAGATCAAAGCTGCTTGGCACCATGCTGTCAACAATTTATTCTAATGTCTTTGCTCTACAATGGGCTTGCGATATTTAGCCAGTGGTCTTAAAGCTATACACCAGCGTTGCCTCAGTCCTGAGTCCATGACAAGCCGATAGACACTGTTCTTTTGTTTGTGAGTCCAGTAACAAGAAACAGATGGCTGAAACTTGCCCACCGCTACTTAGCTTAGCTCAAACACTGGGAGTCAATGGGTACAGCTAGCCTGCCTCTGCCTTCAGACATCAGATAAACTCTTCAGCAACTCTGAATGGTCCTGTGTGCTGTTTGTGACTGGTTCTCTTTTTACTGCATATGTTAGGTTATCTTCTACTATCATCGTATAATCTTTTTCTACTCACAAATAGACGCTTTGCTTTGTTGACCTTCTTCTGTGGTGGTTAGCGCTAGGGATGTGATGTTTGTGAATGCGTTAAGTCTTTTGAACAGGTCTTTTAGGTTAATGATGAAAACCGATTCGCAGTTGTGAGTGAGCTGTTTGCGAGCTCGCAAAAGACTGGCTCACTCACAACGTAACAAAACTCGTTAAAGAAACGAGTCACCTCAAGCACACAGGACCATTTAGAGTTGCTAAAGAGTTTATCTGATGACTGTAGGCAGAGGCAGGCTAGCTATACCCACTGACTCCCAGTGTTTGAGCTAAGCTAACTAGCAGTGGGCAAGCTTTGGCCGTCTCTTTCTTGTTACTGGACGCACAGACGAAAGAATGGTGCCTATCTGTTTGTCATGGATTCGGGACTGAGGCGTGACATGAAACGAAAAAAAATTTGGCGTATCCCTTTAAACTGATGACAACACGATGGTAGGAAGTTTACACCGGTAGGTCTATTCAGGGGTCAGGGATAGCAAGATGTTTTGGGCAGATGGACAGAAATTACAGCCACAAATGATTCTTGCTCGTGTTGAACTCACTCTCAGATGTACATTGCTTCGGACAAAAGTGGTGAAATGGTGACAATGATGTCATAGGAAGCTTATCGTTAGCCACACTTAGCTTTAATTCCTCCTGATGTTGTCTGCCATTTTTGTTTACACTAAAAATGCTTTTGATCATGTGAGATTACAAGCTTTGAGAGTAGAGACCCTGGTTGTTGATGAATGAGTGAGTGTTGTGGTGTGCTACAGTATGTCTCTCTCTTTGTGGCATACCACTTGATACAAGAGGTATGGCTCTATGTGGGTCAAGATTAAAAACTGTACGTGTCTTTACGTTCATTTTTTTCCCATGATCATGTCTCGCTCTTGAGTGGAATATCTAAAGAATATTTGAGGGATATCTGTCAAACTCTACACAAATTCTGAAACGTATATCCCCCAGGCAATAGGTCTTGAGGCAGCCTCTCTTGTAGCTCTTCAACAATTTACAGAAGTCTAAGAGTGACCAGGGCCATACGTCCAGCCAGAGCTGCTGTGGCTGAGTCTTTGATAATAACAAACTTTTTTATGTTTTCGACTTTCCTGTAACTTTCCTCCCCTCTCCTCCACACACTCTGCAGCTAGAAGCAAAATAAGACAGACACTGTAAAACTTCTGGCTCTCTATCTCTGTGTGTGTGTGACTGTGCGCTCAGGTATGTGCATGAATCACAGCCTCGTCACTTGTCACTTCATTAGAGCGATCTCTCAGCGGTGCGAGGAGATGTAAAAAATGTATAATTCATAGCTGTGAGTGTGCCGGGGAAGGGGATGCGTGCCTACATGCTTCCCCTCCTACCCGCTACACCTCAAACTGTCAAGTGAAACTGTTTATTTACAGTATATCAGCGATTGTTGAATCCCCCCCCCTCTTTTTTGGCCTTTATGCCAACGTCAGTGGCTTTCTCTTAATGATGAGGTTACACCACACCGACCTGCCGCTGCACCGACCCGTGACTGACAAGAGCTCCTGACTTACGCAACTCGGCTCTGCTCTCTGGCCTGTGACTCACCGGTGAGTCACCGCAGCAGGGAGAGGGGGCTTTAAACCCACCCCAAAGCATGAACACACAAATATGTGCACACACCTTCACACCTTGTTGATGATGTCTGTGCACACTCACAGACGTCATGTCCTTTCCTCTTAACACACACTCACATACACACTCTCACCACTGTTTGTAAGGATCAACACAATTGTAACAGCGTTTATCTTCGTCAGATAAAGAGCAGGAAGCAGAGCTAATCATTGTTTGACACACACTGAATTCTAATTACCACTCTGTTGACGCAGATCGGATAAGATAAGTCACACATAATGATGAGGAAGCCTTCAATTTCTATGCTGAGTTGTGGCTTAGGAAAGTGTACTTGCTGCCACCAGAGGGAGGCACAGTCATTAGTTTCTCACTTAAGAAGCTGAGGAATCTTAATGAATTATACCTAATGTAAACTGGATGCACCATTACTTTGAGGTGGTCCCTCTGAAATGTTTGAATTTTATCCCTAAAGAAGCTCAAGAGGCTGCAACCATACAACATTTCGACTTTTTTGGATTGGCAGACTTTGCAATCACAAGAAAATATGCACAAACCCGGTTTCCTTTGAAGTTAGGACGTTGTGTAATCGTTATTAAAAACATAAAAAAATGATTTGCAAATCCTTCTAGGCCTATATTAAATTGAATACACCTCATAGACAAGACTGAAGTGTTCAAACACACAGACTTTATTGTTTTTTTACAATTCAACAAGGACAAGGGCGTGCTTACCACTGTGTTACATTACTTTTTCTTTTTAACAACAATCAAGAAGCATTTGGAAACTGAGGACACTAGATGTTGAAACTTTGTTGGTTGAATTATTTCTAGTCTTGCTTGACATTTAGTTACTCAGCAGTCCACTTTGCACTTCATAATGCACCACTTGGGATGTGTATATCACAGTTATCAGTATTATCGTGGTATTGTTGCAGTGTGCTCAAAATGTTCAGAAAGTACTTATACACACAGTGAAATCAGTAAACCTTTAAATACTACAATTATAACAGGCCACTTGGTCTTTTTGTCTTTTTGTCAATAAATGTGCCACCCTTTTTTGTGAGAAAAAAAAGTAAACAATTCTGGCAAGTATTTGTCATTATTATGTTATAAATGCTTAAAACAGTGTGTAATAACAGGAAAAAACAAGTTTGAACTTTCAGCAGGTTTCTTTTACAAACAATTGTAAATGAACATGTTCCATTTTTTTGAGATGATCAAAAATAAAATTAACTTATTTTACATAAACTCAGCCATTTTTTTGTCTACAGCATTTAGTGTCCATGCTACAGCTTGTTATATTAGACCATGTCCATGATTTTTTTTTTTTTTTTTTTTTACTGAGGATAGTCCCTGAAGCAGTTCCTGTCCAGCTGAAGACAGACCCTCATCTTGCTGGCTCAGCTCACTTCCCGCCCCTCCCCCTCACTTAAAGCCTTTCCATAGTGTGCTGTATATCACTGGAAAGCTACTTTTAATCACGCATGTCCTTCTCTTTCGCCAGCGACAGCTGTGTATTTTAACAAAGTTTTATTTAGTTAAAAAAATAATGTGAATTTAAGAACGATCTGCAGTGGTCAGAGCCTGACCCTCTTCACCTCTCTGGTTCCTCACTGAGGTCTTTCTCAACAATCCAGCCAGGCCGCTCCCTCTGATGCTGCTGTGGGGGTGTTTGTGGTGGAGGTGCTGCTGGTGCTTTGTGGTTCTTCCCTGCCTCCCTATTCGGAGACTTTTTCTGCATTTGACCATTTAATTCGTTTCCTCTCGGCATCCTTGTAAAATCCAAAATACGACCAGACTTCAGACTTTGTCTGTTTTGAGAGGGAATAAAATCTCCGGCACTCTGTCCTACAGGCATGAACTGCCATACTTTCACTTTTAAAGGCCAGACATTGCAAACTGCACGTGTGCACCTGCATCTGAGGGACCGTTACTGCTCTGCTGAGGAGCAGACACACAGTTCTGGCTTTTCCAGGCAATGAGCAGTGTCACTGTGAGTTATTGACAAAGTGAGGTAATCAAACATGGCATTAACAGTATTTAAAACAGGAAACAGTAATACTAACCGCCTGAAATTTTATTGCGGATAATCATTTTACTTGTAACCGTTACATTCCTATGAACCACACATTTCAATCGGAGAGACAGGCCAGAGTAGTACACACACTCTTTTACTATGGAGCCACGTAATTGTAGAATGTGGCTAAGCATTATCTTTTGCTGAAATAAGCAGGGACATCCCTGAAAGAGATGTTGCTTGGATGAAAGCATAAGTTGCACCAAAAGCTGTATGTCCCATTCAGAATTAATGGTGCCTTCACAGATGTGCAAGTTACCCATGCAAGGGACACTAACTCACCCCCATAACATCACAGATGCTGACTTTTGAGCTTTGCGCTGATAAAAATCTGGATGGTCCTTTTGTCCTCAGCCTGTAGGACACGACGTCCATGATTTTTAAAAACAATCTGAAATGAGGACTTCTTAAAACACAGCACACTTTTCTACTTTGCATCAGTCCATCTCAGATGAGCTCAGACAATGTTTCTGGGTGTTGTTGATATATATCTTTCACTTGTACATGGTAAAGTTTTAAGTCCCACATGTAGTCGAAGTGACGAACTGTGTTTACTGAGTGGTTTTCTAAGAGTTCCTGCGCTAACATTGTAAAATCCTTTACAAAATAGTGTTTAATGATGTTAATTGGAGTTTATTTCAAACCAGAGCGTATCAAGACAAAAACTGGCCCTAATAAAAATGCAGTCGGTGACTCTCGCCTTTAGCTTCTCTGTCTCTGTTATAACCTCCGGCAAGGAGGTTATGTTTTGACCTGCATTTACTTGTATGTTTGTCTGTCTGCCTGTGAGCGAGATAACTCAGGTAATGTTGGTCGGGGCACAAGGGAAGCGCGATTAGACTTTGGTGTTGATCTGAATCCGAATGCAGACCCAGGGATTTTTTAAAATGATTTGTTCATATTGAGAAATCTCCCCATATAAACAATTATGTTGTTGTTCAATTTTATCTTTACTTTGTTGACCTAAATCATTAATAACCTAAAACTTCTCTCAAACAATAAATTCAAAAATTGAAGTGTTCACAACCAAAGCTTTTTTAAAGCAATGAGATAAAAAGGAAAAGTAAAGGGATTGTATTTTCTGCTGGTAGGTCATACTTTATGTCCAGCACTTTAATCAGTTTCTTGAAGCTGCCCTTTTCCACTGTGCTCAGAGGCATAATGTTTTTAACTATGCTATAAAAACACAGTGCTTGTATTGTCTCGCTCCCTTTTTAATGTTTTTCGCACTGGGGTACTGGCTACAAAAGATGACACAATTAATATTAGTTTTGGTAGCACTAAAGCACTGCTAATGCTGGTGCTGCTAACTGCAGATGGGCTCCTACTTTGGCCCTTGAGGGGTCTGTGCATAAAGTTGAAGCAGCACCATAGGACCTCATGTTTATGCTCTCGGTATAGACACTGGAATTGTACCTTTTCAGGTGGTAAAAGATTTAACGGGGAGATTTTCCCCATCCTGGTTGACACCAGCTGCCAGCATGTTTGGCATTGTCTGTTCTGTGTCACTTTTGTGAAAACCAAAACATGTCATACAATTAATGCTGTGTGACTTTTTTTTAAATCAACAATGTCCTCAGCATGGCCGAGTTTGAGTACAGGTCCACCATCACCTTTGATCCCTTCAGCTCCACTTGAGCTTATTATTCCTCATTTCTAATTACAGTTTTTTTCCTGACAACCCAAACAAACATTGACTTCAGTCAGCAAGTGGGCGTAACCAACATGCAGACTCTGACTTCTTCTTTTTCTGTTTTAAGTGCGGACCGGCGTTAAGGCTGAATAACTGCCACCTATGTTGGAGTGCTTAGAAAAACACACACTGACGGCAGCTTCTGTGCATGATTTCGAGAGTAAATACACCCAAAGCTTATAATCGGGATTGATAAAATCTTATGGTGATTCCATTTTGAGATTGATTTACGGCCTGGCTCTAATAGTACCCCTGATCCTCCTGTAGTCTCAGTCTGTCTGAGGTGCCCAATTGGAGCTCCTGCCACTTTCAGGCCCTCTTCCCAAACGTGGGCCCAATCTACCCAATTGGTAGATGTTCAGCTATAATTAGGCAGTTTAGTGCGTCAGTGCTGCTCAGTACCACATTGTCAGCAACTCTGCATTCATTCTACAGTCATTGCTCTACATTTGGCTTCCCAGCCTGGACCAGTGGACTTAGACTGCTGATAAAGCAATGATAGGAAGTAACACTGATAGGCCTGTTTGTGGGAACCAGCCGTTTCAGGCACCTACTTAAGCTGTAAACAGGGGGAGAGGGAGACATCCTGGTGCTGCAGATTTTTTGTCTTGAGCGTAGAAGTAAATTATCATAGGGAGGAGAAATAACACTTAAGGGCACATAAAATCAGAAAAAATATAAAATGTGCTCTTCAATGTACTTTGTTTAGGTTAGGGTTGGGCAACTGGTAAACAGTGGGGCACATTTGGCAAAAAGTTCATATAAATGAAGAAAACATAACAAATTGTATCATGGAAACCTTTAAATAGCATTATTCCCAGGGATGCACAACTTTAATGGCCTGTTATTGCTTCTGTAACACTCACCTTTGTGCATTACTAAACAAAAGCGTTGAGTAATGCACTAAGTATCTGTTCATCCAGCATTCATTTGCAGTAAAATATTTGTAATGTTTATGAGGAAGACCTGATATCAGACAAAACAGATTTAAACAGATGTAGTCCCGCCAATTCTTCACAATTTTGATCGATGCTAACTCCAAATTCCAATCAGATGCTCTGTCAAAACTGTAATGCAGCCTTTCACCGCTAATAACCACTGCAGTTTCAAGAATGCCTTTCGGTCAAAATGCCCTCAGTGAGTAAAGCATAAGCGTAAACGTTAAGATGAAAATAAAACTGTTCGTAAAATATACTTTAATAAGTATACCAGTAGTTGCCCGTCCTTGGTTTAAATCCAGGTTGTGGAGCACTATAGAATAAAGTCAGTAGCCATGACGTGGAGGCAGCTGCACTGCAATTCAAACAGAGTGTTTTGACTGGAATTACAGGCCCAAAGTGATGAAGTATCAAGATTAAGTCTAAATGATCTATTAACTTGAACTATCAAGCCAGCCAATCACATTGAAACCTTTGCTTATCAGATGGGGGCACTTACATTACACTGTTGCAGAATCATTTTGAATACAGAGCCTGATGCGGGTGCACATCATCTCTTGTTATGAATCCTGTCTCTTTGTAGCTTTTCCTGCTTAATAAAGGCTGAAAGAGTTAGCTTATTTTGGTCTTAATCAACTTCATTTTTGAGGGCTAAACATTTTCTGCACTCATGTGTTGTCTATATTTTGTGCTTCCTGAAATGTGAAGCAGTAGCTGATTGATGCTCCATTGGGAACAGTCTTACTGTCAGAAACAGAGGCTGTGCTGGATTCTTAGTCATATTACTGATTGAGCTGCTGTAAGATTAGGTCCAGGGTTGTTTTCAGTGCATACTGCGGAAGAAGTTTAAAACAAACTCCATAAGCCTCTGATACAGGGTTTACTTTTAGAACTTGATCGGAAGTGAGAAAGACAAGATAAACAGATATAAGAGATGGCCATAGTACAGCTGTGTGCAGCTGTGTTTGGAGGTTTTAAAAGCCCATTAATTTTTCTCTCTGCCCACATCAGGATCATTTGTCAGGAACAGATGGTTAGAGCAAAATTATCCTCCTTTTTCGCCAAGATTCGAGCACTTTTACTCTCCTCTGTTTAGAAGTCAAGCATACTCCATTACTCTCAACAGTTTAAGTGTTTTTCTAAGGCAGTAAAATCTAAAACATAAGGTCAGCAGTATATTTTGATTGAAAAAGACACAGAAACCTATTTTGGAAAGCTGTGACTGCGAGAAAAATGTTTAATCAGTGTTGTCATAAGACTTTTGAATGCTTCACTGATTTTTGTACTCTAACTATGAAGATTACTTGTCTTGATGTAAGTTAAGATGTTTGTTTGTCTATTCTCTCTCCAATGATCTGTGTAAACACTTCCTGTCACAGTGAGCAGGTTTCTGCTATAGAAGGCTCCTAATTGGACATTTGGGAATGAACTGTCATGCTGAGAGGATGTAGGGTTGTGCAGACAAAGTGATGTTTACATCTAGCTTCATCACTGCAGCAATATTTATGAACTGTAGAGATTCACATTAGCACAAATTTTTCTTCACTCTGTCTAACTGTGATGATGTCAAAGGTCAGATTTTCCATGAAACCCAGATATCCAACAAAAACATACAGTTTTGGCACCTTTTCTCTTTATCCGACAGTGGAAACACCATGCGAGCCATGCAGAGCTGAACTGATCCAAACTACTTGGTGGAGTCGCAGCTATACTTACACCTATGGACAACTTAAAGGGATATACCAACATTTTCTTTGTTTTGGTGTCTTACCTCACTCCAGGATCCAAGACAAACAGACAGACACCATTCTTTCAACTTTGTGTCTAATAACAAGAAAGAGATGGCCCACTGCTAGGTAGCTTAGCTCAAACACTGGGAGTCAAATGGTATAGCTAGCCTGCCTCTGCCTACAGTTATCAGATAAAACTCTTCAGCAACTCTAAAGGGTCCCGTGTGCCTGTTGTGACTTTTTTTTTATGCATTATGTTAAGTTATCTTCTACTATCATCATATTATCTTCTTCTACTCCTAAACAGAGGCTTTGTTTTGTTGACCTACTTCTGCAGTGATTTGCGCTAGAGGTGTGACATTGCCGAACAAGTTGAGTCTTTTTAGCAGCTTTTTTAAGTGAACGATGAGAACGATGAGCAGTTCTTAAATTTAAAGATTTTCTTTGAAGAAGAAGATAATATGACAATAGTAGAAGATAATGTAACATAACAACGTAAAACAAGTCACAACAAGCACGCAGGATCGTTTAGAGTTGCTGAAGAGCTTATCTAATGGCTGTAGGCAGAGGCAGGCTAGCTATACCCGTTGACTCCCAATGTTTGAGCTAAGCTAACTAGCAGTGAGCGAGCTTTGGCATCTCTTTTTTTTTACTGGACACACAATTGAAAAAATGGTGTCTATATGCTTGCCATGGACTCGGGACTGAGGAAAGACATGAAAAGAATAAAAAAAGTTGCCGTATCATTTTGACACTAAACCCAACAAGCATGTTTTTTTTGGTGTGTTGAAGAAAACCAGAGAACTCAGAGAAAAGCCACACAGTGACGGAAATAGCATGCAAACTCCTGTCCGCAATGAGTAGAAACCGCCACCTTCTCACTGTGAGGCACAAGCACCAATCTACTGCACCAGCCATGCTGCCCTAATACAACATGTGATCTTTCAGTCTTTAATTCTCAAATATGAAGATTTGAATTGGAACTCAACAACAACACTCTTAAATACCAACATGCATGTGAAAAATTGTGTTGTTGGGTTAATTTACTCTCAATATGTTTGAAAAATCTTGACCCACCTACTACAGTCATAAAGAATCTACCCCTGCTGCATGATACTGCTGGTTAGAAAATTATTACATCGCAACGAAGCAGATACTGCCTGCTTTTTAGCACACCACAGGTTGGGCATCTGTTTTCATAATGACATTAACACTACAACTGATATATGTGCTGTGCCGGTGTGATCATCTATTTGCAGTGTGTCAAAATTTATTGAAAATCTCGCCTGTTTATGTTGCACTCATCACTCTGCATTCAGGCTGCTGCACAGGCTGAGATGACAGATTATTGCTGCCTCGCGGGGAAAGTCTACAGTGTGCCTGTGTTTATGATTCTCCAAGCATGTGTGAACAGCATACCAGTAAAGCCTCATGTGTGTGTCTACATAGCGACATTATCTCAGCACACTGTCAAAACCTTCTGCAAACACTCATCTGCACGAGTACTAACAAGTTTGATCGTTTTTATTGTCATTGCGTTTTCTTTTTATGTTTTTGTGTTTCTTGTCTGTCTTTGTGTGCTTAATACGTGTCATTGAAAGCAGATCTTTGTCATGAATACACCGAATCATGAAACACTCAGACAGTTTCCAGACAATGATGAGGAAGTGAGCACAGCAGAGGGTTAAGTCTAACTGAGCTGCTGCATAATAAATGATAAAGAGCATTGCGGCAGGACATCAGACAAACAGAAGCTGTGGTTGGCCTTCATTAAAGCATGCTTCATGTTTGCATGACAGAAATAAGATGAAGTGCATTATTTGGAGGAATAGTGTTTCCATTGGTGCTGTTTCTGTCACAGAAGTGTATCCATTAAATTGACACAGAAAAAAATTGGACCCTATTTTGATGGCTTGAAGTGCGTTGTCGAAAGGTGCGTGGCACACAGCAGTTTGGGCCATGACTGTTAATATTTTTCCATTTTGATGACACAGATTCCTGTCCCAAAACCAGGTGCAGGGCGAAGAGGGATTAAGTGCCTTGTTTATACATGGGTGTGTTTTGGGTGTAACGTAGGTCAAAGTGTCAACTGAGTTTTTTATCTTGATTATTTGATTTGTCTCAGTTTATTGTTCCACTGTACACAAAGAACAGGGACAGACCACTTGCTTAGATTCAAGTGCCCTTTTGTACTATAGCTTCTCAGGACAAAACGAATGATCAGAAAGATGAACGGATATTGAGCATAAAAGCATAACCTCATCAATCATTAAGCTGTCCTGCAAAAACATACACAGTAACACTTCATTATGTCTGTGATAGACCTGTTAACTGTACCTGTAGGCTTTCAACTATTTATTTTTTTAATTTTTTTACTTCTCCTTATTGCGTGTGTAAAACACACTGGACAGTCTGTTCAGTTATCTATGAGTATAAATATTGGGTATTGAACATTATGTGTCCAATATTATACATACATAGCTCAGTTTTGCGAGAAAGTCCTCAGTTATTTGTGTTTTTAATATTCTTTCTGGGAGTATTACATGCACTGGAGCGCATGGGAATTTGCACTGAGGAGTGCTGCAAAGAAGCCAAGCTGTCTATCTGCTCTCTGACCCATTATAAACTTTATACTGAATTTATCAACACATGCTTTGATATTTAATGGTAAAGGTGTGCTGCTGTGCATCCCATGTGAGAGAAACAAGCTCCGTCAAGAGTGTGTTTTGATCTCTGGATGTGTGTCAGTCTCTCTAATTTATCCTCAAAATAGCAAAAAACACTCAGTGCAACAGACTTTAGACCAGGCATAAGGAGAGTCTTAACGCAGTCAATTTCTTCATTCATAAGTTAAGAACACACCAGCTTTGCATCTGACCACTCATCATTTTCAGACAAACACATCCCTGAGTGGGAGCACTGTTCAAATAGCGAGCGTGCATGACACATTAATGACACATGCATCAGGTGGAATTTGGAGAACACACGTGCACTTCACACCAAAACGCTCTGTGCCTGGTATACGATAGGACCCACTGAGTAAATCTCTTGATCAATCTTGCCATATTTAAATATTGATCTGAATATTAGATCAAGGATATTGTCAAGAGGGAGATGAATAAGAAAATAAGGATAGTTGCCATTTCTGCTTATCGATCCAATTCCTTAACAATTCCTTTATAGATTCCTGCTGATTTTCTGTGTGGACATAATGTTGGCCTGTGTGGCTTTTCAGTAGCAAAAATGTCAAACATGACTTTTTTAACACTGAATACGGTGCACCATGGATACATGGTTCTGCAAGTTGCTGCTGTTCTCACTTACTGCCATGAGAGAGTGTGACATCCCTGGTTTGTAAAGCATGTAAAGCAAGTAGAAGGCATTGATGAGGGAACTGATAAGCAAGAAGACCAGTGATGTCGATTTGTTGAGGGATTTGTTATTACCTCTGCCAAGGAGGTTATGTTTTTGCCTGTTTGTGTGTTTGTCTGTTAGCAACTTTATGGAAAAACTACTTCATGGATTTACATGAAAATTTTACCAGAGGTGTGGTTTGGTCCAAGGAAGAAGCCATTACATTTTGGTGATCCAATCCAGATTGACGTCACAAAAAAACATTGAAGTTTATAATGGCAAATCCCATTCATTTCTCCTCAGCTGCTGTGAGGGTTTTGCCCCCTGTACGTCATTATGGGAATAGTAGTTCTTTTGCAAACTGACGTCAACGTTGTTAAAGCCTATGTCACTACATTTCCCAGCTTCCCTTGCAACGCCAGTGGAGGAGTTCTCCACATGGACAGACATGAGCGGAGACCTGGCCGTCCAATCGGAGCGGAAAAGCCACTGCCGTAACTGAGCTGCTTGGCAGAGGTCTGCGCTCTCGGAGTGCTTTTCTAGTTTGTTATTGATTTTCAATGGCATTGGTTTTCGATTCCAATCCCTAGTAGCAATATAGATGCAAATAGTGCTCAGCTGCAATTGTTTTTGTGAGTGTTTGCACTAATAGCTAATGCAATCCATTCTTTTTGATTTGGTCCATAGGTGGAAATAAGCAGCTCTCTAAATTGAGTGCAACCACTTTTTATTTGAATAAATGATTCATGTGTGCATGCTCTCCAAGAAAAAAAAAAAATAATAAAATAACAACACTGTACAAAACTGAACTTGCTGTCACAGCACATTTACATTCTGCAGCTCACACAGGTCTGTGCATACTGTTTATGTTTCTACTGTTCTTGAAAACATTGTAGCCAGCACTGCTCTGTGCTGAAGCTACACTCATAGCTACTGTACCACACACATTCACTTGGTGAATGACATAATTTTCATCATCATTGCAAGTTTCTTCCAGCGTACAGGGAAGTAATTGAAGTCCTGCGGCTTCCTGGAAGGTAAAAAAACTCAGTGAAAGGGAAAGCGCAGCCTGCTTTGTGAGAAAGGTTTGTATGTAAGTATGAAATTTACAGTAAATAGTGGGAACATCTAAAGGGTGGGAACATCAAGAGTGAGAGACGTGAGAGCTGTTGGAGTGTGATGCTTAAGGCACACACACAGGGAAACACCACGGGATGCTTACTGACACGGTGGCTTGAACTGAGCAGAGTACTCTTTGTAAGCTACACCGTATTGATTAGAGTCCTAATCACTGGGGATTAAACAGGAAAACCACCACTGAGAGCAGAAACCCAGAAGAGGAGGTGAGGGAACTAAAACAACCCTTTAACCATTCTTTTACTTTCTTCTTCTTTATATTGAGCCATGAGTAAGTTTTAACACAGGCATTTATTCTCTTGCACCCTGGGAGCGATGATTCATATGTAATTTTAAGGTCAAAAGGTCTTTGGAGGTAAAGGAAGTAAAAGAGAAGTCAGCAGGCCGTACTTACATTCGCTCATCTTTTATTCAGTCCAGCCCTCAGGAGCTGCGGCTCTCTTTGCAAGTCTGCATGTCTGACAGACATTATGCAGACTGAGAGAGCAGGGTGGTTGAGTAGACTCATAGGAAAAGAACCAGAAATAAAGAGAAGGAGGAAAAAGAATAAATAGGTATCTGGCTCCAAGGGCCCGAGGCAGAGCATTTCCATTTTTCTGTCTGGAGATGATTAATTTAAATAAATATTGTGTGTTCTTCTGTGGTCTGTGTGTGTATGCAAATGCAGAACAGTTCTCATTAAATCCTTTTTAAGAGCACTACTCATTCAAAATACAAGGTTAGAGCAAATGTAGAGCTTAAGTAACTTTGCTGCTGCTAAACTACCAGTTTTTAGAAACTTTGCTGATGAATTCAAGGTAAATTGGATTGACAGGGCAGTACAATGGTGTATTTTGATAAAGATGAACAAGAATAGACTGTTTGAGGAACATGAAATGATAAATACAGAGAGGACATTCAGCTTGAAGTGTGCTCTAAAAGTGCAGAAAGATACCACTCTAGAGTCAAATAGCCTGAGGTATTACTCTTATTGTAAGCAGCTCACATTCAACACAAAGCTGTATTATTCCTCCCTGAGGCCATTTCCACAAAGAGTGGAGAATTATCTTTAAAAATACTCTGGGCCCTTTTGGTGAAGCAGAATGTCATAAATTTCATAAACTGTCAGACCACTCAACCAAACTGTGATGGAAAAGTCAGATTACTTTTCCTAATACACCAATGAAAATGGACCTGAACTTTCCTGAGTTACTTCTGATGCAAAATGTGCTTTTTAAATGTTTTAATATGTCCGTTGCCTCATAATGAACCCTGATGATGATAAGAATCCCTCTGTTGCTCACCCCACCTTTCAGAAATCGTGTGTTCTCTTAATGATGATGTATGATGATATGCCTTCCTTAAAATGGAAGACACACCAAGACAAGGTGTTTGTTCAGCCTGTGGCCATGTCTGGTAAAAGGACAATATGTCTTTACCCGTGCTGACAAAATAAACATTTGAGTACAGTGCTGGAAAGCTAATGACACATCCATTCCAACACAGCCAATGAGAATTTAAAGCTACAGACAACAAACCAGCCTTTTCTTTTTTAAATAAGTTCTAATACCTGTTCTAGCTTTTGTTTTTTATTTTAGAGAGACAGTCAATAGGCTTGTGAAAGGGATTAGAAAGCCAATGGAGCTCAGGCAAGAATCAAACATCTGCCTGGCTGCTTACTGCTCTGCCAAACCAGCACCCTGATTTGCCTGATACTTCAATAAGAAACTTTTTCTCTTAATTAGCAGTTTGTTGTGCTTGATGCGCAACTTAAATTGAAATGACACCACAGATCTCATATCTGACTGGTATCTGTCCATCCAACATTCACTTGCAGTAAAATATTTATAATTTTTTATAAAGAAGACCTGATATCAGACAAAACAGATTTTAAACAGATGCAGTCCTGCCAATTCTTTACAATTTCGATCTATGCTAACTGCAAATTCCAATCAAATGCTCTGTCAAAACTGTAATGCAGCCTCCAACCACTAGTAACCACTGCAGTTTCAAGAATGCCTTTAGGTCAAAATGTCCTCAAGCCTCTGAAACTTGCTCTGCAGCCTTTTGTGAATGTTTTAATGCGAAGTAAGTGTGTTCAACTGCTGGCATGATGTTTATAGGCAATGATTAAATATCTACGTACAAGAGGTTGATGTATTTCATTGTGGCTGTGGTTCCAAACTTAAGAAGCTAACTTGAATATCAATAAGCAAAGATACAATTTTTAGGATTTGTCAGCATGGGACAGCAATGAAGCCAATAACAATACAGCCTGAGGTGTGGTTCGGTACAGTTTGGTATGGTTTGGAGCGGTTAACACCAATCTTGTTTGCATTTCCACCGCCAGCTGTACCTGCACTTGAAGGTGAGATGTTACCCTGGAAGAAAGGGTTGCTCTAGCTACACAATTGTGTCACATCACAGCAGCACGACACGGAGCTGCATTCTGAAGAAGCCAGGAAGCTGGGGATCACTGCACTGGGAGAGAATGTGAAAATCCTCTGCAGAGGATGCCGCTTAGTCTATGGTAGCTCAGAGTCATGGTTACTCAACGATACCTGGCGAAATATGCTCTCCTCAGAAGTTCATCCAGAGAACTTGGTGGGGATTGTCATTGACGAGGATCATGTCACATATAAGTGGTAAATAATACATCTGTGTTGTATAATTTAATGTAAGACGATAGTCTAAGGACTGAACTGTTGTTTAAGCTAACAGCTAACAACAGGGTCTAACTGCTACGTCGTACTGCGGCTTGATATCAATTGGGCTGTGATGAGTGTGACTGGCAGACCAACCATCAATCATCAGCTGCAGTCGTTTTTGAAGGTTCTGCTCTCTGAAAACATTTTCTATGGGCTCTTCTCCAGATGGACTAGTGAAATATTTCCATGGGGGATGTATGAAACTGTCCGGTGTTGAAGTAATTGTACTGATGTATTGACTGTAAAACTATGAAATGTGAAGAAAGAATTCAAATACAGTGATCCAACAAAAGCATGTGACCTGGTAATTAAGGTCAACAATCATTATAAACCCTGTCTCAACAACTTGCCTAATACAAATAATACATCTTAGTATGTCTGCTCACATGAGACAGTATGATTGGGACAGAAATCACCCGTGTTGATACAGAGTAGGTCAGTGGGGGATATGAATCATTCGAGCCCAGCTGTTGTTTGTTTCTTCCTGATCGACCATTGAGCCTGGAAACTGAATGTACCAGACACACACATGTTCCCACACATACGGACATGTGTCACTGATTTAAATATTCTCTAACATGTTGAATAGAAAGCTGCTGAAATGCTGGTTACAGTAAATATGCGTTGATATATGTTTTAGATGGATAATGCACTGCAAAGGGGCTTAGAGGAAGTATGTGCTGCCGTTATTCACTTAAAATGATATGTTGGTAACTACATGACAGTGACTTCACCTATTTAAAACTAGAGCAAGCAAAATTTTCTTGAATTCTTTCTTGTGTCAAGTGTCAGCCTCTTATTTCTTTATATGTTTTACTTAATTTCAGTTTATAACTCTCCAAATTTAAAACCTTTCAGCTACTTTTGACCCAGGAAGTGAAAGACAATTCCACTTAACAACAACTTCCAGTGCATTTAGTGGACATCTGGATCAGGACATCCTTTTATTGGTGTGTTGTCTTAGATGGCATTATAGAAGGCCCAACAATGACTTCTATAATTTACAATTAAGTTGCAGTTCAGGGAATTTTCAGCCATATTGTTTAAACACATGGTATGGAGCAATTTATCAAGATCAAATTATGATTACAATTTGGTACAGCGAAAATAGTAAGTAGAGTGATGCAAAAATGAGTCCAAAAACGCAGAGGTGAGTTAGCATGTGGCACTTCCTGGTTCCCAAGGCCAAAAGTATATGGAATTGCAAAATAGCTGTTTCGGATGATACCTGAAATAAGGTCCATGATAAACACAGGCATACAAGATTTTAGTGGTTCATTTGAAGAAATATAATGCATGAGATATTGCCCCATTTTTTAATTTCAAAGCACTATGTGTGTTTAAAAGGACGTTTGCCAATGAACTGCTGACAAGGACTACAGAAATGGCAGGGGACCCTAATGCAAGCACTGGTCATTTCTTAATCATCAGTCGTTCTTTTTGTCAACAGAGCCAGCATGATGCAAATTTCCATGATGACCTTCAAAAATATGTCATCCCTATACCACAGATTTATAAATATGATTTATAATCTATATTTTAAGGAAGGAGGACTGCAATCCTAGCCATACACACTCATTTAAAATGTGAGACAGCTACCTGTATTGAGAAGCCACTGTTGCTCAGCTTAATGGCTGCTACCTTGCTGCCATATGGCTCCACTGTCTTCATGTAACCAAAGCTCATTGAGCAGTTAGCATCAATAGCATCTTTTAGGAACAGCTGTTCTGTATCACAGTTAGTATTTAAGCGTCTATGCAGATGATATCCAAGGCAGGCGTGAATATGTTTTCAGCTAGTCTGTCTGTCTGTCCATCTTTACATCCGGCCACCTGTTTATCTTTACATTTGTCAGTACAATCCAGTTATTAAAACGGGTTAAAGAGATTTTCACTCTGTCAAACAAGGGGACTTTCTCCACAGACGATGTAAACTAAGCTTTAACAGGAAGAGTCGTGGGTTTCTATCTTTTCTGTGACATATTCTACTGCTGTGGACATACATACCAGTTGGATCAAGGTAAATATGGCTCTCTATTTTTCATTTTCTGTATGTTTTGGCTACGAAAATGAACAAGTCATGGAAAAAATAGAAATGGCTCTTATTCTTAAGACATGCCTTGTAACTTTGAAAGCAGCTTGAATTCAAAGCTTCTTTTACATGAAATAAAAAAAAATGTATGTACTTACAATAAACATTTTACCAGATAACATTCATCTTTCCATTTTAAAAGCAACAGAGAAAACATTTTCACAATAAATAAAACACTGTAAATTCAATGTAATAATTTTTGTGACGTGGATTACACGAGTCTCACCGATGCTGTTCTGAGTCACACAAAAGGCCACAGCCGGCCTGCATTATTATGCCAGTATTGCAAACATCTTAAAATATCAGCATGTTTGTTAAAAAAAAAAAAATGCTCCAATTAGCTTTTTGGGAAAAGTCAGAGCCCTATTAATCTATCGAGAATTAGCAGCATGGCTTTGGACTTACAAGTAGCTACCAAACTACATACAACTCGATGTTGTAACCTCTTGTTTGGTCATTTCTCTTTCACATGACGGGATCAAGTTGGTGCCCATGGCTGTGGCTATGGTGTATGTATTATTAAAAAACAATGAGATGTGATTGAATCGTTTGTAGTCCCTGTTAGCAGTTCCTTAACAGCCAGCCCTTAAAAAATACAATAATGATTTAAAATTCAAATCAAGTCAACATCAGATGCATTTTATGTCGCAAATTTAGACGTTCAAATCTAGTAGCATAAGACTTTATTTCAGGTATGCTTCCAAAAGGTATGTCTAAAATCCTGTATACTTTTAGCTGTGGGAACTGTGAGTACTGAAACCTAACACACTCCTCACCCCGCTGTTAGAGTTTGGAAGTCATAGATCAAAGGTCAAGGTGATGCAGTCTATTAGTCATCGGTTGCTTGTGAATTAGAGATTAGATTAGATTCGATTAGGCAGAACTTTATTTATCCCCTTTGGAAGACTCCCTCAGGGAAATTAAGATTCCAGTAGCACCATTTATAGCAGATTAAAAGATATAGATATAAACAGAAATATAAATATACATAAAAATAGAAATATGGCTACTGCCTGGCTACTACTGCTCCTTCCCGTCTTTAGTCTTCCTGGTAGTCCTCCTCTCCCCTAGTGAGGAGTTGTACAGTCTGATGGCCTGAGGGACACAAGAGTTTTTCAGAATGCAGTATTTCAGGAAAACTTTGAGGGATTTATGTATGATCTTGCATATTTGTCCCTTCTGACATGATGATGAGCTGATGACATTTTTTGGTACAAAGTCAAAGGTCAAGATCAGTGGGCCTCATCTTTATTCCTCACCTGTGACATGCACAAATCACACTGTGTACTTTCCAGTCTTTTAGCTGTATGACCGCTGTATTGTGCAGGTCTAATTTACCCCTTCTAGATTACTTGCATGTTAGAGGCTTAAAAATGAACCACCAAAAAAGTCTGAATACCAGATTCTTTAATAGGATTATGATCAAAGAGTTACTAAGGGTAGACAGGAGACAAAAGAAACCAAGAGTTAGAAGAAAATGACAAAAGATAAGAGAAAGTAAAAGTTTAAAGAGATGACTTGCTCTTGGAAACAGAGATGTCAAGAAACACTCTCACACATCTGCTCAGAGAGAGAGGGAGATTATCCCGCGGCTGCGGTGCAGGGCTCTTTACTGATGAGATGACTCATAAAGACAGTGGCGGTGCTCATCCTCACTGTGTCTGTGTCTATAGGGTACTTATCATTCCCTGAGGATATAAAAGAGTCTTCCAGTATGCTCCAAAATGACGGTGTTCATTTTCCCGTGAATAACTGGGATCCTGGGAGCCTTGTGAATGGTGCCGTCTGACTAATCTCAGCGGGGAAGGCTGCTGAGCACTGCCACAGTAATTACACGAGGACGCTTTTTTTAAACAGTCGCTTACTTTCTACAAATGAGCTGCAGAGAGGAAAGATGCATTATAAGGTGTCTGCAGACTGAGGCACTCACTGCATATTTATCATCACTCTGCAGTGTGTAACAGGTTGATTAGGATGACCTGCATGCCTAATACTGTTATTAGTAACTAAATGTCATGGAACTACATACTGTAATTTCTAGGTTATAGCATTCAAAGTTTTAATCAATGAATTTCAGTTTTTTCACAACAAATACACAATTCTCTCTCTCAAACGGATGCAGAAACACCTTTTGCTTCACGCATGCGCAATTACTTGATTTCTGCCTGAGCATGCTCAGTTGTAGTGTAACGACCAATCAGAGAGCAGCTATTAACATGCCAATGTCTTTGACCAATCAAAGCGCAGCTATTTTGCGTCCCCTTGCTCACAAAATTGCAGCGCTCTGTGTTTGCCAGTGAGTGGTAACACTTGAGAATCAAACAATGATTACACAAAGTTAAACTATTTAAATTTCACTCAATTGATCATTTTTTCTTTACGGCTGCAAATGCAGTCAAGAAAAGGTTATAAATCCAAATATATTGCAAAAGTGTCACAATACTCAGCATATAGTTCAATATTTGGAATCAAATTAAATTTGAATCAGGAGTCAAGTACTGTGATGATTTTGTATCATGGGGCAACTGGTGATTTCCACCCCTATATTGACTGGGATTGCTCTCAAGAATTGATAATGAAGTTATGTATTTTTTGCTCAACTAGCAAGTAAATTTGACGCTGACGCAAACTACCAAGGGATAAAACTGATCATGTAGCTAGCCTCTTATACACATTCTCACCATCTATAAGATCAGCCATGCCCATCATGATGCAAATGTATGCATAACTCCTAGGCTTAGTAAAATCAAAATGAACGAGTTAAGATCCATCTCCGGTGTTTGCCAAAAAGATATGAGCAGTTCAGACCATAACTGTTTATTTTACTGGGTTGTAAAGATGTTTATTTCTGCTTGGTTCTTTCATCGGCTTTTGCAGCCAGCCTTAAATGAACAGAGTTGAAATGGCAGTTTATTGCATTTCTGCACCTGAGGCAGCCACTAGCTTCTGGCATGTGTTTATGTGTTATTTGTGAGAAAATTGTTTATGCAGTTTTCCCCTGAGTGAGTGATGCAGTCATCACATGTGCCTTTGACATTTGTGTACAAAAATAGTACTCTGAGCACCTTTTACAAAACACTGATGTAGAGGTACAATTGATAGGGTGTGTTTGTTTGTGTACACATGCAGACATCAATACACCACCTGAGTGATGACTGATTTTTTAAACTGCTTAAGTGTCCCCTTTAAAATCACAATGAGGAGCTCAAGTTGTGTACAGATCCTGTGACGCTGGCAGAGACAGGGGGACATGGAGGTTTACATGCGTTATGCCCTTTGTATTTCAGTTCTTCTGCTCAATGAAAATGACTGCCTTTGCCTGAAACATGAATGAAATAAGCTTCATCAGCTGATTTAATGAATGAGTCCTGAATAATTTCGATCCATTTGAATCTGAATCATGAATGAGCCATTCATATCTGCATAAAAAAAGAAGTGTCAGGTGTCTACAGCTGACCTCATCTGCGTTTTCACTTCACAGACAGCAACCCAGTATCATGTTTCTAAATGGATGTATTGCACAAGGTGGGGTGACTTTGTGTGTGAAGGAAATAGCATCAGAAAAGAGATTTACATGATTTATTCATCAATGAAAACAAAAATTGCAGAGCCAAATGCAGACAAAAGGCAGAAAGCAGCCCGAGCTGTCAGTAGCCTGAGCTCAACTCTCCCCAGCTATGGTGCTAAATCTCCCTCTGAGGGCTTGTGGTGCACTCGGTTGCTGCCGTACCCTCTTTTGTCAAGATTTACTTTTTTTCAGTGTGCCTCACTCAATCCTCTAAACTGTCTCCCCGTCTTTGACAGACTCTAACTCACCCTCCTCCTTGTTCAGTCTCTCTATCTGCTTAGCTCTTGAAAATGGGAAACCTCATGCACCTCAGTCTTTTACTTCCTTTTACTATTGCAGTTTTGATATTATTTGTAGTATTAAGGATATTAGGTGGCACAGTGGCGCATGCTTCACAGCAAGAAGATTGCTGGTTCAACTCCCTGTGTCAATCAGGACCTTTCTTTATGGAGTCTGTATGGTCTCCCTGTGCCTGCGAGGGTTGTCTCAATGCACTCCAGCTTCCTCTATTTCAAATGGAAGAGACGCCAGACAAGGAATTTTTATCTAACTTAGTAACAGTTACTACGGAGGGCGGGACTTGGCGAATCACTTCTCCTTGAGATGGAGGGGCATCTTGATAATCTGTGGCCAGTAGAACAGAACTATGAAGCTGGGTTCACACCGAACGCAAATTTGCGACTGAAATCGTGTTGCCCACCCAAGTCGCGTTGCATTTCCATCAATACCTCATTTTGTCACTGTCACCGTCGCTCAGTGATGTCACGTCCGCTCGAGTTTAACCGTGATCATATCACATATCATATAATAGGAGGTATTAGCTGACATTATTCCAACTGTTTCCTTTTCACTCACCTTCCAACCACAAAACACTGCAGCGGATGGCCCTGCAGCAGCATCGTCTGTGAGTTCTCTGTGGTCCGTCAAGGTGGAACTAATGCACTCACTAACTTATGTTTCCCACACAGACATGGATTGTCGCTCTGTGAACCGAGATAAAAACAGTCTGTCACTGGTACCGTCACACACCCACACAACGCTGATTGGCTGTTGCCGCACAGCCACACGCGATATCACCTGAAGAGTTCAAACTTTTTAACTTTGGCGACCCAGCGACGTGGGAGGGTTAACCCCGCGCGAAGTGATACGGTCGCCCAGAGCGTGTCCGTCGCATCGCAGAAGGGTTAACCCCGCTCCATCGCAACTGCACATTAACTTCACATGTAAAGTGGTTGCTCAGGTTGCAAAGTCGCGTTTGGTGTGTAGGCAGCTTTAGTGTCACAGGTACAGAGAGGTGCAGGAATTAGTCCAACAAAGTAGAAGTGAGTTAGCATTTGGCATAGGGGACTTTAAAACACCCTTTTTGGATGAATCCCAAAAGTAAGGTTTGTGATGAACACACGCATAAGAAATTTTAAGGCTTAAATTAAAATAATAAAATGCATCTGACATTGCCCCGTTTTTTAATTTTAAAACGTTATTGTTTTTAAAGGACTTTTGCTTACAAACTGCTATGAAGGACATGAACAATGGCTGGGGACCCTACCGCAAGGATCTATCTTGTTTAATAAACATTAATTTATACATCATAGCCGCAGCCATGAGGACCAACTTGATCAGGTCCTTTGATTATGAGGAAATTCTCAAACAAGGAGTCACGACAAGATGTTATACATTGGAAATATTGTAAATGCTTCTAAGCTGAACTGCCATGTTGTAGCATTTTGCTTTTGCTGATTACATTTGAGATAAAAAGAATTATGAACGTTATTTTTGTTAGAAAAGATAGAGTTAGGGTAATGATGTGTCAAAACAGCCACTAACATCAATTAAGTCTCTCATTGTCTCCAGTTTCTTGCATCTCTTGGAGCCTTATCCATTGAAATTGACTGATTGTTGGTATTGTCAGTGCTTACACTATGTTCCCTGTATTTGCCAAAATAGTGGAAGTGGTTAATTTACAGCTCACAAAAATTGCAGTAATCTGTATGAGTTCGGAGAGAAAAGTTTAATAAGATTCAGCTGCAGAGAATGATCATTTATATTACTGAAGAACCTGTTTGACAAATGCAAATACAACCACTGCAAATTTACGGGGGAGTAATAATGGACCATCCACAATGATAAGGAATGCAGCCGCTTAAAAAGTCATTATTACTGTCTCCTGGGTTAAATTGTCTGTGTCACTCTCTCTTTCCCTCTTCTTTCTGCTCGGTCTTCCCAAGGACTCAGACCCAAAATATGATGCAGTAAGGTCAGATTGTGCTGCTGCTGCTGCTGCTGCTGCTCAGATCAATGACTGGTCGGGGGAAGGGCAGCGCAAATCATGGCAGAGAGCGAGAGGATAGTGAGAATTTTGATCAAGAAGCGGTGAGACGAGAGCGGCTGATCAATACGCTGAAGTCTTAAGCACAGGAACTCACACAGCCCACACCTTTCACACAAGGCTAAGTGTAGCATGTGATGATGACAGCTTCACACGTGGCAGGAGTACTAACACACACATGCACACACAAACGTACCCATAACTTGACAAAACCTCAATCTCATTTTTACATTCAAAGCTACATATAGTGCACATGTTATGGTTTTAGTAGAACTTAAGACAGAACAAAACTGCATTGTGTCACTGTATTGTAAATACATTCTGAGTTGGAGATGGTAGGTTTTAGATTTACTGCCTGACTAATGGCAGCTTCAGGTTCTAAAGTAATTCCTGAATCAATATCATCCTCTGTAATTATAACAATCCAATTCCTATTTTATTTTTCCCTACAAGCTGCTGACAGCCAAGGCCAGAGGTATTATGTATTCAAATTGCTTGTGTGCCTGTCTGGACTTTTCTACTGACTGAAATATTTCAAGATCACCTTGAAGGATTTTTTTAAAAGAAACTTTCACGGGTTTAGACTCTGACTCAGGGGTGATGTAATTACATTTGAAAGGTCAAAGATCAAGTTCACAGGACCTTAAAACTATGCTGTTGTGAGAATGATATTTCAAGAGCACATTGAGGGATTTCTTTAACCTTTGTACAAGGTATGTAATTCAATTCAAGATAAGCTAAGTTTTTTGAGGTTGTAAGTCCTGGAAGTGGGACTCAAAGTCATCCCTTGCTCGAGAACATGGCATTACAGTCTTTTTCCACTCATGTTCATCCTTCTTCTGAGCAAGATCCATAAAGAATACTTCAAGGGGGCTTCATCAGTTTTTATCCGAACTTTGGGATTTGGTGTGAGCTGAATACTTCTGAAATCTTTGCAAAAAGTATCCGCACTGGCACAACAATCAGTTGATAAAATCATAGAGGTCAAAGCTCAAGGTCTTTGGGCCTCATGTTCATCCCATGCTTATGAGATTAGAACAAATGCGTAGGGACTCATACACCTCCTGGAGGCCAGACAAAAAAAAGAAGCACCACACGGTTGTTTAAATCATTAAAGTAAAGTACTAGAGCTAGTTAAAGTACAGCCACAATATTCACTGTTGTACTTTAAAGGCGCATCTATACTCCCTGTACGTACGAAAATGTCACTGCTCACATACTTCAATGTGTCCTTTTCGTTGGCATTGCTGTTAACCAATACATCCACCAGGGGGGTCTCGAACAAGTCTGTCTCGCACAGACCTCCATTTCTCCTTCACTACCGACCAACTGATATTTAAGTGCTCTCCAATCTCCTCCCAGCTGTTTTTTTCCATTTGTTTGTCCCAGTGTCCAGGCAAAGTAACATCATTCAGACGTTTATAATTTCTAACTAACTCGCAGAGTTTCCCTTCCAAAAGTTTCGCCATTATTATTTCTTCTTCGTGTCTCACTTGAGCTACGTATTTGGTAGTAACAGAAACATTGCCCCCACGGTTTCCAGTGGTACTGCCCCGTTTGGTCCATATCGGTAAGCTTTATGGAAACGTGCAGAAATACAGACGAAATGAACGCAGAGCATGGACAGAATGCTCTGTCCATAGATGGGCCTTAACACTAAAAATTGAACACTTTAAACATATAACTACACCCACAAAAGCCTGATTACCACTTTAATACTCATGATTTCTTGTTATCAATCAATCAGTCAATCTTTATTTGTTTTGTAACACAAATTATTACAAGTGTTATCTCAAGACACTTTACTATAGAGCAGACGAAATATTCTTCTTATAGTGGCAAACATGACAACATCATTGAACCCAGGCACAGATACTGTGCTCATGCAACCCTTGACAAAGTGATGAATGAAATAAGATGGTTTACAGCTTGCTAGTTTAGCACAAACTAGGGCTGTGAAATCAATCGCAATTTTAGCGTAATCACAAAATGAACCTTTTCAATAAACACATTGCAACAGCCTGAATTTATTGCAATGAATTAAAAACATATTTTATGTGGACAAGTGAAGTTTTGTGGTGTAATGGCTTTCCTTTCACACCTTTTGCTAAAGATGGCTGTAAGGTACCCATTGATTAATATTATATACCCACCATAATAAATATTTGTTCCAGCTTTGTGGAGAAAAAGTCTTAGATTCAGTAAAATCCTGTTGCAGTTGCGAGTGTTTAATCAAGGGGAGAGCATAGGCTAGGGCAGAAGTCTCCAACCACTGGGCCATGGATCAATATGGGGCCGAAGATGTTTTAGTTCCAGGCAGCAGAGAGTCAAAAATAATTAATGTAATTACCGTTTGTTGAATAACAGAGGTCGAAGGGACCATCCGCAATGACAATAACAGAGTCTCCATGTAGCCTAACTGTGACGATTATGTGCACAGACTCTCTACCTCTGCAATGATAAATAAAAAAGTACATCTTGAGATGAACTCATGCATTTGCTAATGTACTCTTCTGGATGTACTTGTACATATATTTGACTCTGCACGATGTGTCTAACTGGAAGACAGTGAAGGAGCACACAGGAAAGAACAACTTCATTATGTGAAAGGATTCAATCAAGAGGTAAGAACTGATTAAATACCCATCAGTAATCAAAAAACATCAAATCAGCTCAGACTGATGATTGATGGATGAAACACACATTGTCAGCATCTTATGCATGCCATTTGTGCAGCATTTTTCTCTGCACTTAAAAGGTGTAGCAGTTTAATTAGTTACCATGGTAACTTGTGACTGTCAGACAACTTTTACCATCATTGTCAAGGCCGGACCACAGCTACCTACATAAAACTGGGCCGTGGTACAAAAAGATTGGGCACCACTGGGCCAGGTCACCGAGTCATAGCTTATATGCTCTCGTTTTTTTATTTTTAATTTTTTTAAATGGGTTGCACCGTGACAAAAAAACATTCTTGTATCTTGTGTCTTTATCTTTTGTCATGTTTTTACAGTTCATATCATCAACGCAATATTGACCCATATTTTCGTACATCCCATGCTTTCCTCATATAATGCAGGCCCAGCACAAATTCTACATACTTTTCAATTATTTTAGTCATGTTCTGTAAGATTTTTTTTTGCTGGCCGAGTTGGAGCCACTTAAAGATGCCCGTGGGTCTGATTTGGCCGGGGGGCTGCCATCTGAATCGCCTGGCTCCAGGCTATTAGCTCTCCAAGCACAGTCTACTTTTATGGTTTTAAAAAAATCCTCAGTTTAAAAAAATAAATGTCTCAAATGCCTTATTTTACAATATCTCTGGACCTCATTGTTACCAGAAGAATAAGCTTCTGACTGATGTAGCTTTGACATTATCTGATTAAAAATGTTTGGGAAGAGTTCCTAAATGTTCCGACCTACCCACCCCACCCTACTTGCTGTCAACCAAAAAATCAATAGTGAAATCAGGGTAAGTGCTCTCTGGGTACAGTTTTTTGATTGTGTTTGTTGCACTAATAAAGTCATTCAGCTATTAATGCATATTTGCATGCTGTTTTCTCAAGCTTTACTGTTAGTGGGTATGTTGTGATGAACCCTAATTAGTCACAAATCTGCCATGTAAGTAGGAATATGATCTGTTTTTTTCCAACTTAAACTACCTTTACATTCTTGACCTACTCCTCATTATAAGAGGCACCCATAACCTCTCTGGAAAACATTTGATGTAACTCAATACATTTTTATCCCCTCTTGCATGTTAGTAAAGAGGATTTGTACATTACATCATCCTCCCACAAATGATGAGTAAGCTGCAGTAGGGGGTCCAATCGTGTGTCAGTATGGCTCCTCTGAGGAGCTATCATACGTTAATCCTTACTGTGAACCATATACACTGTATTTCCATTTCACATTTGGGCTCTAATGTTTATCTTTCCAGGTCAGCATGATGAACATGTAAGATAATTCCTGAGCTTTCTGCTGGCTTTTTGAAAAGAGGTTCAAAAAGAGGGAACAACTGTGAATAGGGGAGAGATGGGGGTGTGAGGTGTGGGAAAGTGGAGGTTCAGGCATGGAAATATTTCAAGATTTTATACATCGGAATCTTTTTGTGCACGTATGCAGCTATGGGGTAAGACAATACTGTTTACATGAATTTAATTGATGTGGATGTTGATTGGAAAAGGAAAATTCCAGGCTAAGTACTCAATAAGCAGAATGTTTGTGAGAACCACCAACAGTTGCATGCTTACTGACCACAAGACAATGTATTTCAAATGTGGTCTACATGAGGAATTGTTGTTTCATTTCATATTTTTTTGTGTGGGGGCAGGGAATGTTGGCACAACAAGTACAGAAAGTTCTCTATGGGTCCTTTCTGGGCAGTCCAACTTCCTCACAGACCAAAAACATGCTTGTTAGGTTAGTTGGTGACTCTAAATTGACCTTAGGAGTGTGTGTGTGTGAACAATTGACTGTCTCTCTTTGAGGCCCTGTGATTGGCTGGCTTTAACAGAAGTTTCTTGAAGTCTAAATAAACCTGCTTTTGTTTTAAAGAAGGAAATATGTTACCTGTAATATAAGCAACATTAGCCTTAACCATGGAACAAACAGATTTAATACGAATGACAATAGCAAAGGGACTAGAAAAGGGTATTTTATATGTATATATATATATATATATATATATATATATATATATATATATATATATATATATATATGTATATATATGTGTGTGTGTATATATATATATATATATATATATATATATATATCAGTTTCGGCCGATATCAGCCTAAAAAATTAAGTATTGTTATTGGCCGATATTGACATTTTTGCAGGTATTTACAGCCGATATATCTGCCACAAATATTGTACATATATCAGCTGGAATATCAGCAAATTACACAAATGTTCAATATTGATGCACCTTCTTATCACTGCATGGGTACATTTAAATACCAAGGGTTTCATTTTTGCAAGAGTTAAATGCTGTTTTTCTTGTTTTACATTGGGTCATGTGATAATATACTGTAACACTGAAAGAAACAAGTCCATTTTTGATAAGTACAGAGCTTGTGCTCTTGACCCTAAATATCGGTGTTGGTATCGGTATCAGAGATAATTAATCAAAAAAAATATTGGCATAACGGCATGTTGGATATCGGCAAAAATCCACCATCATGCGTCCCTAATATCTATATATATCCATATATATATGTATATATATACTTATATATACATATATATATATATACTTATAGATATACATATATATATATATATATACACACACACACACACATATAGTCTGTATAAAACACCCTCTTGTAGTTTCTTTGCTATTGTCATTCATATTTGAATGACAATAGCATGGGCTCGGCCTCAGTCTGAGCATGGGCCCTGCTTCAGTCAACAGTGGGTGTCTGCTTCATTGGCATTTCAAGCTTGATTGATATGGGTAGGGCACGTATGATAGGGCAACTTCAAGGTGGAGTCCCACAAAACCAAGATGTAGCAGTGAGAAGTAAGCCCTTGTATCATCTCCAAACTGAAGGCCAAGATCTGTATAACTGATAATGCATGGTGTTTGTGCCAGAGTGACCAACACACAAAGCTGGCTGACGTGGGACACATACTGTTAGACAACGGCAGGTGTTCAGCATAAAGAGCTATTGTAGCTGTGAATGTTTCTTCCACACACCATTGTGGCTCCTTTTTGTTGAATGAATAAATTGTTAAATTACCAATATGTCTTGTGTCCTCAGACTTCTATCGTCCAGTCCACCAAACAACACCAAACAAGAGTCAATAGCAGAATAATCTGTTTGGCGTTGACAAAGATTTGGCAAATTTTTCCCACATCCTCATTTCTGCCTGTCGTACATGCATGTTCCTTGCACATATGGCATTATTTAAATGGGAAATATACTGACTTTCAAATGGTATGAGATTTATTGCCAGGAGGCATTGTTACAACAAAAAATAATCTACCAAACAAATTCCTTACCAAACTTTTTATGCGATGTCTAGTTCCTCCCTTGGGTGAAGGGGTGCTGCTCTGTCAGTTAGCGATGTATGAGCCTCCAAACACTCTGGTTGTTAATCCAGTTGCATTGAGGGTAAACACAGTAAACATTCTCCTTGCCGAGAGGGTCATCTAGGAGAGCTTTGAAGCTAATCCTGGTATTTTTAGGACCTTTTTTAGTCCTTGTGCCATCCTTGACATCACTAGTGCATATTATCCTGAGTTCCCAGCAGAGGGCCATTATTCAGCTTGTGTGCATTAATCGTACTTAAAAAGAATTAGAGTACTATGAAGTTAAGATGTTATAGATGGGTTAACTTTTACGTAACTAATCTTCAGTAAATATCACGACTAAGAAACATTCTTTAGATCACAGTTACACATAACAAGACAGCATTTATCAGAAAATAATGCTGTATTAGTTGTACCTGATGTTATTCAGAATGACTGTAATCCCATCTCATCTTTTCCTTTTATAATGCAGGCCTGTTACCAATGTCTGCTACAGTGCTGATAAAGTCTAATACTGATCTTGAATTAAAGCATTGGTGTACCACTACAAGAACATATCAGAAGTGATTTTGGACCTTATTTCCCGGCCGCTGGCTGAGCACAGGAAGGGAGGACAAGGAGAGGCGGGAACCTGAAGAGGACAAGGGGTGAATTGAGGGTGAGATCTTCACAAGAAGACAGAAAAGGGTGAAAAGAAAGTCTTTGGTTGGAAGAAAAGACAAGACAGCGAACAGACAGAGGGATGCCAGAACGTGTGATGTCTGGGTGTGTGGGAGGGACACACACACATGAACACACTCACTCCCTCACACACTCAGTCACTAATGAGCTCCCCTCTATACGAGCCCTCCCTCTTTACATCCTTTCTCCCCCCTCTTTTCTCGCATACTTCTCTCCTTTCCTCCTCTGTCCTCACATCATCCTTTACCTCCTTTTCTTGTATTTTATTATTCATGAATCAGAGTTCAAAAGAGACGCATGCTTGTACCAAATAGAAACAAACACACTCCAAAAAGAAAATGTGAAGGGATTTATTAAAGAGGGGACCAGGTGCGGGTTAGGTTAGATATAAGTCCGGGCGTGAGAGAGATGAAGATACACAGACAACGCTCATCGTTTGCCACCTGCTCTCTGAGGTTGTGAGCGTGTGAATGTGTGTGCACACTGGGAGTCGGGTGATCATGTGAAAGAATTCATGCATGGGCTATAAAAAACAGAGAGGCAGAAAAAGCAGGGGGTGGGCTTCATTTTGAGCATCATTGCAGCTCATATTCTCCCACCAGCAGCACACATGAAGACCAATGCTCAGCCACCACCTCACTCTCTCTCTCTCTCTCTCTCTCTCTCTCTCTCTCGCCCTCTCTCTCTCTCCCCTCCTGCTTGGGGGGCACTCCCGCCGTGTCGACTGGTAGGCAGTTACAAACGTTACTATTCTGAGAGGGAGTCAGCGGATGCTCGGCGCTTATCACTCCTAATCGATCGAAAAGAGGAGAGGGAACAAGAGGCAGGGAAAAGGCAGAGCGAGGGGTTTTGGCTTCCTCCTCCTCTTCTTCTTCTTCACAATAATTGCCGCCGTGCTCAAGAGCAGGAGGATGAAAGAGGGAGAGCAGAGAAAGAAGACTCGGACCTGTGGCTGACGCTGAATTGTGCAGCTGAATTCAGGTAGAAGAAGAAGAAGACGGCAAGTCAGGAGGTCGTGTGCCAAGGAGACTGGCAGAGCAGAATCAGAGAAGAAGAATTTCTGTTTTTTCAAGAGATCACAGGAAAGAAAAGGGGATACAGGAGGTAAAAATAGAGATAAAAAATGGCAAGTTTCGGAAAACTCACAGACTACTTCAACCGAAGGAAGTCTCAAGAGGAGCTGCGGGTGGGAAGAAGCTCGCGGCGAAGTGGCAGCTACTGCTGCACCGTGGCAGAGGCCAGGTAACCTGTGTGTGTCTGTATGTGTGCAGGTATGCCAGGCTACATGACTGCTAATAACAACACACATTTGTCATTGCATTTTGTACAAAAACAGTCAATGAATACATTAAGCTTTACTGTCGAAGGTTGGGTAGAGTTTTTTCATTGTGCAGCGGCCTCTGTTTTGCCACATTTTAATGACTGAGAAATCAAAAACAGGAGTAATTTGTTTTTCCCATGAAGGTGTGAGCTCATTAATCTGGTACCCATTGTGGCACCAGTGCCAACACATCCATCACCCACCAACTGAATTGAATCAAAACAAGGGTTGTTTTTATTTTTCAAATACTTTTGCTAAATCAATGTTTTGGGACCTTTTGTATCAACTAAAACTACAAACATTAGCCTAGCATTATATAAACTTAATTTACAATTTACAACACATTTATTTATGGTTTATTATTGGTATATAAATACAGTTGTACATGGATGGATCGGGAACCACTTGAGAACTGTTCCAGCTAGTTAAAGGAATCTTTATCCTTTGCCTTTGTACCTAACAATTTCCCGATCAATGTCTTTCACTTAGGTCACTTTCATACCTAAAATTTAGCAGGCTTGTTTTGTCAGTTTTCATTTTGTTTTTGTTTCATGCTGCACTTTGTCAGGCAAACCAAAGCCTGTCAAATTCTGCATAATATTGCCATCCATCATAAGTTTGGCTGCAGCTGCTGCATTCTTTGTTCCTGCCATTAAGCATATTATTTCACTATGACTCAGAAATACGTACACAAAAAGGTAATAACATTGCTTAGCTTGCAGCAGTTCAGAAGTATTCTATGCCATAAAATAAAGATTAAGCTGCATTAAGGCTTTGCCAGATGCCATTTGCATAACAATCAAAATGATGTGTATTCTGCATGGATTTGTAGAAGTTAAGAGAGCTTGAGGCTAGTAGTACTAGCATTGCTAGCGTTAGCCGCACTGTGCTTGATATAGTCAGTCAGCGCTATGTTAGCTTTCTTTCTGTAGCGATATTTGGCCAAATTCAAGAGACAATGCCCAGCTCTTAGGTTTACTGGGCTTGTTTGGTTCAGCAAGATTTCACACCTGTTGCTAACCAAACTGTGGTTCACTTAGGAGCACACCAAGAAAACTGGAGGCATGTCCACTGCATAAGAGAGGAGTAACAAGGTATTTCAATATTTACACTAAAACAGCCTTTTCTGAGCAGAGCTGAAAACAGAAGGGCTCTAAAGGCATGCTGAAATCCAATACTGAGGTGGATTTTTAGGCCAAATCTTCAAAAATATGTTCAGGAGATGTCTGGGACACCTGAGCAGAGAAAGCAGAGATGGTCCAGCATCTTTGGCTCTGACTGTAAGTGATGGGTAATGAAATAAAGAACTTAAAGTTGGGTTGTATTTTGGTTCAATAGGTATCAAATGTGTTGGCACCATGACCACACTGGCTCTAGGCTTTTTCCATCCTTATTGGGAAAAAAATCCATACAAAACCAAATTTTGGTGCTGCACAACAAAGGGCTTTTCACACATGCATCCCTTTTAATTTCTGGACATTTTTTTAGGATAATTTACTATTTTTTTTAACACTTGTTCTTTCCCTGCATTAGTAGTACCCCATTCACACATGCAGGAGAACCCTAAAAATTATCAGACGGACCTGAATGAGCTGCTCATATGAAGGCAGATAGATTTTTTTACCAAGACTTTATCTAACTAGTATTTTCCCCTTCCCCGTCCCTTCATTGACCAACAGGCAAACTGCAAGACAGCTGTCTAGTGGACATGTGTAAACGAAGTAGTCAGGGTTTTTTTTTGAGGTTGGATCACCCTCACACTTTCCTGTAAATGTCAGGGTTGCATATGCAAAAAAAAAAAAAATCTTAAGACAGCAAATGAATCATTAAGGGGGGGGAGGTGTTACTGAGGGGGCAGCAGTGTAATTTCAGGGCAAAGTCTGGTTGAAGACCCTTGCTTTTTGCATTCACGTGTGCAGCTGGCAAAGGCATATGCAGGAAATATCAGGGGTTTTGTGCATGTGAATGGGATGTACTGCAGGTGTCAGAGCCACAGATGCTACCATCTGCACCAGATGATCCATTCAGCTTTGCCTTCCATGTAAAATAACAAAAATCGCAGGTGACTGAAGAATTAGCTGAATGAGCTGTGAAAAGTAAAACACTATCAACACTCTTTTCTCTTAAAAGCTTTTATTCAAGAACCATGTAAAGACAAAGACCATTTTTGAAGTATTAATAAAGCAACTGTGGAAAGGAATCCAAAACAACACCCCAAAAATATGAATGAACGATGCTGAATAACAGAAATATGGGTTGAAAAAAGCAAGAAGTAGCAAAGTCCTTAACAGCCGAGGTATTGCACAAGTAAGATGAACCCATGTAGGATCTTTTATTTGGATATACTATTAGGTGTCTTCATTACCATTTCATTTCACTATAATTCTGGTATTCCTGTCAAAATGTATAAATACATCTGCAGCAAAGACATGCATACAGGTGTCTGCATGCCCCTCCCTCTGCGTGCATGTGTCTGCATACATGTGCATGCCCGTGTAGTGTTACATAAGTAAAATGTGGAGGTGCAGAAGATGTGTGCTGTCAGACACTGGTTGTGCTGGCTTGGCTACTATGGATTCTCTCCCGCTGATGCACCGTTAAAATCAGTCAGAGGATTTTTCTATAGATAGAACAGGGAGAGGATGAAGTCGATGCTGCTGCATGTAGAAAAGGGAAGGAGGGAGCAAAAATCTTCTACCTCCTGAACGTTTTCTGCACCAGGAACATCCTGTCTCACAGATTATCCCAGCTTCCTGTACTGATAATTTAGAGACTCAAGAAATATGTGGGATCTGCGCTCAAGGGCAGAAAGAGGCAGGTTTTTCAAAGAGGCTAAAATGTTTCTCCTGCAGGTTTCACACTCACTATTTCCCAGACAACCTTGGAGTGTGGGTGTGTGACATCAATCTGCTGTCCTTAACCTACCTCTTTAAGCCAAAGTCAGCTCAAAATAGACCTGTGCATGGAGGGGATCATTGTATTAAACTTATATAATTGCAGTTTCCTCTTTGCTTTTATGTCATGTCAAAATGGGCAACCTAATGGAATGTTATGACATATTACACCTTTTGCAACACTTCGTTTAAATTGTTACGTTTCAGTTGGCAGTCCAGAAATTTCATTTGTGTGACTCTGTTTCTTGTGACACTGCTGCAGTGAGAGTACTCAATTCAGAAAGTGAACAGAATTTGATTGTTTTCCCCTCTGCTGAAGTGGGGATGAAATGGAAGGATTCTGTTTCAAGGTATTGGCAAAAAAAAAGTTTTCTTGCTAGATTAAAAATGCTTTAAAAGGCATTGAAGTGATTAGAAAAACGATTAATATTTACTCCTGTCTCATACCATGGCATCAAAAACAGAACTTTACCCTCGATATTTTATCATTTTAGAAATCACAGTGAAGTGGTTTGTTCATTTTAGGCCTTTGTAATACATACAAGTCTCAGAAAGTTAGCCGTTTGTTTGCGAACCATTCTTAAATGCAAATTGCCTGCACATTAAGCGATTCAGTTCTCATCACTTAAAAGAGCTGTTCAAAAGACTCGACTCATTCACAAACGTAACATTTCTTGCCCAAACCACCGCAGAAGTAGGTCAACAAAACAAAGCCTCTGTTTAGGAGTAGAAGAAGATGATATGATGACAGTAGAAGATGACGTAACATAACACTGTAGAAAAATGAGTCTGTTTAGAGTTACTGTAGAGTTTATCTGATGACTGTAGGCAGAGGCAGGCTAGCTATACCCGTTAACTCCCAGTGTTTGAGCTAAGCTAACTAGCAGTGGGCGAGCTTTGTACCATCTCTTTCTTGTTACTGGACACACAGACAATCTGTCTGTCTGCTTGTCATGGACTCAGGAGTGAAGCAAGACATGAAAACAAAGAAAATGTTGGTGTGTCCCTTTAAGACAGCTTGACATCATGGATTTGCAACTTTTCCATATAATTTTTTTTTTTTTTAAAAGCTGATTTGTTTGCAAAGTTTGATAATATCTTTAATTGTTCATGATGTTTTGTACAAGCACAGTGTCATTTCCAGAATAATGATGGTTTTCAATGCAGTGCCGCCTGAGGAATTGAGGGTCATGGGCAGTCAGTGTTGGTTTTTCACCTTGCCCGATGCATTCTTTTGTTGCCCCCTGTCCCAGCTCTTTTGGAACGTGGTACAGGAATCAAATTCAAAACAAGGAAATATTTGCATTTGATATCTTGTTTTTGTCAAGATATATTTTATAGTTTTAAAACTATAGATATATTTTATAAGAGGATATATTTTATAGTTTTAAAAAGTATTTGGAAATCATTGTATTCTGTTCTTATTTACATTTTACACAACGTCCCAGTTTCATTGAAATTCGGATGTGTAGATTCATATCAAAACTTATAATTCTGCCGTGGTGACAGCCTTGTGTTTAGCCAGCAAGTATTGAGGTATGACTGTCAGTCCTTAAAGCCCAGACCTGGTGTATCCAGTATTGACAAGAACACAAAAATAACTCAAATTTGAGCTGATTTTAAGTTATATAATTAGAACTGGAGTGCAAACAAGGATACTGGTGAGAAAAAAAAAATCCATGCAACTACTCCAGCCTTAATAACTCCCATCAAATCTCGCATCATCAACACAGAGCAAGTGTTAGCGTGGGTGGACATGTGGGACAAAAAAAGCTCTCATATCTTCTGCCAGTAAAAACTCAGCATCTCTCTCATCCCTACAGTGTCTTTGTCTTCGTCTTTCCCACCCACTGTCTCTGTCTCAGAAGCCACCTCTCTTCCTACGCCTCTACATTTTGTCCCAGCTTTTATCACCGAGTTGAGTCTCCCTTGTTTGGTTTGTTTTAGTGTTCTCTTTCCCTCCAAATCACCCTTTTCTGTATCAGCAAATCCACCAAAGGAAGCCAAAGGGGTCTGTAAAGCCTGTTTGTAAATATTTTACCCAGGCAGCTGAGGTTTGCCTTTTTTGCCTGGATAGATTAGGGGCAGGGAGATAAAATTGTAGTAAAAATATGCCTCTCTAACATTGCAGTATTGTTGAGCAAATACCAAAGTCACCTGCCGTGTTCCACTGAGACAAATGAACAACCTTGGCTCTAATTTTAGACTTTCCTGGGAGCTTGCTTTGCAAAAAAACAGCCAGGTATTCTGATTGTCCTTAAATCAGCAAAAACTTACACTGCCAGATTAAATGGAGGTATTTGTAACCTTTGATTTCAAAACAACCTTCACAGTCTGTCTTAAAGGCTAACAAAATGCTACAAATGGACTTTGACTCTTCATGTCACAGTTATTCTTTCACACTTGAGGTTGCTATGTAATCTGCCCTGATTGAATCGTTCAGACTCATCCACAACTGATGTTAAGTGTCAAGCCCACTTCAGTGCGCAAGTCTGCAGCAAGATTGTGAGGGCACCAATTTAAGCTTTGATACAACATAAGTCAAAATAAAACATTATTGATAGCTGCAGAAATACCATGGCAGTTAAAAGGACAGTAACCATCTCCTGGTCTTATGCCCTGCAGTGAATGGGTCAAGAAGAAGTGCTGGGCTTAATGAACTCTAATGTTGCTTTCACACCTTAGATGTTTTGTCCAGACCAAAAAAACTCTGGTTTGCATTTTTTAAAGGTTTGGAGTGAAAGCGCTCACAATTTTACAGGTTCATTTATCAGATGCTTTCATCCAAATGCATACATCTGAGGATAAGTACAACACAAACAAGAATCTAGACAGAAGAAACAACAGTAGTAAGTGCAACAAATGATTTCAAGTCCAATTGGACACAGGTGCTGCCATGTAGTCCTAGAGTTTGGCACAATTTCATCATCATCATCATCATCACCACGTCCTAATACCACTGACATCGACATCATGTTTAATCGATATGCCAACTTTTTGATTTTTTTCGTATCTTGCCTCACTCCCTAGTCCGTGACAAGCAGATAGACACCATTCTTTCGACTGTGCGTCCAGTAACGAAAACGGGCTGCCAAAGCTCGCCCACTGCTAGTTAGCTAAGCTCAAACACTTGGAGTCAATGGGTATAGCTAGCCTGCCTCTGTCTAAAGTTTTTTGATAAACTCTTCAGCAACTCTAAACAATTCTGTGTGCTTGAGCCATTCTTAAATGCAAACTGCCTGCAAATTTAGTAATGGCTCGCAAACGAACAGCTCACTCACAGTTGCGAATTGGTTCTCGTCGTTCACTTAAAAGAGCTGTTCAAAAGACCGAGTCGTTCGTGAACATCACATCTCTAGCGCAAACCACCGCAGAAGTAGGTCAACAAACAAAGCATCTGTTGAGGAATAGAGGAAGATAATACGATGATAGTAGATGGTAATGTAACAATGCTGTAAAAAAAAAACAGTCACAACAAGCACACAGGACAGTTTAGAGTTACTGAAGAGTTCATCTGATGACTGTAGGCATAGGCGGGCTACCTATACCCATGGACTCCCAGTGTTTGAGCTAAGCTAACTAGCAATGGGTGAGCTTTGGCCGTCTCTTTCTTGTTACTGGACGCACAGAAAAAAAGATTGGTGTCTATCTGCTTGCCATGGGCTCAGGAGTGAGGCAAGACACAAAAAGAAAGATGTTGGTGTATCTCTTCAAAGCAAACCAGAGTTCAGTTAGCGGTAACAAGGCATGCAGATTAAAAAGCAGTACATTATGGCTTGATTATGGCTGAACACAGTTACGTGCTCCAATACATCACTGCCAATATCAGGCTGAAACATTAGCATTGCTAACAGGTTAACATCCACAAGTCCATTAGGATTATGGTTGCAAGTCCCTCCGGTAGATATTCCTGTTCAATGCTTATGAGACTTGAATGTTTCTTTTTGCAACATAAAATGCATCTGATATTAAGTGTTAGTGTGTGATTAAAAGGACGGCTGCTTACAAACTGCTAACAAGGACACAAGCATTTCTGATCAGATAAACAATATTACATACATGATTGTGAGTGCTGTTTGAAACAACTTGATCAGGAAATTCTCAAACAAGAGGTTATAAAGGACAGGTGGTTACTGCTTCTAAATTAAACCACTGTGTTGTATTCTACAACCTGGATGTAAACCAACACGCTTGGGTGTTATTTGGCTATATTATGCTTCATAAAAATTGTGACAAATATGTTTAAAGGTTGTGTCAGGTTTATCAGGCTTATAAGCACTTGACAGGAGTAATGGTAAACAACAGGAAAATAGGTGTAAGTGCTGGGCGATTAATTGACTTTTGTTTTCGATTACAGCTGCCCACGATCATACAAAAAGAGACTAATCTTTATTACTCAATCATCAGACATCCACGTTGAGCTGGCTCTGCCATAAATTCAAAGTGCTCTCCCTGTGAGAAGCCAAATTCAACCTTTTTTCCCATGTGTAAATTAATTGTGCCTGATTTTGACATTTCCTATATTGATTAACTTTGGACCAATGGATTATTAAATCTGGATGAATTGGCGAAAATATCCACAAACATAGCGTTTCCTCAAAATGTATACTTCATCACTTGTGGGCCATCCAGAGTCTTCAGCCTTCTTGATTATTATGTATTGTGCGTGGAGCACCTATTATTGACAAGAACCTCTTACAGCTCCACCTAAAAAACAACTGCCCCTTAAAATATTCATATCTTATTTTGACTGCCAGATTGAAAGCATATTTATAAGCTGAATGCAAATTTACTCCCGAAGGAGGACAAGTGTAGTTTCAGCAGTTTCTTTGTAATGCAGAGGACAGATTCACTCTCTGCGCCCTCTCTCCTGGGTCCAGCCATGATGAATGGTGACAAGCGGCTCCATCTATAATGAATGATGAGTGATGAGGAGTCAGTAATGTGAGGAAGAGTCAGTCCATATGTACAGAGGGATAAATCTGTGATCTAACCTTCGCTCCTGTTTTTCCTCTTTGGTCTATTTGGCGAAGTGAGTCTTGGGCAGAGTTCACTGAATCACTGCAGAGGTTAATGTGTCAACATCCTTCAGCCTCAGAGGGTCCGTCTGTTTACCCCCAAACCCCAAGATCACTCTCCATGTATCCCCCAACTCAGATTGTTAACAGCATTCTGAATATTGTGTTGGTCTTTGTCGGAGCATCTTAAAATACTAAAAACAGTTGTCATAATGCCAGAATGTTAAACTTAAACAACAAAATCGTGAAAATCAAACCATGTTGATATCAGTTTGGACACCAACATAAGTCAAGAATCATCTGCAGCTATTTTGTCCTATTTCAGTGGTTATATTTATGTAAAATTAAGGCTGACTCCTTTCCTAAATTAGACAAATACCCTTGCACAGATTCACTATCAAATCATTTCTGCCATTACTTCAGAAACAGATACTTTTACTCTTAACTTGCAGCAGCATTTGGGTAATAAGACAGACAGACAGACAGACTGACAGACTTTATTGATCCCAAGCTGGAAAATTGTGGTAAATTCTGGTAAATATGGCTCAAGATTTATCTTTCTTGGTTCTTCTGCTTTTCTTTTATATTTCTCTGGTTGTCTGTCCAAGCACTTTGTAAAGCTTTGTTTTTAAGTACTATACAGATAAAGTTCAATAAATGTTATCCTTCTTCTGAGCCACAAGTAACATCAGTACAACAGATCATTAAAAAGACAAGTCATATGTAAAGGTCTGATGCTTTTCGTCAATATTAAGTATCAGAGTATCTCAGGAAAACTTTACTAAAATGTCTCATAGGCGTAGAGATTAAATTAGTTTCATAGCATTTACAGAAAAAGGTCTGAGACACACAGGAGGATCAATACCCATGTTTTCTCAATTTCATAATTAATATCCAATCCAAAACTGTCTGAAATCAGCCCTGTGTGCATGTTCAGGCTGCAGGTTAAGCTGCTCCTGTCGAGCAACGGGACTTGACTTTTGGATATTTGAATGTTCATTACCTTTTACAAAGTCAAATATTTCTGGAGGATATATCACATCCCAAATGTATTTTGTACACTTATGCTTGGTTGTAATGTGGTCCTACCACAACAGGAGGGCTGTAGTGTATCTGAATGCTGTTTGCGTCGACCCCATTACAGAACACAAGAAGAGGAGATATTCAACTTTGATTCTCAATCACACAACAATGGAGTGTAGCTCAGGTGTGGACAAGTGTGAAACTCAGAATTGTAATCGAATCAAATTATTACCTATTGGGAGAGTCGCACCCCTAATGGTGCAAATGTATTTTAATTTTTTCTTGTCCAGTCAAGCTCTTGTCATAAATGTTTTAGAAACTGCTGAAGGTTTCTGTAATTTACATCTGAGTTTTGTTTGTTTTCACAGAAGTGTGTGCTTTTTATACAACAGGTGCACCAAATACTAGTAATGTAGCCTAATTATTACAACAACAGCAAAATAATGTAAGAATTCAGTTTCTTTTTTATTATCTTCTTGGTATGACTTTGCAAACTCTAATAGAGATGCACAGATTGTGAAAATCAGCGCTGATGCCGATATTTAAACAATAATTTTAGCTGATACTCGTGTTTTTCTAAAAACCTCTTTTAGCATATTCTTCCAATACCAGTATTTTCTGATATGATTGATCATGAAAACAGATTACTGATTGTCTAACGGGTCATTTTTACTGCCTTGTAAAAATAAAGGCAAATACAGGTTATTATCTCAATTAAAATAGGAATGGGGTGTACCAGAGGTCAGCATTAAATTGGTAAAGATCTAAAAACTGATGTCACTTCTCCCCACATCAATTTTGTGACAGCTGATGTTTGTAAAAAGGACCAATATAGACCGATACCGATAAACTGATGCCAATGTACATCCCTAATGTCTACCATACCCGGCTGATGGAGCTGATTCTGAAAATGAAATGTTTTTGTATCGGCAGCTGCAGATCTGTTTAATGTCTGTGGGCATCACAGGCTCTGTATCCAGAGGGCTAAGGTTACAGCTGTTTGCTTTCAGGCCCAAAAGCCAAAAAAGGAAGATATAAAACCAAGTAAACTGGTAGAAATGATCTTTATGAAAGTTTAAGAGGGAGATATAGAGATATGAGAAAGAAAAAAAAAAGCAGAGAAAAACATCATGATGCAACTCAAATACAATCCTGTTCAGAAAGAGCCAGACCGCATCAAAACTGAATGAGACTTGTTTTTAATGAATGGCTCTGCACCAAGGAGTCAGTTTGGCACATGAATGAGAAACCCCAATGCTTTTCTTACGGACTCCAGCTGAATATTATGTTAATAATCTGAAACATTCATCAGCGCTCGTGTTCCAGAGGGAGACGTTTAAGATTGGATTTGGAAAAAGATAAAAAAGACAGATGAGTCCAGAGTCATTAGCCTGAATTGCTCCAGTCTTTGAGTCTTTTAAATTATTTAATCATTTTGCTGAAGTCTTCTGTCTAATATATAAGAGTTAAAAAATCTCTGCAGCCACGTTTGAGTGAAAACGTGAGTGTGTGCGTGTGTGTGTGTGTGTGTGTGTTTGAAGGTGATTCAGCACCACGGACAGCTCCATTGAAAAACAGCTCCATTCAGCATCATACGGTGCTCTCATTCAGCCGCTGCAGACGGATTGAGTCAAGAATCACGGCTGAGAAAATACTTCAGCCGCTGCTGTTTCCTGTTTTTTTTCAGCATCAAGGGGCTCGTGTGCTACTTTAAGCCTTAAATGAGGTCACTTGTTCAAATTGCCTCTGCATGAATTGCACTAAAACCTGATAAAAACCTGCGCTGTGAACAGAGACGGAGCGGACTCTCCTGAACTCTCTTTGTTGTCAGTCAGGTTTAGAGAGGCAGACAGACACAGGACAGAAACCAGGAGAGGAAAGAGAGCTTTACTGGCTTGTTGGCTCTCTGTTATAAACACATTTATCCTGTTTCTGCAAGTTTTCACACCTCAACCCTCTTCCTGTTCTCAAGTTATCCATTATTCAGTATTCTCATTCAAAAAAAAGGAACAATGACTATTTTATAAACTGTAGAGATGTCCTTATCAGCTTTTTGGCCCAAGATTTTTTTTTTTAATTTGAGTATCTGCAGATACAGAGTCCCACCCCAGTATTATATTTACCCAGGCAATACAGCTGCTCCCTGATTTTTGTGTTTTTTGGTTAATCAAATTAAGCAAACAAAGTAACAAGACGTCTTTAGTGCAGATGGAGCCACTTAAATTTTCCTCACTTTCCTTGACTGAAACTTGACTGGTCAGTGACTGGGACATGCTGGGACCTGCCCACTGTAAGGAAATCCCAGGGAACATGAAGCGACTGGTTAACGCTATTGCTACTCCAGTAAGGGCAAAGGTCAAAGCCCACTGGATATACACAGGCTCCATCACATGGGGACACCCTGAAATTGCATGAACGAGCATGTTTAAGCACACCCCCAGAGAGGTGGTGGGGACTCCATTTGGCTGGAAGTTGGCTGGCATTTGGCTAGAAGAGGAAAACTGAAGTGGCTTCTTCTGTAATTTCATTGATTCATTGATTCAGTCCAACTAAACTTAGATCTGTATTATTCATTATTGTCAAACTCATATAAAAAATTCTCCTCAAAATGGTTTATGGGTCTGGTGAATGACTGGTAAATTCATTTCCTACAGGGTTGTCATTAAATTTCAAACTTGATATCGATAACCCAGAAAAATATGCAGTACTTGATACCATTTTTGATACTGCTAAAATGACAAATACTTAAAAAGGTATAAAAAAATGTTTTATCAACATGAAAGTTTCAATCTCAACATGGAACCACAGATGCTAGTTCAATAATCAGGAAATGGAAAAAACAAAACAATAAAAAACATGACATTCACAATGTTTTTACTTACTACAAATAAATGCAAAATAAATAACCCGAATATAACACAATTTGACAATATTTTAAGGTTGTCTCAGATATTTTTCTTTTTAATTTAGTGCAAATAATCCAGAAAACTAAAATTAACAATAGCAAAGATCTGCAAACACTTGTCTGAGGTAGTGTCGATACCATGGCAAATAAGTATTGTATCTGGATACAGCATTTGTGTATCAATACTTTTCAAGGATTGATGCTTTTGACAACCCTAAATTCATATCATTATGGGTGTCTTCTAGTCAGGAGTCGGCCTGCTGTGAGGGCTTAAAATGGCATCAATCATCTGTGCACTTGCAAATAAATCTGTGTTGCTGCGTTGTGACAGCAGGCCCTCATGGACAGTCAGTTGGTCACTTTGAACTCTTGTATCGTCTATTACCGTTTTCACATTTCATCCTCGGCTGTGTAAGACATACAGCATCCATTAACTCAAAGGAATCAGTCCAGTGTGCTGTGAGATTCAGGAATGACATGAGACAAATAACATTAAATGCTCTGTATTCATTTTCACATTTTGTTTTGTAATTGGTTGTATTAAATAGTTGTATAAAAAGGCTCCAGTTCCACCTCATCATGAAACTGCAATTTTAAAACACTGTCATTTTTTTCCTCTTCTTTTTTAACCTTTATTTATATGATGTAGTTTTGTTCCTTTTCTTTGTTTTTTGTTATCTGTCTTTTCTGTCCTGTACTTATATTTCCTTTCATTGTTATTAATTTTGTCCCTTTCCTTGTTGTTCTCATTTTATTTCATTGCATTTCCCTTTATTTTATTTAGTTACCTTATTATCCTTTCTTTTCGTTCTTTTCATTAAGTTTTCTTCCTTTGGTTCCTCTATATTTCAGTCATGTTTCTGACCCTTTCTCTCTCTTCCCTTCTTTTTGTTTTGTTTTGCTTTCTTTGATTTAATTTTTATTTCCATGAGTTACCCTTTATTTTGTTTTATGTTTTTGCTAATTTTAATTTTCCATGCTGGGAAATGCTATACTTTTTTTTGTAGTTTTGTTTCCTTCTTTCTCTTTCCTTTAAATTCCTTTCCTTACCTTTAATTTTGTTTCTTTCCTCACCTTTTCTTTTTTTACATTCTGTTTACATTTGTTTCCTTTTCTTTCATTTCATTCATGTTGTTTCCCCTTTTTTCCTGCCTTTTTCCTTTTCATATTTTGTTTCCTTGTTTTGGATGTCTTTTTCTCTTGTTTACGTCTTTTCCTTTTTTTCATTATTATTTCAGTTTTTCATTTTTGCTTTCCTAAACTTTCCATTCCTTCTCTTTTCTAGTCTTTCATTCTCTTAATAATCTTTATTGCCATTTCTTTCATTTCCTTCTTGAGTTTCTTTTCTTTTGTTCACTTTGCATCTTGTTTCATTCTTTTCCATTTGTTTTCTTTTCTTGTTTTTCTTTTTGCTTCATTTGTCTTATTTCTTTGATTTCATCTTATTTTCTTTTTTTTTTTGTTTTCTTAATGATTCATTTTTTAGAAGTATCATCTTTGCTTTGTTTTGCACCTTCCATTTTGTTTTACTGTATGTTTGTTTTTCTTTTGTTATATTCTTTCCTTTGATTTTACATATTTTTCTTTCCTTTTTTTGTCATTTCAATTTATTAAATTCCCTTTTTTTTCGTTCTTAAAATTTTCTTTTTTCTTTTCTTTCCTATTTTTGTTATTTCCTTTACCACCTTATTTCCTTTCCTTCACTTTCATTCCTCCTCTCTGTTTTTGTAGACATGGTCGCCTAGCAACAGGTTTGTGTGATGAGAGAGGTCCAAATTGTTGGAGTGGTCTGGTCCGGCTGTGGGGCTCAGTGTGTTAGCGCCATGACTGGTGCTAGTGCTGGTGGGAGGCCATTGACTGTCTTTGTGTGTGCATGTGCGTATGTGTGTGTTTGAGTGTGTGTGCTTGTGAGAGTGTGAGCGTGTGTTTTCCGGTGGACCCTGAGACATTTCATCTCACGCCAAATGTGTGTGTGTTTTTACATGTTTGTGTGTATGTGCTTCAGGCAAAAGTGTTTTCATGCGGGTCAGTGTGGATCGCTGAGGAGTGAGAGACCTGCCTGTTTTTATCACCATCAAAGTGTGTGTGTGGGTGTGTGTGTGTGTATGAGTGTGAGTACAGTCACTATCATGTCTCTGATGCTCAGCAGTACAAAAGCATTATTCATCATCACACATGCGTCTCTGTGCGCAAATCTCTCTCAGGGCTTCTCTGATCCTAGGTCAAATATTCACTGCTCCGATGCCCGCCTCGTCCATCAGGGGAGTGTTTTATTGGCTGGCAGCGACCGTGCTGCATGTCAGTACTTTACTTCTGGAGCCCAAGGATGTGCTGACTTCGAGCGGGCTGTCGCTCACCTGATAGCTCTCCTGTGGTAAACACCCTCGAGCCTGAAACATCCTGAGCCGCACACCCGGGGGCAAGATTTCCTCTGATCCAGTCTAAATCAGTGGCTTGCAGAAAGCAGACTGTTAATGTTACTGTTATTTCCAAAAGATTAATGACTGACACAGAGCATTTCTTAGTATTTTTTTATGGTTATTATATTCTGATTTAAAGTCAAGCATGTTATAGGCTGGATATGATCCAGTGCAGACCAAAAAGCTTGTATAATTAGCTTTTTAAATTTGCTAATGTTGAAGATTTCTGGGAGATACTCTCGTGGAAGAAGACACGAGGTCTGCCTGAGAAAACCAGAGCTGATAGGAATTCTGATTTAATGAATGGCTAAAAATGAGGGATGCGCGATATTGGTTTTATGTCAATATTTCTGAACTCATCAATGCTAATAATGATATTTTTTGTCATGAAAACAAGGCTTACTGAAACTGACATGTCTATTTGTGTAAGAAACAGAGGGGATATAAGAAAAACAACATTTTATCATTTCATTAATGAATAATACAATATTACAGCCAGTAAATGGGATATACAGTACACGGCCACTATATACAGCCAAAATATTGGTTGAAAAAAAAAAGTTGATGTCTGCTGATACCGATAATCCACTTTTTAGACAATTAACTGCCAATACCATTTTTTTCTGATAAGGCAGTGCATCCATAGTTAAAACACCGCCTGGTAAAGCTGCGTGATTATGGCAAAAATCAAAATTTCTGTTTTTGTTATAGATAATGAGATTCTAATTATAAAAAACTATTATTCACTGATTTTACAACTTAAAGCACAGGCAATCATTACATTTAAATGCTCTTAACAATCATTTTGAACACTCTACAACAAGTGATGAATCAATACATCTGAAAATATATAGAAATCTAAAAATAACGATGGAATAAATAGACAGAACAATACAGTAGGTGCTGTGCCACAGTAATCTTTTAATCTTAGTTGTCCAGTCTTATACTTGTGGGAAGCTGTAATTGAAAGTGTAATTGATACCTGATGTTGCTCAAGGGAGAGGCCGTTAAGTCAGGAGGTGTCTGTCTGCCTTTGCTCCTAAATCCTTTCTTTAGAGGACTGAAGCTTAATCTGAGCTGATGTTGGTCACAAATATCTTTTTGACTCCAGTTTTATTTACTGTAGTGGAGGAAAGATTAAGCTGAAGGCAGCACTGATTTCACATTATCTGTGCTTTGAGTTACGACCAAAGAATGTGTTAAAACTAGAACTAATTGTATTTCAGTGTTTCTTTTAATGGCAGAAGCAATACTGCTCCCCATAAGCTGTATCTGATACCAATATTTGACATCAAATAATTGCTGCAACCTTTTGGGTTGTTTTGTTTTCCCACAAACAGGATGTTGTAACTTGTCTTTATTGCTCTGGTCAGAATTTGTTGTTACCTTTGGACAAAACAGTGCTGGGTGATTCCTTCTGCTTTCAGTCTTTCCGTAAACTAAAAGATATTAAAAAGGTTATGATCTCTTAAAAAAGAAAGCCAACAAGGCTACAAGAACATATTCAAAACATTAAAAAAAATGAATGTAGATTTATTAATTTAGAACTAAGTTTTCAAAAACAAGAAGCATACACAGACACATAATTACTGCCAGAAACCAGAAGAGCTTCCTTTTATGTTGTGCGCTGAGCTATCCTCAATCCTTGTCCAGTGAGACAAATTGCAACATCAGCACTGTCCTTTTTTCCAACATAATAGGGCAGGAAGTTGGCTTATGTGTCCTTGGCTGATTTTTTTGGCCAGGGTTCATGTGCTCTGTTCCCAAAGTTGTCACGCAAAATACTGGAGTTTGGACAGCTTCCTCCTCTGCTCATCTAACACTGATGTATTAAAAGTTGGCCACCTTTCATTGAATTTGATCATATCAGGCTGATCTGGCACAGCAACTGAGGAGGGACTAACTCTGTGTTCGTGAGGTCTATTCCTATTTTATGAAACAAAAAAACATGATTTGTGTGTGTTGTTTTGCTGCTTTGTTTATTTTAAATGCTGTAATTTCATGTAATCTGAATAGCTTCTTGCTTTGAAGAGATTCATTGATAAAAACCACCCCTCTGTGTCTATTTGTTAACTCACTGTCTTGAAAAAAAGCCCCAAACAGCCATAAAGTACAAGTGAAATAAGTCTGCTTAATTCACAACAACTTCTTACCATTGTTATTTACAGATTGTTTGACTGTGTTGCGTCTCTGTCTCCAATTTGCCATTAATCCGCTCTTGCAATTGTTGTCATTGATTGGTTTCCCACTGGACTGTGCAAGTTGGGGTGGGTGTGTGTGTGTGTGTGTGTGGGTGTCTGTGTGTCTGTGTGAGTGTGTGTGTGTGTGAGGTATCAACTGCTATCTAAGAATGCAATTTCTCCTGGTTGTGTTTCAAATGGCCTTCAGCTTGATTATACTGAGGTGGAAGCAATTTCACTATTGATCAGACAGCAGCTCTCTTGTTGCTAATTAACGGTGCCCTATGTGTGTGTGAGTGTGTGATTTTGTGTGTGGCGTACTGTTGTGTGTTATAGGTATGTATTGGTTATATTTCCTTGCACAGTGATAGCAGTAAGGACAAATCCCCAAGCTTTGAAAAGAAGCTATTCGGGGCAGAACATCATTGATAATTGACCAAAAGATACTTAACAACTTCAAGCATGCAAAGATTTGAAAGAAACACAAGGTACTTGAGGCATAATGAAAGGATAAGAACTCAATGAAGAGACTCTTAAATTCACTTTAATTGCAATGTTCTACTCAAGAGTTACATAATCTACCACATGGCCCTTCATTGCCACTGCATTAACATCTTTAACTGACCCAGGCTCTGTATACGACAAAGCTGATGCTACTTATCTTATCATAAGGCCTCTCACAGGCCTTCCAACCAAACTAGCAGGATGATGGTCAGTAAGAGCCATTGGGGTCATGAAGACCTCACATCCTAGATGTTTTGTCCAATTAGCCTCCACAACACCCCTTAGTTCTTACTCTTATTGCCCAATGGAGCTGTCACTTTTCCCAAAAATCAATTCAAATGGTTTTCAAACATACGCGCTTAAATATTTGAGGATATTCAACCACCCCACCCACCGGCCAGGTCACAACAGAGACACAAGGCATTTCCATTTGATCATTTTACTATTTACTTCTGCTGTGGCCACAGTAGGGCCCTATGAAATCTACGATAACAGCATCGAGGGCGGAATCACGGAATTGGACATTAAAGCGGAATTCAAATAAATGCGGAATATCAGGAGATGGCCAATATTTTACGTAAAAGTTTTTTTTTTTCAGATTAAAAAGGAACGTATCTCTTGGGAAAATGCTCCGAGGGTTCACTAAGGCTGGGGACAATGCACGTTTTACTTCCCTCCCAGGTTCAGTATCCAGAGGCTATACACTAAGTGCAAAGAAGGAGGCAGAGGGTTAGTAAGCATCAGAGCCACTATCCAACATGAAACATCCAAACTCCATGACTACATCAGGAAGCCAGGCAAGATCCCAGGTGCAGGCTGTGCACAGAGGGCCCTGAAACAGTCCAGCACCTAATAACGGAGTGTAAGATGCTGTCAGGAAAAGAATACATGCAACGCCATAGCCAAGTAGTCGGTATAGTGTACAGGAACATCTGTGCACAATATGGACTGGAGACCCCAAGGTCAAAATGGGGAGCACCTCCCAAGGTGATGGAGAATGGCTGATCCTGTGGAACTTCCAGGTACAGACTGACAAAATGGTGATGGCCAACCAACTGGACATTGTAATTGTGGATAAGCAACAGAGGAAAGCCGTTGTGATTGATGTAGCCATCCCAAGTGATAGCAACATCAGGAAAAAGGAACACGAGAAACTAGAGAAATACCAAGGGCTCAAAGAAGAGCTAGAGAAAGCCTGAAAGGTGAAGGCAATGGTACTGCCCGTGGTCATTGGAGCACTCGGGGCAGTGACCCCCACACTGGAGAAGTGGCTCCAACAGATCCCTGGAGAAACATGTACACACAAACAAACACACAGATATACACACGTATTTCAATATTCAACAAACAAAACCTGTTGTTTGTCATCATTTTTTTGCAGATAAGGGTAACTGTATTTTTTATTTTACGGGACCCACTTCTACGATTTTTAAGCAAATCTTTGAGTTAAACCCATTTTGAAGTAGTTTGAGACTCTCCAATATGAGACAGAGAAACAGAAACAGATTTTTCACAAATTACAGACATGTCAGCTACAAGTGACTGTTTGTTCTTGAAGATAAACTGACCTTTTGCACAGCTCACTCTAACAAATATATTGTCTTGTCTTACATCGTGGTAAGTGTTTTCAAAAAAACAAACAAAAAAAAAAAAACTAACCACAACCAGCATCAGAAAGCTCCAAATAAAAATGACATGTTGCCACAATCAGGGCATTTGTCTCTCTCACACAGAGCATCGAAACAAATATGCATTACTTATACTTTAATGTGATGATAAGCGCTTGGTGAAAGAGCCCGAACTACCTCTAATTATGCATCATGTGCTACTGATAAGTTACATAATTTACCACATGGCCCTTAGCTGCCACAGCAATCAAAAAGCACTGCCACCATCAACAGACGTTAACATTCCTTTATTTGAATGCGTGGACATATCTCCATTAAATAGAGGAGTTTTTTAACATCTGAGTGACCAGAATTTTTAGTGAGATGCTGCCTTTTTTATTTTTATTGCCTTGACCCAGTGCAGTACTCACTGTAACAGGTGTTATCTGATTGTTGATATTGTTCCACAGATATATTGCTCAGGCTTTAGATCCACAAAACGGAACTATGTGATTACTTGATACAAAATGGTATAATTTTCTGTTTCTGTGTCTGTTATCCAAACAGGTCACTGGAGAGAAAGCTACAGAGACCCCTGTTGGCTAAGTCCCGTACTCTCCCCAGCATCCCTCAGTCCCCCACGGTCTCCAGGGTCCATCACTCAGATCTGATTGGAGGAAGCCCTCCTCGCAGGAAGAATCCACCCACCACCAGTAGCCACCCAAAGGCCTGCACCCTGCCGCCTGCAGGTAAAGATAAAATGAAAGTTGACACGTGCTGAAATGTTTGCGTTTGCTTTGGGATTCAGAGTGTTTACAAAAGCAGGAGGTGACCTTGCAGAACAGAGTGCATCTGTGTTGTTCTTGCTCTCCTCTGTTGTTTTTTTGTCTCATTTGTTCACATAACTGACAAATCTGACTTTGACAAAGCTGGAGTACATGAATGAATGTCAATACACAAACATGGTGCTCAAAACATTAATTTTCACCCTGAAATGATGTTTCTGTCTGACCCTTCATAAGCTTATTCAAAGACAGTGACTGTGTGTCTCCATGTTAGCAATATTCCAGCCCTTACCGGGAGACTAACATTTTTTTTCCCCCTCATTATTTTTATCAGTTGTAGAGGGGGTTGAGGAAATGATCAGTATCACATACATCATTAGAATTTGTTGTGTCAAATTAAGATGGTTCTACTTACAAAAGACAGCATCCATAACAGATTTCCTCGTGCATTAGACCCATGCTGCCTCGTCCTCATTATTCCTCTTGGTGTTTCCTATATTTATTTGTCAGTACTGATTTTTATCTACTGTATCTGCCTGTCCCAGTTTTTTTTTGTACAAATTTTTCTTCTTCGCACCAATATGTATAATATCGCATTATGAATCGCATCATACCCCCACTCTCGAAACATTGACCGGAGAAGTAAAGGATGTGCAAAAATGCTCCTAATTTTATCATCAGACATTTAATTTCCTTCCACGCATCTACAAATGCTATTCTTCCAGCAGATTTTCTTCCCCAGTCAAAGCATCTAGTTGTACCTTTGTTTCTGTTTTCCTCTTTTTCTTTTGTTTTGAAATCAAACAACATCCCTTCGCCTGAGAGCGGAAAGCTGTCACGGTGAATCTTGATGCTGTATCCGGCTGAAAGAGATAACTTTCATCTTATGGACTGATGAAATGCCTTTTCCACAGATGAAAACATTTATAGTTGGTGAAAAATGTTGTGAAAGGAGCTCCTGCTGATGGCAGCTGTGATTTTGTTGGGCGGATCAGAGAGGGGTTTTAATACAAGCACTGTCAGATACTGAGGCGCAGAGCAAATATCTCAAATGTTTCCAACAGTTTTCAAAACCAGAGATATTTCTAATTATTATGGTTCAAATTAGGATGAATAATATTTTAACTGCACAATCGTCACAGTGCAGAAATGTGACTTCAGACATGTTGTGATTCAAGCCATGTGAGTGCAAGCATGTCATGCTGACACTTCTGTTTGTCGGAAGCCAAATCCCCCTGTGCTTTCACTTCCATCACTAAAAATCAATAGAGGATTGTATGCTATCAATCTTAAGTGTCAGGACATTGACCACTTTTCATGTAGAGCTTGTCTGTCCCCTGCCTACATGTTTAGCCTGCATGTGCTGCCACTGTCAGAGACTAGACCTGAAGCTTAAGGCAGCGTTTGTCAGTTCTAGGAGCAGCCTGTTGTGGTGGTTAGGACCTGAAGCAGCAATTTGTAAGATATAGATTTTAGATCCATATTTGACTGAAAATCAGCCATCTATAAAGACATCTAGTTTGAAACGATAGCCATGCGCCTTTCACCAAATTTAAGGAAAAATAAACTACTTTAAAAAAGTTTTTCTTTTTTTTCTGTTCTTCCACTTCTCTTTACGTCACCACCAGAGTCCAAATGAACTTATGTCATTATTATTACTTTGTTGTTACTCTTCCCAGTGGACTTATTAAAAAAACTGAATTTGCTTTTTAAAAATTGTATGAATTTGGTTTTAAATCGAGGAGATCTAGAAGTCTGCCATATGATAATACTGTAGACTCTGGGTGTACTGTGTGTATTTATTTATTGTTCTCATTTTCTTTCTACTCTTCCTGCTTAGTCTTGAATTTGTGTTTATACATTTCTGTGATTTACGTTTTGTAAGTAAATGAAATTGTTATACGCTATGGCAAATGCAAAAACATAAATAAACATGTAAAATATAAAGGAGTCAATATTTTACTCAAAAAGCAATGACTGAAATTAATTCTTAGTGGTCAGAAAATTGAACGGTATTCATGTAGAGCTCGCCTGTCCCATGCATTCATGTTCAGGCTGCATGTGCTTCCACTGTTAGAAACAATGACCCGAAGCTTGTGGCAGCGTTTGTCAAGTCTAGGAGCAGTCTGTTGCAGTGGCACAGATATAAAACAGAATACTCATGACTTAGATTTAATAAATAGACGTGCAACTCAAATTTAAGTAAAAAAACAGCCATCTTCATTAAAAGACCAAATTCAGGCCATAAAGCAAGGACTGCGCTCTTGCCAACACATTTGCGTGAAAATCAGCCATCTTTAGAAGGAGTCCAGATCCAGCCCAACAAACAGTGAAAACTAACCTGTGTCTTAATTTGAGGGAAAATCTGCAATCTTTAGAACGATTCCAGTTTCGCCTAAAAAATGATCATCCCGCCTGTCTCCAAATTTTAGTAAAAATGAGCCAGAAGAGTCCAACTTTGGTAATGACGTTAAGCAGTAATTCTTAGGATATGGATTTTAGATATAGGCTTGTTATCTTAATTTGAGTGAAAAGTGGCCATCTTCATAAAAGGTCCAAAACTGGCCACCATGACCACAAGCCTGTCACCAAATTTGTGTAAAAATTGGCCAAGTTCGAAAAGAGTCCAAATTCAGACCAAAAAAATGTAAATTCTAGGAGGCACAGACGATAAGCCATGATTCTAAAGATACGAGTTAAGATACAAATACACTGCCTGGCCAAAAAAAAGTCGCCACCACAAAAAAAGGTCACACACTCTAATATTTTGTTGGACCAACTTTAGCTTTGATTGCAGCACGCATTTGTTGTGGCATTGTTTCAGTAAGCTTCTGCAATGTCACAAGATTTATTTCCATCAAGTGTTGCATTAATTTTTTCATCAAGATCTTGTATTGATGAGGGGAGAGTCTGACCACTATGCAAAGCCTTCCCCAGCACATCCCAAAGATTCTCTATGAGGTTAAGGTCTGGACTCTGTGGTGGCCAATCCATGTGTGAAAATGTCTCATGCTCCCTGAACCACTCTTTCACAATTTGAGCCCGATGAATCCTGGCATTGTCATCTTGGAATAGGGAGGAAAAAATCCATTAATGGAATAACCTGGTCATTCAGTACATTCAGGTAGTCAGCTGACCTCATTCTTTGGGCACATAATGTTGCTGAACCTTGACCTGACCAACTGCAGCAACCCCAGATCATAGCACTGCCCCCACAGGCTTGTACAGTAGGCACAAGGCATGATGGGTGCATCACTTCACCTGCCTCTCTTCTTACCCTGATGTGCCCATCACTCTGGAACAGGGTAAATCTGGACTCATCAGACCACATGACCTTCCTCCAGGACAGTTCTTAATCCAATTTTAGTAGTTTCTGCAATCTCCTTAGATGTTTTCTCTTCTTGATGCATGCCAATGATCTGACCCTTCTTGAACAGACTAACATCTTTTCCATGAACACAGGATGTGTCTTTCGACATGATTGTTTAAGAAATGAGAAGCTACTCATTGCATCTGCTGGGGTTTAATAACTTGTTGCCAGCTGAAAGATAATCGCCCAATTATCCAATAGGAGGCTCGTACCTATTTGCTTAGTTAAATCCAGGTGGCGACTTTTTTTTTGGCCAGGCAGTGTATATAGCTTGTTAAGCGTTTATCTGCCAATATCATATTGTTAATATTGTGCATCTCTAGTAAATACACCTCACCAAGTGCATTATATATCGAATAGAGTCCTCATTTTGTATAAAGAAGTAAGTAGCAAAGGTGGGCAGAGCTAAAAGCATCTGATAGTGACAGTCTCTGCTTACCTTTTGCTTTTGTTCTGGTTGAAAGCCCCCGGGTGGTCGATTTAACAACAATTTAAGTGTGTTTGGCATAAATCAGGCTGTAAGTAAGCATTAACACAAACAAATTATGATCAGGGCAGTTTTTAATCGATCATAAAGGCTTTGGCTCACTTTTTAACAGTCTTAGAAGTGACCTACATTCATCAAGTTTTGATACATTTATAATTTCTCAGTGGATGATTAAACACCACTCGATTCAGCTCCTGGCAGCTCTCACAATTTACCAAAGTGGGTCATTTGTAAAGTAATCTCCTCTCCCACCCTTGAACACCGTATCTGAGACATGGACAGACTCCAAATTCACCAGAAAAGCCGACAGCTGTGGAGCTAGAGCAGGACGTGCCTCACTCCTTCTTATTCACATGCACTGACAGACGTAAACACAGTCAGCTGCCATCCGTCTCTGCTGTTTGACGTCACTTAACTCGACTTGATCAAAGTCCCCAGACGTCCAGCAGATTGATGAGATTCGGCGCATTACAAGGGAAATCGCTGTGTCATTATCATGTGCATTTGTGATATTTTATATCAGAGAGGTTTCACACACCCTTACACCTCCTCTTACTGACACTGCACTCTGAGACTACAGAGAAATGGCAAACATCACAGAAAAATAACCTCCAAGATTGAGGCAAAGAGTCTTGCTTGAAGTTAACCAAAGTCCCACTGGATTCACAGAGAGACGCAGGAGGCACAAGCTCAGAAGAAACACCCAGACAAGCAAAAGTTTTCAAAAATAATGACACTGCATAAGCACTACAAAGCTTCTTTTCAGTCCTAACCTGATTTGGAGTTTAAGTTTTTCCTGTCATTGTTGTCAGGACTGGCAGACTCATTCATTTTACTTTTTTAGAGTGGGTTTATGGGACATTAAGAATAGAGAAGCAGATGTGTTTCCATTAACATGAGGAATAGAGGACCCACATAAACATTAGGGGTGTTAGAACATTTTGCTTCACCAATATATCATGATATTTTATGGAGCACTACTGTATTGATATTTTTATTGCAATGTCATGATATTTTATATTCAATGATAATAAGAAATTTTGGAAATTTGTTTTGTATTTTAGTGAAACCTTTTTGTATTAGCTGACAGCAAACATTCATCCATTTTACCCTCCCACTCTCTGTTTCATCACACAAACACACAAAGTGAATTATGGGAAGTGTTTCTAAGCTAACAATTTTAAAAGCTTCAGAGACCCCAAATCTGTTTGAGGTCCCATTGAAAAGAAGACTGAGACACTATGAGAACCATAGGGATATTTGTAGATATCAGTGATGCAAAAATTCTCAATAAAATATCGAACCATTCTGCAAGACATCCATGGTTCGATTTTGCACATGAATTTTTTTTGTCAGTCCAAACAGATTCCATTGGTGGTTGCAATTTTCTCTCTTTATTTCCCTTCTGTGTTTGTGCCTGTGAGGGGTGAAGAAACTCCTGCCGCAAGTAGCAGTTTGCTAAAGTTTTGCACCCACAGCTACAATATTAGAGACCCTCATTATTCTAATCTGTGGTGGGGAGTAGGGTGAAGATAGTTCAGCATTTGCCAAACCTGAAAATTAATCATGTCATGTTATTAATATGGTTATGGAGCCTCGTGGGTCTTGTAACATAGTATTATTTTGTTAAATTGCTGGTGTACAAATTAGCATCAGGTCTTAAAGGCAGAATCCAAGCTCATCAGCGTTGTGCTTTTAAATAAACAGAACATGTTGTGCCTTTTTGCTGTGACCTTGGACCAAAAAACTCTGGTAACTCCACAACAGAGTCATAAAATACTGGCCTGTGCAGCAAAAAAAAAATCCTCCTTGTTTGCTCAAAACAGCCATGAAAGGAATATCCAAACCCAAGAAGAGGAAAGCCCAGTTGGTTAAAAATAGTTATCCATTTTTGAATCCCATTGACATCAGCAGGGATGAATGTCAGAAACAAACTTAACAAAACTGTATGCTGCTTAATGAGCAGACAGCAATGATTTTGGATATACTATGCTCTCTCCCTCTCTCTCTCTTTCTATGTGTGTGTGTGTGTATATATATATGTGTGTGTGTAAATATGTTCAGTGCCAGGTAAGAAGTATGACAATTAGACAAATAAACAAAAATGCTATCATGATGTGTTCAAATGTAGAAATAGTTACAGCTGTTTGGAGGACAAACTTGTTTGTTTTTACAGCATTGTAAAATCAGTATAATAGCTGTTTACTGGGGTAAAAAAAAAGCACATGAAAAGTTAAATTTTTAAAATGTGTTTGATTTTAATTTTATTTCTTAAATTGCATAACAGATGTAGATGTCAATATTTTTTTTGGCTTTAAAATAAAATCAAGAAATTGTTCAGGAATTAAAAAAATATTTTTTTCTTTCCAGTGACTTACTGCTGCTCTGGAAGGCCTAAAACACCTCAGAATGAAATAGAATTTTGGCTTATTTTAAGCACTTCATTGCTTCACTAAACCATAAAAATGTGTTTGTGCTAAGTGTATTGCAGCATCCCTAGTTTATAATGTATGATGATGATATAAAGTGCCATAGATACACACAATCAATTATTCCATTATTTGCCACAGCTCATACTTCGTGTTGTTTAACAGTACATGAGTTTACAAAATATTTTTTTTGTTTGAAATTATTCCTTAAAAAAACTTTTTTGGAGCTCCCAATATGACGTAAATTATTGTAAAGGTTAATCTGATCTGGAGGATATCAGGCAGGCAGCCCGCCTTAGCTTCATCAGACTTCATGGTCTGAGCTCCAAACATCTGCCAATGTGTCAAATGTAACCATGCTGAGTTAGTATGCATTGTGTTTACATACAATCATTTTCCTAAATATTGTTTTGAAATCACTGACTGTTGGAAGAACTCAAGTGAAGTTAGCCGACTGATAGGCTTTTAAATGTTATTATGGCCATCCACAGATTCTGCTATACTGTGCCCTGTAAACTGAACTATAGAGCAACCTACTGTCAAACAGAGAGGCTAAGTTAAGCCGGGACTCAACACTGACTGACCAATGGCGACACTGCGTGGGCTTGCTGCCATGTCTTTCAGATCCCGGGAATCCTTATAAAAATTGAAATAGGCAGGAGATAAAAGAAATCACACCAGATACAGTGAGTGCCCTTCGATATGTTACGTATGTGTACTGAAGCCATTGGTTGATCCAGGCTGTAATTTATTTTTAGGCTATAAAATTCATCCATACCCTGCACACAATCCTATAACCTCCAGTTTACTGCAGTCAGCCTCAAGGGGACTCTCAAGAAACTGCAGTTTTTGCAACTCTGTCACTTTTATCATGCTGATTAAGAATATATCATATAATAGCATTTTCCATTATGGACAGCCAAATGCCTCTTCAGAAATAAAACCAATGAGAATGTAATGTGGACTGTCAGTGTTTTGTGCAGTCTACTGCATTGAAAATCAAATTAATTAAACTGCAAAATATGGATAATAAAGCGAAGGTGGGACTTGATCATCATCTGAACAGCCTTGTCTAATGAACAGTGTTTTTTTAATTTCCAGTCCCAGCACCTCAGCTGTAAGAATTCAGAGGACGTTCAGTCTTTAATCAACCTACTTTGTTAAAAGAGCATCGAGCCAACCCAATCCCTCACAGCTCTAATCCAATTTATCGTAGCACTTTCTACTTTTAATTGTCCAGGACTTAATGACATTGTAGAGGAGTGTTTCATTTAGCCCAACAACTCCACTTTGTGTCCTCACTTCACCTCCCTCAGTCAGATTGTCTTCGTCTGTCTCTCCGCCTGTTTCCCCGTGCCCCACTGTGGCTCAGATGCAAATATCAGATTGTGAAAGACTTGGTCTCACGTGGCCCCCTTGTTGCCTAGCAACCTCTGTCATCGACCATGATGAGGCTACCTCCCTTGTTCTCCTTGTGTCTACATTAGAGGGGAGACATCTTATTTTTTTTTATTGAATTTGTTTACAGGTAAAGCTCATTCACAGACTCCAGCATCAAGCTCCCTGAAGAGTGGCAGGTACTCTCAGTGGGATTTTCTCCCCTGTCATTTTGATGCAGCGTTATCTGGCACAGCTTTGAACAACAGATGTGTTTCCAGTCCCTGCTCAGACAGTGGAACTGAGAATGAAATATTTCACACTCTGAAGATCATTCATGAGCACGCTGAGGCTGTTACCACTGAACAACCTGCTTTGTAAATAATTAAGTGATGGATCTTATTATCAGACAATTATTTAAGACTGAAGAGGTTAATCAACATAAAACGTCTGTAGATATACTTGAAAAATTAGTCTGTTTTACTGACAGGCTAAAGAAGAGTCCAGTTTGTGACCTGGATAAAAAAAAAAAAGAAAAAGAAGAAGAAAACTAACGTCAGTCTCAGATAGGTTGAAAGATTTTTCACTGTCAGTAACGTCTGAAAAAGACTACAGCAATTCTGTCAAACTTTGTTTTATTTTTCCATGATTTTTGTAAAACACATATATCTACTTTTAACCTTGAAGTGGATCTGTATCCACCTGATATATTGTCAGTTATCAGTCAGACTATCTTCAAAGTAGGGCTGAACGATTTCAGGAAAAGATCTAATTGCAGTTTTTCTGGCAGATATTGTGATTTCAGTTTTATTCACAATTTTCTTCAAATCAAGCCTCAGTGCAATATTCACTATGTTTACAGTATTGACAACAGTAAGGACATCAATGATCAAAAGCACATAACACATTATTCATCATCTAATATTGATGATAAATAATGTGTTTTCATCATTTAAGGGATACTCCAACTTCTGCTCTTAAACAGAGGCTTTGCTGGCCTGCTTACCAGCACTACCGTAAATGCAAATTGCATTTGTGTTGCAGTATGTGTAAAATAATTGACACAACAGATCCTGGGTCAGTCAGGAGCGCTGCAAAAAATGCAGCTTTGGCGATCACATGATTGCGTTATCTGGAATTGCGATTTTGATCCGAAAACGAGAAATCGTTCAGCCGTACTCCAAAGGTCCAAGTTAAAACCATTTCGCTCAATCTTAAGAGGCACCAGTCAGTGACCTCTAAAGCAGGAAGAGGCGGGAGCTACAAGAGTGATCACAGCAGGAAGCAACTTCTCTTACAGGGCTTAGCATTTGTGCTTTCAGCTGCAGTTTTGTCAAAGTTGGACACCATTTCTGTACTTGAGAAAAAAAAATAACACTTAAACCACTTCATGATAGAAAAAAATATTTTTGCTCCTATTCCGACATGTTTGGGTAGACTTTGTTGTTTATTACACCGCATACAGTAACTAGCCTGTTACAACCTTTAAATGGCCTGTAAAGAATGAGATTGACAGATCGATTGTCTGCTCACCTGCTGGATGTGCTTTTCAAAGGTTCGTCCCTCCTCAAACACTTTCTATGGGCTTTTTTCAGATTGACTTTTGAGATATGTTGTATATAGCGAAAGGCCAACGGTGGGCGAGTCAGGTAATTGACTTCAGTGGAGACATTTAAGCATATAACACATTTTACTATGAAACAAACTAAACCCTAAACAAACTGAGAGAAAAAAACAACTTTATGTAAACATGTACATAGGCTCACTTATTAGGTGCTCCCAGAGAAGACCTGCTGAAGTTCAAACAGGTCATCAGAATGGGGAAAAAAAAAATGTGATTTAAGTGACTTTGAACAAGGCATGGTTGTTAGTACTCGACAGGCTGGTCAACTGGAGTATTTCAGCAACTACTGATCTACTAGTGCTGGATATTTCCAGCAAACTCACAATCCAATATGTATATTCTTTTTTGTAAAAACAAAAACAGAAAATTGAAAGGGTCCTACAACTTAAGAAACTTAAACTTCAGGTCTTCTGAGATCTCGGAAATAATTTTAGAATTAGAATATATACTGCATCTTGTAGTTTAGCTTCTACTGCCACCTTTTGAATGTTTTGTGAACTGCACCATGGAGGATATTACCAGAGGTGTATTTTAACAGTTGCTGTCTCAGTGTGGCCATATGGATTTGGCAAAATCCATCTAGATACACGAATCAGCAAGGAGTGACAATATATTGCAATATTAAATTTTTTTAGCATAGGGGTATGATCTACCAGGATTTTCCCACTTAACCACCTGGTCTCAAAAAGAGAAAATACCAGGTAAGGCAGGTCATCGGTGGAAAGTACATTGCTAATGCCAGAGGTCGGAGGAGAATGGCCATAATGATTTGAGATGATAGCGAGGCAATAGTAACTCAAATAACCACACATTAAGCAGAAGACTATCTCTGAACGCACCTGTCAAATCTTGAAGGAAAGCTACAGGACCACACTGGGTTTCACTCATGTCAGCTAAGGACAGGACACTGAGGCTTCACATTGCATTTGGATGGTAGGGTCAAAAAATGGTGATGAAAGCATGGATCCATCCTGCCTATCATCAACAGTTCAGGTTGGTGATGGTGTACTGTTGGTGTAATGACAACCTCAAACATACATTCTTGTATAAAGATACTCAGAGGTAGTATGTAATAAGCTGATTATAACTTTTATGTTAGTCTATGTTAACCAATATTTTAAAACCTTAAAGCTGATGGGGCCAGTGCCAGAGGGCCTACATCACTGCTTTCCATCCCTGCCTTGGTGAAGCAAACAGTCAATCATTGTTAAAGATTTTGAGGTGGTCTTTTAGATCTCATGAGCTACCACTAGATTTGCACCCCTGTGCCACAGAAAATGGACAATGTCACTTCAGTCACTTTCAGACTCCATCATCAAACTCAAAACAAGAGCAAACTGCTCCAAACTGCCAAACTTTGAGTGTTGGCGCTTGAGGCTGATGAACATTTTCTTCTTTGTATTTCAGGCCTTGAGTCAGAGCAGTGAAGCAAACGAGGGCAATTCACGCTGCTTTAGAAAGCTAAAATCAGTTTTCTATATTAGTCAAGCATACACTTCATGTTCTAATGTGGAGCAGTTTTTAATTTTTCTAGAACGGGTCACAGGGCTGCAGTTGCCAAAGTCTGGACACATCTGCTCTAGATTTGTCACAAACTGTCACTGTCTGTTTATGATATACCTAATGGATGCATGAAAGGCACTACTTGCATATGAATAATTTTAATACTGTGCAGTTCAAAATGAGTGATTCATAGATAGGAAGGCAATAAAAAACAAATTCTAGTTAAGAACCGAGAACAACTCCCCCAAGGAATCAATATCAGCAGCCTTTTTGCTTAACAATTCCCTCATAAATTCTTTCCACTTTGTTCTGCGTCTCTTGTAAATCAAGGATGCCATGATCTCATCAGAGGCAGACGGCTGAAATTATAGTCAAATGTAAAAGGCCAAGACTGTAATCATGGGGCAGTAGTGGCCAAAACTGTGGCTTAACTATTGACAAAGACGTTTAATGGGTGGAAACACCAGCATTTTGCAGGAAGGTTAAATTTTGCAGCATTGAATTTCAGGAGTGATTTGTGTTTGACATTGTTGCTACTAAAGGTCTACGTTGGCCAACTTTTGCCCACGCAGTAAATCCATATAAGGGAATTGTTAAAAATTTGGGTTAATAAGCAGAATCAATTAATGCAATGATTGTACCAATAAATTCTTATCAATCCATATCCTATTCATAGGAAATATTTTAGTTTTAGCTGATTTTTTAAAATATTTTTTATAACCTGTCGACCAATATTGACTAAAAGTGGAAAAAGCAGCTTTCATCTTAGTTTGTCCATTTTCCTTAAAAGGAAAAACATTGCAGATAGCACGACAAACTTTATTTTAACAAAACTACGTCGTAATCTGCCATTTCATGCTGCAACAATCCCAGGAAAAGGCAATGAAATCCTGAATATTTATGGCCATTTTAAGATGTTCTTTTATAGCTTTAAATTGTTTATATGTGTCAAATGACTTTAATTTGTCCTTTTTGGCAACCAGAGTTTCTATAAGTTACCAAGCATGCTATTAAGTGCTGTAGATGATTGACAGTTCAGTGAGTGACTTCTATGTGTTTTCAATCAGACATTGGATGCAGACAGGACTTCTGTTGTCTGACAAACACTGAATGCAGAGAGATGCTAGTCTGCTGTGATTAGTGCATTTGAGTGATGTCTGATGGAGCACATCCATCTCCTCTCCTCTTTGCAGCTGTTAGATCTCAGTGCTCATGTCAGAGCTGGAGGAGAAAAAAATAGCTGCGGCAAATACGTTCCTTCCTCTGCATAATACATGATTCTCATCAAGCCTATGGAATCATAATCAAGTTGTTAAAGAGTTGGGCTAAGGATAATTGCTCTGTGTCAAACAATTCCCGTTTAAAGAGAGCTTAATTCAATACAAGAGATATTTATAGAAGCAATCAGTGAGTACTAATCAGTAGATTTGCATAGTGAGTTTACAATCATTAAGGCAGAGAAATAAATATTAGTCATTCAATCGGTCTTCTTGTTTTCTTTTCTCTGGTTCAGGTGAGCTTTGGCGTTTGGAGGATGACATGGAGGGTGAAGATGAGCCCCAGCTCGGAGGGTGCCCTGAGACCCGCCCTCGCTCCCAGTCCCCCTTTTCCCACTTTAGAGCACGCGCCGCTTACCTCCGCAAGAGCGTCTCAGCAGATGATCACCTGGACCTGAGCACTGAAAATATTTCAGGGACTTCAGTGGAGAGCAAACTGAGCCGAGGCAACAAGGGGAAGCTGAAGAGAAAGTTTGTAAGTAGTTTATGACTTTAGTGAAAGAGAAGGTCGGCAGAAGACAATTTGCTGTTGCTGTAACTGTGAGGACAACAGCCTTTGTTACCACACTGGCAACACACACCACACCACATAAAACAAGACAGTGACAAATGTAAAATGACAAAATGGTGCTGAACCAAAAGAAGCATTACCCTTAATAACAGGATGGGTGCTCAACTGGAACTAGTTCCAGCTTGTTTTAGGAATTGGTTTTATTATCCTTTATGCTTGACAGTTCCTTTTTTAACTTCGTTCGCCGAGTTCAGCTTTCCACTGACATTGTTCTCATATGAGAGGCAGTCAGCTCAACTGATGACAAGGGGCCCTGTCTTGATGGCATGAACCATTTTGTGTAGAAGTGAGTGACACACAGCAGTTTGGGACGTGTTGATCTTAATTTTGCTGTTTTGATGATGCAAAGCCTGGTGCCAAGCCAGGTGCAGGGTGCATTGAGGATGGCTTATGTGTCTTGATTATAACGTCCCTCCAGGAAATTTTGATTGTGCGATTGAAACAAGTGATGCAAATTCACCCAATCCTTACAAATTCAGTGTGGCCTTTTAATTTTGTCCAATCCCACAACTTTTGCCAGTCTTCCTTGCTCTGTCCCCCTTCCAGACCTGCAAATCAACATCACATTTCTGACTTATATCTATCTTTGCAACTAAGAGAACTTGCATCACAAAAAGCTCTCAATAACAGCTGGAATCAACTATCACTTTCTAAAAACAGCTTCCTGGCGCCTTACGTAAAATCAGCAAAATCCTCCACCTCTCACCACACAGAGGGTCTTAGTCCCACCCCTAACAGAGAAAATTTGGGGAAACACTTTTATCTGTGAAAAAGAAAGCACATTATAGAATGGAGTCATTGTATTTTAATCGTTTTTTTACAGGATCACCTAAACACTAAAATCAGCTGCACTAAATTTGCAAACTTGCTTGATCTTGTAATGCTGTTGATAATTTAAAGCCTCTTAATATGGCAACTTTTGCGGCAACTTTTAAAAAGTTGCTGCAAAAGTCAGGCACTTTTTTACAGGAACGATCTCAAAAAATTCTTGCAAAATCCTGGAGGGACTGATTATATAAAGGTGTGTTTAGGGTATGGTCTGATTCCAACTGATCATATCGTCAGCTGTCATTTCCTCTAAAACAGATCCTACCAGACATTTTAGTATCAATGTACATGCGGATTTCATTGTTTGTTCTGAATTTTGGCAGGATCTTTTGATTCCTCTATTTCTATTGTGCCATTAAACACACAGCACACACACAGGGCTGTCTTTGAAACATGTTCATTTGCTCTGTAAACACGGTGTAGAAATGGCACCTGCATTAGGTGGAAAATAGAAAAGACTCCTGCACTGCATGCCAGTGTGATTTGCTCTGGGCTTTAAATTGGGCCCAAGGAGATAAGGTAGTAATTGAGATAGATATAAGAAGAAATTGTGTCTAAATTATATTTTTGACATTAACAGTACTACAAGCATCTGCTGAAACATTTTTTGACACAGCATTGAACTAGTTATCAGGAGTGTTGTGTATTTGATAATGACACAAAAACCTGTTTAGGTGGACTTTACCCCCAAAACACGCAGGCATTGATAAAGAATTAGACAGATAAGCAAAATTGTTGTTGTTGCAGTGTTGTAATTTCATTTAGCAAACGCTTTTGTCCATTATGATGTACATCTGAGAATAAGTACAACACATGCAAGGATCAAGGAAACATTAGTGTTTCAAGTCCAGTTTGGCTCAGGTGATGACATGTAGTGCTATAGGTAGTTCCTTCTTTTCCTTACCAAATAATTGACTGATACCCTTGTCAAATCACCTCAATATCATCATCGTCATTATCATCATGTCCTTGTATCATTTACACCAACAACATATTAAGCATCAACATACTCAGTGCTGACTTTTCACAAAGAGCTGGGTCTGAAACTTTGTAACTTCTAATTTCATTCCACCATTTGGGAACTACAGAGAAGAAGAATCTAGCCATTTGTCATTTGGAGCCATGGTAATTTGGGAGCACCAGGCGTCTTTCGTTGGCGTCATAGCAGGCAAGAGGGTGTTAAGACCTAGATAAGGTAATCCAGGTAGGCAGCAGCCGTTCTTGTTACTGTTTTATAAGCCAGAAGTAAAGCTTTCAATTTGATGCGAGCTGCAACTGGAAGTCAGTGAAGAGAGATTAACAGTGGAGTGACATGTGCTGTCCTGGGCTGGTTAAAACCCAGGCATGCTGCTGCATTCTGGATCATCTGCAAATGTTTAAATGTGCATGCAGGGAGACCTGCCAGTAGGGAGCTGTAGTAGTCGATGCTTGAAATGACCAGAGCCTGTACCAGAAGCTGTGTTGCCTGTTCTATCTGGAAGGGTCTGATCCTCCTGTTGGTATACAGTTAGTGGCATCTGTATCAACCAAAACCTATCAATAATCATCTCTAAATACAAAACGTATGATAAGATATCAAGTGACATAATGGAAGAGAAAAGAGTATAATGGAATTCTGTATAATAAGATATTATACATTATGAAGCAAAATTAGATGGCATGGTTTGAAAGGAGGAGAAACTAGAAGGAACAGTAAGAAATCATGGTCTTTAAATAAAACACATTTTAAGTCAAACAATCACAGCTGCACACTATTTTTCTGCACATTCGTTTTTGCCATGCTTTTCTAATTCTTCCCTTGTATATGACGTGCCTCTTAACTGGACACAGATTCAGCCAAAGCGACTAAAAAAGAACAAAATAAAGCAGGTCTGATTAAGTTGAGAGCTGCACCTCTAAAATTTATGAGTTTGTGCCTAAATTTAGCATGCTAATCATGGTTCTACCAATGGTTTTAATGTTTTTTTGCTCTTAATCTATTTTCCCTTAATTAGTAAGGCTTTTTTGTTAATCTGATTTTGTGTGTTTGCGTGCAGGTAAGTTAGAATAGAGGACAAAAAGGAGAAAGAAATTAACACTGCATCAAAGTGGATTCATTAATATCCCTGAAACAAAGAGTGGAACCATGTAGCATTATCACCTCTTTAATTAGAAAGTTTCAGCAACTAAAACACGTCTTTAGTGTTGCATGTAAAGAACCAATGACCAATATCTTTCATGTATAATATGTATGATCATCAAAGAATATTTAGGAGGACTAAGTTGTAGTTTTTGTACATATCGCGAGTGCGTTTTGTTGTTTAGATGGGAGCAGTATTACCAGACATGAAGGGACAGCGGGCCTGTTGATTGTACATTAATCATTAAAGACCTCTATATTGTCCTCCAGTCACTGGATCAGGTAACTGGAGAGCTCATTACCAGCCTGAACTTTGTAATTGATTCTCAGGTGTCGAAGGTGAAACAGGACACCAGCAGATGTAGGGGATGGTCAGATGAGTGAGGCAGTGGTTCATTTGGTAGAGGCTGTCTTATTGTACCCATGAGGATGTATTTTTAGGAGTTTTGCCCTTCAGACGATTCAGGAAGGTTGTCATTTTTTCAAATGGACTTTTGCATGTCAGAACTGGAACTTATTAAGGTCTTCAAGATTGATTGCTGAACTTAAAAGAAAGGAATGAAGATATAAAACAAAGACTTTAACCACAAAATTAAGCATCCTGACCTGCAGTACATTTATCTGAGTTTGGGACAACAGTCGATCTAATGACTTGCCGTGGCTGCTTTGGGGTAAGATTTCACATGACTTTGCCTCTCAGTGTGGTCAAGAATGTGTTACTCTGTATTGTTCTTCATTGGCTGCTTATGAGGGTTATGACTGAGTTTTTCCATTAGCTTTATTTCACCTGTGTTTTATGTTTTACAATTTTAGTTTAGTTTGATAAAAAAGCTCAGTTTTAGATTATTTGTAACCAGTTTTAATGGCATTTTATTGTGGTTCAAGATACTTGAACCAGGAACCTATCATATGCCCTGCACAGAATTTTGGCATGCAGAGTTGGTATCTTTCCTTTTCTTCACTTTGTTAGCATTTTCATGCACAGTGCTCATGTTGCTTGAATAACAAATCAACATGTAACCTCGATGTTCTCAGGGGTGTTTTTGTTTTGACATGAGGGGAAATTAGTTGCAACGCTTGCATGTTCCTCTCTTGCAGGTTGAGAGTGCAGAGCCTTGTTCCTTTTTTATGAATTTGTTTTTAAAATACACTACTGTATCAATCGAGCTCCATGTTTGTGTTTTTCTTTTTTTTATGAATTCAAAACTAAACTCAGTGATCAAAATAAATAGCTTATCATGCTGATAGAGTTTTCACCATTCAATTGCTCTTCCTTCCTGTGCCTTTCAAAGTTAAAGCTTAATGGATAAACTCCCCTTGTTTGTACAGAATGCTTTGATTCTGCAAATTTCCCAGATCTGACTTCTATAATTTGGTCACTTGTCGGGAGTTTTATTGAGGTTTTTCCAATAATTTTAATAGAGGCTTATTATTGGGGTGAGATTTATGGAGAGATAGAGCTGTGGGATCAGGAAGATGCATCACCAACTTGGCACACATACCTTAATTTCTCGATTTTAACACACACTCGGATTAAAACACGCACCCCATATTTTCACGATTTTTGCCTGAGAAACACTGTACTCGAATATAACACACACCCAAATTTTACCCAAACCTTACTCTCTCAGACAGCTCAAAAATTACCTTATTCAAAGTTTTAATCAATGAAATTTCAGTATTTTCATAACAAATACATGATTTTCTCTCTCAAACAGATGCGAAAACACCTTTTGCTTCACGCATGCGCAATTACTCGATTTCTGCCTGAGCATGCTCAGTCGTAGTGTACCGACTAATCAGAGAGCAGCTATCAACATGCAGATGTCTTCGACCAATCACAGCGCAGCTATTTTTCGTCCCCTTGCTCACAAGATGGCAGCGCTCTGTGTTTGCCTGTGAGTGTTAACATTTGAGAATTAAACGATGATTACACAAAGTTAAACTAAATAAGACCCAAAATATTTGATGAGAACAGGTTAACAGTCAGTTTAGTAAGAATTATGCAAGTTTGGGCTTTTTGTGTCAGATGTGCTGCAACCGCGATGTTGGGGAGACGAAATATTTTAAGTATTTTGCTTCTACTCGTGGATAATACGCACCAGAAAATTAGAGCTTATTTAGAAGCAAAAAATTGTGTGTTATAATCGAGAAATTATGGTACTAAAGCCAAAGCATCTTGAGCTGGAGCTGGCACATGCATCAGTCAGTCATCTAGTGTAAAAACAAACATACATAACAAAGGCTTAAAAAAAAATCTGCTGTTTCACCAAAAAGGTGCAAAGTAGAAGACTGAATTCAAAAAGAACTGCAAAATAACCTCTGCCACTGTCATAACTGCATAAATAATGTTTTTTTTTTTAGATAGTGTGTAAGTGTAAATTTTTAGGTACTTGAATATGATTAAGAGTGACACGGTGGTTGAGCAGGTTAGTTAGTTTTGCCTCACAGCAGGAAGGTTGCTGGTTCAAACCGTGTGTTAATCAGAGCCTTTCTTTTTGGAGTTCATCTCGATTTTGCATAAAACACACACAGTTACACAAAATATCTGTACCTTCCAACTAGGGGTGTAAATCACCAGTTTCATGGCGATATGATACGATATTGATTCTTTGGACAACGATACGATATTTACTGATATCACAAAGTCTGCCACGCTTCGATTTCGTTTCGATACGATTCAGGGGCCTTCAATCGATCTAAGACGATATTATGTACTCATTGAACACAATCAGCTACATTTCACCTAAAGCAAGAAAGAAATACAAAGCAATTTCTAAGTTTTGACAGTATACCTATCATACCTTTGAGTATGATAGGTTATAGAGGATTACAACCATCTGTATGATCTAATCATGTTTAAAATTAAAATTGGGTTAATTAGTAGTAGTCAGGTGTTTTTAGACTTTGCTTCACTGTTTAATGGTAGGTGTGGAGGAAGAATAAGAACAAGCTCTCACTGTTTTCCTTTCATACAATAAGTACTTTCATTAATCAGTGTGCTACAAAATCAAATGATGAGGTAACTTACTGTACTCGTGTGATTACTCCCGCCGTGTGTGTGCAGTATGCATCCTCTGCTGTCACATCGACCATATCTTACCCGGATACAGCAGTGCTATTTTCTGATTGGCTGACATGTCAAGCTCCCGTTTAGCTCTGTGATGCTAAGAGCGTGTTGCTACACGTTAGCATAGCGGTGTTGCTCGGTGGGCACTACACAGTACATTTTAAAGCAGGAGCAATACCGGATGTGGTGTGTGAGAGAGCGAAAAGGTGCGCGTCTCATACACTGAATGCGTGAGACTTGAGAGCCCTGTAAAGTTGAAACTTCAGAACGAGGTGCTATTGGGCGGAAGCGGTGAAATGGATTTTCGGTCAGAATTTAAAAATAAATGCGTTGAAGATGACGATGTTGATCGACATTTTGAGTTTCCATCGGTTGGATTGGATCATTGCTTAACCAATTGATGTATCGATCCAGATCAATGGATCATTACACCCCTACTGCCAACAGCAGTGAGCCTTACCAGTAGTCTCAGCTTGATGTTCTCAAAGGTAAACTGCTGCTGGGAGCCCTCTCAGCCACTTTTCTACAACCTTACTTGAAAAAAAAAACAGAAATATCCTTTTAAAAGCTTCCTTCATTGACCAGTGTCTACCTCCATTCTGCAGTGGATGGGTGTATCACTTTCTAAATTGTCCTTCTCTGATGGACTTCAATAATATAAGAATGATATCTGTATCAATAGGGTGGTGTGGTGACACAGCTGGTTAGAGCTAATACTCCACAGCAAGAGGGTTGCTGGTTTAGCTCCTTGTGTTGGTCAGGGCCTTCTCATGTAGAGTTTGAATATTTTCCCTGGGCATGTGTGTTTTCCAGCTTCCTCCCACAGATCAAGACAGATACTCATTAGGTTAACTGGTCACTCTAAATTGCCCTCAGGTGTGGGTGAGTGTGTGGTTGTCTGTCTTTTTGTGTAGCACTGGAGTCAGCTGGCGACTGCCTCTCGACCAGTATCAGCTGGGATAGGCTCCAGTCCCCTGCGACCCCAAAAGGGATACTTTTAGATAATGGATGGATGAAAAGAATTAAGTTCCCATTATTGGTTGCCTTGAGCTTCTGTTTTGTTACGATGGTATCAAAACAGCCATTTATATCTTTTTTCATTTTTACACTAAAGTTTAAAACTCTGGCATCATGATTGTCTTTGTTGAGGCATTTCTAGGAACAGCTCTTCATTGAATCCATTAGCTCTGCTCTTGGATACTAAAATGTCGCACCATATCCAACAAAATCTGACTCGTTAGTGAGTGCTTTTATTCATTATTACGCTTTTCTGCAGCTCCGCAGGGGACTGTTTTTTGGACAGCTAGATAAAAAAACAGACAAAAATGTATCACCAAGCCATCAGGGGACAGGTTACATAATGCACAAATGTCTGTTTTTTATCCTAAAAACATTTATTTATTATTATTTTTTTCCCAGTGTAAGGTAAATAAGTTGTTTTTCAATCTAAAGATGATGATGAATCTGTATTGCCTGCCTTTTCTGTGCCTTTATCTGTCTCACTCAGCCACTCTCTTTCCTTCCTCTCTGAACAAAAGCAGCAGCGTCGGCATGTTGGTTATGGATGCGCAGAGAATACATTTAACGTGGCTCATTGTGGCTCGTCTTTTGGAGAACTGCTCACTTCAATTACACTGACAACAACTGCAGCTTAAAGCCGTTGGGTGCACATAAAGAAGAGTTGTGCTGCAGTGTTAAGAAATGCGGAAGATTTCCTCCGGAGGCTTGCAGTGACACAGCAGAGATTCAGCACCTTTATATGAGAATAACGATCCTGCAGTGCTTACTTCATACTAAAGAGATGAACTTTAAGATGTCTGTGTCAGCTTTGTGTCATCCAGGACATTGTAATCCAAAGCTTGATCCAAAGTGGTAACTAAACTTTGTCAAGGTTCTTGAAAACATGTAGCCTCCCCTCCAAAGGCTCTGTTTCATTCAAAGTGCTAATAATTAAAAGGTTGAAGCATGTAGTTCAAGCAGACAACTTTAACTGCACTGATTTTACACCTGACCTGCATCATCACTCCATCACCTGTAAAAACTCTTTCAATTAGCTTCCTATCTAGGGTGCAAGATTTCTAGTTTATTACTCTGCTGTAGCTCTGCCCTGCATCAGTACTACACTCTTGCTTTCAACCCCCAACAGAGGCTTATATTTTCAGATCTGGACCCTCCAGACCAGGGGTCATCAACTACATTGGTCCAAGGGTCAGTTTCTTTTTTCATGGCGTACAAAATTTAAAAAGGGTTTGAAACAATTTTAATATTTTGGTTTCATTAACATATAGTTGTTATATAGTTAATATTTAATAATATTCAGTTGATAATCCATTTTTCGTTGTTGTTTACATCAAAGCCTTTTAGAGGATTACCCATCCTGTTGCCAGGAGCAGTTGAGATATTTTGGCTACTTCTTTCTTGGATCTTATGTTTTCCATCAATCAGACTTTTTTTCTGAATATTTGGTATTTTTGGCTGATGGGTAGATTTCTGCATAAACTCCAAGCAAATCAGCAATGTACATTTGATTCAGCAGAACATGTCTTACCTTTTCTGGCCTGGCCTGAAATACAAACCTCCCCACTACAGACTCACAACATACTGGCATCTACAGCAAAATCATTACCATGCTCAAAACAGCTGTAAATAAAGCACTTCCAGATTTATTATTACGTATTATCTATCATTAAGACCTCACTGAAGTCCACAGGATGACCGTTGGCGTGAAATATGACAAGCCTGAATTAGCCTCAATGTGCTGATGACTACTGTTGCATCATGATGCATTCTCAGAGTTATGACAGTACCTAATATTTCCATATAGTCTACCTGGGGAACGTTACGACAGCGTCCTCACCCACAAGAAGTGAATTAAAGTTCTGCACAGCAGAGCGCAGCCCTGGAAGCTTGAAACATGGGACCATTAATAGCAAGGGAGAACCACAACTTCAGAAGGTAATTGTGAGTCTGTAAGATGACAGGAAGAGCAACTTGTAAACAACAGGTTATATTTCCTGTCTGAAGTGTATTTGCTGTTGGCATTGATGTTATTTTGAAACGACCTGAAAAATCTGAGCACTTGTTTTCCTTTGTTGGGTTGATCTGCTTGAGGGAGATTGGTGGAGTTGAGTTGAAGGGACCTCCCCTTGGAAACAGACCCGCCATGTATTACCAGGGAACAAGCACAGAGGTGGTACTAGCATGCACTGCAGACCAGGTTAGATACAGGTTGTGGAAACCAACTGATTGACAAGCCTGCGGGTGAATTACTGCGGAGTGTGCAGAGCTTACAGAACGCTACGTATGCAGATAGACTGTAGGTATAATATATATACACTATATATATACTGTATGTACAATATACATTATGCAATGTATAATATATTAAAACATATCATCACCATCATGTGTTTTATATATATAAAAAAGAATATTTCCATTTTGGTCTTAAAACCGTGTTATTCAAGATCAAATTTGTTTGCCTCACTTTAATACTATTCTAAAAAAGATATAAAAGCTGGCACCATGGGTTAAAAAGTAATTGACTAGCTTGATGGTTTAATGTGTTTATGCAAACACAATAGATCATAAATGCATCAAGGATGTTAAAATAAAGTAAAATAAAAGAAATTGTTCAGGAATGATAAAATAGCCTTTTCTCCCCTATAAGCCTTTGCTGGTTTGGACAAAAGAAACTGCCTAGAAAGTCAAGTATAGGAAAAAAAATAATAAAAAGGACTTTGGTGGTCAAGTTAGCAAAACTGAACTGAACCAAAAATTGTACCGAACCTTGGGGTGAATTTATTCCTGCATCCCTAATAGGGAGAATGAATTTGTTTTACATTTTGAACATGAAAATTTGTTTTGCAGACACGCACCCACAATGAGTGAGGGACTTTTATTTAGGTAAATAAAAGATTATGTGTGTGTTTGTGGGATGAAGTTCAAGGTAGAATGAAGGATATCAGGGGCTGAACGTACCGTCATGTTTGTAAAGCTGCCAAATCGTGCATTAAAGGGAAAACAAATTATCTCCCATAACAATATCACCCTTTTTTCCGCATGAACATCACTCTCAGGCAGACACAGATCTCCTCTTTTTCAAGGTGACACCTCTTTAATTCAGCCTCACACAGCGCAGTACATTACTGTTCCTCATTTCTCAGGTTAAAAGTGTGATAATTTCTATGAACCTGTACACAACAGAGAAGCTTTTGACTTTTCAAGAGCTGCTTAAATCTATAGCCGCAGACAGACAGTGTATACTGAATATGTGAGAGCTTGTCTCGACTTTGTGGACTCAAGTGCCCTACTCAGTGACACATCAATAGCTCTTCATCTGTCAGAGCTTTATTTCAAGCATTCAGAGTGCAGCCGCAAACATACAGTTTCTTCAAAGGATGTAAAGCATTTGCAAGCATCTACGTTTTACTGGAACCACTGACCTTGAAAATGCTGAAATCAAAACAGATGAAAATTCATTATAACACCCTTTTTCATATTTTTTTCTACTAGGAAAGGCGTCTCTCTCTTGCCATGGAGTGTGGATGTCTTGTGCTTACCTTAGCTAACATTTATCAGGCATTTTATAAGATACCCTTTGCTGGTACATGGTTTGCTTCAGAACTGCCTCAGTAACTTCCACCGAGGAGTTTTTGCGAGTGTTTGTTAGTTTGTTTCTGAACAGGATAACTCATACTGATATGAACAGATTTTAAAGAAATTTTCAGGGAGTGTTGAACATAGCAGAAGGAAAGATTGAATGTGTTTTAGTGGTGATCCCAATCCTGATGTTGTTACAAGAGGGAGAGATGGACACTAATAACATAATGAGTTCACAACAGATTTTTAGGACATTTTCAGATAGTGGTGATGGCAGTACACTGAAAAATCCTTAGACAGTTTTCCACATTTTTGTAAATAACTCACAAAGTTCTTAACATTTTTGTATGACATTTTGAGGAAATGATGGTCATAGTTTTGGCAGGGATTTAAATTGGATTTGGATCCAGGAAATTAAAGATTTGTTATCAGTAAGTGATTGGGAATTTTTCAACATTTTTGACAATTACTGGGTGGAAAATGTTGAAAGTGCCTTGGTGGAGCTTTGTTCTCTCAGAGCACTTAGTTCTTCTTGGCATAGATATAAAACGGTGCTAAAAGGATTCATCCAGAGTTTTTGGTCCTTCATGACTTGGAAGAATTGTGCAGTTTTGTCGGCTGTTTATCCATGTTGCAAATCTCCCGATCCACCACATCCCAAAGGTGCTGCATTGGATTTAGATAAGGAAGTTCAGTGTTCTTTGGCAGGCAGTTTTGACCATGTGGACATGTCTAAATGTACTGAGTTGCTGCCATGTGATTGGCTAGTTAGCTATTTGCATTGGTGCGGAGTTGAACAGCTGTACATAAGTAGCTAGTGATTATATTTGTACAAGGATTTGGTAGCATGGAGATTTTAAAATTAATCATACAACTGTCTTTCAGAGGTATATCTGCAAATATCTTGTGTATGAATAAAAGTTATTGAAGACACTGTAGAAAACGGTCAAGTCTGCCAAATCTTTCAATATGGAAATGTCATCCAAATCAAGAACTGGAAAAATGTCCTATCTTGCTTTGTTATGTAATCCACATCCAGATTTGGATCACCACCAAAATCTATTCACTTCTCATGCCATGACAAACAGTCCCTGAAAATTTCATCAAAATCCATTCTTAACATATTAAATTATCCTGTTAAAAATACCAAAAAACAGACAAACAGACAAACAAATGCCAGCAAAGCTATGACCTCCTTGGCAGAGGGAAATATAGAAAAAAAACGGTTAAAAGTATGTATATATGGTAAAAGAAGACAGATTATGATGTGTTTTAATTATAAATAACCAAAAAGATATGTTTTAAAGTCTTTATGTCCATTTTCCCTCCTCTTTCTTGTGGTTTTTGCCCCTCTTCAACACCCCTGGCTACCTTCCAATGTTCCAGGACCTTCCCTTTAAAAAATATGACCTTACATAGAAAACTAGAAGTACCCATAGAGCACAAACTTCTGCCGATGCATTTCAGACAGTGTTTGCCAACTTTTTATCAAAAATGTTGAAAATTGCCCCATCTCGCAATGTTACTAATACTTGAAAACTTCCTGGATCCCAGTATAGATTCAGATCAATACCAAAATGTAATCACTTCTCTCTCGTGCCATGACCAATATGCCCTGAAAATTTTATCAAAATCAAATGAGAACATTCACAGTTATCTTGCTCACAGACAGACACACAAACAGTTAAAATGCTGGCAAAAACACAACTTCCTTGGCATAGGTAATAAAAATAAGAAAGAAAGAACGCATTCTAATTTTTTTTTACACTCTGTTGTTGACATTTGCTACTCCCGTGTAGGCTGAAATACCTATGTGCATGCACAAACAAGTTATACAATCATGCACTGGTAGAGAGATATCAGATTGATGGCTTCCTGCTCCCAAAAAGGACTGCCCAAGCAGTTTTTTGGGTTCAGTGCCTTGCTCAAGGGCCCTTTGACAGTACCCATGAAAACACCTCTCCAGCTACCAGACTATCTTCTATACATGGTTTGATTAGGACCTGAACCGGCCACCCTTTGGTCCCATCACAAGTCCTTCTGAACTGAGCTGCTACCGCCCCCATATGTATAAGTTGATTGTTTTCCTCTTCTTTAATTCATTTGGTTCCATTTTTTGGGTTTGCATGTTTGAACAGCAAATCAGAAATCTAAAGTCCTGTGCAGTTTCATTCACCTAAACATGTCACAGTGTGCTAATGCTCTCAAAGCATAACAGCAGCATGCTGTGGCACTAACTAACTGCTTAATCAAAGTACCGTCCGTATAATTTCTGCTGATTGAACTGCAGTAGCTTCATAATGCTTTATGCGTGCTTATTTGCAGCTCTCCACTCTTTCACTCGATGTGTCCAAGCTGACAAGAGGAGCCAATTTCACACAAATTCATCCAAAAAACAGGGATGCTAATAGTTGTTTGTCATGATTCTCTGATTCCCTGGAAAAACCACAAGAGAAATTTCATACTGATCGTGGGCTTAGATAAATATTCACAGTCATGCAGATCTCCTCATACAGTACTCGCAGGAAACCCAGTGGTCCCCATATTGCCCAATGAGACGGATGATATTCAGCACATTGCTCTGATAAGAAGGCTCAGAGTCGTTGTGGTTGGTTTAAAAGATATGTCTCTGTTCCCTGTGGTTAAGTCTCTGTTTGAGTCAGCTGTCAGGAAATGGGCACAGAGTGTGCTCATACATAATCATTCATAAAAACACACACATGCACAGAGGAAAGATAGCCAGAGAACATCTTGTGTAAATACAGATACTGAAAAGGCATTAATGGAGAGCCTGGATTAGATACAGTACTGTCAGTTCTGAAGGCTATCTTACAACATGATCTGTCTGAAAATCAGCACATTGGCTTCGCCTGTAGGAAACATTCACTTGAGGTACAGACTGCAGGGACCTATTCATGAAATTTCCATCAGCAGCTCCAAGGCTCCTGGAAGGCAATTATGATATCAGAAAAGGAACTACTCAGCCTGACCATCTGCTTACCAAACAGTGAAAGACTCTGATATCCAGGCGGACAGAAACAATAGTGGGAAGTCAACTGACCAAGCTATGTATTATAAAGGTTTAAGGAGTGGATAATTATGTGCCTCACCAACACGGCAACAAAGTAAATACACAAAATTAACTCAAATCACTGCATGACAGGTAAATAGCTCTGGGAGGTAAACAGTATATCTGTCCAGTCCCTTGAATGTGTTACATACAATAAAAGATCAATAAAAGATCCAGGAGGTCGCGGTTTTTCTTTCAGCTAGTGCAGTTGGAACCTCTTTTTGTTGCAATGTCTGTTGGCTAAACACTAAACCAGTGGTTCTCAGCAGGTTGGTTGGAACCCAAAAGTGGGTTGCTGAGCTGTTTTAAGGGTTACAAATGTGTTCCAGGAAAAAAGAGTAAAATTGTCTATGTCTATTGTCTACAGAAATCCAAAGTGGACTTATGTCCCTTTGTAATATTTTTCTCAAATTTTCCATGGTAACAAGTGCATTTTTTCAGAAAATGAATCACATTTTCTTATTAAGGTGCTAGGATTGTTAAAACTTGTTTATCCAAATTATCCTTAAGTGTGTGCCATCATTACTATATAACTGCCCAATTCAATCTAAGCCTCTGATCTCAAACCCTTACTAACAACCTTTGGTCAGGCTGCCTATGACGTAATACAACATTTTACAACTCACAAACATGAAAGCAAACATAAATGCAGTTTTACTTTCTTTTTAGCCAAAGTATCCCCCATATATTTCTCTTTAAGTAAAACAGAACTCATGAAGAACGGCCTAAAGAGGTTGTCAGTGGTTTGAGTATTGGGGGGGAATCATCAGTGGCTCCACAATACGATATTGTCATGATACTTTAGTTCTGACTTGATTTTATTGTGATTCTTAATATTTCATGGTATGCTGGTATTGGGATAAAGAACATTGCGATATATTCTGATATATATCGCAATGTATCACCTTTTCTTGGCTGCATTTACATCCAAAATGAAAGACAAGACCAAAATCTATTAAATTTGATATGAAATATATATCTCAGTATATTCAGGCACTTCAGTCAATGTTATCAAAACAGGAGTAAAGCTCACAGACTGATGTCCATTCGTCCCAAGTTAATGCAACCCACTCTGCTGTGCTCAGTGTCTTTTCAACTTATAGCCTCACTGCTCTGTAAAACTTCAGTGCTGTTGTGTCCGTGAAATGGTGCTAAGATGGAGGCACATACCTGGACTCCAACCAGCATGTAACAGAAGCCCTTGTTTTCCACAACATGTTGAGGATTTGAGCCTTGGCACATAAAGTGAGTCATGGATTGTAATATTTTCTAAACTCACTCAGAACTGGGAGGCAGCTGTGACAAGCCAAGCATGTCAAAAGTCATTTGTTTCATCAACGGGGTTAGCTTACCATTAGCTTTGCTGTTGTCAGCTTTTGCTTTTCCTGCGTGCTAGGTGAGGTGAGCCATATTTCCACAGTATTTTATTCTCATTGTCATTCATATTCCTTCTCCTTACAAATGCTGTTCGTCATGTTAAAGGTTTTGTTCTGTTTGGAAGAAGGCACAAGTCCAGATTAGATCGGTTAGCCAACCATTTATTGACAATATGTGAAACAATACAAAAGTTAGTAAAAATCACTCAACTGAGCGCTCAGCTCTGCACCTCCAGACAAAGTGTGCAGCCTCCTCTCCAAAAACAAAAAACCTATTCTGCATGGTGTAACATGACATTTTATACACAGCAAATGGGTGGGACAATTCTAGTTTGCCTCACAACAGAATATTTTGACAGTTGAAGTGTGATGAATCTCGCGGTTATTTTCCTTACCCAGGTCAGTTCGACCTGAACTAAATGTTTGCCTTTAATTTTAACTGCAGGTGTGAGTATGCAGTCATTAGGGAGTCAAAGCTTGGTGAGGTTGTTTTCCTTTCAACACATTCTCAAACATCCAAATAAAAGAACCAAATTAAAACACAAGATCTTATACACTTCAAGCTTAGGAGGTGACATAATAGGTAATGTTGAAATCAAACCTCGTGACTGATTTCATAAGATATGTCTGCCATGAAAAGGTCAGTCACAGTACAGGGGGTTAACAGTAGGTACTTTCATTTCAGCTAAGTCAGCATAATAGCAGGAACTAAAAATATCAGACAGGAAACAAGAGCACAGTTCATTTTGTATAATGTAACTTTCTTAGCTGAAGCAGTAAAACATGAAATCATTAAATCAGTGTTAGCATAAATTGATATTTATAGATAAATGTTAGCATTAACTCGTAAATAATCTAGCAGTCAGTTCCATCCTTTATATCCATTTCAAAGTCCAAACATTAAAATGCAGACAGTGTATCCCTTTTGTCTCTCTTCCATGCTGCCATGTTTGGTTTACTAACTCTCTTCTGCACAACGAACGCTACCACTACTGACCTCACCTGCAAATTGGCTCAACATCACCATCATGTGGACTATTGATTCCCCCCCACACACATTTGATTGAAAAAAACACCCAATCAAACAAAACAAAAGAAAAAAACTGAAGACGGATAGTATTGTTTTTTTTTAAACAAAAAGAAAAACAATCCACCTAAGAGTTTTTTTAAAATGAAATGTCCAACAGTAAACATACTTTGTACCCTGGCCTCTGATTGTGTTATCTTTGGGGTCCAGCAAAATAATCTGTTTGTGTCAAAGTTCTGTGAAAACAGGGTCGAAGGGAAATCCACTTTTGGATCATGTCCATGCAATTATGTAGTGGACCTTCTTTTCATTTTATTGCAGAGAAAGATCATTGGTTTTCATTGGTTTTTAAAAGTGGAAAAGGAACATCTTGACTGATTAAACAGTGTCTGTGTGCTTCACAGCAGTGTAAATGTTTATTTACCATCTGCTTTAGCCACTTTTACTTCTGTGATACAAGCTAATCTCCCTGTGGATGCAAATTGTTATTTTTACAATAAATCATGACGCTTTTTATTTGTTTTCATTTGCAAAAGTGCTGTTTGATATTTCCTCTGCTGGCCTGTAAACCTCAGTTAAACAGATTTTCTTATGCTTTTATTGGAGGAACTGCTACAGGAGATCCTAAAAAAATAAAAGAAGACAAATGTTCGAAGATTTTATTTTCAACCCCCAATTGCAGTGCAAAGAAGTTGTTAGATTCTACCCAACTGAATGACAGCAACAGAATCTAAAGTTAAGTAGAGAAGGTTGCATGTGTCTGGGAGGAGTCAAATCCTCCCTGTGGCTTTTATCCACTAGAGGGCAGTAAAAGCAGAAAACAAACTTTTCTCTTCCTGTGCAAGGATAGAGAGAACTTATACATTCTACCTCTATTTTCTTGCTTTCCACTGAATAAAAGTTCGGGGCTGACTTGGTTTTGCAGAGTTTACTCCATCAGCCACCTACAAAATTCCCTCTCTGTTGCGAAACATGCATTCCTGTTAACATCAGCCACCCATTTATATTGGTTCCCTGTGGGCAGATAGCTTATAGTCAGCATTAGTGAGCTGTCAGAGCCGGAGAAACTTGCAGACTGAGGTGTTTACTCTCTGTAGGATTGGCTGAACCAGTGGTCTTTCCAGAATCTTAGTTACTTGATTTTATAGAGATACAATAATTGTTGTGTGGTGAAGTGTTTACAAAGGCTGTCTGTGTGATTACTGAAAAGATAAATTGTCTTTTTTGAACTTTAGATGTTTATTGAAATGGATTAACAATATCATGCTCTTGCAAATGCTGATTCATCCATCTTATTTAAATCAATGATGCATGTCAGGGAACTTGTAGCAATCTAGTACTTAAAAACTGTGGACAATTATAATTATACTTATTGCTCTATAATAATATCGTTCTCTAATGTGAGTAGCAGATGTATTTATTGTGATCTTAGATAAAACTTCACTCAGTTGTGATATGAGTGCTATTCGTGTGTCCGTTAACACCCAGTATTAATATGCATCTTTAACTGGCAGTTACAAATACATCAGTTCCCATCATGCACAATAACAATGCATCTTCACATCAGTCTCTCTACTTGTGATTGGATCCCATTTTCCTGCTCTACACAGACATAAATGCATATGTCATCTGCATATTTAAACCTTCGATTGGTAAACGTGTCATGTGCACTTGCAGCAAAGATAAGAGGGGAGACAGAGGGAGCTTACATATATGCAAGGGAGTATTAATGTGATGAAGTAACTACAAAGAGAACATTTTCCTCATTATTTCCCATTAAAGCATCCACATTCTATCTGTGCTGTGTCAGTATTCACAATACACTGATCAGGCATAACATTATGACCACTGAGAGGTAAAGTGAATAAAACTGATTATCTCTTTATCATGACATCTGTTAGTGGTGGGATATATTAGGCAGCAAATGAACATTTTGTCCTCAAAGTTGAGGTTAGAAGCAGGAAAAGTGGGCAAGCGAAAGGATTTGAGTGAGTTTGAGGGCCAAAGTGTGATGGTTAGACGACTGGGTCAGAGCATCTCCTGAACTACAGCTCTTGTGGGATGTTCTTGGTCTGCAGTGGTCAGTATCTGGTCTAGCTAAAGTGGACCAAGGAAAATATAGTGGTGAACCGGCAACAGGGTCATGGGCAGCCAAGTCTCACCAATGTACTTGGGGAACAAAATCTGGTCCTTGTGGTTCCAGTTTAAAAGATGAGCTACTTTTGCTGAAACTGCTGAAGTTAATCCTGGTTCTGAAAGAAAGGTCTCAGAAAACACAGTGCATGGCAGTTTGTTGCTTATGGTTTTAATAGAAAAAGATATGCTTGCACCAAAAACAAACAAAATCAACACTAGAAGTGCTCAGAGGGTGCAAAACTCTGCCAAAGCATTTCCAACATTGTCCTGAAAGTTATGGGGAAAAATGTTTGAACCTCGCTATCTCGCACTTCTAAGAAATCATATGAAAATTCCTTGATCCACATCCAGGTTTGGATCACCACCAAAATCATATAACTTTTTTCCTTGTGCCATGACCAGCGTTTCCTGAAAATTTCATCAAAATCCATTTCTGGGTTTTTGAGTTATCGTCTTCACAATCAAACAAACAAATGCCAGCAAAAACCTCCTTGGTAGCAAACAACAAAGAACTGTCATAATTGAAAACAGTCAGTCAGTCAGTGAAAGTCTTTTGAAAGCAATTGCCAAACTAACCCCACCTAAACAATACAACCTAATTCCAGGGCCAGTAACCCAAGACCCTCTACCTACGTGATTTACATGGCCTGCAATTGTGATCTTAGGTTTTCTGAATGACAAATCCTGATAGACAATTCACCTGTTTTGATACTGCTCATTCTCTCACAGACCCACTTTGGCAGAGGGCCAGCATGCCCTTAGACTTAGACTAAGGGTGAATCCCAATTGTACCCCTTACCCCTTGTCTTACCCCTTACCCCTTGGTTTTGCGCGTTCACGTCTAGTGAAGTGGTGTCCCAATTCTCCGAAGGGCTAAGGGGAAGGGCTAAGACCAAGGGCTACACAGCCCTTGAAACGAAGACAGAACGGGACCTCACTTGAAACGAAGGGTTATGAGATTTTCCCATAATACACTGCGCCCGCCGACACGAGGCAGAGCGGAGGCTGAAGGAAGCGCTTAATTATACGTAATTATTAATTCATCAAGTAAATATTAATCATGTTTTGAACTGTTGGTCGTATTTTAAAATTTCTCGTAACGAGCTAGCCTTCGCAGCCGTAGCTACAGCCATCTGCCTCCGTCACAGCTAGCGAGTGGCTCTGGGTGATGACGTAGCGGGAATCGAGTGGTGTCTCATTTCTCAGCAGTGTGTTTTCACCCCTTCCCCTTGGCCCTCAAAACAGAGGGCTAAGGGGAAGGGGTAGGGGAAGGGGTAAGACGAAGGGGAAGGGCTAAGGAGTAGAATTGGGATTCACCCTTAGACCTAGACTTAGACCTAGAAAACCTCTAATGTCCCCAGGGGGCAATCTTGTTTGCAACACATACACAAACACAAACACATACATCCAGATATAATGACACACATTGAGTACACAGATCTATCAAACATAAAATTCCCTCACACACAGAATAAGTAAACAAATCATCTGAGAATTGTATAACCATTAAAACTTTTCCTTTGCTTAAGATGCACTTTTCATTGGGTAATAGTTCATATCACACACCTGCCCATGCCTTGTTTAGTTATGTGGCTGCCATAGGAAGAAATGAGTTTTTAGCCCGATTTGTTCTAATATTGGGATGTCTGTACTGTCACCCTGAGGGGAGAAGCATAAACTCGCCTAAGAGTGGGTGAGTTTTATCCATGCAGACTTTGTCTGCCTTTTAGGTAAGCCTTGTCAGATAAAGGTGGTATAGATCAGTTTGTTGCCTCCCAATGATCTTCCCACTAGTTCTCACAAGTTTCCCCAGTTTGTTTCCTTGGGTGACTTTAGAATTACCATAGCAGCATACAATGAAATAAGCAAGAATACTCTCAATGAAAGCCTTACCCTTGTTTATGGTTGCTCAGGTTTAGAAAGTGTTATGTAATGTGCTGTAAAATTCAGTAACATTGTCTCCAGTGTCTTGTGTCTGAGCTTTTTCCAAGAGTGAAGGGAAATACTGATACACCAACATATAGTATTGCAGTATTTTGTGGCTCAATACTACATGAATATTTGCAGTGCAGTATGGACAAAGTGTGATGACAGTTTCTAACTTATTCATCTAAGCATGCCACTTACCTCTAATACTCCAGGACATCAACCCTAAATAACTCCATTGGCAGTATTTTGTCAGATGTTTTTCTTATATGTTGGTCCAGTTTGTTGGAGGTGTGGTGCGGGTCTTTGAGTATATGATTGCTAATGACTTCATGTTGCAGTTAGATAACAATAGGAGGAGATAAATGCATGCAGAGACTCTTAATTGTCTGATTACCATGAAGTGGCTGTTACATAATCATGTTAACAGGAGATGAGGGCATCTTCTTGAAAGTGTTGCTTTGTTCTCAAGAATATATTTTTGAGATGCAAATACCACAGGACTCAAAAACAAAGTATGACTGTGTTAGTGAAAGCCTCTCTTGAGCTGGTTTTACTTCCAGAGGCCTCAATCAGAGCAGGATGCCTCAGGGCCTCTGCTGCATTAACATAGTAAATACTGAGGTAATTAGCCTGATGATTTAGCCCCCAAGGAGTCAGGGGAAGTTATGTGATGTGCACTGTTTGATCCTCATTGTTTATGTATGTTTATTCCATGTTTCAGGCTGTCCACCATCCATCTGAGAAATTCTTTGAATACAATATAGCCAGAATATGTCACACGTTCATTTAAGCTTTGGGAATTTTCACTCTTATTAAAGGATGAATTGAAATATTTGAAAGTCAAATGTAAAAAGTCAAGGTCATGTTGCCTCTTGTTCAACTTTTGCTGGTGAATGACAGTTTTGAGAACACAATACTTCTAGGGTCTGATCTACTAAGATCCCAAATAAGGAGCGCTAAATTGTGTGTGAAAACTAAAAAATTGTGTGTGCTATTAGTGGGCGTGTTGTGGGTGATTCACTATGGTTGCGTTGATAACAGGCGCATCAGCCCTATTTAAATGAGGATTTTGCGTGTGCTACCGGCTGTGTCACGGTTTTAAACCCAAAAAACTAACAAAAAACAACAGGTAAGACCCAAATGCAGATTTAAACACAAAAGAGGGTTTAATATAAACAAAAAAGGGATCAAAAGTCCAAAGTGATCATTTACAAAAATAGTCCAAAATACAAGACCAAAATCTCTACAAAGTATCAAATAAACCAAAGTCTCACAAAAAAGAGAAAACAAATACAGAAACAATCTACAGACACTGGAAAACACTGGAGAACACTGGAGAACACTGGAGAACACTGGAGATCACTGGAGATCACTGGAGAATTCACTGGAGACAGGCACATGGAGTGACTCTGGGAAGACGAAACAGGAATGAGCCCACAAAGACAAGGGGAAAACAGGAGGGTTAAATACATGAGGTGATTGGGGTAAACGAGAGACAGCAGGGGAAGAACAATCAGGGATCAGGTGTGACAGGATGAGACAGGAAGCAAAACCCACGGCAATAAGGGGAGACAGGAGGACTTTCAAAATAAAACAGGAAACACAAGGACAAGACTAGAAACGTGAACAAAACGGGGAACTTTGACAAGGACCAGGAACAGAATCAAGACAGTAACAAGTAACACAAGGGTAACAAAAGCATACAGAAATAAAACAGAACAGGCAAAATCATGACAGGCTGTCACCATTGGAGAGTTTTGGAGAGCTGAGTAGCCGCAAATGAAAAATGAATTTTGAAGCCATGGAGTTTGGAGGTCTTTGTGGAGGAGGCAAATAAACACTGGTGAACTCCAGCAGAGACATCTCATGGAATGGCTCCTTGTTGTGACTGGCTCCAAATCAGCCCTTAGGTCATCCAGCAGCTCTAAAATGGCATTGCTGGGTAGACGATATGTCTCTACTATTTTTATTTATGACAGTCCAAATATGTTGACATGCGCACAGAAGATTCTTTCTCCATTGTCTGTGATTAAACCTACGCCACCTTCTCGCCAGAATGACCGCAGCCATTGTGCGTAACGCTGTGCCAGTTTGCACCTGCCTTTCAAACGTGCTAAATATAGACGCAAACACACCGACCGCAATCAGTTTCAAGTTTGATAATCACATTGCGGGTGCTAAATGATTACATTTGCCTCTCCTCCTCCCATTATTTTTCACATTCTGATAATCAGCATATATTCTGCATATTCATGAAGGCAAACACGCTAAATGGACTGCGCATGCTATTTTGCTCATTTGACAGACGCAATCCTCTGTGCACCCGGTTAGTAGATCAGCTTTGCGCCGCTTTCAAATTTGCACATGTTTTTGTACATGCAAACCTTTAGTAGATCAGGTCCTTAGAATTCTACAAGGCTTTTTTTTTTCCCAAAATATGTGCACATGTCAGCTCTGACTTAATAATTAAAAGCTATGATGTTTGGGGCCATAGATTGAAAGTTAAGGTCGTGGAGTCTCATGTGTATCTCTTGTGTCCAAATACCATTAATCATGTATGTTTTGATGGGCTTTTTTTCAGACTTTACTCACATGTCAGCTCTTATTGGGAATGAACTGATTACACTTAAGAGGTACTAGGCAGAGATCTTGGAGCCTCATGTTCATTATTTGATGTGAATGCAATTTTATGAACAGTATTTTAAAAAAAGGCCTCTAGGGATTCTCCTTAAAATTTTCTCAAATGTCCTGTGAGGGTATACTCAGTGTTGGTTGTAGGTAAAGGTCACAGTCTTGGAGCCTCATGCTCAACCCTTTGTTGTGAGCCTGATATCTCAAGAATGTTTGAGGGACTTTCCTTATACTTAAAACTTACCTGAACCCTGACTCATGTATGAGATGATTTGACTTTGGAGTCCTTAGATGAAAAGTTGAGGTCATAAATTCTCATTTTCATCTTTTGCTTGTGATTTTGCTTCTGTAGGCTAAACAGGAATTTAGCGTTGCGCCTATTCCCTTGTCAAATGGTGCGTTCCATTTACATCAGAACTGGGAAGAGGGGAGGGAATTACGTAACATCCCAGCTAGACATGTACTTATAGGAGGTGGTTAAGTGAGGTAGCTGAAGGACGTCTTACTTTGAAACTGGGAAATTCTGACCATAAGGAGCATTCCCAGTGACATTATCTAATTTGCTGCTTGGACTATACCAGTTCTTAAATCAGCTGGAATGCACCATAGCCAATAGTATTTTCTGGATGTGTTCTGGGGTCATGCTGATATAAGCTCTGTGGTGAACAAAAGTTCATAAAACTTAGATGTTTTATTCATCCTGATAATCATGAACTAACCCAACTTTCACAAGTTTTTTGACTTAAGCATAGTTAAGAATAAGTAGCTATTATCAAGCTATTGAAATTACAGCATGGCGTTTTGACTTAGAAGCAGCTACCACACTTCTAATGTGTAACGCCACGTTGTAAGCTCTTGTTTGAGAATTTCCATTTAAATTCATGAACTGATCAAGTTGGTGTCCACTGCTGTTTCATGGTGTATTAATTATTTGTCATTACAACACTATCAGAAATTATTGCATTTGTTCGCCAGTCCATTTTTGTAGTCTTTGTTAGCATTCTGTTAGCAACCATCCTTTAATAGAGTTTTAAAATTCAAACATACAACATAAGTGCTGTAAGAAAAGCAGATATTTCTCTGGACTCAAAATGCAGAAACTCAGACTCAGAAATCAGTTTAAGGTGTTTAATGATCGCAGTCGACAGGCTATTTCTTGAGAAGGTCCATTTTTGTAGTCTTTGTTAGCATTCTGTTAGCAACCATCCTTTAATAGAGTTTTAAAATTCAAACATACAACATAAGTGTTGTAAGAAAAGCAGATATTTCTCTGGACTCAAAATGCAGAAACTCAGACTCAGAAATCAGTTTAAGGTGTTTAATGATCGCAGTCGACAGACTATTTCTTGAGAAGTTGTTGAAAGTTGAGAGTTGAGAGTTGATCCAAAAATGGCTGATGAGTGATGTCAGAGGGTTATCCCGAGGCACAAGAGAAAAAGGGTATTAGTCTTCAATCACAGCACAAAAAAGCAGATTCTTTAGTACTTGTAAGGTTGGCCTGAATGAGTTACCACACTGGTAGACAGATCAATCTGGTGATGAGTGACTGAAGAACTGCGGCTTATATCTGCTGCAGCCTGATGATCAAATTGGAGGCAGCTGAGGTTGACTGAGGCTGAAGGTGGAGATTGGAAGCAGGTGTGGAACTCCAGGAAGACAGAAACAAAGACAAGAGACAAACAGAAGAGGGAGGGGGACACAAAAGAGGCACTAGGGAAGGAAAAAAACATTTCTTTTTCCAGGGCCATGACAATAAGATACATTTTATGCTGAAAAAAGGTTCACTATGGACCTCTTTCAGGTATCAAACTGAGGAGCTATTCCAAAATCCCAAACACTTTTGGCTGAAATGCTAACTCACTTCGGCGTTCTTGGACTCATTCCTGTACCTCTCTACTTTGTTAAGACCTTTTTCAAACAAGTTTTATGTGATTGTCTTCAAAAATTTGCTGTTTTTTGATTGAAGGGTGAACACATTAGACTTTAGTAATCATATCAAAGTTCAAGAACTCCCTTTTCATTCCTGCCTTATAAGTCAAGTCCTCAGGAATGCTTTGAGGAGTTTTCTTCAAACTTTGCTCCAGTGTCCATTCTGACTCAAGCGTCATTTGGCAACATTGTGGATTGTCAAAGAATAAGGTATTTGTGACTCATGATCCCTTGTTTATGAAAATCTTATGAATCATGACCCCACAAAAACCACCCAAGCACTTCCTCTTGATCCATCACTGTACTTTTACTGTATATTTCAGGGAAGCATAAAGATCATTAGCAGTTCAGGTTTATTCCTTTTATATGTATTTAACAAGAATTAAACTATTTGGCATTTACATGTATTATGGCCACTCAGTGTATCCCTCCAAATTAGCTTGATCAACTGGGCACAAGAACATTACATGCATATATCCCTGCTGAGCCGCTCTGGTGTTAATCTCACCAGCAATGCTCCCTCTTGCAATTTGTAATTATTTGCAATTAAGCTACAGATATTATGCTAATTATTGTAGCATGACTGCCAATTAATACCTCTGCAGCACAAAAATAGCTTTACCTGCTTCGTATAGTACTTGAATTTGTTTATGATACACAATCTAGAATCCTGATGTCCATCACTGTGGATGGTTTATTTACTCCACAAATTGACTGTAGAATCAGCATCACAATCAACAGATGAACTCTGCTTCATGGCGGATTGTCTTGTTTACTCTGAGCTTACTCTCATCCACAACAGCTGAGAATTTGTATTATACACAAATAAGCTTAAGTGAAATCCCACATTGCCAGTATGAAACTTTAACAAGCTGTAAGGACTACATGGAGGATTGAAAACAATGTGTTCTGTCTACTGATAAAGAGCCATACAGAAAATGCTCTGACTTTTGTTTTGTATTACTTTCCCCCGTCTCCCCTTTATTTCACCTTAGGGTGCTCTTTGTTGGTTAATGTCATGTCAGGTGAATTTCTGGAGTTATTTTATGTTTTGTTTCTCTTCCTTTTTTAGTAGACGTTGGGCTAAATTCCACTCAGGCAAGATATAATGGTTCTGTGGTAGCCACGTAGTCTGCATCTTTGGAAAAATAGGGCTCTGCTTCACTACTTCATGACCTCTTGTTATGTACTTATGACATGAGTTAGGGCAAATAATTGGATGTTTCTTTACCAAAGAACTTGACCGCAGAATGAAAAGATATTGGATAGTGGGATTATATTGTGCAGAGGTGATGAAATGTTTAGGGATGAAAAGTGATGGTAAAACTGACACAAAATTGCATAGAATAAATACATCAATTCTGCACTTAACCTCAACATTACAAAGTATTGTGCATTCTTCAATTCAGTAAATATTCAGTAAATAGTCATTAATAATATATCACTCTATTTCTCCGTGTGGTATTATAATTGTGGTGTCCCCATATCATATAGCATATGATATTGTAACATACCAAATGTTACCTCCTGTTCTGTTGTGTTGCATTATACCATACTTTATTGTCACTTGAATTTGTGACCCGTCCAACTATAGTGATATCAGAGGCAGTCTTCCCGAGCAGTGCTGGGATTTGGGGCAGATTTAGGTTCCTTCAACCCTGAGATTGTCAAAATTCAGTTTATATACAGTTTACTTACCAAAACAATGATACGACATGTGCTGCATAATCTAAAGGTGCGTTCACACCGAATGTGACTCGGGCGACCTCGACGGCCACTCTCAATTCAGAGTCAATGTAAAGCCACGATCAGCCATGACCACACGCGACCAGATCTCACACGATGCGACGGACGCGTTCTGGGCGACTCGGTCGCATCTTTGGAGACATGGGGGCAGTGCCCCTGTTGCTGCAAATGGGAACTCTGGGGTCGCTTTGGACGCGGAGCAGGTTGCCGTGCTCCGTCGCCAAAGTTATAATATTTGAACTTTTCAGGCAATGTCGCGCCGTGAGAGCCAATCAGCGTTGTGTGGGTGCGTGATTGACACCTGTGACAGACTGTTTTTATTCCGGTCCACAGAGTGACAATCTATGTCAGTGTGGGGAACATTAGTTGGTAAGTACATTAGTTCCGCGTCGCGTCATGTCACGTCATGTCACGTCATATCATGTCACGTCATGTCACGTTTTATTGATTTGTGTGTTACTGGCAAGAAGCTGGCATTACAATACGTACTGTGATGTATGGTATATACAACTTTTTTTCCCTTTTTTTTTTACCATCCCCCAGTATTGTATTTATTAAAATTAATTTTCTTATCTGTTATTTATGTTAACCAAAGCCCCTGCCGCATACATATTCTTTATTGTGTAGTTTTATCAGTGATAAAACTGACAGCAAAAAATGCAACAATGAGAGGAAGCATTAAAAGTCTGAATGTCTGCTGCCAACTAATCCCAAAGGGCAGCAGCAAAATACCAAGTAAATGTACAAAATTTCTGAAAATTAGTAAGTTCAGTATCACCATATATACTAAAAGTATCCACACATTATTATGCTTGATATGAATATTGAGTAATATTTGGTGTACTGATATTTTCATTCACATCTGTATCATATTGTCACATCATTTCACATCCTATCACATTGTAATATATAACATCATATCACTTATCACATTGTATTATATGACACCATATCTTATATCGTATTATATTATATCACATTATGTCTTATTTCATATCACATCATATCAAATTGTATTTTATACAGTATGTCATCTGTATTATATTTGATGTTGGTGGCACAGTCTGAGTTTGTGCTTGGTCAGTAACCGGAAGGTTGCAGGCTCACGCCCAGGTCTGGCTGTCACATGCCAATGTGCCCTTGGGCAAGACCCCTAGCCCAACTTTACTCCGCTGCTGTGTCAGTGGCATTTAAATGGGTATAAAAGGGGCGTGAATGTGTTAGCTGATACTGACGGACAACTGACATAGATACACCAACCATCAGTGAGTTAATGTGAGAGTGAATGGGTATGAATGGGTGGATGCGACCTGCAGTGAAAAGGTGCTTTCAGTAGTCAAGGAGACTAGAAAAGCGCTTTATTAGCTCAGGTCCATATATCATTTTATCATTCATCATATATCACATTGTATATCATATCATATCATTCATCCATCCATTATCTATACAACTTCTACTTCTTTTTGAGGGGCAAAAAGAAGCAGAACTTGTGTTAGATGTATACAAGGTCAGAGTTACACCTGTAAACATATAATCAAATCTGGTGTGACCAGTCAGAAAACTGTAGGAGATTTTATAAAAAGCCAGTTAGCCCCCACACCTATTGTTGTCAACACTCTCAGCTTGAAGTCAAGGGTTTCCATCAAATTACCCTCCATAAATGTCAAAGTTAGCAGGCGTTCAGCTCAGGAAGCACTGTAGAACTCAAAATAAGGTATTTTTAGCCTTAATAACTCAGGCTACCTGTAGTGTTCAATGCAGAGCATGTAGGAGTACCAATAACAACATGGAACTTTAGCCACCAATCTGCAGTCATTTATTGGAGTTCTAAATATGTTCTGCACACATTTCTTAAACTCTTAAATTATTTTAAAAAGTTTAAAAGAGAGATATTTCCTTTATCTACAAGAGTCCCCATCTTCTGGACCCTCTTGTATTGTCCACATGATGGCAGCATAACGCCACACAATACATGTCCTACACTCCTCATCCCCTTCCTCACTCACCTCACTGCTGTGTCTATTTGTGTGAGTGTAAATGTGAGTGTGGGGGTGAACAGTTACCTGGGTGGTGCTTGAGGTTTTCTCTCGGGTGACTCATACGTCCTGCGATGACTAACACACAGACACCACAGTGGACAGTCATAACCGCCATCGGAGCCGAGTGGCTGAACAGCGCTCATTATGAGGAGACTTTTATTGGAATGCACAGCAGCAGGAGAAGAAAGAAAAAAAGAGAGGAAAAGCGCACATTGACATTTTTTGTGAAAGATTACAGTGATGTTTCTGCCTGTTCAGCATTTCTAAAAGAAGCTCTTATACTTTGAATCTGGTTTTTTAGTTTCTATGCTCTTGTATCCTCAGTTTTTATGCAGTTTACTATTAAGATATGATAGATGAATTATGCGAATGCTTTGATTAATGTGGATAAACAAACAAAGGAAGCCACCCTCAAATGGGATTTTGTGGGGTTTACCCTAATGTAAACTGATTTCAACACTTCATTTTTCGTTAGCCGCATCAGTGGCTAACGCTAATTAAGGTCATGAGGGCTGGTGGTAAAAGTTAGCTGTAGTTCAGATTCAAATTGTGGCTTCAAAAACCTGCCTAGAGTTAACGGTTAAGGCTTCCAAGTATAAATTTATGGTTACAACAGACTCTTTAGTCAACACTAAAATGACCGAACACACCACTCACATCATCACCCATAATTTATCACAGTTTATAGCCTCCTTACTCTCTCCCCTGATCCCCATTTTCCACATTTTCATGGTTCAGTCTCACTGTGTCCCTTAACTGCAGTTGATTTACACAATGTGAGATACAGTACAAGTGGCATTAAGGTGGCACTGAAGTACAATCAAAGAAAACACAACAACAAATCATTAAAAACAACAATAAAAGGACAAACACAACACACAACAAATTACAAAACAGAAAGGTAAATGAAAAATACACTTGTAAATAAAATATACACCATAATGATAAAAAAAACTTTTTAAAAGATAAAAATTCATAACACAACCGCAAAAAACTTAAAATTAATTAGAAACACCTGTACAAATATAAAAATTTCAACATATAATAAATAGAACAACAACAAATTATGAAAAGAGAAAAAAATCATTAATCACAACAATAATCAAACGTCTTCAACAACAAGTCAAATATCAAACATAATTTGACAAACATCAAAAATCAAACATAACTTAATTAACAAATCAAACATAATTTCATAATTAAATAAAAAATCATTTCATAAACAAATTGAAACTCAAACATTTCTTCATCAACAAATCAATCATCACTTCATCAAAACAATTAATAATCTAACATCATTTCAACAGATCAAATGCCATCTATCACAAATCTAAAATCACTACAAAAAATAAAATAACACGAAAAGGGACAGGAAATCATTCAAAACTGCAGCAAATAAAAAATTCAGTACCAAATCAAATCACAGAGTTTTTGTAACAACTTTAATTTTACTGCTGCATTTCTTGTACTTGTTTTTCTTCTAATGCATTGACTTTTTAAATTTTGTTTCAGGTTTTGTCAGGTTGTTTTTCAGGGTTCCAAATGTTTCATTCTGTTTTTTCAGATGTTTAAGTGAGTAAAACACTCCAACAAATAAAAAAAAAAAAAGTATATCTAGAAACACAAAAAACTTTCAAAGAAAACGTGTTTTTTTTTTTCATTTTTGGTTTCTGTTGACCTTCTTTTAGAGTTGTTATAATGTCTATATTTATCAGATTTTTTAAATTGCAAGCGGGCATTTTTATTTGTTGTTGATTTGATGGGTTATTTGATGTTTTGTTGTGTTTTTAAAACAATTGTTGGGTTTTTTGGCTCCTGCATTGGCAACAACTGAATCATGTTTGTTGTTGAGGGTTTTTCGTCTTTTCATGTGGACAAATTATTGCTACCACAATATCTGAAACATGCTTTGAGGATTTTTCCCCCAAACTTTAAACACATTTTCAATTGGATTTCAGGTGAACTATAAGACTTTTGAGGCCATAGGTTAAAGGTCAACGCCATGGAGCGTTTGCTTTTGAATCCTACAACCCAGGATTTTCATCTACCTTTGCACTGTAATTCGAGGTGCACAGCTTTGTGGGTCAAAGAACAAAGATCAAGGTCATTGCTCCTCATGTCCGCCATGACTAAGGGATCTACTAATCAGATTTTGGAAGTCATAGGTTAAAGGTCAAGAACACGGAGCCCTGTGTTTATCCTCATGTTACATTGACTCAAGAATGAACTGATTAGGTTACTGGGGTCATGGAATAAATGGTCAAAGTCATGGAGCCTCATGGCCATGCTCAGAGATTATAGGTCAAATGCAAATGTCAAGGTCATTGAGTCTCTAGGTCATCCATTTGCCTTTTAATTTGCAAGAAGAAAACTTCAGGGATTTCTGTTGAAATTTGTGCATTTACCGTACCTTTCTCTAATTGCAATTTCTTACCTCGTAGAATTATTAAACCACACGCTGTAGTTTGAGTTTAAATAGACATGTTCTGTTATCCTTTTATTGTTTTTTTATTTGCTGAAGTGTCGCTTTAATTAGTTTTAGGTTTTAATTTGTTTTTGTGTTTTCTTGTTTGTAATTGTGTCTTGCACTCCAAGGCCTCCGTAGTGGATACATTTTGTTTGAATGTTCTTGTTCAGTTAGACCTATTTTGAAACACATTCACAGTACAGAAAAACATGCTGAGAACGGCATGAGAATGTTTGCCACAGCTACTTGGATTCAGAATTCTTCTCTCTCTTTAATTCTCTACTCTTTGCACTTTTTCCCTGCAGTTGAAGCTGTTTTTACTGACATGGGAGCTCTTGCAGAGGATTACTGTGGAGTCACTAATGATGTAGAATAATCTCTTGACTTCTGCTCTCCACACAGACTGTCTTGACTTAAATTGGACTTCTTAACCACATCAGAACATGTTTGAGGCAGTGGAATTACTCGCTGTTGTGTCTAATTTTGAATTTTCTGGTGCTGGGTTTGTCGTCTTTTGAGCCGACTAGTCCTGACCTTTCGCCTCCGCAGGAAAAAAGTCTTAGGGTAGAGACTGTGTATCGCCACTCAGTCAAAAAATTATCTGGATATGATTTCTGGTCCATATCACCCAACCAAAATTGCTCCTTCCTCCCCTCTGCTGACCTGCCCTTTAATTGGTCCTTTGCGCTCGCACCTACAGGATCCAACCAGCTGTCAAACACATCCCCGCCTCTTGAGTTTGACCTTAAGTGGGCCTGAGTTGTAGCCAGAGCGCCAGGTTCTCAAGTGCTTCTCAGGGGTCCTCGAGGCCTTAGGCTTAAAAAGAAAGAAAGAAGCCAAAAGCATTTTCTCTAAGAACACCAAAAATCTTCTGTCTCCTGTTTGGGCCTCCCTCCATCCCTCCATCCCTCCATCCCTGCTCTGCCCCCCTCCAGACTCTGTGTCTGCGCTGACACCGCCTGTAATAAGGGGGGAGCGGGGCGCACTGTTTATTTGTGTGGTGCGAGGTTAAAAACTTCCCCCTTAATTGACATTCCGGTAACACTTTCCAATAATGGGGCGAGCAATTTCCTTGAAATTGATGTGTGTCCACCGCAAGGAAAAACACGGCTTCTTGCTGCCACTGACCCATGGATGATCCACACTTTGCTCTGTGGCTTTGTTTTTGTGAGTTTGTGTGTGTCAGCGTGAGAAATAGCATGGTCTTTTATCTGCAGTGTGTTTTTATATGACTAACATTGAAAGAAGACACTTAACTTGTGTGGTTAGATATGAAATTGTCCATTTCTGAATCACATGTAGTGTGTGCAAACATTATGGCTAAATGATGTTGGAGGAAAAATGGCAATATATTTTCCTCCTTAGATATGCATTGTGAATTTTCGTAAAGGAACTTGCAACAAATAAATGCAGTTTAAATGTCTGTCATTTAAAAGAGAAGTCTAACAGTTAGGCTTAAAGATCTAAAACCTCATTTAGCACCAGACCATCTTAAAAGACTGAGGGGCCGTCCACACAGAGATGAGTTTAGGAGTGTCAACAAAAGTTTTTTATTGTATGGAAGTTTCGTCTACATGGAGCCTGAAAACCTACAATTTTGAAACTGGGTTCCAGAGTGAAAAAATGCCATCCTTACATTTCTGTTTTGACAACAAATAAGCATATTTTCCGAAATAATGATCTCATAGCCTCTCCCTTGAACCGCATGCGCTGTTATGTCGTCAACGTTGGGTGCCTTGGGTACTGTACCTGAAGTGGGTCCATTTTGTGGCTGTGTTTTGACTGCCAGGACTCCCTTTGTGCGGACAGACAAATGTCCTGAAACTATGCCTTACTGACGGAAAGTTTATATAGTTTATATATATTTATATATATATATATATATATATATATATATATATATATATATATATATATATATATATATATATATATATATGTTGTTTATGCATCTGTGTGGACAGTGCCTGAAATAATGCCTCTTTGCTTAGGTTTTACTAATAGCATAGCAGTAGCATTATGATGATAATGAAAAGCAATTTAAGGTGGATCTGCACTGCACATTACCAGTTAACATCTGTAAAAAATATTGAACAAAGCCAATGTGACATCAGCCATTTGGTTGCTGAAGGGGACTTTTGAGTAGAGATGGTGATTGAAACTCAGATCTGTTAGGACCTTGTTGTGTTGTGTCAAACAAACCTCATTTACCCTTGTTTACTCAACCATTTACAGACTTGTAACACTGCTTTGTCCAAATGCAGGACAGAGAGCTCTGTTAATGGAGTATGGAGGTGACAGTAATAAGGACAGGGACTAAACTAACAGGTAAAAGTTGCATAACTTTGAATGGCGTGTCTTTCCCTTCACCAAGACAAACTCATTAAGAAAGTGGAGTTTGCAGCTCCCTATCCCTTTCTCCTATTAAAGTCAATGTAGATTAAAACTTGTCCTTCTTCCACCAATAATTAATAAAAATCCAGTCATATTTGGATTGGCTGTTTTTTTTTTAAATTACATTAAAAATAACTGTTTTAAGAAAGTACTTTATTTGGAAACACCATTTGTAAGCTACTTTTTCACTTGGGAGCATTCTGTATTTGGGTCAGTTGAAGTTTTAGAAGTCAGTATTGTCAGTGCTGTGGAGAAATACCTATTAAAATGCTAACAGAAAATAGGAGAAGACATTTTTGATAAGGCATAAGGTATTTTTAAGTTGAAAGGCTCGGCGAAAAATTAGTCTCCTGGGTCTGCATAAAAGACAAACCACATAAGATACAGACTAAGTCAGTTAACTGTGTCAAAGATGAAAACCTGGGCAGAAAAATGTGAGGAGAGCTTCGTGTGCAGTTTATTCCTCTACTGTCGGCCTCCACCTGCAGTTTGAGAAGCAGGAACTGGATGCCGCAGCAGACCACTCAGAGAGGGGGGGTTCCTTTGTTTAGTACCAGCAACAAGGCTAAAAAACAACATTGAATAAGAATCCTGGTGACCTTTGATCCCTCAGGTGGAACTACATTCAAAACTAATGTCTCAGGAACATTTCAGAAAAAACATGTTCAGTTAACACAGTTCATCCCGACATCTACAAGTGCAAGTTAAAACTCTACCATGCAAAGGAAAAGCCATACATCAACAACACAGGGTTTGTCCTCTGGGCTAAAGAGGAAAAGGATCAATCAGCCTGCTTTTAGTGTGAAGTTCAAAAGCCAGCATCATGTTAGTGCCCATGCCATGGGTAACTTGCACATCTGAAAGGTACATACAGGTTTTGGAGCGACATATGCTACCATCCAAACAACGTCTATTTCAGGGACATCCCTACTTATTTCAGCAAGACAATGCAAAGCCACTTTCTATTCATTACATTTTTATTCATTTTTGGACACATTGCAGGCATCAGATTTAAACTGAGTGAATAAACAATCAGAAAGTGTATCAGTTTGAACATTGAATATCTTGTCCTTATAGTGTATTCAATTGAATATAGGTCGGAAAAGGATTTGCAAATCATTGTATTCTGTTTATGTATGTTTTAATCAACATCAGCAGAACTGGGGTTGAATAAAACTGGCAGGATGAGGTGCTTCTGGTCACATGACTGACTGTCACATCCTGCTTTGTAACTATTATGCAGTTAAATATACATTACTCAGCACTAGAAAATGTGCATGTGATTTTTGTTGTTACTGTTTTCCAAGTTATTGTTAGCTCATTTATTGACTGGGTGCAGTTTATTTTTGTGCTCGGTGTAAATAAATACTTCAAATATTTTCATTTTCATTCACCCCAAACAGCAATGAGTGACACGTCAAATTGCTAAAAACAAACCCACAGTAGAAAAGCCTGTTTTGCGCTTCGCTCTGTCAATGTGAGCCTGTGAGAAAATATGCAAACACAAACATCTCCTTCTGCTGCGACAGCATCCTTGGCCTCCAGGGTGACCGCTGGATGGGACTTGTGGTGTGAAGATGGTTGGTGTTAAGCGTGTGTGTGTGTGTGAGAGAGAAGAAGAAGAGGGAGAGGTGGTGTGTGTCAATAAGTCGATGGGTGAGTGTGACGAGTGTGTGTGCGAGCGTGCGTCTGTGCCTGTGTGTGGCTGCAGGCTGCAGACGCTGGCTGGTTCCTGGCCTTGTCATTCTGTCTCCCACACGCTCTCTGATGTGGTTTGAGGCTGCGGCTTTCACTACGAAGGAGGTGGGGGGGCCGCCACCGCACACACTCACGCTGTTCTCACATGTCTGTGGAAACACACATTGCGCGCTGGTATGCAGTCACATTCTCAGAAATGCAGACACGCATACTCAAACACACACAAACCCTGAAGGATGTAACAACACAACAGCGGCTTGCCAGAGTGTCTGAATGGACGCTAGAGCGCTCCATCGTAGACTAACACACACACACACAGCGGAGACGCCATCCGTGGTGCTGGTGGGCTCCCACAATAAGCGGTTAGTTAAATAATATCAAACACAGATGTTGGCGCTGGTCCCATCATACTTTGTGCGTGTGTGTGTGTGTTTATGGGGAGTGTTTGGGGCGCTGATATGCAGATCCTTGGGAACATGTTTTCTTGGAAATTATGACATGCGTGTGGATAATTCTGAGTCATTTGTACTTTAAAAGATTGTATGGAAAATACAAATAATTCAAACTTTTACAGTGTTGGTGTAGATATTTGTTGGAAAAGGTCTTTTTCTTTACATCAGAACAGTCATTTTGTGTGTTTTTTTTGTGATATTATATTATTTTGACAATATAACTTGTATTTATATGCCTGTATTGTAAGGAACAATATTTATGTAGCAATAAATGAGAAAATTAAATACGCTGAGTGGCATGAATGACGGGTTGCAAATGGGTTGAAAACGGGTTGAAAACTTCTTTTCAGTTTCTAGAAACTTCTCAGAAACTTTCCATGGGAATTCAAGGAGAGAGATTTGGGAAATATTCAATATTGGAAACTTTTAATGTGAATAATGGGAATTAACTGGAATTTGGGAGATTTAAATAAGCTGCATCATATCCAAACATAAATATCAACATTTTGTTTTGTCATAGGCAGAAGTCCATGGAAAGTATAACAATTTATAAATGATGCATTGAAACAGATTTATTTGTAAGTAGAACCTTATCAAGTTTTAATTATTTAATTGAACTATCAGTTTCAAATTAACTTTAGATGTTTGACCTCAACAGTCCAGGGTTCTAGAATCATCCGAGTATGTGATGCACAGTGCACGTAGGGGGCGTGGCCTCAATCCCCCTGCAGTAAGCAGTGTGCTATGAACATGTGATTGAGGAATAGCAGAAATAATTTCAGTTTACTTGCATGAAACCTATTTGTTTTAGTCAAGATTATGCTGAAATATAATTTCCCCAACTATATTTGACATCCATGGTCAGGGCCAGCCTTCAATTTTGTAAATTCCAAGCTTATTCCCTTTAATTAGTTTCTAACTTTAAAATTCCCAGAATTTTGCAACCCTAGTCATTTACACAGAAAAACAGATTTCTGTCTGATTCATCAAACTAAAAAATGTAGGATCTACAGTTTGCTTCATTTACGTTTCATTACTCCGTGCAAATAACACTGCAGATATCCGATCTCTTGTCTCTTTTTTTTCAAGATTTGAAATGAACGAAATGGCAGAGTTTGTGGATCTGATGGACTTTTGTCTAAGAAAGAAAGCTATGGCAATCTGCAAGTGTACAATAATCAGCAGCATGCAATTATCAGTTTTGATTAGAAAAAGGAATTGAAACAGAAATCATTGGATTCTCCTATGAAATGGTTGTATATTAAGATGGATGACTCATCTTCACCTTCTCATCATGCAGAAGTGAAAACTAGAGACCCTTTGACAGGTCTTTATTTTTCCCCGTGTTTACTCAAAAGGCAAGGGAAGTAATAAATGCTTCATCAGACATACATATGTATGTTCCACAGAAAGCTGCCAGTATTTCTGTTATCGTATCCAAAAACATTAAAATGACCTCTGCGAAAAAATATTACATAGAATAAATAATTATAAATACAGAAACCATGTTTTAGGAAAGTTAACAAGACATGCACTTCCATTTTATAGTTAGAGCCATTTTAAACCTGCTAACGTAGAGGTGGCTGAGCGTATGAGGCTCTAATCACTTTTGGTGAGCTGCCATGTTGTCCATATTTTTATTCACTCTGTGATCAATAAGTTGAATACCGTGTGCCTGCTTTTATTAATTGGATCTATGTCAGCAGTAGGGCTTTTGTGATATATGCTTTTCACCTCACGATATATATATATGTATATATATATATATATTTATGATGGTCCTTGTGGCCCAACAGTTGAGTCGTGCTTTACTGCAATGCAAACAGTTAATTTGTAGTACTGCGTGCCTTTGTTTGGCTCAGTGTGATAATTGCAGTTTTTAATAAAGATGATTGTCATCTATATTGGTATATTGTGACAGCCTTAGTCCACCATTTGGTATCTTTGTTTTTCATTCATTTAGTTTACTATGGATGTGTTTTCTTAATGCTTATCACTATAATAAGCACTTTATGAAGTATTTCTTTATTTTCAGATGAATTTATATGGACCTTTGTTAAAATATGAACCCAGATTTTTTTATGATCCAATTTATCAAGAAAAGCCAACCCTATGTTATCTGTAATAGTAATTTAACCGCAAAGCTTTAGCTATATCCTGCATTTTTGGGAGTCATTATTTCCACACAAAAGCCTACGGCACAAAAAAAATGATATTTGGGGTTTTATTATACACTTGTCTGGTGCTAAACGTCACACCGTCACTGTTATAATGTGGTAAAAACGTCACCTCGACTTTCTCACATACAGTATCATGAGTACAGCTTAGCTGGCTGTGTGAAAAGCCAACAAAAACTCTCACATGCACACAAACACATTTTCACACACACAGGCACTCACACTGTAAACTGGACAGTGTCTCTCGTGTACTTGTGTACACAAACCAGAGAGGGTCACTCTGCCTCACTCACACACGAACACACCCTCTCTCTCCCTCTCGCATACACAGACATTTACAGAGAAGCTTGGCTGAGGCTCAGAGTTACTGCCCTCCTCTGGTCACATTCGGAATTGGACACTGTACACATATTTCCAAAATTTTATGTTACAGTAATTTATTCAGATGTGTCACTAACAAATGTGATTAAGAAAAAAAAATAACAATAATAGATATAGTATTTGCATTAGAAGGGACAGAAGTAGAATAAAAACCAAGCCTTTAGAAGCATTTTCTCTTTATTTTCTTAACTGGGATATGTTTTTCAACTAAGTGTTCCAGTTTTTTTAATTGCATCTGCATGTATTTAAAAACTTTTTAAATGTCTGCAATTTAAGTCCTGAACTCTTTAATGTTACTTTGGCATATTCAGAACATTTTTCTTTAAAGCTCAACAGACCAATTTTGCCACTGATGTGACTTTCTGATCCTCAAGTACTGCAAAATCACACAAACCAAGATGGAAAACTCCTGTCAGGATATTTTTCTCTGCTTAAAACTGAAAAGAAAAGATATTCAGCAAAGAGAAAGTCAGCTGTCCTTTCTTCAGAGAAGGCTATTACCAACCAGTGTTAATTTTGATGACTAAATATTTTTGTCATATTTTTCGACAACAACCTTTTTTCCCTTGACAAAGACTAGACTTTAACTAAAAAAAACAAGTGTACATTGACAAAAACTAAAACTTAATTAACTGACATTTTCGTCAACAGATAAAAACTAGACTAAAATGTTTGACAGAGACTAAATCCAATCAGACCTAATTTCGTCATGTAGAAAGTAGAGACAAGTTAGGAATATATCCAATCACAGCTACTTTGGTTGTGTGGAAAGGTTGGATGAGTTAAAAGGGACATCCAATCACAGCTGCCTTAGCTTCATGGTGGCGGGATCCAAGTGTAAAACATGACTTCTGAAATTTAAGGAAACATAAAAAATGCCTTCCACTTTACGCTTCATATTTTAGTTGACATATACAGTAGATTTCGTTGACTAAAATGTTGTGAAATTTCATCAACCAAAACTAGACTAAAATTAAAACAATTTAGATGACTAAATTATGACTAAAACTAAGATATTTTAGGCAAAAGACTAAAACTAAAACTAAATTAAAAAGTGCTGTTGAAATTAACACTGATACCAACAAACCAAAACTTCCTCACAGGTGCTTTAATAGTACATGGTCTAATTAAGAAGATGATAGCATAATTAGAAATAATGAAATGTGTACTTCAACATCCCACTCTTAATAAACGTAAGCTCCAGTTGGACCACAGTCATGACTGGGGGAAACAGACCAGTCCAACAATCCTCTACAGAGTCTTAAGCTGGGCATACTTGTGCGTCGGTGGCTTTGTCTGGTAGTTCACTCTACCAGCAATCAGAAGGTTGGATCCCAGCTACGGCTGTCACATGTTGATGTGTCCTCGGGCAAGACACTTAACCCTACTGCTGTGTCAGTGCATGCAAATTAGTATGAAAGGGGCAGATGTGTTAGCTTAAACTGATGGACAACTTCCATAGAAACTTGCACCATTAGTGAGTGAATGTGAGAGTGGATGGATGTAAATGGTTGGTTGTGACCAGCGGTGTTAAAGTGCTTTGAGTTGTCAGAAAAAGTGTTATGTAAGTTGAAGTCCATTTACTGTTAGCCAGTTTAATGCCAATAGTTTAGCAGTCACAGCTGAATGTTTGTTCACATAATACATCTGAACTATCCACAACACCTGACCATTGTGCGTGGTTATATACTAACACTGAACCATCAGATGGTTGGACCTGACCCAAAAAGTCCCATTGTAAAAGTAAAATTGAGACTGATTTTGACACAATTTTCACGGTATTCTCGGTTCATTGTTGGTCATAAGGTCTGTAGTGAACAAAGTTTATAAAACTTTTATGTTTAGTTCATAATGATATTCACAACAAATAAACCCAACTTTCTTGATTTCCTAACTTAAATGTAGTTGTGAAAGTAAAATGCTATTATCAAGCCATTATAGAACTGCAGAATGGCAGTTTGACCCTAAAACTGCCACCACTCTACCAATGTTTAAAGCCACATTGTCATCTCTTCTTTAAGAATTGCATGACTTGATCAAGTTGGTGCCCATAGCAGTGGCTATAGTGTATGTTGTATCATTTAGTAAAAAAACTACCAGAACTTATAGCATTAGGATCCATGGTAGGGCTGTCGTAATTTCCCAGTGTGGAAGATAACCATCATTTTTGAAAACTGTAATTATTATATTGAGCTAAAAATAGGACTGCTTGCCTCATGACCTGCTCAGCTTTCCATCTTCAGTGACCCAAACAGCAGTGGATAGAGAGATTTTTCTGACACAAGCAGCAGTGTGAAGCAAAACACACATGCACGGACACAGAACTACACAGCCTCATGTTTAGCACTGTGTGTATTTAAAGTGTGTTCTCTACTCTGAATGTTTGGTGTCTGTAAATGACAACAACAATAAGTAAGTGTTTACTCTGCAAAGCATCAATGTTCATCTTTAAGCCTTGACACAGATTATATGTTCAAAAATAGTTTGATGCAGATTGGCTTGATCCAGGGCTGGAGCCATTCATTACATGTCTGTTTTAACTGCTGTATCATCCACTTAGATGTGAATTAAAACCCATGTCTCGCTTGTTTAAGTCTGAAGTAATTCAAAGAAGCCGCTGAAAATTCCACAGGTCCACAAACTCTGTGGATCTATTTGAGACCTAGAATTTTTTTCCCAACATTTTCTCTAAGTATTAATTGTGAGGTGTAAATCCAGTTTGTGACAGCCCTAGTCCAAAGCCCCTTTTTGTTGTCCTTTTTTTTGTAGTTTATTAGCATCCTTCTAAACTCAAAATATGCTTCAAAAATAAAAATGGGGGAATTATCAGATGAATTTTAAGTAGCAAAATGAAACCTCTCATGTTTACCATGGACCTCAGGTATTTATTTGAAAAGGCATCCTAAAATTCCAATGATTTTGGGGGTTGTGAGCCTGATGTGCTGAAATGCTGACTCACCTCCCCGTTTTAGGACTCAGTCCTGCAGCACTGTCTTTGAGCTGTTTCTTGCAAACATGGACAAAAGCACTCTTGCAGTACAATATGTGCAACCCAAAAACTTCAAAAATCGACTGTCAACATGACAAATATTCTCTGCCAGCTGATTTTCTGTGTATATTTCGTGTTTTTTTACATTTCTTGATAAAAGGGAAGGGCATATCACATAGGTATGCTCTCTGTCATCAAGGAAATCTCCTATACAGAGAAAAAAAAACTCTGAAGTTAGTAACTCAGCTCTTGGCTCTGCTCTCACCATGTAAGTGAATGCAAATGCGTTCTTTCCATTTGGTACACTGTAACATGATAGACACATAATTATGCTTAAATTTGGCTCAACTTATGAACTAGTCATATAACTCAAAATTGTACTATCTTTTTTTAATCCCTTAAAGTTAATTTATAAGATATTTATGATCATATATTCCTACTTTCAACGGCTTAAAAATCTAATAACTAATTTAGCACATTAGTAAAAATATCATCAGTTAAGATTTTAAGGGTGCTCAGAAACCAGGCTTTAGACAATAATTTATTATGTAGAAATATTTCAGCCACCCCCCCAAAAAAACAACAACAGAAAACGAGCCTGTCCCTCCCACTCAAAGGCAACAAAACTACTTTACTCCTGCCCAATCAGCCTCTTCATGTCTCAGCGATAACCACACCCTCACAATCCTGAGAAATCATCTGATTTCTCTGACTTAGATTTATGGCATTTCTCTCTTATGTTTTCATGGAGGCGAGGCTTGAAGACACATTGAACTTTGACACTCTATCAACAGATAGTCATTGTCCATCACTGAAGTCCTGACCACCTTACCTCTCTCAGATAATTCTCCCTCATCAGTCGCACACACACACATGCCCCCAGAGCAGCGTGTTGGTGTGTGTGTCTGCTCTTGAGGGGCCCTGCCGTCCCTCATTTTCTGCCCGCCTGTCTCTTTAAGGTGCTGTTTGTTTACGCCGAGGCCGGGCTCAGTGAGACCTGTGCAGGCTCAGTGCTGGGCTCCTTTCATAGGGGCTCCATTTTGTTCTTAATAAAATGGCACTCAGTGGCCGGGGGACTGGCAGGCACCCAGCTCCCTGGGAAACCAAAGAATGCCGGCCTTCATTTAGCGACAAACAGCTACTGCCTGAGGAGGCTAGCTCTCCACTCTGCTCCTCAATGCTGCTGCAGCTCAGGCCTGTTTGTGTATGAGTGTGTGCGTGTCACTGTGGAATGGGGCCATGGAAGGAGTCAGGTATGGCAGCTCCTTACATAGCTTTTCTCTTGTTGACGTTTGCTCGCGCCATTCGCTCTTTTCAGGCCGGGCTTGTCTCCCTGTCCGCGTCCCCATCTTAAAAAACATGCAGCACCACTTCTCCTCGTCCCCGGCCTCGCTCGCCCCTCTCTCGCCTCATCACTCTCTGTGAATGGTGGGAACAGAGCGACCATTAAGATGCATATTTAGAAGGACTTACCCCCTCCTTCTCCTTCCATCTTCACAACACTCTCATAACACGCTCAAACATACACACACATGCACCCTCTGAAAGTCACTATTAGTGTCTGTCACCTGGGACACACTCATCAAAACACACACATACATAAACACACTAGCCCAGACTTAGGCAGCTCTTTGTTATTGGCTATCTGCGCTCATGCAGGGCTTTTTGCCATTCCACCATGCTCTCAAGTTTTGTAGTTGTTCCTTAATTTTAATTAATTAATTTATTTGATTAGGACAGTGCACATCAATCAACAATTTCACAATACACGTCACTGTATGCTGGAATTAGCACAATAGCTAAATTTCATCTGTTGTCCTAAGGCAGGTGATTACATAGAATGTAAAAAAACAAATTAAAATAACAACACATTTCACAAGACAGTAAACAGAAAACAAGATGGACATAATGGGTACACAACAAATAACTCACAATCTATCTAAAAACACTTCTTGTTACCATGTTATTTTCTGCCATTGAGTCCTGCCACTTTCCAAAAATATAAACAGAATCGAAGTGCTCAAAGAGCTCAAACCTCTGCCAAAGCGTTTCCAACATTGTCAGGCTGGTCACTGTCAAAAATGTGTTACAGTGCCCTATCTTGTATTGTTAGCAAATCTCTGTAAAAGATTCCTGGATCACAAACAAAATCTAATCACTTCTTCCTTGTGCCATCACCAACATTCCCTAAAAATCTCATCAAAATCCATGCATAACTTTTGAAGTTATATTGCTAACAGACAAACACCAGCAAAATATAACTTCCTTTGTGGAGGTTATAAATGATAAAAATCCCAAACTGAAAACAAAAAAAGTAATCAAGGCTGCACACTGACATACTGATAAATGACCCCCCTGAGTGACAGAAAAATTGTTATACCAGTACCAAAAGCTTTGTTTACATGCTTACTAAGCACGGCTTTTTGACATGCATACAATGTATCCATCCATTATCTTTATAGCTTGTTCCTTTGGAGGTTGCGGGACTTGATCCCAACTTTCACTGAGCAATAATTGACCTGATGAACAAGTTTATGGTTTGTGGGAGGAACTGTAGTACCCAGAGAAAACCCCCACATGCACAGTGAGAACACAGAAACCCCATGCAGAAAAGCCCTGACCAACCAAGTGAGTCAAACCAGCACTTCATAGGGGACGCACCCCTGCTTGAGCTAGGACATCAGAAGATTAAGGGGGCAACTAGAACTTCACATGGGGAGTGCGAGATCATACATTAACTACTAAAATAGTAAACAAGTAATATTGTCTTTCCAAGGATGGTTTACTGTCTACTTTAATATTATTCCTAGCTTTTTTTATTCTGCTGCCACTGGTACAGTAGAACATTAAAAGGCTTATGTTTTCAACGCATAAATGAGTTTATATTTCCTGTTTTGATTTGCTGCAACAAAGTGAGCTTTTTTGTTGTTGCAGATCAAAACTTAGCAATGTTTTTTGTTGTTGCGACCAAGAAACATTTTTAGTTTAGTTTTCAAAGCTGTGATCAAAATGATAATAACGACTCTTTACAAATTCTTGACTATATCTACTACTAGGGGTGTAATGATCCATCGATCTGGATCGATACATCAATTGGTTAAGCAATGATCCAATCAAATCGATGGAAACTCAAAACATCGATCAACATCGTCATCTTCAACGCCTTTATTTTGAAATTCTGACCGGATATTCGTTTCACCGCTTCCGCCCAATAGCGCCTCGTTCTTAAGTTTCAACTTTACAGGGCTCTCAAGTCTCACGCATTCAGCGTATGAGACGCGCACCTTTTTGCTCTCTCACACACCACACCCGATATTTCTCCTGCATTAAAATGTACTGTGTAGTGCCCACCGAGTAACACCGCTATATGCTAACACGTAGCAACACGCTCTTAGCATCACAGAGCTAAACGGGAGCTTGACATGTCAGCCAATCAGAAAATAGCACTGCTGTATTCAGGTACAGTCGATCTGACGGCAGAGGATGCATACTGCGCACACACTACAGGAGTAATCACACGAGTACAGTAAGTTATCTCATCATTTGATTTTGTAGCCCACTGATTATAAAAATTACTTATTGTATGAAAGGATAACAGTGAGAGCTTATTCTTATTCTTATATCCTCCACACCTACCATTAAACAGTGAAGCAAAGTCTAAAAACACCTGACTACTAATTAACCCAATTTTAATTTTAAACACGATTAGATCATACAGATGGTTATAATCCTCTATAACCTATCATACCCAAAGGTCAGCACATCGTTTCACATTTCAGTAATAAAACTGTCAAAACTTAGAAATTGCTTTGTATTTCTTTCTTGCTTTAGGTGAAATGTAGCTGATTGTGTTCAATGAGTACACAATATCATCTTAAATTGATCGAAGGTCCCTGAATCGTATCGAATCGAAATTGAATCGTGGCAGACTTTGTGATATCGGCAAATATCGTATCGTTGTCCAAAGAATCGATATCGTATCGTATCGTCATGAAACTGCTGATTTACACCCCTTTCTACTACATGGTCCTTCATTGCCATAGCATTACGACCTTCGACTGACCGAAGCTCCTTACATGCAAGCTCAAGGTAGTGACAATGCTGATGCTACCTATCCTACCTCAAGGCCTCTCACAGGCCCCCAAACCCAACTCAGCAAACAGCATTAACAGCTAGAACATCACTGGGGTCATCAGGTTAGGACGTCATGTCTCCAATGAGCCCCCATGACACCACTAAGAGGCTCTCCATATTCTAGTTTTATCTCACCTACCCTGCCTCATGGTCATTACAGCCAAACACAAAAGCACCTTAAACAGACCCAGGCCTGGTACATGCAAGCTCCAGGTAGTGCCATGCTGATACGGCCTTTCCTAGTCCATAATCACCCCTGTTAATCAGCTCAGTGACACACAACAGTATCCATTTGAAATATACCCTGATTTTTTTTACTGGGCAACCATTACTTTCCACCCTTACTGCTCAGCTTTTCCCTCTAGATCTGCATATCTAAGCTTTTTCCCTTTATAAGCATCCTCAACTGAATTCCTTAGAGAACTGTCAATTCTATAAAATAAACTATCTGCTGACTTGCAGACCATAACACTATGTCTGACCTTAGGTTTGTGCAAATGTTTTTTTCCCATGGAACGGCAAGTTTTCCCCCTAAATCTACTTTATTCCCCATGGCTAGCACCCACTGGGAAGCCTAAGACTTGCTCACTGAGATACTTACCCCCTGTATACTACAAACTGAATGACTACACTCTTTTTCTGACTGCCTCCTGAGTTTACCTGTCTTTGTCTGCTGCTAAACTTTTTTAAAAGCTTGTGGTGCTGCCGTGTGTAATGACCTTGTGCCAGACTAGTCTTGCTACTTGACAAAATGTGTCTCAAGGTAGCTGTCTTCATACAGCACCCAAATGGACATTAGGCATTTATGGTGCAATGTGTGGTGTGCTGGGGGGCAGCACATCCAAGAAGGACACATCCAGGCTGGACAAACTGATCAAGCGGGCTGGCTCTGTGGTTGGCATGAAGCTGGACTCTCTGGTGTCGGTGGCAGAGGGAAGAAAACTAGACAAACTGCTGGACATTATGGATGATGCCAGTCACCCTCTGCACAGCGTCATCAGCAGCCAGAGGAGCCTGTTTGACCCAAGACTGCTCCTTCCCAAGTGCAGGACAAAAAGACTGAGAAACTCTTTTGTCCCTCAGGCCATCAGTGTCACAGTTCCTGTCTCTCACTCCCCTTCTGTCACTGCTGCTGTGTTTTTCCACTCACCCTCCCTCTGCTCCACTCTACCTGCCAGCCACGCCCACCTCATCAGCTCAACTCCGCTCACCTGTCTACACAGCTGCAGCTCATTACAATCAAATCCTGTATATAAGCCTCACCAGAACTCTCACTCACTGCCAGATTGTTCTTCAGCATTATGCGAGACTTTCCAGCGTTCATTCCCTGCCTGATCTCCTGGTGCCGACTTTGCCTGTCCCTGACCAGCTCTTCTCGTCTGCCTCCCGGTAAACTCACCTGCCTTCTGTCCCCAACCTCGTGCTCTGCCTCAGCGTTTCTGGTATCTGCCTGCTCGTTTGGTTACGACTCCTCCGCCTGGCCTCGTTTATCCTTCTGCCTGCTCCCCAACGGTGCCTCCGCCTTCGCTGACTGATCTTCGGCTTACGACCCTGCTTCCTGTTCCTGACGACGAGTTTCAGTCTGCTCCCCAACGGTACTGCCGCCTTCGCTGACTGATCTTCGGCTTACGACCCCGCTTCCTGTTCCTGACAACGAGTTTCTGTCTGCGGCTCCTGATCTGTGGTGGTCGTCTGGTCATCGACAGGTTACGTCACTTCCTGCTTCAAAAGATCGGGTGAGTCAGAGCCCACTTCGCCTTTAAGACTCTGTGTGGCGGAAAGTGTGTGTGGCTGCGGTGTGGCCGAGAGGACAACGTCACCGGCTCCTGTTCCTGAGATCGCGGGTTCGATCCCCGCTCCCGACTCTACCTCTCCTGTTCCTGACAACAAGCTTCTGTCTGTGTATCCTGATCAGTAGTGCCGCCTGAAGTAGGCTGCTTCTCGTCAGAGCCCCAGAGACTGTGTCAGGCCTTGAGCCTGAAGAACGAACTGTATCCTGTGTATACTCTGCCTACTGCATACCTTGTTTGCTGTGGTGAAATTAAAGGTCATTACAAACTGTCCCTGAGCGCCTGAGTACTGCATTTGGGTCCTAAACACAATCGTTTCAGTACAATCTGGCCAGAAATGGACCCAGCAGACACCGCTACACCTCATTCTCGCCTAGCTTGGGTGGAGGGAATGCTCCAGCAGCATGAGGCTCAGTTAGCCTCCAACGCAGCAGAGGCCCATCAGTCAGCGACTGCTCTGGAACGAGCGCTAACCTCGCTAGCCGCCCAGGTACAACAGATGGCGGTCTCCATGACTCAGCACACCGCTCCTGCCACGGCGCCAGCCCCTCCTCCTCCGACCCCGGGGCCGTCATCTAGCACTGCATCTGAGCCCCGGGTGGGGGCGCCGGAGCGCTACGCCGGGGATCCAGAGGGTTGCAACCCTTTCCTGACAAACTGTTCAATTTTGTTTGCCCTACAACCCCATACCTTCGCCACTGAGGGAGCTAGAGTCGCCTTCGCCATCAACCACCTCACTGGTAGGGCACGTCTGTGGGGAACGGCTGAGTGGGAGAGAGGCACACCAGCCTGCGCCTCTTTCCAGGCATTCTCTGAGGAGCTTCGCAAGGTGTTCGGACCCGTTTCCCAGGGTCCTGATGCTTCAGGGGGACTCATGAGTCAGAGGCAGGGGGATCGAACAGTCTCTGACTACGCCATAGACTTCAGAACCCGGGCTCTTCTCAGTGACTGGAATGCTGCCGCCCAATGTGACGCCTTCCTCAACGGACTAGCTCCTTATGTGAAGGATGAGCTGGTCTCGTTCGACCTCCCCAGCTCCTTGGACGGACTCATTCAGCTGACCACGAGGCTAGACAGGCGGATTCAAGCGAGGAGGAGGGAACAACGACGCGAGGGAGGTGTGCACCGACTTCCTGTCCGTAAACGTGGGTTCCCAGCCACTCCTGCCCTCCCTTCTGAACCCATGCATGGGGGGGCGGAGCCCATGCAGGTGGGGCGGACCAGCCTAACACCGGAGGAGCGAGAGCGACAACGCCAGGGAAATCTCTGTCTTTACTGTGGCCAGGTCGGCCATTTTGTCTCCCGGTGTCCAGTAAAAGGGGAGGGCTCAGCAGTAAGAGGGGGCATTCTGCTGAGCCAGTTCCAGAACTCTGCCCCCAACCCAAGACCTCTGTTTCACGTCCAACTCCTGTTGGAGGGGGGGTCTCATACCCTCGCCACCTTCATCGACTCAGGGGCAGATGTCAACCTGATAGACGAGGAACTGGTCCGTCAGCTGGACATCGGTCGTAGTCCTCTCCCTCGCCCCATGCCGGCCAGCGCTCTGGATGGTCATCTCCTAGGGACCGTCACTCATCAAACCACCCCCATCTCGATGCTCCTGTCCGGCACACACCATGAAACCGTCCGGTTTCATATCCTGAGATCCCCCAACCTTCCCTTGATCCTCGGCTACCCTTGGCTCCGTCGTCATAACCCCCATATAGACTGGTCCACGGGGTCCATCTTGGGGTGGAGCCCCTCCTGTCAACAGATCTGCCTCAGGCCGGCAGTGGCCCCTACAACGTCTGCCAGCTCCTGTTCCACTTCTGACCTCTCCATGGTGCCTCCTGACTACCACGATTTCCGGGAGGTGTTCAGCAAGGCTAAGGCCACCTCTCTGCCCCCTCATCGGCCCTACGACTGCGCCATCGACCTCCTTCCTGGCTCTGTTCCCCCCAAGGGTCGCCTCTACTCCCTGTCCGCACCTGAAAGGGAGGCCATGGAGACCTACATCCGCGACGCCTTGGCCGCCGGAATCATCCGACCCTCCTCGTCCCCTGCGGGGGCAGGGTTCTTCTTCGTCGACAAGAAGGACGGCTCCCTGAGACCCTGCATCGACTACAGAGGGCTGAATGACATCACGGTAAAGAACCGCTATCCTCTCCCACTCATCGCTTCAGCTTTCGAGCTGCTCCAAGGGGCCACCATCTACACCAAGCTGGACCTTCGCAACGCCTATCATCTGGTTCGGATCCGCGAGGGCGATGAGTGGAAGACAGCCTTCAACACCCCCACTGGCCACTACGAATACCTGGTGATGCCTTTTGGGCTCACCAACGCCCCAGCCGTGTTCCAGGCCCTAATCAATGACGTTTTACGAGACATGCTCAACAAGTTCGTGTTCGTCTACCTAGATGATATCCTGATCTTCTCCCGGTCCAAGCAAGAGCACGTTCACCACGTCCAGACGGTGCTGCAACGCCTGTTAGAGAACTCTCTGTTTGTCAAGGCCGAGAAATGCGAGTTCCACGCCTCCTCTGTCTCTTTCCTGGGGTACATCATTGGCCGGGACCGCATGGAGATGGACCCTGCTAAGGTATCAGCCGTCACTTCCTGGCCCGTCCCGGAATCTCGCAAGCAGTTGCAACGCTTCCTGGGGTTCGCTAATTTCTATAGGAGGTTCATCCGGGGCTACAGCACGGTGGCAGCACCTCTCACCGCCCTCACCTCCTCCAAAGTCTTGTTCCGATGGACACCGGCTGCTGAGGAGGCGTTTCAGCACCTGAAGGGGCGATTCAGCTCAGCCCCCATTCTCCTAATCCCCGACCCCGAGAGACAGTTCGTAGTGGAGGTTGACGCTTCTGACGTGGGGGTGGGGGCCGTCCTCTCTCAGCGTTCTGCCAAGGACCAGAAACTACACCCCTGCGCCTTCTTCTCCAGGCGTCTGTCTCCGGCGGAGATGAATTACGACATCGGGAACCGGGAACTGTTGGCGGTGAAGCTGGCGCTGGAGGAGTGGCGCCACTGGTTGGAGGGAACCAAAACCCCCTTCCTCGTCTGGACCGATCACAAGAATCTGGAGTACATCCGCTCGGCCAAAAGACTGAACTCTCGTCAGGCCAGGTGGGCTCTGTTCTTCGCCAGATTCAGCTTCACCCTCTCCTATCGGCCAGGCTCCCGCAACGTAAAACCTGACGCCCTATCCCGACAGTTCATGGTCGGGGAGGAGGGTCCCTCCAGTCCAGATAACATCCTCCCCGCTTCCTGTCTGATAGCCGCTCTCACCTGGGAGGTGGAGGAGCGGGTTAGAGCGGCGTTGGAGGACCAGCCGGGGCCCAGCTCCTGCCCCCAAGACCACCTTTTCGTTCCTCAGGAGTTGAGGTCAGAGGTTCTGCAGTGGGCCCACAGCTCTCGACTCACCTGCCACCCTGGAATTCTACGTACTAAAGAGGTTCTGCAACGACGGTTCTGGTGGGCCACCCTGGATGAGGACACCAGGGACTTTGTGAACGCCTGCCCAGTCTGCAACCTAAACAAGGCTCCACGGCAGGCCCCTGCTGGCCACCTGCAACCCCTGCCTGTGCCTCATCGTCCATGGTCTCACATCTCTTTGGACTTTGTTACTGGGCTGCCACTGTCTGGAGTCAACACCACCATTCTGACAGTAGTGGACCGCTTTAGCAAGATGGCTCATTTCGTGCCCCTGTCCAAGCTCCCATCGGCTAAAGAGACTGCTGAGCTGGTTCTACAACATGTGTTCCGGCTCCACGGCCTCCCGTCCGACGTGGTCTCCGATCGAGGCCCCCAGTTCACCTCGGCCTTCTGGAGGGAATTCTGCCGCCTCCTGGGAGCCTCCACCAGCCTGTCTTCTGGATTTCATCCTCAGTCCAATGGTCAGTCCGAGAGGATAAATCAAGAGATGGAGACGGCGCTCCGCTGCATGGCCTCCAAGCACCCTGCCTCCTGGTCCACACAACTGCTGTGGGTGGAATATGCCCACAACACCCTCATCAGCTCCGCCACTGGACTTTCCCCTTTCCAGTGTGCTTATGGCTTCCAGCCTCCCCTGTTTCCTGCCCAAGAGAAGGAAACCGTCTGCCCATCAGTGGAGGCCTTCATCCGCCGCTGCCGCCGGACCTGGACACAGGCCAGGTCTGCACTTCTACGAGCCGCAGATCGCTATTCGACAGCCGCCAACCGTCGCCGCTCCCAGGCCCCCCCTTACCAAGTGGGACAGAAGGTGTGGCTGTCAACCCGGGATCTTCCTCTGAGGGTGGAATCGAGGAAGTTGGCCCCCAAGTTCATCGGTCCATTCCCCATCGAGAGGGTTGTAAACCCAGTGGCGGTTCGGCTCAAGCTGCCCCGCACCATGCGGATTCATCCCACCTTCCATGTCTCCAGGGTCAAGCCATTCCGAGAGAGTCCCTTGCAGCCTGCCTCCCAGCCGCCTCCACCTCCTCGCATCATTGACGGGGCCCCTGCTTACACGGTGCACCGCCTGCTACGCACTCGTCGTCGTGGGAGGGGCCTGCAATACCTCGTCGACTGGGAGGGGTACGGTCCGGAAGAGCGGTCATGGGTTCCAGCCCGTCAGATCCTGGATGCGCGACTCATTGAGGCTTTTCATCGTTTACACCCTGACCAGCCCTCTAACACCGTCTCGGCACGAAGGGGCCCCATCACCGACCCTCAGTCTCCTCCTGCATCTGGGGCATCGGTATCTGAGGAGGATGACTTGGGCTCAGCCTCTGAGGGGGACAGTTCTCCCTCTGTGGAAGAGGGCGCTGGGACAGAAGCCTCCGAAGAATTCTAGCCCTCCTCCAGGCCCCCTCCACCCACCCGGCTCCTCTGTGGCTGTTTGGGACGTCAGGAGCCGTCCCTTGAGGGGGGGGTTCTGTCACAGTTCCTGTCTCTCACTCCCCTTCTGTCACTGCTGCTGTGTTTTTCCACTCACCCTCCCTCTGCTCCACTCTACCTGCCAGCCACGCCCACCTCATCAGCTCAACTCCGCTCACCTGTCTACACAGCTGCAGCTCATTACAATCAAATCCTGTATATAAGCCTCACCAGAACTCTCACTCACTGCCAGATTGTTCTTCAGCATTATGCGAGACTTTCCAGCGTTCATTCCCTGCCTGATCTCCTGGTGCCGACTTTGCCTGTCCCTGACCAGCTCTTCTCGTCTGCCTCCCGGTAAACTCACCTGCCTTCTGTCCCCAACCTCGTGCTCTGCCTCAGCGTTTCTGGTATCTGCCTGCTCGTTTGGTTACGACTCCTCCGCCTGGCCTCGTTTATCCTTCTGCCTGCTCCCCAACGGTGCCTCCGCCTTCGCTGACTGATCTTCGGCTTACGACCCTGCTTCCTGTTCCTGACGACGAGTTTCAGTCTGCTCCCCAACGGTACTGCCGCCTTCGCTGACTGATCTTCGGCTTACGACCCCGCTTCCTGTTCCTGACAACGAGTTTCTGTCTGCGGCTCCTGATCTGTGGTGGTCGTCTGGTCATCGACAGGTTACGTCACTTCCTGCTTCAAAAGATCGGGTGAGTCAGAGCCCACTTCGCCTTTAAGACTCTGTGTGGCGGAAAGTGTGTGTGGCTGCGGTGTGGCCGAGAGGACAACGTCACCGGCTCCTGTTCCTGAGATCGCGGGTTCGATCCCCGCTCCCGACTCTACCTCTCCTGTTCCTGACAACAAGCTTCTGTCTGTGTATCCTGATCAGTAGTGCCGCCTGAAGTAGGCTGCTTCTCGTCAGAGCTCCAGAGACTGTGTCAGGCCTTGAGCCTGAAGAACGAACTGTATCCTGTGTATACTCTGCCTACTGCATACCTTGTTTGCTGTGGTGAAATTAAAGGTCATTACAAACTGTCCCTGAGCGCCTGAGTACTGCATTTGGGTCCTAAACACAATCGTTTCAATCAGACTGTACAACTCCTCACTTGGGGGGAGAAGGAGTAACAGGAAGCCTGAGGATGGGAAGGAGCAGTAGCCAGCCAGTAGCCATATTTTTATTTATATTTATATTTTAATTTATATCTATCTTCTTTATATATATTTTATCTGCCGTATAGTGCTGCTGCTAGAATCTTAATTTCCCTGAGCGAGTCTTCCATAAAGTTCTGTCTAATCTAATCTAATCTAATCTAATCTAATCTAATCTAATTTAGGACTATTAAAAAGGTTTATGTACGTGTTACGAACCAAAAAACTGAACCAAAACACACGTCTTATTACCTCCACCATGGAGGTTATGTTTTCGCCAGGGTCTGTTTGTTTGCTTGTTTGTTTGTTTGTTTGTCTGTTAGCGAGATAACGCAAAAACTACTGCATGGACTTACATGAAAATTATACCAGAGGTGTGGTTTGGTCCAAGGACGAAGCCATTACATTTTGGTGGTGACACCATATTTGTCTGGATGCAAAAAAATCCCCAAATTTACGAAAAAATCCCATAACTTAACATTGGGCTGTATTATAAAAAAAATCATATCTCTGATGTCACTCGATGAATTCACTTCGATATTTACAGAATAATATATGCAATATAACTCTATCCAATATAACTCTATCATCACGGTCAGTTTCATCTGGATCCAATCTAGATTGACATCACAAAAAACATTGAAGTTTATAATGGCAAATCCCATTCATTTCTCCTCGGCTGCAGTGAGGGTTTTGCCCCCTTTACGTCATTATGGGAATTGTAGTTTATTTGCAAACTCACGTCAACATTTTTCAAGCCTATGTCACTACATTACCCAGCTTCCCTTGCAGTGCCAGCGGAGGAGTTCTCCACATGGACAGACATGAGCGGAGACTCTGCCGTCATATCGGAGTGTGTGGTGATCCAGAATTGTATTTTGGCGGAGGTCTGTGCTCTCCGAGTGCTTTTGTAGTTGAATCTACAACTCTTGGAAACTTAGAGCATGTTCATGGATGGTACCCAAGCCTAGATACAGTTGTAAGATCAGCAACACAGAACCCAGCAATGAGTACGTTTGTGTTGTATTTTGAAATTACCAGACACTTTGTGCATCCTGTTTCAAATTGATGCCAATTCAGGGTTCCCACGTGTCCTGGAAAACCTGGAAAACCTGGAAAATGATTGACCAATTTTCCAGTCATGGAAAACATATGGAAAATGAGGAAAAAACTAAAATGTCCTGGAAAAGCTTGAATTGTCCTGGAAAATTATTTATCTTCCTTCTACTTTGTTAATGAACAAAAATCAAACATAGGAAATGAAGTTAAAATGTATTTGGTAACTAGTGCACACTTAGCCATAAAATATGAGTAGATAAAATAATATAAGTTAAGGAATAAAATATAAAAACTCAAAACAATGGCGATGAAAAGAAATAATAAAAATGGCAAAATTAAATTTAGGCTACTTAAACAGTAAATCAGCATAATCTATATAAAAAAGCAGAGTAAATAACATTAAAAATAAGTATAAACCATACATTTATAATAGTAAGACACTACATAAAAGCCAGACTAAAAAAGATAGCTAGCAGACAATGTTCATGCCCGAGAGTTAGAAATAAATAATGTCCTGGAAAAGTTCTGGAAAACTCCTGGAAAATGACTTCTAGAAAAGAGTGGGAACCCTGCAATTGATGCAGAGATGGACTATGTGAAAACTGCGGGTTAAAAAACTGCCATATTTTGAAACAGTTTCAACCCCTTAACCTGAGATGTCACATTTGAATGTGTGTCCTCAAGGTAGTCTCACAGTAGAACCACCTGTGCTCTATTATTTTCCAAACAAATGAAAGTAGATGCCAGGAAAAATATCGAGCTGTGCACTGAAGTGGATGATCCAGAGATGATATTCAGTAAACAGGAATGAAAACAAAAACAAGAGAAATGGAAAATGATTGCATTGCATTGATTCTCTGTGTAGATGAAAGACGAGGATAGAAAAAAATAAAGAGGGAAACATAAATGAGCGTGAAGTGAGTAAAGGGTGGTGAAAGAGCAGATAATAGACTCATGAGGGCCCAGAGAGTAGACGCAAAATGACAGGAGGAGAGAGACGAGGGAGCAGAGAAGGAGACGAGGGGAGCGCACTCCGTTTTGTCTGTCGTCTCCTCCTAATGGGACACATGTGAGAGGCCTTGGAAACAATGAGTCACCCCGATTGGGACTGTCGCCACTATCGGGCCCGGGCAGGCTCACTCTGTGCTAGAAGATTATGTCGGTGCTTGTCACTTAGCCACTGAGTTTTTTCTCTGGTGTGAATTTTCACTTTTTTCCCTCCCTCATTTGCTTCATTTGCAGCAGTGCTCTGGTGTCGGGTGGTGAGCCAGATGGATGGGTTTTTGGATGCAGGAGTGTAATGTAGTGAAATGTCTGCATGCCCCTTATACACCTCAACACATACACTGATAAACAACAAAAACAGTGTGTCAAGCTCTTTGCTAACATACTTCGATATTTCTGTATGATTACTTTCCTCGTAAATGTTCTACAAGAAACACAGAATGGAGCCTTAAAATTAAAGTGATACTGCAATTAAAATTCGTACCACAACATAAAACTTGTAAGTCTTTCAGATAACCACAGCTACATAGCGTGCATTATTTCTCATGTAGACTTGCCCCTTCTGACCTCCGCACGCAGCCGCCTATTTCTTGGCTTACACTACTCTCAATATTCATTTCAGAGCTCTTCTCATCAGCATTAAATGTTGATAGGTCAAAAAACCAACATCAAAAGTCCCACCCCTTCTTGATTTTGACTGATCCGTTACAGAGATGTGAGACTGAGGAGTGCAGCGTTGTTCTAAAAGTTGAACTGTAGTTCAACTGAGAGAGTTGGGAGCTCAGTGACTAATACCAGCTGACTCTTACTGCTGAGCACTGAAACTGTTGGACTATGTTGGTTTCCATGAGTGGCTGCAGCACAAAAAATGGCTGCCCTTAAACCACATTTATACATCTATGAATTCATCGATCCATCTGTTCAATTATCCAGTCACTGAAATATCTACTATCTCTCTTTTCAATCAATAAAGGCATACGATGCCCCCCCCTCCAAAAAAAACAAAAACTTAAAGGGGACACATTATGCAAAAATCACTTTTTGAAGGCTTTTGAACACATTTTTGGGTATTTGGTCTTCCTCTTGTGAGAGTAGACAACAAAACCTGTATTTAACAGGCTGCATAAATGTGAACTCATGGTATTTGGTGAGTTGTTGAGTCTGTGGATATTCCGTTACGTGACAAGCATTTTCATTTGCATAAGCCTGCCTCCCCGGCTTGAGATATTTCTGTGCAAAGTGCCGCCATATTGTTTACATTCTAAGCGAGAGTTCGGCGTACACCATGTCTAGACCCAAAACCTATCACTGCTCGGTTGTTGGCTGTAAACAGCCACATATATCTTCACGTATAGGCCTCGGAGGACCAAAGGGCTCAGTGGATTAATTTTATTTTTGAAGGGAATGAGCCTGCTACAGTCGGCTAAAACCTCTGTATGTGTGCCAGTCACTTCACGTCCGACTGCTTCTTCAACTTCAGTCAGTTCAACACAGGACTGGCAACTAGACTTTTCCTGAACCAACAATCTGTCGCTAAACCTGATGATGGAAATGTGAGTATTTTAATACCATGTGGTATTTATTTTGCTCATTGCTACGAGCTAATGCTAACAGCAGGGGGAAGTGAACCAGAGGTAACTGCACAACATGTTCGTCAATGTTCACGTTACTTGATGAAAGTCTGAAGGATAAACTTTTATCTATGAACACTCTTACATTAGTCAAGAGAAGTTTATCAGTTGGCTGAATATAATCAGTCCTTTACCCACCCTAATATCCCCCCATTTCTGCTAACGTTAGCCCTGGAAGGTAGGCTAAGTCACGGCTGCGTCCCACTGCAGCGACTAGGTTAGCATGTTGTGCGTTAGCCTGTAATGTTTGGGGGAAACGAGCTTCGCTGTTATCTGGTAACCGACATGAATTTGTGGTTGTGTGTTCAGGACTGTAGCGGCAGCGCGCTCCGCTTCGCTCGAGATATGCTGCAGGTCTGTCGTGAAGTGCCTTATATGTTCCTCTGTTGGCCGCAGCTCTGCTCTGGCTCATTAGCATATTAAGGCAACCGCCCTCAAAACCAGCCGTTCTGAGCAGAGCGGTTATGTGAGCGTGGAAAGAATGCAGCTGTGCTTTATTCATAGTCTTTTTGGACCAAAGCATTTGACTAACATTTTATGAAGACATCAAGGATCCATGTTAAATTGCAGAAAAGGAGCAAAATATGTGGGACCTTTAAATAAATAGATCTTGATAATGATCATCAAATATGTCTCAAGTTGACATTACAGTATATTTATGCATTCATAGAAGGCTGTTTTCAGAAACTTCACTTTTTAACAGGATTATTTTCAAAAATGAAGGAAAACTTCTATTTTTAAAGCTACCCGCCTTTGTGTGGACGTAATGTCAATCTCCAGGAGAATGGAGGGGCCTGCACAGCTGAACATTTTCTGATAGGTCAAGCACTGGCAGAGTTTTTCCGACACTATGTCTCTTTGACAACCTGTAGTCAGAGCCAGCTTCTCCTAACCAGTACCCCACATTTTATATGCTCTGTGGTCTATCTATCAGCCCATCCATGCACACATTACCATCCATTGTTAATCCAAACAATCAAGCATGAATCAGTTTTTAAAAACGCAACTATTTTGTCATTATTTCAAACGCATGAGCTAGTTTTAGACAAATTATTGTCTAACTAATGGCAGTTCTTCCCGTACACCACAATAAGTCTCTCATTTGTTAGCATTTTTTTCTTTTTTCCACCTCTCCTATCCTTTCTTTGTCTTTCTGTCTGTTGATCTGCTTGTCTTAATGCTCTGTTCTCAGTATATTTCCCTCTTTATCAAATTCCATGGTCCTTGGAAGAGTTATATCCACCAAGAAGTCTGATTTTACAAGAGGTTGCTACCTTTTAGAGGACAGATTGCCTTCGAAATTGTGTTGCCCTGGCCTGCTATTCATACAGATGATATTCATGATGATTCATATGAGGATGTTACTCTTAATTTGTCCTATTAAAATATAATTGATTAGTTTAAGAAAAGAAACCTAAACTCTTGACAATATCACAGTAGCTAAGTACTCCACCTGCTATTCCCTTAATCCCTGGTGAAGCTGCATTGTTCTTTGGCGTCGTAGGAGAGATACTCTGACCATGACCTCATCACAGTGGACGCTGACAAGTTGCCAGCAGTGCTTGTGTGTGTGCACATGTATGTGTGTCTATGTAGAAGTTAAAGAGAGGTGGAGTAGGTTAAGGATGCTTGTAAAGGCCTAGTATGGAGTTATCAGTCCCTCCTATTTCAGCTGCTGCACTACTTTATTGTAAACCTGTGTATCATTATCTTATTTACACACTTGCGCAGACAAACACACTCGGTTCATCCTTATTACATTTTCCCCATATTTGATTAAGCATCAGTGACATTTTAAAGGTTGCTTCCAAAAGGGCAGCCAGACCTGAGTTTTACACATTTCCCATGCAGTTATAATTAATTTACTGTTAGCAAATGTGAGCCAAAGCAAGAATCAATTGCAGTAACTGATCAGAAGGCCAGAAGCTTGTACATATGTGAAGGTGAAACAATCAAAAAGCGAGTCTCAGTGCACTGATGGTGGCCTTTTTTTTTCCACGGGGCCAATTAGAGGGGAGATTTCCCGACAGATTGCTGCAGCTCGTCTGTGTCTGGGGCCGTGCTTTGGTTTGATCCCATGAAATTAGCCTGAAACAATAGAGGCTGAGGCCATCCACCCTGCCTCTGTGAGCAATCCACCAGTTCTCTCTGTCTTTGCCTCCACTGCATTTTCTCTTGTGGCTTGTTTCTCCGTCTCTGATGTGTTGTTGGTGTTCTAACTTCATGTTTTTATTTCTTTATTTTCAGTTTTCACTCTCATCTTCCTCTGATGTCTTGAGCGAGAGATTTTTATTCATCAGCCAAAAGCATGCTTGCAATAAACGGAGCTCAGTGTGTGATCTGTTTTCTTGAGGTTACAGGAGTGAAAACATAGTAGATCTCACTTTGACTTGGTAATGCACAGAAGCTAGAGAAATTTTTAAAGAGGTAAATATTAATGCAGCCTAGATCTTTGTTTAATTATACGATTGCCGATCCAAATCAATGCTTATTCAATCTGAACCTTGTGATTTATATGCTGTGTCTGCAGCTAAGAGAATAACTGTGTGCATGGTGAAGTGTAATGACATTGAGAATTAAGAAAATCTGCATACTAAATTTATTTACTCAAGTTACATTTTTGTTTGTTTATTGAGTGTTGACTTGAAAGATTTCATTGCCATCCTTCACTTAAAACAGCCTTAAATCCCCCAGTCTTTTAGTAAGTCCTGCTGGTGTAACGGTCGCTTTCACGCAAAAGTTTGGTGGACACAGCTCAGTTCAGCAGTAAAGTTGCAATATTGTGTCATTTTTGACTTGCTTTGCTTTGCTTTCACACTGCACTTTGTCAGGATGACAAAAGCCTGTCAAATGATGGGTAATATAGCCACCCACCACTTGTTGGGGCTGTAGCTGTGGTCTTTGTTCCTGCCATTGCAGCCCATAAGTCCTAGAAATGCGCAACTAGCTTCGAGTAATAGCTTTGTTTCAATTAAAGCAGTTTGGAAGTTTTCTGTGCCATAAAAACAAAGCTGGGTTGGTGGCATTTGAATACTGACTGGAGTAATGTGTAACCATTCCACGCAGAATTATAGACGTCAACCTGTTAAGAGGATTGGAAATTGGCTATGCTAGCAATGCTAAAGTTAGCCACACACTGCTTGATATTATTAGTGAATGCAACGTTAGCTTGCTTCCTGTTGTGATAGTCGGCCAAATCCAAGGCGCAATTCACTACTTTTTGGTTAGCTTGCTTTGTTTGGTACAGGTTCAAACCATCACAAAAGGAATTCTGGTCCACTTAGAAGTGAACCCAGACCCCCTGTTTTCTAGCTGACCAGAATTAGTTTCTCTGGTCTACGCCTGACTTCACGTGAGCTTTTCCACAACTTCATATCAACTGAACTTTACAAAAAAAGCAAAGCAGAGTTCATTTGGTCTCTACCAGCTGCAGAAGCACTTTGATTAGCTTTGGCTAGCATTTTTTCATTTAATAAAGAACAAATAGCAACAAAAAATGTTTTTTGCTTTAAAAGGTATTTTTGCTCAACTCCTGAGAGGTTTTGGCTAGAGATTACTTATGAATTGGCTCACATTTTATATTTTACACCGCCGCAGTAGAGTCCACCTGCTTCAACATATCCTGGTGAAACATCCTGAATACTATATAGCGAACTGTCTACCTGGTGCGTCAGGTTAAATTAGTTGTCTTCAGTGTAAGATACTTGTTTCACCACTTAGCTCGAACACTGGGAGTCAATGGGTATAGCTAGCTATTCTTAAATGCAAATGGCCTGCAAATGTAAGAATGGCTCGCAAACGAACGGCTCACTCACAACTGTGAATCGGTTCTCATCGTTCACTTAAAAGAGCTGTTCAAAAGACTTGACTCGTTTGTGAACGTCACATCTCGTGGAAGTAGTTAACAAAAAAAGCCTCTGTTTAAGAGTAGAAGAAGATAAAACGATGACAGTAGTAGATAACATAACGCTGTACAACATGAGTCACAACAGGCACACACACAGGAACGTTTAGAGTTACTGAAGATTTTGTCAGATGACTGTAGGCAGAGGCATGCTAACACTTCCCATTGACTTCCAGTTTTTGAGCTAAGCTAATTAGTGGTGGGCGAGCTTTAGCCGCACAGACTAAATAATGGTGTCTCCCTGCTTGTCATGGATTCGGGAGTGAGGCAAGACATGAAAACAACAAAGATGTTGTTGTATCCCTTAAAATTCACAGGCAAATTTACTGCTGCTCACTCCTGTGATCTTTGCCATCAAATGTAAAGTGGTCTTTGGACTTGATCTCTGCGGTTTTGATGTTGACTTCCTCTCATCTTGGCATTACATTAAAATTACAGATTTTTAGTATTATCTAAATTCTGCTTTCCTTATGCATGTTGTGTTGTTCATTTCAGAGCCTGGTGTCAAAATCCAATAGCAGAAGGCCTTCAAGCACCAAACAGGAAGCTCATACTAGTAAACATGTCAGTGAAGGGACATACAGCTCTGTATGAAAACAGGACGCAGCTAACGGTATATTTCAGGGAAAGATGACTATTTTCAGTTGTTTGTCATGGACTCAGGACTGAGGCAAGACACGAAAAGAAAAAAAAACGTTGCCGTATCAGAATAACTCTTACTTCATACTGAGGATTGTCCAATCATCCTCTAGGTGTGTTTTTAACAAGTTCTGCCCTACCCAAACACTCTCGATGGTTTGTCTCTCAGACAGACTAATGAACTATATCCTACATAGTACGTATTGAGTTGTCAGCTGGTCAGTTTATCTTTGTGTGAGAATGTGTGAAAAAGCTCAGGCAAAATTATTGTTTTCAAGAAACAGCAATGTACTGACATGTTTTGTATTTTTTCTTTTTGTGGGAAACGTGGGGTGCCGATAGCTGAACAGAGTCAACCAGAAGGCACTATTATTTCCATCAGTAGAATGACTCAGAGACCGTGGTCATGGTTCATGCAGAATCATCCTGTTAGTGGCACTTAAAATATGTCATAGACAAAACTCATTAAAGATACAGTGGTGTTACAGCTCCAAAAGTGACCATATCAAATAGAGACAGATTTTTTTCTTTCTTAAGTATTTTCAAGCAGAATTTTAAAAGTATTATTTATACAGGTCTTGAGTGAATATCTAATCTAATACCTATCTAATATCTAACAAAAAGGAGACATATAACTTGCCTAGAAACTGACCTTAATAAATGGCAAAATATATTGCAAAGGGAAATGATACTACAATATCATTTAAATTATATGTGGCTTTAAACATCTATCATGTTAGTGGCTTTTGACATAAGATAATGTCTGTATAATATCTAAAGAATCAGACAGGTAGAATCAGAGTAGCATTTTCTGTTGCATGGTAAAGGCGGAAAACATACTTTTAATAGAGTTTCAAAGATGGTTCTTCAAAGATGTTGTAGCCTGTGTTTTTTGATGTATGTTCAAGAAAAATAACTCTATAAAGTGAAATAAAATCCATTGTATGGGTGTGTGTGTTTGTTTTAAACATCATGTTTGTTTGGGGGGGATTGCGTGCTATAAATGGCCTGAAAACACTTTTCACCTGATGACTCTCAGTGTTGTTAAATTCCTCGGCTTTATAGATTTTAGCACGACTGCCAAACCTTTAAAGCTGCTCTAATGACCAACGTATTTACGTGTGTGCTGGACAATCACTTCAAAACACACACACACACACACATTAGCACACCTGTATTTACTTATACATGCTTCACTCTCTCTCTCCACACTCACACATGTCCTCATTATATTTCCTTCACACTATTGCTCAGCCTTCCAAATCAGACGCACCTCGGCATCAAAGGAGTTCATACACATAAACACATTAAACACACTCTCTCTCTCGTGCCCTTCCCTTTGTTTTCCTCTTATCTCTTTCTCTGCCAAGGGCTTTTCTAGAAGATCAGACTAACAGCAGATACCTGTGTCCATTAGGGCTTTGCAGTCACTCAGCAGCAGTATTGATACAGGAGAGCAGGCAATGGGACACGCTTGTCGCTCAGTGGCAGCCTCAGGGAGCACTGCCTGCATCTTGACAGATATCTCTCCCCTAATGTCCCCCAAGAGAGGCTGATCTGCGCCCCTTGGTGACAGATGCAAAGAGGGACACAAGAGGGACATGGGAGGGGAGACTCAAGAAAGATTGTTCTATAAATTCAACATGATCAGACACTTTGTAAGTCTTTGTGAGCGTAAGAAGGATTTATGACCATTAGTTGACCCCAAACTCTGTTTAGTCTCGGATGAACAGTTTTACTTAAAAAAATACTTTTTCACAAGACTGCACAAGTTTAGCTAAAAGGTTGATCTAGCTTTTCATCCTTGAGAATTCAGATCACTCTTCTTTTACAAAGGGTCAAAGTTAGGGTTAGCTAAAACTATTCCACTCAAACAAACATCCCAAAATATATTTTTGTCTGCTTTTCAAAGTCGAACTCACTGAAGATTTGTGAAGTTACATGTACTGTAGGTACCCGCACAGAAACTCACACTCACTCACATGTGCATATCAATCCTACAACTATTTAAATTAGAGTATGTGTAGTGCAGATGGAAGACCATGGTCATGAACTAAAAGACAGATGAAAAATATATTTATGATATGTGTTTCTGGACAATTATTTTAATTAGTTAAAATTAAGAAGTCATTAAAATGTTTTTAAGGTGAGAACAATTTTAAGTGATGAGGATAATCAAATAGACAATTACATATTGAATGATCAAATACAAAAAGAGGTTATTGAAAGTTAATCAACATATCTATAAATAAAAAATGAAATTGATGGAAATAACATAAAATAAATGAATAAAATAAATGTAAAAATATGGTACTGTAATTTAACAACCATAACATGCATATTTTTGCTCTTAAATAAGGTCTAATTTGTGTATTATACATGAGTACAAGCAAAATAGTTACCATATTTCGTCTCGCCAACATCGCAATTGCAACACATTGGACACAAAATGCTGGAATATTCTCTTTCTCTGTGAAAACACATGCAAACACAGGGCGCTGCCATCTTGTAAGCAAGGGGACGCAAACTAGCTGTGATTGGCCGAAGACACTGGTATGTTGATAGCTGCTCTCTGATTGGTCGGTACACTACGACTGACCATGCTTGGGCAGAAATCGAGTAATTGTGTATGTGTGAAGCAAAAGGTGTTTCCGCATCCGTTTAAGAGAGACAATCGTGTACAGCATTTGATGAGAAAATACTGAAATTTCATTGATTAAAACTGAATAAAGGTAATTTTTGAGTTGTCTGAGAGAGTAAGGTTTGGGCAAAATCTGGGTGTTACATTGGAGTACAGTGTTTTTCCAGGCAAAAATCATGAAAGTATGGGGTGCGTGTTATAATCGAGGGCGTTTTTTAATCGAGTAATTACGGTAATAATTATCATATTAATTAAATAACGATTGAAATAATGACACAAGTAAATAATTTAAAATAGATTGAAAAATAAATGTATTCATGTCATATAACAGTTTATAAGATATATAATAGAATGTTATATAATATGTTATATATGTTTAACAGATAATCAAATAGTCAATTAAAAACACATTTGAATGAATGATCACAAAATAGATAATAAGATATAAATCAATTAGTCATGAAATAAAAAATGAAAAATTAATGTAACATAATTAATAGTGATAATAACTGAAATGACAGTAGCAATAATAAATAAATAAATAAATGAACAAATAAGTACAACAAAAGATTAAATAAATTAATAAATAAGTTAAAAGATACTCTAAAAATAATGACAACAGTATTAACCAAATAATAGTATTGTCTTTAATATTATAGACATGTAAGAAAATAAATAAATTCCACAAACAAATGAAGTAATTTATCTAATAATAGATAGTTAACCATATATAGGTAAATTTTCACCAACAGCCCAGAATAGAAAACCCATAGTTGTGTTTTTTTTTTTTTTCTGTGTAGCCTCTCTCTCCTTTTTAAGTTTACGTAGAATATCAAGCGAAACAGATTTAAAGTGTCGTCATTCACTGTCCAGGAGACATTTCACTTCATCCACACTTTAAATCATCATGTGAAAACTGGGTATGTTCAACCAAGTAAGACAGACAAGCTTCTATTTTTTACAACACAAAGGACAAGTTTTCTTATGAACATTCATCTTGAGACAAAGTATGAGCATTCAGCTCATCAATCACCAAAACAATTAATGTGATCAATGGGAGCCCTTTTAGACACAGCACTGGCCCATGGTGGTCTGAATGATTTGGTTAGAACGCTTGTCCTGATTGGAACTATGCAATCTGGTGTCTATTCTAGTAGTTTTGGCTTGCTGAAAGTTTGTTGCGTGACTAATGTTGGATTGTTTTGCATGCCTAGAACACCTACAAATCCATCTTCATCTCAAATATTTAGGTTTGTTAGTCTGACTTCATGCATTTCGACAAAGACATAATTCAGCTGGACTAACATGTTTAAAATATTCTTTAAAAATGAATTTACTCTCACCTGTTGAATAGTTCAGCTGGTCAGTGCAATGCTCAGGCTGTATCTTTGAGTAAAACTCGCCTTTTCCTGCCTCAGTGTGACCTGAGTGTCTGGTTGAGGTTTTCAGAGCATATTTTATCAACATTTGTGGAACCATCGTTTTAGTATTCTGTGTGATTGTGTGTCGATGTGGCTTAAGAGGCAGGATGAAGACAGCAAAGGAGGTGACTTTTCACATCAACATTACAGCTTCCTGCCACAAGTCAAAAACACCCCAGTGATATTTCTTGTTGCATTTAATGACAATTGAACAGGATGCAACACCAATCTGAACAAAAAGAATAGCTGAAGACTCTTTGCCCCCCTTGTGCCCTAATTTGCTGGCTGACTGCAGAAAGACAACACTGTCTCTTTAATGTGGGGAGGGTCAGAGGTCTCTGTATTGCATTTGTAAGGTCAGTGGTTGAGGTCACGCTCAGCTCTGGGCCTTCCTGCTGCAGACAGCTGGGTCATGCCACCTACATAGAGTCCAATTATCCCTGGCAGCTAATAACATGCTCAGCTCGTTCCATCACACAGAGCACAACATTCCCCGTTATTCAGTGAACGAGCTACCGTGTGCATACTTGTATCTCTTTAAACACACATGCATGAAGACACTCAGGACTATGTCGGGTCTGTAAGACTAACTGACATCCCATGAGGGAGACAGACAAAACAGACCTCGAAACAAATCAAAGAAAAACAAAAAGACCTCAGGGGAAAGTGGAAACTAAAGTAAACATTCAACAATACAGCTCTATAGTATCTCTCTCTTACATAACCAAAAGAACTAACATTTATTATCGTGTTTTTTCAAAATTGGAGTTTTTATGCCTGCATATTTGTCCACATGGGTTAAAAGGACCCATCGATTATTTGACCAAATTTGAATTTGGCTCATGCTCTTACTCTGCTTTTGTTTTCTTTCTGTGGATCGTGCCCGCTGAGACCCTGAGAGTGTATATGAGACATTCTGCCTTCACAATAGTAATCCACTCTGCAATAATTAGCCCACATTCATGGTACTTCATCTATCACTTTTGGTTAAAAAAGTAAATAACACTGATTATTGTAAATTCAAGATGGCCGCCATCTTTAATAAAACGTTTTCGGAATCAGAATCAGAAATACTTTATTAATCCCCAAGGGGAAATTTGGTTGTTTCAGTTGCTCCTATACACAGTAGAGCAGTAGGAAATATCAAACAAAGACATTAAAATAGATGACCGTAGAATTTAAAAAAATAAAATGAAATGAAGGCTTGAAAAGAAAAATAAAAATTAAGTAGGCAGGTTACAACATGAAGTAATCTTTAAGCGATATCATCTTCCTTATGAAGGAAAAAATAAGTGAATTAAGTAGAAGTGAGACTATAAACAAGGCCAAGGAATTTACACTATTAACATTAACTATATTTACAATATGAATATAAATATGACAGCCCTGTTTGTCCAAAAGCAAGTTTGACAGTAAGGTACAGTTTGACAATAAGGATATTGCACTGGGTATTATGTTTGCATATTTACAAATATCAGAGGTGTAAATCAGTGAAAAATGTTTTTCCTCCAGGACCTTACGGAGCAGTGATAGGCACAAGACCCCTTTAAATTTCATGATCAAAAATTGAAGGCACATAGGCAAATACACAATTTCCCTGGCAGAATCTTGGCTGGTCCATGACAGGAAAGTGCTAATACCTGCCAGCTAGAGATGTGACGCTGACAAAAGAGTCGAGTCTTTTGCACGGCTCTTTTAAGTGAACAATGAGAACCGATTCGCGGTTGTGAGTGAGCCGTTCATCGCAATCCATTCAAAATGCCCCACACTGCTTTCCTGTGTCATCTGTGTTTCCCCCCGTGAGCCTGAGTTGCCCACAGCACGCTGCCTTTATGTGAATGACCAATGACATCTCAGGGTTTCAATTGCTAAACACATGCGCATTGCACAGCTGACTTCAGGAAGGAGATAGAAGTGAGCGCTGCCCGACTCCACTAAAGACATTTGCTGCTGTATTATCAGGGAGAATGAGGAGGAGAGAAAGTAGTGAGCACCCCCTATATCTGCTATATCAGCAGATATCGACCGAAGAAAAACACCCACAAAATGAGCCAGATTCAGAAATGTAGCATTTGCATTTCTCTGGGGATGAAAGGCAAGGTAAAGCTCAGTGCAACATTTGTTAAAAAAAAAAAAAAAAAAAGAAAAAAACAAAACAAAACATATCTTTCTATCTGGGTCAGCAAATAATCTACACTGCCAACTGAAAACTCGGCACCTGACGACAGTATAAGTGTCAGATGTCTGACAAGAACAGACTGACTCCGGCACTGTTGAGAGTGACGTCTCTGTCAGTCCCTCCACCTCCACTGAATCTGCTCGTTCTGCCTCCGCACCACAATTCTTCTGTCGTCAGCACCAGCATCACCTGACGCTCCCTACAGATGTGACATTCACGAACAAGCAAGTCTTTTAAAATGCTTGAAGAGAAGGGCTGCTCAAGATCCGGCTCCCTTGAAACAGCCTCAAGTATCGTCTCTACTGCCCACCTTCTGGCTGTACTGAGATCCTTACAATGAAGTGATAAACATGTAACCCTTACTACTTATATTTTACCAGATATATACTGTAAATAGATTAGATTAGCATGGAAAATGCCACTATGTACAGAAATTAAAAACAAAAACAGTTTGGCTGATAATTGGCTGGTGGCTGGTAACTGGTTGGAACTCGACTAAGAGGGGAAAATTGAAGTGTGTGTCATAAGACTTCTATCTTTATGGAGTAGAAATATATGAATCATGAACTTAAGTAGCATACATGATCTGAGGGTTGTTAACAATGGTCAGAGGAAAGAAAGTATGACCGGTGATTATTTAGAGTCTTACAACTAGTTTTTAAAAAAAACACCTTCGAGTGACCTTTTGACCTTCCAAGAACCACTGAGTACATTTGCAGGAAGAGCCTGAATTCTTACCACGATCTTAAATCTGGCTGTGAGAACCAAAGCAGCAATTCATTTTATTTTTATTACCTCCAATGTATTCCAGTCTTAAAAAAACACATTTTGAGGTAGATTATATTCATTTATTGCAGGTATCATAGGGAGTGATGCACATACTGTACATCAGTGAGCTGATGTTTCAGAAACAATACTAGAAGCTGATCTATAAGAGACATGGATAACTTTCTTTTAAAAAGGTCACTGGGTGAGCTTTGCAAACTTTTCATGGTGAAGCTTTGTAGGACCTTACATTGTTTCATTCTAGAGACATAAAGTAGTTTCCTGATAAGCATTATAATGTAGAGCAGTTGAAAAATTTGAAATCTTAAACACAGCATCTGTTTTAGAACTGAAACGCTCCAGTTAAGTGTGGAATATTCAGCATGAAGTCTTCAGAATGATTTGCCAAACCACAAAATTAGCAGGCAGACCAATGTCTGCTTGTCTGCTTTGGCCTTTACATGGTACACATGCTGTGAATTGGAGAATCATGGACACATTGAGGTTGAAATCAGCTGTACCACCATACAGACATGTAAGAAAAAAAAGCATAATGCTGGAGAGACAGAGAGGAGATATTTTGAGGTGTATCCTGGCTGTCTGGCTCTGCCTAATGCCCTCTTCAGTGAGGTGGAATGGCACATAAGCTCCCATTAATACAGGAATGAGTTGAATTTAGCTCCGTCTGCCTGCACGGCTGGCCTGGACAGCCCCCCTGGCTTTCCATGAAGTGTGGGGCGCAACACTTACTGAAAAGCTCTACGCTGCGCTCCGGCATGCCACACCCTCCTGACACCCCCAGCGCTCTCCTTTGTTCTCTAACTATAGCCGCAGCCGTGCCAAGGCCCCCCGACTTAAATATTCCACTATAAAACAAGTGATAATGAACATGAAAAGCACCAAGTGCTGGTAGTTGACTGAGCCGCTAAGCACATGCAGCCGTGTGCACACACGTACGCAGTCAGTTACATGTCCATGCATACACGTGTATACATTAAAGGTATATGCACGTACTCATGCATCACAGGTGCAGAGATACTCATAGGCAATGTTAACGCACTCTGCATGTTCACTCTTTGTGTCAAAACAAAAGGGAGAGTGTGGAGAGAGGGGATGAGAGGTGTAGAGACCTGGGAGTGGAAAATGATTGATCTGTTTTAAGGATCCTATAAATCCACCAGCTGATGTGGGTATAAATGGGAGTGCGCATGTCTTTCCTACCTGGCAACCCATCTGAGCATCACAACAGGGATATTTATACAGTCCATCCTGCCGTAAGACCTTGACAAACCCCTCACATGTCTGGAATGAACATGGAAATTAGCATATATCTTTTCCTGACATATGTCCCATCATGGCGTGCTCTGTGAATTGTTATGAGGCGTGTTGTTGGTAAAGCTGATGTGCTGAATCATGAATGTTACTATTATTGTCTGTGTGGAGGAGTGTGAGTGTTGCTATTGATGAGTTCTGAGGGCTGTTACAGTAAACTGTATGTAACTGACTGTGGAGCTTCTGTACCCAGAAAGGCTCCATGTAAAGCTGGTCTGTCCATGGAGCTCCCTGGAGTGCCCAGGCAGCCAGGCACCTTTGACCAAGACTAGGCCCCCTTAGGCACACACATGCACACACACACACACACTCCTCTCTGTGGGCCCCCCACTCTCCCCGGGGTGAGATGAGCCCACCAAGGCCCCTCCTGGAGCTGCAACCCTGGATATCCACCCCTCTTACTGACCGCTTCACGCAGACGTGGCCGAAAGCCAGGGGACGCCACCGTCTGGATCAGGAGGGTTGAGGGCAGTGGAAGATATGCGAGTGCAAGTGTGCACGTGCCTGTAGAGCTGTGCATGTGTGAGTGTGTTTTTTGCGTGTGCAGAAGGAGGGGGTATATCCCCAGACACACGTTGCTCAGTTTTTTGGAAAGTCTCCGGCCCACCCAAGAGGAAAGAGTAGGAGGAGGAGGTGGTGGGGGGGAGGGGACCGAGGCCTTGGGGGGAACAAAGCCTTATTTCAAACTTGCCGAAAACAGGGGTCTTTATGCTGTGATGCTGGGGCCCCCCTCCTATGTAGGGAGATGTTATCGCAAAGATGCAATATCCACCTCGGCATAGGGCTGGGGGGGGCGGCTGCATAGGCCTCCAGTGTTACACTAAGTACCCCGGGGCACTGGCCTCGCTAATGAAGTCTCCCTTGGCTGCTGCTACCCACTACTGTACCCTCCTTTGTCTTTCACACGGGGATCTCGTGCTCTATTTGTCTGTCTGCCTCTCTGTCAGCCTGCACGGCTGCATGCTAACAACAGCTGCGTGTGTGAGACCACTGATGGTACTTTGTCTGCTTTGATAGTTTGTTTATGCAGCTTATTGTCACTCTGTTTTGTTCTGGCATTATGGAGTTTGTTTGTTTTGTCTGCTGTGTTAAAATGCCACATGATCCTTTTCTTTGAGTTTGCTCTTCTCTCAGCTGATCTGCACGCCTGTCCCCATGACTCGCTTTGAAGTACCTTCCTGATTTACTGTCCGGCTGTCTCTTTTAGTCCTTTTGACTTTGAAGCATTGGGTTATCTAACCCCGAGAGCTCCCACTTAAACTCACTGCCACTTTTCTGAATGTGGCCTCAAGTTGCATTTAAAGACATTACACCGTGGTCTTCAGGGAATCCACAAGTGGGAAAAGGGGAAATTTGATTTTGAGCGATGGGGATCGGGAGAAAAGCACAATTAAAGTGGACGCCCTGCATTCCTGTGTGGAGCCAGTGGCCTGGGGATAGGATTGCTCCATTTTCCTGACAGCTTGGAAATCCAACCAGTCCGTCGCTTGATCCTAGCCTCAGCTTGCAACCTGAAATTTAGAAATTGAATATGAAATTAATGTAAGGGCGAAACTGAGGAAGATGACAAAGAGGATCTTGGGAAACCAGTTGACATCCTGGTTTTCTACCCAAGACACATGATAAATTGTGACTTTTTGGACACCATACTCTACAGTATGACTCAAGAAGGCTCTGCCATCTTTAAAATATGTACTGTTCATTCAGACCATCTTTTTTCAGCCTGTGTTTTATACAGACATCATACAGGATGGATTCCACAGCCTCCTGTTGCTGCTGCTAAGCTGTCACAGGTCTGTGAATCCACCAATCATTCAAGGGGTGTGGCACCCTTTTGAGGCACCATGCATAGAGAGCATTGCCCAGCCCCCAGAGAGCCAAAGTGGAAAGTTTGCTTTAGCACCCGCTGGGTTAGAAGATGAAAGAGCTTTGGGATGACATGGGTGTATGGTTGGGGGATGATGGGGGAAGCGACAAGCACGAGGGTGTGTGTGTGTGTGTGGAGGGTGGGCTTACATCTCTTTATCCCGTCTGGCGTGCTGTGGCTGGGCTCGACTGCATCAGCTGTCCACTTTTCTCCGGCTGCCAGTCGCTGTGCAGCCCAAAGCTGGCCTGTCTGCTCATGGATTACCTGGGCGAACGAGTGTACCCCTTCATCCCTCTTCTGCTTTGAATGCACAGCTTGCCCCACCCGCTTGAAAGCCCTCACCTGAGCACCCCTGCATGGCCCTGGGCGTGCAGTTATAAAAAGATGAAGGGGTCGAGCTTTAGGGCATTGGCTGGGGCTTGTGGCGGACTGCTGTAGCTGTGTTTATGGGGGCTAGCCGGGATTAGTTGGTGGCTGGTGGTTATTGATTCAATTTGAGATGCTTTTTAATCTGCAAGCCGCCTAAGGCCGGCGCACATGCTAGCCTCCTCCAATGTGCCCTAATCCCTGCTGGTTATAAAAGGAATATGCCTTTGGTGGCCGAGGAGATGCTCTGAATGCCTGCGCTGCAGCAGAGGAGGAATCTGTCATGTGTGTGTTTGGTTGAGCCGGCACTGGGATCAGGGGGGCTCGGCATGTTGGCTGCAGGTTTTAGCCGGTGCTGAGAGCTAGAGTAGAGAATGAGTCGGCGTACTTTTGGTATGCACTCACAGTTTGCACTGTTGGTGGTATACATGTTTCAAGCTTCAACACAAAGACCTGTTTTAGCAAGACCTAGTGAGCCCTGATCCAAATTTTGACCTCAAGCTTGACTGAAGATGACGTTACTTTTGGTAAACAAAGTAAAAAGTTAGCTGCATACAGTCAAAAAGAGATTTCTAGCTTTACAGAACTTAGCCCAAAAATGTTTGTATGTCATGTTATGGATCCTCACTTCTGATTATTAGCTGATGCTGAGGCCATACCACCCCAGTGTGACAAAAAAATACTGTTAATTAAAATAACACAGATTCAGTGATACCCAGTTTACCTTTTGGAAAAAAAAACAAGTTAAAGTATTAATTGCCCATTGACCCTAATTTACCACAACAATTTAAGCAATGTTTGATATTGACAACAGCAAGATACAGCCCTAAATATATCAACATGCCAACACTTACAGTAGTATTGGCATTGGTATCTACATAGGAATGTGTTTTGATATTTTTTGTGAACAGTACTGGCATTTAATTTAGAATGGATATTGATATCAGAATTGGTTGCATTATTGGTATACTAATGGAATAGGTATTGGAGTTTTCGCTGAATATGTAGTACTTTGATAAAGGTATTGGTGTAACTGATGGTATTGGCACTGGTTTGGTTATTTGTATTGAATTTATATATAAATTGGTATAGGAACTGATATGTACATTGTGTACCGCTACATTGGTTTTGATGAACAGTTGAATCTAGACTGGTGTCAGCATTGATATCTATGTATTGGTGTTTTTAATCATATTGGTAATGCATCAACTGAATAATGTGGCCTTATTGATATGGTTACTGGCATCCATGGTGTCTGGAATGGAATGACTACCAGTGTCGTTAGTGCTTTCTATATTGGTATGGATAATATTATTATGTCGATAAAGATGCCAAAACAATACCAAAGTCCATACTAATACTGATCAATATTGGTAATGGAATTGATATCTCCATGAGCTTGTATTTGCTTGTATTGGAAAAAAATCAATTAATTCAGGAGAAGACATCTGGGATTATATTCTAAGGCTGCATTTCCCAGCCCTAGTATCTGCATTGGTATCAACACTGGCATTCAGCATTGGTATCTGTGTTTTTTTATAAATCAGTATTAGTATTTGTATCATGGTGTTAAATGGTGTCTGTGATAAGTAGTGGTATTGCTATACTCGTATCGATGTTATTATCGCTGCAGGTATCTGTGGTATGGACACTGGTGTAGAATATCGTTATATTACTTGGTGGAAATTAACCATATGTTGCAGTTTGTGTCAGAAGAGTTATAATTAGTTACAATCCACAATGAATTATGTGAAAATACAGACCAAAAACAAATCATGCAGTTTTTCATTTGAATAGCTAAAATATTGCCATTCATTAAGTAGCAAGGTGTCTTAACTCTACAAACTTTGATTGTCATGTTACACAGTGCCTCTGGTTAATAGGCTTGTAAAAAAAATGATAGGTGTTGAAGTCGTAGAATCCATCAGGCACAGTGACAAACCTGATTTGTATCAATAACGTTAAGGGTACTAATACATGTAGTGAGGAGATATACATTGATATTGGTATCTGCATCTGCAATTGGTATTATTACTGGTATCTTTATAAGTATCTTTCCCAGTATTGGTATATATCTAATGTAGGGATGCACGATATTGGATTTTTGCCGATATCCGATATGCCGATATTTTTTTGATTCATCATCGCTGATACCGATACCGATATTTCAGGTCAAGCTCTGTATGTCACAAAAATGGACTTGTTTCTTTCTGTGTTACAGTATATTATCACATGAACAGATGTAAAACCAAGAAAAAAAGCATGTAACTCTTGCAAAAATGAAACCCTCGATATTTAAATGTACCCATGCAGTGATGAGAAGGTGCATCAATATTGAACATTTGTATAATTTGCCGATATTCCAGCCGATATACGGCCGATATGTGTGGCTGATATATTGGCTGTAAATATCTGTAATATTGGCTGTAATATTGTGCATCCCTAATCTAATGTGTATGAGTACTGGTATCCATGATACCTACAATGCAATGGATATTGGTATCATGGCTGGGATCTATTGTATCGATTGTATTGTTATCTTTATTGGTATGGGTATTGGTTACAGCATTAATGTCAATCTAAAATGGTATTGGGAACTGCATCCATATTAGATATTAGTATCTGCACTTTTATGCATATTTGAGTCTCTACTGGTGACAGCACTTGTGTCAATATCACTGCAGATATCAATACTAGTATTGGTATCAGAATTTATAATGGTGCAGATCTACAGTGTTGGCCCAAATACACATAGCCATGTTTATTTTGGAATTGGTATTGATCTCTACACTGGTGTAGATCTGTGTGGTTATTGGTATCTTCATTGCCTGTTGACGCACCAGTAGTGGTTTCTGTACTGGTTTATAGCTGTGGGTATTGGTGTAGCCGTTCTTTGGTAAGGGTATTGATATTGGTAATAGTGTATTTTTTGGTATCTGTATTGATATCTGAATTGGCAGGGGTATTGATTTCTGTCTTAGGATCTTATTGGTATGGATTGCTTTACAGGGATCTGCAGTGTCAGAACTGTAAAATGCAGTGATACTAATATTTAACAACTCTTTTTATTGCAAAAGAAGAAATAGTGTTATACTGTTTTTTTTTCTAGTTGACAAAAACTGGATAATCAGAACAAAGGACAGAAATAAGTGACATGCAGCAGAGCATGGTGAAAGGCGGGCCCACGGGTTAATGAGTGGTCCAGCAGAGGCCAATGGATGATGAAAGAGTGATTCAGCTCTCTCCCCCCTTTCCCCCATCCTCGTGTGTTTATTCTGATATTGTCATTTGTCATTGGTGGTGGGCCTGTTTTCTTTCTGTACTGCAACAGCCAGCTCCAAATCATGCACAGACAGATGGAAGGGCCAGCAACTCAAATAGAGATGGGATGGGAGGGAGAGGGGGGCAGAACCAAGGCCAGCATCCCACGTTTGATGTCTCTCCCCTGGGCCTCATCCGCTCCGTCACACCCCCTCTGGTTGGTGCTGACAGATGGAACTTCGAGACACGGACCCACTGGGGACGGTGACACAGAAGTATGAAACAGAAGGAGGGATGAGTGTGAAAGATGAATGGCTTGATGAATGGAAGTTGATGTATGAAACAATATGAAAGGCAACAGCATCTCAACATTTCAGCCTTTCATCATGCATGATGCATGACTCAAATTTCGTGTACCTCTGTGGGCATCGTGTTAATCGATAACACATTTGCACTTATAGAAGAAGCCGTCAGGAAAGAATGTCACTGAACTCAAAGGCTCCCTGTCCCGGTCACGGGGTATTACAGTGTTAGTGTTGCACTTCTGGTCACCTATTAGAATTGACCGACAGTTATAATGCACTGATGTAAGCTGAAGCAATGACTCTGGACTGGTTGGTTGGAATTCTTAAGTGGGTCATGGATCTGTTTTCTGTGGGTTGCAAATGGGTGCCAGGGAACAACTTGGGCAAAAAAGTTTATGATATTTGGAAGTCGTACAGCAACACACCCCGCATTTTTCAGCCCTGTTTAAACCAAATGATCAAGTAAATCTCGGTTGTTATGCTTCCATGCCAGCAACAGCCAAAGCTGGAGGCACTATATTTTTGGTTTGTTCCGCCTTTGGTATGTAAGTCCCTGTGTACATTTGTGCCAACTCTTGTAAGCGTTTCATTTCAAAAACACTTCAAGGGATTTTCTTTAACCTTTAGGTAGAGAAAGAGAGATTGAAATAGAGATAGAAGAAAATGAAGAGGGGAGAAAATAGGTGATGGCGATGTACAAAGTGCATCACTGTTATCCTGTTGCTCTGCCAGCTGTTGTCTGATACTGTTCTCAACAAAGATGGTATCAGGCGTGAGAGGACTCACTCTACAGAAAATCAACTTTAAAAAACATGTAATTTCTACACATTACACAGAAACGTGGCTATAATTGTTGCATCCATTTAGGGCAAAGGTTAAAGTCACAGAACCACATGGCCATCCTGTGCATCTGAAAGCCAATATCTTATCATTCATTCAAGGGATTTTCTTCAAACTTGCCACACATTTCCACAATGCTTCCAAGTTTGATCATTTAGAATTTCAAGATCATAGCACGAAGGTCAAGGTCATGGAGCCTTATGTCCATCCTCTGCTTGGGGAGCCCAAGATTTTAGGGATTTTCATCTAACTTTGCAGATTTGTTAACTAATACTCACTAAGAGGATCTGATTATATTTATGTCATTGTTCAAAAGTCAAGGTTGAAGGACCCGATGGTCATTTTTTAAAAAATTTTGAACATCTTAAAAATGACAAAAAATTATAAATATAAATATATATACATCAGAAGACAAAACAGAGAGATACGGCAGATCAAGATCAGTACAGAGTTTTGACAATGAGTCCTCCTTGTTTATGTTTGAAAGGGGTGTAGGATGAAGTACATAACTTATCTAGTCTTTCCCCTTTTTTCCGAAAATGAACTCAATAATTCAAGCCTCAGGTATTTAAGAAATCACCAAATATTACAGCTTGATACAGCTAACAGCAAAACTGTAACAGAAAATCTAAACATTAACCACAGTAAAAATAAATCTAATTTGATGTACAGACTGTTTCAAGGCACACCTTTATCTTTTACTTAATAGATAAGTAAAGTCTGGTATTTTTGAATGTACTGTATATTTGAACTTACCTATTGTTGTACGTGTTTTCATTTTTTTGGTGCAGCTGTTCCACAGTAAACTTCTTTTGTTGATATGCAGTGTAGTCTCATATTAATCCCGACTGCTTGTTTTTTGAACATGTGTAAAACTCTGAGATTACACTCTCCCTAAGATGGACAAAAAACTGAATACTGTCATCCTATGCTTGTCAACACAATGTTTGTGCTTTGTACAAATCTCCCCTTACATATATGACCATAAAAGGTTGTCAAGGGCATTGATCAAAGGTCAAGGTCATTAAGCCTCATAGCCTTTGTCTGTCAGCACTACTTGTGAATGTGATATCACAAAAATGCTCAAAGGGATTTTCATCAAACTTTGTATTCTTTATTTTTTTTCACAACAACAACATGTTGGGCAGCACGGTGGCGCAGCATGTAGTGCACATGCCTCACAGCAAGAAGGTCGCCGGTTTGATCCCGGGTCAGGCAGGGCCTTTCTGTGTGAAGTTTGCATGTTCTTCCCGTGCATGTGTGGGTTCTCTCCGGGCACTCTGGCTTCTTCCCACAGACCAAAAACATGCTCATTAGGTTGATTGTCCTTAGGTATGAGTGTGAGCGTGAATGCTTGTCTGTCTCTCTTTGTGGCCCTGCGATTGACTGGCGACTGGTTCAGGGTGTACCTCGCCTCTTGCCCAATGGCAGCTGGGATAGGCTCCAGCTCCCCCTGTGACCCCGAAAGGGATAAGCGGTAAAGAAAATGAATGAATGAACAATATGTTAAAATAAGTACATTTTGGAGGTCATATGTCAAAATTCAAGCTCATTGAAAAAAAAAAAAAAATCAGCGGATTTCTGACCAAAAGATGAAAAAATTTGATTCTGAAGATTAGAGGGCAAAGGTCATCATGTATGATTTTTACACAATGCTTGTAAACATATATATATTTTTTTTAAAAATACTATTTTCCACAATGTCTCCTCTGATTTAGCATGGACTGATTTTAAGGCAAAGATCATTAAGCCTCATCCCTTTCCTTTAAGATGTCTTTGAATCCCAGTACCACTAAAACCACTTCAGCCCCTCTTGACCCACCGCTGTTCTTTTTTTCTGTGCTGCTTGTATATCTTAGGGAGACCTTTAACGCCAGAGGTTTGCTCTAGTTTCCTTGAGATATTGACTTATCTTAATTTATTGGAATAACAGTTTTGATATTCCTATATGTTATTTTCTCAAAATTTATTTAAGAATAAATAGGAATTATTGTAAATGATTAGAAAAAATGTGATTAATTAAAATTTCTCCATCTAGGTTCTTTCAGGGGGTCTGTAATAATGCCCTCTTGAAACTTGTTTGCTTTGTCAGTTTTGTCTGTTTATCTGTACATTTCATTCCATTTAATTTGCAAACTGCAACATTTTTGTTGAAAAATTAGGGTGGTTTAACATTTATTTAAAAAAAAAAATAGCTTGATTTCTCATTTCAAAACTGGTGGTGGATTATAAGGCTAAGAACCACCAACTTAAAGTGGTGAAAAATGTGTCATAGTATAAAGAATCACCTGTTTCTTTATGCATTGCCATGCTATGATGAACCACTCATGTCTTACGCAAGCCCATTTACTTCAGCTATTTCCAGGAGTCAAAGGTTTTTGGTTGATGCAGGCTGCTGTGTTTTCCTTTTTTAACTGAACATTTCTTCAGGTTACCACTAGAGGCTGACAAACAGCTGTGACCTGCCACAGCTCACTGAAGCTCTGACGACTGTCCTGCACTACCACTCAAATTAAAACAAACACTTAACACATGCTGATATTTGATATACACACCAATACAAGGAAACCACTCAGCAGTTTCAAGTAGGATGTAATGAGGAGGATTGAAATGTGTTTTTTTAATATGACATAACTTACAACCTGCATTGATGTTTGTCTTAGAATGGTGACCTTGGAGTCTTTCATTTTGTCCAAGGTCATAATTGTTAAGAATAATTTGTAAAGGGGGTAAATACAATAATTAATCTGAGAATTTTGCTGTTTAATGTTAATTATTTATTTTATTACAGTTGAAAAGATATAAAACTGAGCAGTCCGATGGTCGATAACATTTTAAAGAAGTATGACATATTGGTCAGTCTGTAAGTCTGAGTGTCCATGCATCGTCCATGTTCCTCCTCCCTGAACAGGCAGAGGTCGTGCATTCTGTCATTCAGGACAAAGCAGGAAAATAATGAGTAAATGGAGGAGTATAGTGGTATTTAAACAAGGCCAGCAAGAAGGAAAAAAAGGTGCACAATATGGTGGCCTTGAGGTGCATGAACCCTCATTTAAGGAAACACGACAACAAATATCACAATTACAAATTCAAAAAGTACAAAAACATACAAAGTGTTTAAAGAAAAAAGAAAGCACTTAACATTTAGAAGAAAACACAACAAATACCAAAAAAATCTTAGCAAATAAGAAAGCATAATGGCAAATTAAAAAACACAACAAAAGACCACACCACAAATGACATAAAGAAACACACAACAAGAATTTAACAAAACAACACGACAAAGAACCAAGTGAAGGGAAAGGAATAACCCAAATTAACTAAAAACAAAAAGGCAATAATGAAAAAACTACAACCACAAATGAAAAATACAAAAATAACTTGAAATACAACTGCAATTGGGAATCACCATGACTTTAAAAGAAGCGAGTTACAAATATAACAAATCAAAACAAAACACATATTTTGATGTTTTAATTTCTTAAAATCTTTCTTTGTGGTTTTTGATTTGTTGTTGTGTTTTTTTTTGTTTTGTCAGTTTTGTCATTATGTATTTTGTTTATTTAAGTGTTTTGTCATTTTCTTGTGTTTTTGATCAAGTAATTCTTTATTTATTTTCTGTAAAGCATTTCTTTGATTTTTAAAAAATTCTTATTTATTTTTTAATATGTTTTATATATTTTTATATGTCTTTTTTATTTTTTTGGTAAGTTTTTCCAGATAATCTTGTGGCTTTTGATTAGTTGCTATAGCTTTAATTTTTATTGTTTTGTGTTTTTTAATGTCTTAGTGTTTTTTTATTTTACTTTATTTTATTTTTTATTTGTTGTAGTGTGTTTTGATTTGTCGTCCTGTTTTCTTTAGTTATATTCTGTTTTTTAACGCTTTCCACTCTGTGTCCAGTTACGGTCAGAGAAAGAGCTCTCTTTTGACCTTGCTTTTAGGTTGGTCTATCCATCATATGTTGATGTAATTTAGAATTATTTACAGAGTGTTCTTCTAATACCCCGCAAAACAATAATATCATAATCTCATGAGTATTTAAATGGTAAGATTTAAGGCTGCCTGATTTTTAAAGAAAAAACAATAAAACTTTTCATTCTTAGTACCTGACAGAAGATGAAATTGAATCCATTCACTTTCTTCTTTCCATTCATGCCTGTGCTGCCAAGAAAGTACCAGCATCACCCGTATGAATGGATAATTGTTGTTGTGTCTACCTCTAGCCCAATATGGAATTTGAGAAGCTGGATGCAGTGCAGGGAACAGTGGCAGTGCCAACCATCTGGGGCTTTCACCTGCCACCCTGCCCATGAGCCAAGACAGAGACCTGGATGTTAAAGGCTTTGGGTACTGGGGCCAGTTTCCTGGAACAATTAATCCAAGCTCAGTTCCAGCTATGAGGCTGCAGAATTCTGCTTTTTGTTTGCCCTGTGGCGTACGTGTCAGGCCTACAAGGGATATATAACACAGAAGAAATCAACATTTTCCTGTTTTAGCTTTTAGTAAGTGTGCTTGTGCATCCAATTCCTATTTTTAACAGATCAGATGCACTTAAATTAACCATTTCCGTCTCTTACTTTGGCTTTTAGAGGCTTTTGTAATCTCAATTTCAACACAAGATGAAATACCTGAAATATCTCCTCCGCCAGTCAAACCACTTAAATTATTTTTAAAAATCTATTATCGGCAAGCCTACTTATTATTAATTCTTGTACTTGTCACTGCATCAAACTTTTAAGCGACTTGTCAGACAGTAAACCCACCCGCCACCAGACAATTGTCTCTGTTCAGTGTCAGGTGAATATGCTCAACTGATGGGTTGAGTTTACAAAAATAACAGAGACTGAAATAACATATACTGACTGTCATCTGTCCTGCATGTCCCACTCTGACTCTGCCACCATGTCTTTCTGTGGCATTTGACTCTTCACTGAAATGGCTTGTCTTTGTGTCATTTGACTTGAATTTCCTGAGGATGTGTTCAGACTGATGTTTCTCTTGTTTTTAGTCCATAAAGATTACACAAACTGTAGTTAATGAAGCTGCTTTAAATACTGTTTTCCACATTAGTGTCACCACTTAAGTCCAGCCTAAATTATTTTGACAATAAAAAAAAACAATAACTCCATCAAATTCTGCTTATTAAAGGTAATTATACTGCTAAAAACAAGTAGGAACTGTAATTTTGTCTGATTATTTCTCCCATTAAATAATACCAGTTGGTATTATATATCATTGGAAAGCCTGATTAGTCACTTTTACAACAAGGTACAACTTGTGAGGATTGTGCGTTTGTGGAATGAGCAGCACAGCTAGACATGTGGGAAGTGTCCCAACAAAATGTACCAAAATCCCCTGCAAATGGAGCTGGTGTTCTGGTAAGCGGAGTGGCAGCATTATTTGTCCGCCCAGGCACCATTTCCAAATTTTGGACCAAGTTCCATGAGGCTGGTGAGGCTGGAAGACAACACCCCAAGGAGACCAGTTCCTCATCCTTGGCTCAGGGAGGAACTGTAGGCTTTCTTCCAGGGGAAGAGGGGCTTCTGGCACATTTTTTTAGGGTAATACCCACACGTTTAGCTTATTACTCATTCCACAAAGGCACGAGCCCTACAAGTTGTACCTTGTTGTAAAGGTGACTAATCAGTCTTTTCAATAATATAAAATACAATGCCAATTGGTATTATAAAAAGATAGAAATAATCAATTGAAATAACATAAACTATTTTAAGGCGTACAGTTAGAGTGCAATAGATACACTGTGTTTACTGTGTTTTCTCTCCTTCTGTAGGTGCATTTACATTTAAATATAACAATGATCGTCCTTGTTAACGGTCAAGCTTTAGTTGCTTTTACATTAGCCTTTAAAGGTCACATGTTTTGCATAAAAAACTCTTTTTTTCTTTTACAATTTTTATGCAAAAATCTGTGACTTCAGCCTGCCCTGAGACCCCAGGCATGACATGAGAAAAAGCCTTCCTCATCCTCTGTTGCTTGCTCTACCTTTCAGAAAATTTGTCCTTGAACAGGCTGTTTGCAGATATTCCCCTAATGATGTCATTAGGGGAATATGGCACCTCCGCTATGGAAGACACTCTCTGAGTTTTCAGCCCACAGGCAGCCCCTCCAGCCACAGAAAACACCCAAGTACAGCAGTGGCAGGCTGAAGCCACATTTAGTTGTTGTGGGGGGACTTTGTCAGACTCAGTTCATGAGGATTAACTCTAAAACAGCATGTTTAGAGCAGGGATGAAACAGAGGGGTTTTTAAGGAATGCCACAATCTAAGAAATGAGTGCTTTTTGAAGCAAGAAACTTCGGAAATATGTTCTGGGGACGTCTGGGACATGTGTGATCTTGTTATAAAAGCGTAGACTATAGGACTGTTAAGGACATTTCATCCTAAAACCGAGAAACTACAGCTAATAACTGCAAGCTTTGAATGTTTCAGTACAAGACATGATATTGTGCTGCCAATTAAAGTGAATTAGCTGGTCAAAACCTCTGTGGTAGATTTTGAAATCCAATCAAACCAAATAATTTCCAGGCCTGGTTATTAATCCTGTGTACAAACTAGAGCTTAAAGATTTTTCATTTTTAGATCGAAATCGCAATTTCAGAAAACGCAATCATGAGATCGCCCAAGCTGCAATTTTTTGCAGCGCTCCTGACTGACCCAGGATCTGTTGTGTCAACTATTTAACACACACAATTTTTAAAAATTTGCAGGCAGTTTTTATTTACGGAAGTGCTGGTAAGCAGGTCAACAATACAAAAGCCACTGTTGAAGAGTAGAATTTGGAGTATCCCTTAAATAATAAAAACAGACTTTTTATCATCAATATTAGACGATGAATAATGTGTTATATGCTTTTGATCATTGATTTCCTTACTGTTGTCTGTACTGTGAACTTCGTAAATATTTTACTGAAGCTTGATTTTAAGAAAAACGTGAATTGAATTGAAATTGCAATATCTGCCAGAAAAATCGCAATCAGATTGTTTCCTGAAATCGTTCAGCCGTAGTACAAATTGCAAGCTCTCTCAACATAAGTATCTTAAGACATGAATCTGAACTACTAGAGAAAATGACATTATATGGCCTGACATTCTGAAGTCCTGTATTTGCCGTCTTCTCTCCAAGACTTGGGGTCTTAAAAACAGTATTAGATAAGCTGCTGGATTTCCATGTTTTGAGTTGTTTTGTTTTGTTTTGTTTTTTTCTGTCCTTGTAGAAACACATATTTGACCTTCTCACCTACCAAGAGCAGTTAAACTCTGAAGGCTGCTACAAAAAGACACACAGCTGTTTCAAGTGTTATGTACTAGGCATTTTGTCAGTTTTGATTGGGACAATTTTGCAATGAAAGTCATGTTACATAGTAAGAGTGACTTTTGCCTCTATTTATCAGGTAGAAATGATACCTGGCAGCTGCCTCCATGTTTGGGCCAAAGGGGCAGGTCAGCTTTCCTGGCCTCTGTACCCTGGATCTCATACAGCCCCTATGTATTAGGGACTATATTTGCCTGGCCTTTCTGTTTGCTGCAGATTGCTGCAGTGGAGAACAGCACTCATGCAAGCTGTCATTGCTGGGGGAATGTAGATGCACCTATCACAGGACAAAAAGAGCGTGTCACTGAGTTTAAGTGGTCTGTAAACTTGGAGCTCATGAGCCAATGTTTGCCTTGGACTGCAAAGCATAGTGTGTATCTATGCCTTATTTTTCTCCCTTTCCAATGTGCCAGGACTGTTTCAACCACAATTTTGTTTTCCATAGTCCAGTGGACCCTCGTCTCGCCCATTGCATTCCTTGTTTTCGCAGTCATGGACCAGACATGAATAAGTGAAAGAGCTTGAATCCAGTCTAATAGGAAAATCTCCAAACTATTACTGTCAGTGTCTTGTAATGTATTTTATTTGGAGTTTCTGTGTCATGCAAAACATGGACTAGGCATGAATTAATGTCATGTTACAGTAGCAACAGCACTACAACATGTCAAGAATATCTTTATTTTATAATCAGTGTGTCTGAGGGTCCTGAAAGTGTTTACAGTTGATAAATCAGTTCAGCAGAAATTAAAAACTTCAAAGTCAAAAATGCACATTTGTAAGTACTTGTATTGTTATGTCATTGTTTTATTTTATGGCATGCTTATTGGGATTCTGATGATAACAGATCGGATTTATAAAACACTGCTTTTAGCTACCAAGTTATCAGTACACATATTGTTCAAATAGTAGTTTCAATTTTAATATTTTTTCCCTAAATGAACATTATCTTGGGTAAATAACTAAACTTATTGTCTCCCACAAAAAAGTCTGGATGCTGCAAAAATAGGGATTTATTAGAAACCAAGTGCTTTTTTATACTCTAAAGAATTTAGGCGTGCTATTTTATTTCAGTGGAGAAAATAAGAGAATAAATCACAAATCTTTTTTGTTGATGTAAAGTTAACAAAACATTAGAAAACATAGACCTTTCCAATTCTGTTGATTTCATCTAGACATCCCTAATTGTTTAAGATCAATGAGGTTGTAGGTTTAGTCACATATTGCAGAAGTGCCTCAGGGCCTTTTTTAGTACCTTTTGATGTTTTGGAAATGCTTATGATGAAGTATGATTTTAATCTGAAACATAACATAACTAATACAGACCCCTGTGTGTTATTTTTATAATGCGTGCCAATCCAACTTGAGTTCAGACCAATTATCAAACATTTTTTTATCCAACTAAACACCAGCTGGCAGGCACGCACTGTTTATTAAAGGAATGAGACCTGACACTGGTGGATTCATGTCGGGCACATAATCTATCCTTTTATGCGCTAAACCTGGCTTTTGACTGGGATTGTGCGTCATCCAGACAGCACAAGATAGACCAACAAACCCAAAACGGCTCTTGGCCATGTGCTTTAAGACAATATGGTCCATGCCATTGGAATTAATGCAACACCTATTACAGTGTTACTAAAACAGTTGTTTTACACACACACAAACACACACACACACGCCCAAAGAAGTACCAAGCTAACATTTCATAGACACAATAAAACCCACAAAGAATGATTTCTTCAAAAATATGCAGAAATCTGTAGTATGTGTTTACATTGTCTCTTCCCACTTATCATATCTACTTCAAATCTAAACTTTAGTAACTAGCATGAACACAAACCTCCACCAAGTCATTTTCAAAATTGTCTGGCGAGTTACTGACTAAAGTGGATAACTCGCAATGTTCAGAAATCCTTTTAAAAGTTCCTGGACCTACATACAGATTTGGATCACCAACAAAATGTAATCACTTATTACTTGTTCCATGACCAACATTTTCTGAAAATGTAATCAAGATCAATACCTAATTTTTTGTTGTCCTGCTCACAAAGAGCTTACAAACACAGGCAATAACATAACTGCATATGTTTTAATCCTACTCCTAATGCAGCTAGTTGGAAAGTAAAAATGCATGTGGTCATGAAGATGTCATATTTTTTCTTAACTGTCTTTTATTAGATTTCAGTGATTGCCAGAGAATGATCTCAAATGCTAATATTCAAATACCTGCTAGGCTTTAGATACTCAGTACCCCAATCCATTATTTTTCTTACTTCGTCTGAGATGCTCTTTCGGAGCCCCTGTCAGTTTAAGGACCTCTTCCTCACGTGGGCCCAGTCTGTTCTGATTGGATGAGTAGTCTACTCTGTGGTTATTGGTCAGTTCAGAGCTGTTCGGCGTTTTCAAGGACTCTCTTTTTCTCTACAGTCTGAGCTCAGCACTGGGTTTCCAAAAGGCTTTTTATCTTGTGTGTTTAGTACTCTATCATTAGAGGCAGACATAAAAAACATACTGAACAGCTTATAAAACTGAACAATAACAATATGGACCCCTTCAAATACTTCAAGAGCGTCTTGAAAAAGGATCGAATGTGTACTCTAGATATGACGTGAAAAAATAGCGGAGAAGTTGTTTTTCCTTTTTGACTCGCCCTTTATGCAGCATGCGGTAAGTTGTGCTCAAGTGATGATGCAACTGCAGGCCTCCCCTCCCCTCCCCTCCTGTACCTTTTCTCGTCTCACCTCCCAAACCCCTCCTCCTCCTGAACTGACAAGGCACCCACCAGGCTCAGGACCAGGCTGGGGATTCTGAGGTGGCGCCCTGACTGGGATTATTTACAAGAGCTGTAGTGCTGCAGAGACTGTGGTATTCCTTCTTCAGATGCCTGGGATGGAAAGGCATGCTATTGGGAACTCAGAATCCCCATTCTCTGTGGCTCTTTCTGCAGAGGATAAAAATGTGTGCACGGACACAGTTGCTCGTGCTGTCCCTTGGCTTTAAGTACTGTAATCAGGCTTGCATATTTAGATGGATGCATTCTTGTGAAAACTTGGGTCCCCTCAGGACCACTGGGACCATGATAGCTCCAATGACGAAGCAAAATTCCCTCAGTTTCTTTGCCTACTTGTGGCCATGCCATCTGAGCAAGCCTTGCAAAAATACTCCTGCAAGGGTCAGGCAAATGCAGTATGGTCATGGGATGCGGGAAGACAAACCACTATGCATGCTTTGCAGCATTGATGCAATGTTCCACATGCACAGAATAGCCAGCAGTACACTCATATTTCAGTGCGCACAAACACTGTAAATTAGAGGCCTACAAGGGGCAGAAAGGGTCTTAAAGGGAAAGGGGTGGGGGGTACTGGGGTTCGGAGGGATAGGGTTGATGGGATTAGTAGCAAACTGTGGGGGTGGGGGTTGTTTCTGGGGAGTGCGAGGCAGTGTGGAGTCAGCAGGGGTCAGGTTTGCCGTCTTGGATATCAGCATCCGGACGCTGACGCCAAAACAGCACAAACTGGAGAAACGCTTAGACGGAAGGGAGACTGGGAGACCTCCTGTGTGGGTCACGCTGTTTCACGGCTACTGTAGCCCCCTGGAGAGATGAAGACATGGCAAGAAGAAGGGGGAAAGCAAAGGGGGGAGGCTGAAGCGTGAGACAGCAAAGAGGACTGGGGAAGCTTTGGCGTCAGCTGGGGGTTGGGGAGGGGTATGTTATGAAATGGAAATCCCAGCCTGTTGGTCATGCTGGTCTGTGTTGGTTTTTTTGAGAGGGGGCGGAAGGCCTCCGAGTCCAGCCTGGCTGCCTCCTACCTGGCGCTGGTTTGAGCCCCAGATACAGGGAATGAACCTGTCACCGACCCCTGCTTGTAAACAAACCAAATACCGTGGGAAAGATCAGGTGTGAGGCAGAGGATGCTGCTGTCTCCATGTCCCATCGCTCTCTGGGTCTTGCTTGTGCTCATCAACCTCAAACTTTTTCCTCTTGTGTCAGCGAGAAATCAAATACCAACCACCTTCCTTTACTTATGTCCTGAACTCCTGAACTTTCTAAAAACCATGTGCTGTTTTATTAGTTTGATACATGAACCGTTGAGGTAAGCCAAAAGCTTAAGCTCAGCTCCCCATGTCCTACAGTGACTATCAAAATGACACTTCAAATCACCAGTGAAGAACACATAAAGGTCAAACCTTTGCCAGTCATTTTTTAGAGGACAAAGCCATTGGTTCATGAGTGAAGTTGCAACATTATTTCATTTTCTTTTGGTTTGGTTTTCTTTCACACTGCACTTTGTCAAATGGACCAAAGCCTGTCAAATGTTGTGTGGATTCTAGCCTCCTGCCACTAGTTGGGGCTGTAGCTGTGATCTTTGTTCCTACCATTGTTTGCACTTTGACCCAGAAATACCCAACCAGCTTTGAGTAATAACATAATTTACCTCAAAGCAGGTCAGAAGCCATAAAATAAAGATAAAGCTGTATTTAGGCTGCATTAGGTGGCACATGCATATTGACTGGAGTGTTGTGTAAACGTGTTCTGAACTGACTCTGGGAGGTTAGCCTGTTATGAAGACTGGAGGCTGGTAGGCCTAGCAATACTAATGCGCTGTGCCTGATATTGTCAGACGCTACAATAGTGTTCTTTGTGTTGTGATATCCAGACAAATCAAAACCACAGTTGACTCCCTTTTGGTTCACGTTGCCTTGTTTGGACGTTGGTTCCGGTTGCTTTCACACCCAACATGAACTGAACTGTGGTCCGTTTGGAAGCAAACCTAGACCCTAGTTTTCTGGCGGATCAGAGTTTGGTTCTCTGGTCTGGACCAAAGTTTGTATGAGCTGTCATGCCATCCCAAAAGGACCAAATTTCCCAAAAATGCAAACCAGATGTCAAGGAATTAAACCCAAAGGAAACTAACAAAAACAAAGTGCTGGACCCAGTTGCAGATTAAAAAGGAAAAAAGGCTTTATTTTTAAACTCAACAGGGATCAAAGTCCAGAAAAACAAGTCCAAAACAGAAACTCCAAAAATACAAAACAAAGTAACAACAAAAAGCCAAGCCCGAACAGAAACTACCTTAAACGCTGGGGTAACACGAGGAACTCACCGGAGACATGGTGAGGAGGAAGACGAATGACCCAACAAAGAGAACAGGGAAAACAGAGACTAAATACACTGGGGAAACCATCAAACACAGGTGAAACAATCACACAGGTGAAGGGAATCATGATTAGAGAGACACAGAGGGGAGGGCAGGAAAACACCATGAGGAACACAGGGTTTTCAAAATAAAACAGGAAACAAGAGAGACAAGGGAAAACAGTTCACAAAACAGGTAACTTAACTAGGATAAGAAACAGCGACAAGACAGTAAAACAGGGAACAGCAGGAGGTCTAAAAGGGGAACAAATACAAAAATAACAAAAGAAGTCAGATCCTGACACCAGAATTCATTTGCTCTGGACCAAATGTGTAAGTGTGAAGCACTTTTATGGCTGAGTACTGAAATTTGGAACTTTTGTACAACTGCTACCACCTAAGCAGCAGCCTCTGGCGCTGAAATATGATTCTAATGTGAAAGTGCCTATAACAGCAGTTTCTCATGTGTCCGCTTGAGGCTGGCCTCACATTTGTGGTAGTTACAGTATATGTTTTTGTACCTTAAATACCAGTATAACCTTACTTTTACTATTGACACCATGTTGTTCCTCTCTATAAAAATCTGTGAAAAGTTGAAATCTGTCCCTATGTCCAACATGGAAAAGTTCGGTTTTCTTTCTTCCTGCCTCTGTGTGAATGTGAACTTTTTTTTGTTTGCTATAGTAAAGATGACAGAGATGAAGATTGTGGTCTTATTGATGAATAAAGTGTTTTTTGCTTTATGCAGTGCAACTAGCATGTAAACACCCAAATACAACTCATTCTGAGTGCATAGGGAGATAGATGTGAAAAAAATGCTGTCTTTGAATAACTAGACTGTGTTTATGTGTGGGGCGGCACAGTGGTGCAGCAGGTAGTGCATGTGCCTCACAGCAAGAAGGTCGCCGATTTGATCCCCGGGTCGGTCAGGACCTTTCTATGTGAGGTTTGCATGTTCATCCCGTACATGTGTGGGTTCTCTCCGGGCACTCCGACAGACCAAAAACATTCTCATTAAGTTAACTGGTGACTCTAAATTCTTAGGTATGAATGTGGGAGTGAATGGTTGTCTGTCTCTGTGTGGCCTTCTGATTGGCTGGCGATCAGTTCAGGGTGTACCCCGCCTCTCGCCCAACGATAGCTGGGATAGGCTCCACCCCCCACCCCACCCCCCATGATCCCAAAAGGGATAAGCGGTATAGAAGTTGGAAGAATGCATTAATGTTTATGTGTAACTCATACATACCAAATTTGCAGATTATGTTGAGGTTGTCATACTATGTCTTAACTCAGGACTAGAAGATTGCTAATTGCCAGGCTTTCAAGTAACCTTGATAAATTTTCCTGTCACTTCCTGTACCATATCCTCACATGGCCCCAGTCTGCTGTGATTGGCTGACCACCCTGTAGTAATTGGTCAGTCCCGCACTTGGCTTGCCATCCCAAACCAATGGGCTTGAACTCTTGACCTAACCCTGGTAACTGTGTTCTCCCTGAGCATGTGCAGGTTTTCTCCAGGAACTCCAGTTTCCTTCCACCCTCCTTCCTTACCAAAAGCCACAGAACAAAAATGACCATTAGGGTAATTGTTGACTCTAAATTAAGACTGCATATGTGACAAATGGTAAAAATAATGAGTGGATGGATATTTCACCTCTTTTCTCTAAATGAGCCAAAGATGCTGAACTTTCTCTGTCTTCTCTGCTCAGTTAGCTAATATTCTTCTCTATGTAGAGTAAAATAGACATTTAAACTGATAGACATTATTGCATGACCTTGAGCAAGAGTACACATTGAAAAGCTCTTTTCTCTTAAAATGATCTTTTCAGGAACGGTTTAAACACTGGCAGTGCTTTAAAAGTATCAGTTTTAGCACTGGTGCCAGAAAAGATTCAAAAAAATATCCAGCCCTTTAGCCTCACAGGGATAAATATAGATGTCCGTCTTCAGTTCAGTGTGTCTGACTTTAAGGGTTACAGTTAGTTCACTCTTAAAGTAATAAAGTCAGGCACAACATCAGCCAATATCATAGATCTTTATAGCAACAGCCGGTTTTCCAAGCATAAGAGATACAGAACATGGCCATCAGCATCCAGGGAAGCAGACACTCTTCACTTTGACATTTTTGGAAAGATACCGTTAAAACTTAGTCCAAGACTTCCAATCGCCAACCCAGCCATGAAACCCACTCTCAATGTTCTTTCCACTTTTGGATGTCGGCTTTTTTTCCCCCCTCCTCCTATCCCTGATGGGTCTCACAAATGCAGCTTGTCATAAGTAATAAATGCTTGAAACTAAGCGCTGGTTTCTGTCCTGAAGGATCCTGAAATGACTAAGCAATGGCTGGTTGAAGAGTCTCTCTGGAGGGGCCCAAGGGTGAGCGAATGGAGCTGGAAGGAGGAGCCGGGCCCCTGAGACGCCTGCAAGCCGTCGGGATACACACTGGGCCGGCCACAAAAATGAGCCTCTGGCCAGTGTTGGCCGCCCCTCTGGCTTTACAAAAATACACTCTCACTAACACACGCACACACCAGTGGAAAAGTGTGACTGGAGGTGGCTGGGGAGTGTGTAGAGAGGGAGAGAGATGATGGGAGGCTTTGGGAATGGAGGGTGGAAATGGAGGGATGGGGTGTTATGAATTCATTCATATTTCTCCCCCTCCCTGTACGATCAAGCCAAACCTCACTGGGTGAATCAGTGTTCCTCGTAAACAAGCCGCAAGCACACAATGGCGCCTCCAACTCCAGAGAGCCAGAGCAAGAAATGTGCTCAATGAGAGAAAAAAAAAAAACGGTGATAGAAAGAGCCAAATACAGACTGACATGCAGGCAAGGGGGACCCAGTCAACACCACAAGCAAATAAAACAAAATTAATAGAGCAGCATGCAAGTTAAGAATTTCTGCTGGGTTAATACCATGTTTCATTTTTTTTTTTTGACTTTCGGAAATAAGTTGTGGTATTTTTTTATAATTTACTCATGAAACTAAAGTTGAGAGTTTATTACCAAACAGAATCCCCCTTTTTAAAACAACAAACAAACAAAAAACCCCACCATTTATTAAAACATTTTAGGCTTGGCACAACCTTCTTTTAATACCTTAAAATAGACTATATTACAAAGAATAACTGAATTCTTAGTGATAGGATACCTTACACGCCCAATTGTATTAACTAGTAAACTGCTGATATTAGGATTGGGCATGATCTAATGTTTTACAACTGCTGAAACTTCCCTAAATTCTCAAGTAATGTGGTATAGCTGCTATGAGATTAAGAAACTCATTGTATAAGACACAGGTCAGACTGAGAGCATGCCTGGCAAGCAGAATCTGCACCTCTACTGGCACTGTGATTTGCTCTGTGCATGTAATTTCCATGGCATCACTATCTGTGGAGAGTTACTGATTTATCAGTTAGAATCTTGGGGTTTTCAGCAAGTGGTCACACAGCCAGCGTAACGTCAAATATCCAGACACAAGATGATACTATACAACAGGTTTTCATCTGGCCATGTGCATCCCATATATATATATATATATATATATATATATATGTATATCTATATATATATATGTATATATATATATATATATATATATATATATATATATATATATATATATATATATATATATATATATATATATATATATATATATATATATATATATATATATACGTACATATATATACATACATACATATATATATATATATATATATATACACACACACATATATACACATATATACACACACACATATATATATATATACACACACATATATACACATATATACACATATATACACACACATATATATATATATATATATATGTATTCTATGTTTCTTCATCTACCTTTTTCATTGTCCTCACAGGTATATTATCTACCCCCTGGTCCCACCTTCTCTTGATTTGGTGGCCATACAGACCATCTCCTCCTTCTTTTTTGTCTCAATAACAACTTCTCAGTAACCCTTGAACATGCAATAATCAAGACTTTTTGAAGACACTGCCTATTGACTATTGGCCTGTGGTAAGAGCTGCGTGGAGCATAAATTCCCAGGCAATTCACACGTCATAAGTCTGTGGTAGTTTATGTCCAAGCATCCATCCTTGCGGAAAGCATAACCAAGCTTTTGCTCTTTTCCTGTGTGTGTCACAGTACACATACCGGTAAATACATACAAACTGGAGGGTCTGGGCTCAGAGACATTGATCATGGGCTTATGCAGTGTCAGACTGGATTTTTGGACACAATCTTAACTCTAACTGGGATACACAAGGTTTCCAGAAATTCCCAGCTCTAGTTCCCACAGTTGTATAACAATGTGTCCTCAAGCAAGACACTAAACTTTAAGATGGTCCTAATGCTGTATCAGTGGCATGTCAATAAGTATGAAAGAATGTGAAAGTGATAAGCTTATTCTAAAAGAATGTTAGTGCCTAATTTCAACCATCAATGCATGAATGAAAGCTTGATTGGGTTTTATGAGAAAGTGTGACTCATGGTGCAAAGAGTAGTAGAGTAGTCTACCATCCAAAGGTTTGAGTGGGACAAACTTTTGGAGAATGTGCATTGTTTTATCATAAGTGTGACAAGTCTGACAAACAGGATGCTTGTATACTCGGTGAGAGTAACATGTTTGTCTCCAGGAGCCGTTTCATTTTGAAGTGGTCAGATGGATAGGGCAGCGCTGTCCAAGCTTGTATTTTATTACCGTTTGTGAATAACAGCCTCTGCGTAGGGGGTTATGTTATTACCAGCGTCAGTTTTATTGATTGTGAACAGGATAACTCAAAAGCTAGTGGGCAGATTTTGAAAAAGCATGATTAAATGTTGGTGGTGATTTAAATCTGGATCCTGTGTCCAACAATTTTCAGAATCTCCTGCAACTAGAAGTTGGTGTTCTGGTACACAGATTGGCAGCATTATTCGGCGTCAGCCCTGGTACAATTTCCAAACTCCAAGTTCAGTGAGACTGGTGAAGTCAAACACAGATCACAAGTGGGCGTTCCAGGAAGACAACACAGAAGAAGCTCCAGTTCCTCACCCTTGCTTCACTGAGGAACTGTAGGCTTTCTACCAGGGGAAGAGGGGGTTTTGGCTCATTATTTTTGGGTGCTACCCTCACATTTAGCTGTGTTGCTAATTCAACAAATGCATGATCCTTACAAGTTGTACCACTGAGTAAAGGTGCCTAATCAGGCTTTATAAAGATTTGAGATAAAAACGAAAACTGAAAAATTGTTGCTATCAAAAGAGTGAAATAGTGGAATGAAAGCACATGTTGTTAAATGTGTCTTTGTTTGATATTTGGTTCTATTGGCTTTGAAAAATAGCCAGATTAAGTTTTAGTTCTTTTTTAGTGTTAAAACTTTTAGTAACAGTTCTTATACTGTACATGCTGCACATATTTTTGTATTTTGAGGTTTCAAAATGCACTTAAATTGTATTGGCTATGGCGTGGCTCAATATTTTATTTTTCATATGTGGCAGGAGCCCACCTATGCCCATGAGAGTCTAACGAATCATCATAAATATACGTTGAGGTTTTGGTACCGATAATTGTCCTGTGTTTTGCAACATAGCGATATGTAAATCACAGACTGTGTCTTCATCAAACCCTTGGGGGCTTTCTTAGTCATACACCCTTCTTACCATCATATTTGAGTCCTCAAGCTCTGCCATGATTGTACACAAAAGCAACAGGACCCTCTTAGGACTAATGTATTCAGATTACAGGCAATTATGGCTTATTACCATTTTGTAGGGGAAGCGGGGCTCATTTGCAGTATTTGTTCAGTGAATGTCTAATAGCAGGGAAAAGGGAGGGAGTCTTGTGCTTCCTGCTGTGCGAGCTGTGATGCTGCTGGAGAACAGCACGAATATGAACGACTCATTTCCTCCTCACCTGAAAGACCTGAGTGGAGCTAATCCAGATACATCAGTGCTAATAGCTCAAATAAATCACTTTAGGGCTTGTTGTCTTTTGGAAAAACAGATATGTGAAATCAGGCCATGATGTGGTAATCATAATAATTTTCTTACGTTTTGAACCTTTCTTCACAACCCCAGTTTAAAGGGTTATACTTAAAATGGCAACCATGGAAGTTTGTGACATTAGTAGTTTCATCTGTAGCTTGTTTATCTTTGCATGCAGAAGAAACAGACTATGTAAGCACAATATTCAGTTCTCTGACTGATGATAATGATAGCAGAAAGTACTTACTTAAGATTTGAAAAGTAAACATGAAAACTGTCAGCTTTGTTTCCCTTCAAACAACATAACAAAGGCTGCAGAGATCTTTGGGTCCCACAGCTGACTTTGCACACCCTGCCATGTGTAAATATCCTTTTAAATATTGCAAAGAACTTAAAATAGACATTTGGCTTCAATTTTTAGTTTTGTCTTGCCCAGGCATTATTCAAACTTGATGCTTTCATTTTTAGCAGCATTTAGTGATAATCTTTATTTTTATGATTTATGTCAATGATATTTTATGTCACGGTTTTATGGCTTATTATTATTCTCTTGAAGTTTGAACTACATCATATCCTGTCATGTTGTTATGTGCAGTGGGGCTTCGGTGGCGCAGCTGGATAGTGCGCTTGGTCAGTGATCGGGAGGCTGCAGGTTTAAGCCCAGCTCCGGGCGACACATGGCGATGTGTCCTTGGGCAAGACACTTAACCCCAAGTTGCTCCCACTGCTGCGTCAGTGGCGTGTAAATGGGCATGAAGGGCATGATGTGTTAGCTGATACTGATGGATAACTAACATAGAAACTCTGAACCATCAGTGAGTGAATGTGAGAGCGGATGGGTGTGAATGGGTAAGTGTGACCTGCGGTGTAAAGCAGCTTTGAGTAGTCAAAAGACTAGAAAGGCGCTATATAAGCTCAAGTCCATTTACCATTTACCATTTACAGTGTCCTATACTATTGCAATTTATTGGATTGTGCCAGGGCTGTCAAAGTAAATACACTGAAAACATGTAAATGCAAAGGTACTTTAACCCCTTAAAGCCTGTTGAATCATATTTGATACATACTTTTATGATACCTCTATCTAATCAATATGATCAACAAATTACTAAAAAAAAAAAAAATCTGAATACAGTCAGATAAATGATAAAAATGTCCTCAAGTGGATTATCAGTTGTCAAAAACACCTAATGTATCAAATGAGATACAAAAATATATGTTAAATTTTATGGAAATTCAGATTTTTTGGGGATTTCAGTAGAAAGTGAAATAAACATTTCTGCTCCAAAAAATTAGAATTTTCTAGCTATAATTTGTGCTTTCAGGCTTTGTGGGTTAAACACCACTCGTTTTCTCAACAAATCAATCTAATACACAACCTAAAAATGTTTTACCCTTCGCCTAGCCTACACTTTAAGAACTCAGGAAGGGACTCAGCAATAACATTGTTGATATTACAGAAATCAAAACAAATCGCACAGTTGACCTAACATAGTTTCAGGGCTCTTTTTACGCAAAACCCTTTCAGCCACTTCAGTGACTATCGTCAAGTATCTAATAGACCAAACTTCAAAAATCCTGAACTGTCCCTTTAATTTTAACTTCGAAACTAGAAGGAAAACAGCGTGAAGAGGCTAAAATCAGGGTGGTAAGGTGCTGTCTGGTAAAACCAGTTAAAAGTCTGCTGCTTTTTGGATGAGATAGAGGCAGCAGAGTGATTTCTGACTCATGCCGGTAAGTGGAGAGTTACAGTAATCTAGTCTGGAGGAAATTAAGACATTAATAACAGGTCTGGTTGATTTGTTGTTTACATTCTCCTTTCTGAGGAGAACTTTGAATCAGCTCTTGACTCCAGAAAGTGCTCCTGCCTTCATTATAGTAACAGAAACATGCAATAATGGAATTCCAGCAAGACACATCAGCACACCTCTTCTTTTACCTTTGCATCACCACCGAGAAACAGTGTCGCTGACTCACCCAAAAGAACGCCAGTGACACCATTGCTTCCTGGCTGATGCACCATGCTGTCGAACTCAGAATCCCTCCAATGAAAGGAGCATAAAAGGGTTGCTTTGTTGCTCTTCTTCCCCCCATACACCCTCGTATTTGTTGCAGTGTGATGGCCTCTCTGGGGGTATATTTAGGCCCACATTTTGTGACAGGAAGACCAGGAAGTGCTGAGGTTATTTGATTGCTTCATTACGGTCATATATACGGCCATATATTTGTGTATACTTTGTTGCGTATGTCATTACATGTACAGCAGTGAGTGTTTGTTTGTTTGTGTGCATATGCGTGTGTATGTGTGTGTATGTGAGCGAGTAAAGAGGGCTCAGTGTTTGGACCACCCTGCGAGCTGGGCTGAGTGACAGCATGGGCCTCCAGACTCTCGCAGCTCTCTCTCGCACACACAAACACACACAGTCAATCACATACAGTGCTCCAACACACACGTCAGCAGGCTCATTTTTCAACATGTTTTCTACTCCATTAATGTCTCATGACCAAATACATATCAAGCTCCAAAGCAAACATTTTGTATTAAAATGAAATAAATCATTTGGGGATCAGGGGGGAAAACACACTCGCAGGTACCACCCAGTAGTATCACACTGAATATACGAGTGTACCTGCTGATTTAACCCGACCCCTCTACCTCATATTTCTCCACACCTGATTCAAAGTGACAGCTTAAACATATTTAAGGTGCTTTAGAAATAATGTTTTCTACATCACTGTGAGCCCACAGGAATAAAGTCAATGTGGTGTTGACATAGAGCATAATTGGAATGAATTTTTACTCATTTTCAGACTGTAATTTCACATTAGTCATTTCTCCAGGAGTGAATGGAGGCACAGGTCCAGTTATCAACCACAATGAAGTGCTAGCTGTGCTAACAGTGTGTGTTCAGGCCTCCTGTCAGAAATTCAAAACAGGTCGGGCTGTGATGAAGTCATTTATATCAAAGGGTGGATTTACTGTTAAACTTTTTCATTAGCAAAAGCAGCACTGCTGAGCAGTGTTGGGCACACACACATAATCACTTACACTGGTTGTTTTGTTTAATCCTTAAGGCGCCCTATGAGTTGAAATGTGAGTCCAAGACCAACATGATTTTTGTATCTTCTCGAGATGCATGATACTATCGGAACAATACTGGCATCAGCAGATGTTTGAATTAAAAGGTGATTTTCAGTTACCCGTCTTTCCCCAATGGAATTAATAAAGTTTTTTTTTTATCCATCTTAATATCTGGAGATATGAACACATTTGCTGATATTTACAGTTAATAATTTAGCCATACAAAATGACCATGAATATCCCATTAACTGGCTGGAATTTTGACAAAATAAGTCAAATGTGCCATAATGTTTTACCTCCTTATGACTGTTTGTCAACTTTATAAATCATAACTTAAGGAATAAAATGTTGTTTTTCTTCTTCATGTTGTTTATGATGCAGCCAGCGGTTTTGTGGTCTTCCGCCTGTGTGCAGTGATTTCGCCAATCTGCTGTTTAAGCTTGAAGAGCACATAGACATTTGCTGCATCAAAAATTAATGCCAAAGACAGAGACTTCCTGCAGGAAAAATATAATGATCTGAAGTTCCTCTCTCAATTGACCAACATAGTTTTGTGTGTACATAAAACTCACACAATTACACATAATAACTGTACCCAGCAGAGCCAGTGTACCTTACCAGTAGTCTCAGCTTGTTCTTCTTAAAGGTGCAGCACTGCTTACCTTGCAGAGCAGATGGACCTGCCTGATTCATTGTGTGAAATCCTGCAGGACCATCTTGCTAACCTCCATTGTCCAACAACTTCACCGGCTAAATGCTTAATAACCCAATCAGAGAAGAGAGGCGGGAGCTGCAGACGTGACAACAGCGGGAAGTGACTGCATGTTTGAAAACAACGGCGGCATGTGAAATGGTCTCCGTGGATGCGGCAATATCCGCAGTTTTATCAGAAATGGACTCAATTTCTTCTTTTAAAGAGGAGCAAGGAACATTACTTAAACCTCTCTTACAGAAAAGTTTTTGCTCTTCTCTCAACTGGGATCACTGCTGGGAAACTAGGAAAGAATGTGAAAATTTTCCGCAGACGATGCCGGTTAGTCTATGGTAGTTATGGTTACTCAGCGATACCTGGTGAAATATGCTCTCCTCAGAAGTTTACGGGGAAAACTTGGTGGGGATTGTTGTTGACAAGGTTCATGTCACATATAAGTGGTAAATGATACATCTGTGTGGTATAATTTAATGTAAGACAATAGTCTAAGGACTGAAACATAGTTTAAGCTAACGGCTAACAACAGGGTCTAGCTGCTACGTCATACTGTTGTCTGGTATGGATTGGTCTGTGATGAGTGTGACGAGCAGAACGATCATCCAATCACCATCTGCATTTGTTCTCCAGATGGACCAGTGAAATATTTCTCTGGCGGACATATGGAACTGTCTGTCAGGCGTGTCAGGTTGCAGCACTGCTGGGAGCCCTATTTTTCCAGGAAGTCTTTGTATTTTGTCACCGTTTTGTGATGAAGCAAATGGCTATGTGTTCGTCCCCCTGTGCACATGGACTCCATCGATTTGTTTCACTCTATGGACTCAGGAAGACACAGCAGCGGAAAAAGCTAATACTAAAACAAATATGAGAGATTTTGACTCAAGCGACAATGATATTTCCTTTTTCCTGTGGAGGTACGGGGTTATCTTTTTAAATGGGAGTATACAGAAGAAAAAATTCTTCAGACTGAAATTTAGTGGGTGGAATCAGTATGCACAGGTGGAAGAACACACTTGCACACTTTCTGGTGGAAAAATAAAGCTCTCTGAATTTTTTTGCCCAATTATGCAAATGTCACAACATAGTTTTGGGGCTTATTTTCACAAAAACACACACAATTACACAAAATAACAGTGCCTTCCAACAGTGGTGTACCTTACTGGTAGTCTGAGTATGTTCTCTTTAAAAGTAAAGCACTGCTTGGAGCCGTTTCAGCCACTTCACTGACTGACTTGTCTTGTCTAAAGTACACTTAACAGTAGTCTTGGCACAAAAATGTGTTCCCAGTGTCTGTCGAAAAAGGGTTAAAAAGACCTTTAACAGGTCCATAAGTTCGCTTAGCTATTTGACGTTCACTTTCACTCCCATTATTCATGATCTGAGTCAGGCTTAAGTCTTACAAATTGACTGTAAAACCAGGATGTTTCAGAAGTATTTAATCAGGCAAAGTGCAATAATTTAAAAACACACAAACATTTCATCAGTGTGTTTAACTCCCTCTAATTAAAAAGACATCAGCATACTAATTTCAATCTTTTGATGGGAGTGTGACTCATCTGAAAAGAGCTGTGTAAAGTGCAGCGGAGCAGGCAGCTGTTTGCAGCAGCAGAAAGAGAGAGCAGGAGAGACATCAGCCCGCTCGCTGGTCTGCAGGCGGACTGACTGAGGGGACATCAAAGAGGATGGAGCCGGCGATGGACCAAACTGAGTCGAGCCCGCTGCAATGATTAAAAGCAGGGGCCAGGCCAACGTCTGGATGGGCCATTTAAAACTAATGAGGGCAAATAAATAGAGCCATGGCCACTGGCATGTGTGGGCGGTGTGAAAATATGTGTGTGTGTTAGTCTGCCTATCTCTGAGCGACAAACATGTGTGGAAGCAGCTGGTAATGGGGAAGGATGTTCTCGGCTATATTTGTGTCGTGAGATGCTGTAGATGTATGAATAATTTGGCTTGTGTGACACATTGCACAGAAAGGTAAAGCCAGCCTCCTCCATGATGTATCACTGGACACCCTGACCTGAGGTACATCCGTATAGTCGTACGCAGATGATTATTGTCGTCATATTTTACATCAAATTGACTCACTCTGCTGTCACAGCCTGCTTATGGCTCTTGCGTGCGCTCCGCTCTGAAGTGTGTAGGCGGGAAAAGCATCAGACTTTATGAATGACTCATGTTACTCAGGATCCATTGTCCTTTTCCTCGTACTTGTGTGAGACGCGCGCAAATAGTAACATGCGAGGAGAGTGACAGGAAGTCAAAGTAAAGGGCCGACAAACGCTCATCAGTTTGGAGGCGATCTGCGGGGCCTCGTGACAAAATCCTGCGTATTTGATTCATCTGAGGTGAAGGTTAAGGTTTATGGCATCTAGTTTACGTCATATGTGACATCAACACTTCACACGTTGTGGGTGTTTATTAGTCATCATAATTGCGCGGGCTACACTAAACTGTTCATCAACTTTGTGCATGGAGTTAATAGTTTTTACTATATTAACTTTATTGACTATTTTACTTTCAGTGTATAATTTTAATCCAATCAGGTTCTTTCTTGAATCAAAATGTGGATGAGGTGATACTTTACATGCTGCTTTTGCTCAAAGGTCAACCAAATATTTCTAAAAGGACGTTTTTGGATTTTCTAATAATGATGTCCTTCAGTATTAGCTTTTTTAAACAAAAATAGCATTAAAAAAGTTTGCAGACTATTTTTTCCATGTCAAAAAGGAGACGGTAATACCTGAAAACTGATCTTTGGTCGTAAAACCCTTAATCTTATAGAAAGTGACGGGCAGGGCAGAAGCTTTAAGGAAAAGTAGAAGGTTTTTGAACAAATCTTTTAGTCTGTCACATTCATTAATGGCCAGTCAGAGGCTTACAGTCAAATCTTGCTTTTAGCACAGCTAACCCACATTCATAGGTACTGCCGCTTTATCCTCAAAAGGAAAAGCCTGGTCATTTTCTGACCGGGGACAATAATTTAGGCTTGAAGCTTTGCAAGATGGATCTGTCTGATGATAGATATAAAATCGGGCGAATCAAGCAGCTTTGGAGGATTAAAAACTCAGCTATAATGTTTGTTTACTTATGTCAGCTAGCCAAGTAGAGACTAAATGAAGGGGCGAGTTGTCTTACATTCATATTTCATCATATTTCAGTTGTCTTGGTTTGAAAAATATTTATTTTCCTATCCTTTTAAATTAGGTACACAAGTTACTTAGGAACCCATTATGTTACTTTTGATCCAGTTACAGAAAACCATTGATAATGGTTTGAATAAAGCATCAGTCATAAAGGGATCACTGACCTAATGAGTTTGAGTTTCTGTTGACAACAACTAGACTAGAACTGTGAAGGGCAAAAATGACAAAAATGTTTCCTAACTTAAAACACTTTTCAATCAGTCTCAATCAATCAGTTTTTATTTTTGTAGCACTAAATCTCATGTTAATGTTACCTCAAGACAACTTACAACAGTTGATGCCATACTCTTAATTTTATAAATATACATAGTTTTTTGATTGTTTGTGTTTATTTGCATCATAAGACTAAGACTTAAGCTTTCAAAATTTAATGAACTTGAGTTTGATCTTATATAGCACTTCTTTAGTCTCTATGAATACTTAAAAGCATTTTACACCTCAGGTCATATCTACCAATTCATCCCCATTCACTCACTTTTGGTACAAAGTTTCTATGTACATTGATAAATTACAATAAAGCCTTTAAACTGTCATCTTGCTCAGTTTGTGTAGTCTAACCTTGGCATGACTCAGAACAGCCAGAATAATCATATCAGCTTTCTATCCATTTCTAAAAAGTATATTCAGATTATTTATGCCGTCAATCAGCGTGGACTCTCTGTGGAAAATTGATAATCGTGGAACATTCGTTATAAATGTCACCAGAAAAGTTAAGAAATGTGGTGTCAAAGTTTCTCCCTTGGTGTTGAAAGTGAGTAAATCAGTTCACTCGCAAAAATAGATGAATAGTCTGCTTTCTGTGCCATGTTAAACAGATAAACAGTAGGAAATGCCAGAGAAAACCAAGAACATCCCTCCTGCCCCTCGTCAAAATCCCTCTGTCTTCACTCCTCGTCCAAAGGAAAATAGAAATGGGGTGTCCATGTCGTGCAGCATCATGCTGTGTTGCTTACGAGCAGGCAGGACACTTGCATATGATTTAATGACAATGATAATTTGAAAAGTTTTACTAAAATTATGATAGTTTGGCAAAGGTACTTTAATTGGCAGCTGTCAGGAATTTTAATTAAACTGTCTTTGCTGCTGTCACAGTCAGCAGACAGACACTAAGGTGCCACTACAGTAATGGCGGTCACCACAAGATGGCGGCCCCTTAAAGTATGGCTATTGGATCCATTTATTCAATAACATAATCTTGTCTTTCATCTCATTTTCTTATTTGCAATTCTCCCCTTGGTTGTCTCCTTTTTTCCCTGCTGTCATCATCTTTTCCATGTTCAAAGCTGTGCTTAAGCAGAGGCACAGACTGCAGAGCTCCTTCAACATGCCACACTTTTCTTTGTTGATCATCCAAGTGCTTGGCTGTGCGATAGCACCAAAAGCCAACCCATCTTAACAGATCCCAGCCCCCCCTTCCCCTTTCACAGTGTGACTCTTTTATTATTACAAGTTGCGTTTAGTGTCAGACTTGAATTATTCCTCGATTCCAGCGCTCTTCCAAGATCTAATGGGCAAATTACCCCGTCGAGGAGAAGTTAATGGGTGTCCCATTTCACAAAGTCCCCGGTTATTTATGTCAATGAGCGCCATTGTGTGGAAACGTGGCAGACCCGTGCTAACCGCTCGACTTGTTTAGATTTTCTCGATGGAATCCCACACCCATTGTAAGCCAGCACAAACCACAAGACCAGTGTGTGTGTGCATGTCTGTGTTTTTTTGTGAGTGTGTTTTATTTTAGGGCTGTAAGACATAGGTAGGTACAAACTGTATAGACCAAGACCAAGAAATGTTTATACTGATGAATGAATACACACAGATTTGCCATCCTATAAATACAGACACACACATACCAAGACAACCTCCTACACACACACACATTGCTATAGAGCCACAGCCACATATGCAGACGTCCCCTCGTACACACAGAACCAGAGACCCACCACCAACATCAACACCCACAGGCTTCAGGCTCGCTGACATCATGGCTTGGATGACAGCACGTCTTCCAGCCCTATTAGTCTGATTGTAGGTGGCTCCGCTGCAATGATTTATGGGTAAATATCCATAGTCTCTCTCTCTCTCTCTCCTTCTCTCGCTCTCTTCTACTGTGTTGATTTACGAGCCATGTTCTGGTCCTTTTGGTCCCGCGAACCACAAGACTTGGGAGGGAGGATAATGACATTGTAAAAAGTGGAGACAGACCAAGAGAAGACCCGCCCCCTCACTCTCTCATCACTCGACACTGTTGACATGTTTTGATTGGCTGGTAAATTATAAACTACCAGCTAAACTTTCCTGAAGTTTCCTGTCTTTTCAAACACCTGTAAATATGTACCTGTCTTGATTGATTTCGTTCCCTTTATGTGTGTTTTCTTATTAGCGGTTCGTTTTTGTTTTCCTGCTGATGTCATGTATCTGTCATTCAGCTCTCTTTTGTCATCTGTTTTCTTTCACTCTTTTGTTTTTGCCTCAGAAATGTCTACGTTTTTAAGAGCCTATTAATTTTGTGCAATACCACAGTGGAAAATGGGTTTGCAAAGTAAGAAAGACAGATGAGGAAGAGAAATCCACATGTATGTTGCATATGCTTTTGTTCCATAATTATTAATGTTTGTATCCTATGAATGAAAAAAGCATGGTTGTGTTGGCAGACTCTGGCTAAGGCACTAATGATACTTTTGACTCTGATACTCAGACACATCTTGGTGTGATTTACAATTCTTCTTTTGTTGTTTTTGTATTTTTGAGAATCATAGTGGAGGCACTTTAAAGGGAGAGTTCGGGATCTTTGAGGTTGGGTTGTATGAGGTATATGATATTAGCTACAACATCAGCCACAGCCACCAAGATCAGTCTTGCATCTGTCCAGAAATGTTTGAAACAGAAGCAAGGACTTTACGTTGCTGCAGATGGTTTCACCTACTCAGCGTAATTGAAGAATTTGGGTGAAAGCAAGCCACAAAAACAGCACAGGGTGATTACACCCTATATTCAGATCATTTACTTACTTTTCCACTACCAGCTCAATTTGTTTAGGCACTACTTTGCTACACGGCACATTCTATGTGTCTTTCTACCAGCTACGTACTGTTCCCAAGCACTTTAATCTTCACCTTGGCCTGCTGTATCCACCTGATTCAGTGTCTGTAATCAAACAGGTACATCTTTGCAAGCTTTTATGTACCAAAATTATGGCAAGTCCAAAGCAGCACAGTCCAATCAGTGTCCTTCAGAGCAGGAGGAGGTGGGAGTTACAAGAGAGACAACAGTAGAAAGTAACTACTGCTACAGATGTTAGCATAGATGCTAACAGGTTCAGTAACAATTTTATCAGACCTCGATTGTATTTCTCTATTAAATGAAAAACAAACAACAGCATTGGAAGCACTTCTTGACTGAGAGAGTATTTTCACTCTACTTTACATGTTTTGGTGATAGTTTGTTCTACGAAGTAGCTCATGCTTTGTATTTTACACCGTGACATTAGCGCCTGCCTAGTACATTATCTGATAGGCCTGAAATGAATGTGATTGATGGGATCATCATCCAATAACCTGCCAAATATGCTTTTGAAAGGTTCTGCCCATTCGCGAACATTTTCAGTGGGCTGTTGCCCAGATGGACTGGTGAAATATGTTGAATGGTCCATCTGGTGTGTCAGTTTAACATGACGTCATGAGTCCCATGAGGCTTACAGCAGAAAAAGTTTCTTTAACATGATTTTTTTTTTTTTTTATGTATCCTTCATTTTTCATCCTTTTGTTCAGTTACCCATAGATGATTATTTTTTGATTGTGTGCATTTTTTAGTTAATATCACAGTATTTTAGGTGGTATTGGTTCTATAAAAGGTTTTTTTAATACGTTACTTACAAGTGTTTGAAAAGTTGGACCCAAAAGCTGAAGACCGGAGGCAGAGTAAAGGTGCAACAATATAATTTTATTGTCAAGGAGACCAGGAGGGGAAAGGGAGGGGAATCCAAGGTCTGTGAGAGAAAATCTGTGAAGAGAGTGGGGAATAAAGGTGGTTGGCATGGTGAGGGCTCGTGAAGGCACTGTGGAGAAAATGAGCAGAAGCGCAGGGTAAGACATGGAGCAAAAATCCAGGAAAGCACAAAGTTCAAGCACAGGGCAGAAAGCCCAACAGGAAAAAATGTTCAAAGCACGATCTATACAAAAACTACAGACTAGAAAGTTGGCCAACAAACCACAAGAGATGCAGGAATCATCTGGCCCTGTTGAAGCGTCTGAGTGCCGGCTTTGTAGGTGCAGGTGATTGGCGTGATCAGCAACAGGTGTGGAGCTGCAGTGAACCTGTGCAGGGGAAGCCCACACCAGCTCCCAGTGAGGCAGAGAAACAGAAGATCTGAGGCAAAAACAGTCCACAAATACAGCAAAAAGGTTGACATAGGGGGTATCCTCACTTTACTTTTGTGACTCTGTGATTCTAGCCCTCTCTGATTTTTCACCCCCTTTCAGTAACCTGAGTTGGCCCTCAGTTGGCCACAAGCTGTAATTTTTAATTAGGTTGTACTTTGATATTACTGCAGTCATGATGTTGCTCTCAGTACAAATGTCCATATGGAATTGGTTAATCAGGAAACAGCATTAACACTAATGATATAAGGCTGATTTATTTGGTAATTGTTGTACATTGGATAATGTTTTCTATTAGCCTACAGGGTATCATAAATGAAAATATCTTTACTTAGTCTTTAAGGCAGTTTGGCATGTTTTTATTGCTTGCATCCTCCCATGAACTGAAAACTGTGATTTTTTTTCTATATCGATCAGTGCTCTTAACACTCTTAACACCCACTCTTTGAGCTTTACAGTAATGTGATGATTTTACTAACAGGGTCATTACATCTTAAAGTGCTGAAAGTATGCACAACTGCTGCGTTATTATTACATAGCAGGAGGCTTGGCTCTGCATTGTGTGTATCCTGAAGCCTGCTGTCATAATCTCTTCCCTGTGGCTTGTATAGGAGGGATAAACTGAAAGGCCACCAGGTACCCATTGAGAGCCCATCAAGGATGTTGCTAAATGTGTGTTGTATAAGCGCTTGTGTGAGAATAATTAGTGTGTTTCTGATTGTGTGCGCAATTGTGCAAGAACTATAATTAGAAAAGCTTCTCCTGACTGACAGGTGTTGGGGCAACCTGCTGTGGCCCCACAGTGGTGCATGCTGGGTGCTTGAATGTTACATAGACTCAGCTCCAGACATCATCTATTTTTGTTTTATAGTAGGCTATACAGTGATTGATTAATGGATGGACAGATGTTCCAAAGCAGGGAAAGGAGGTTACAATAAGAAATTGTGACACAGTTTCCTGTTCCCTTTTGGAGCAATGGTGGCATGTTTGACATTTCCAGCAACTATGAGTCATGTTCCTTATACCGCCCCGTCCTCAGGCCTCATAGTACGCTCTGGACAATGTGATGGCAGAGAGCTTTGTGCCCACAGCCAGACACTGAAAACACACAGTGAGTCATAATTATAGACTGTACAAATAATTGCTATTGCCATTGTGATGATGCTAATTAGTTTCTCAACTACCTAAAAGATGCCCGGAATATAACATTTAGCCTTGACAGCCAGTCATGAGTGCTTTCTACAGTCAAAGTTATTTGAAAGAAATTGCAACAGCATTGCATGGAAACCTTGCTGTCTTAGACTCCGTATTGATTGAACAATGGTCTAATATTGGTGTCTCTCTCTAACTCTGCATTACAGTGTCACAGCAGCACCTGAGAGCCTGACACATTATGATCCTAACACAGCTGATTCCAGTTTTCCTCTGTCATGCCTCAGCTATTACCTCAGCAGAAAATCGCCTGATAAGTTGTTTACTGAATTAACAGATGTGTGTTCAAGCATCATAGTGTTACTTTTTCTAACACATTACTTACTAAACTAAATCACAACAGATTTTAGACTTACAGCTCTCCAATTTGAGTAGTGCCATGACTTAAACATGGATATTGTCTCAAAGACTTTATGTATTTCCTTCTGAAGGAAAATTTTGAAGCCCAACAATGGCAGCCTCCTTTTTGGAAAGGAGATGAAGGGATTCAATTTTGGTCGTGATGTAAATATGTCTGTGGATCCAGGGATTTTTAAAAAACAATTTGTCAGCTTTGAGACACAGGGCAGTTTTCCACATTTTTGCTAATAAGTCAATAACTTCTCAATGAATATAGGTAGCATCTTTAACAATTATTGGCCATGGCACCAGAAAGAAGTGATTACATTTTGTTGGTGATCCAAATCCAGATGTGGGTCCAGGAACGTTTTGAAGGACTTCTTTACAGCATAGAGCAGCTTTCCACAGTTTTAACAATAAGTAGCCCATTTTTGGAAATGCCTTTGCAAAGACATGTGCGCTTGGACCACTTCTGGTTCTGTACTTGATTAAAAAAAAGGATGCACTATAAGCCAAATCCCTCTCCATGCAGGGTTTCCAAATAAAGATCATAACAATTTGGATTAACATGTTTTGTAGGCTATTTTCCTCTCTGTCAAAAATGTCATTTTAACATGAATGTGAATGGACTCTATAGGGGCTTTTGGTGACACTGCAGTTTTTTTCACACTGGGTTCACCTATTATGAAAGAATCGGTTTTCTTCACAGTTCACAAAGTGCCCTTAATTCCTCTCTGTTTTAAAGCTAAAATCAATCCTTACTCATATTGTCTTTAAAATAAATTCATAGTAAACACTGATTGAAGTAACACACCAAGAATGTTTGGTACATTACATTTAGTTTCAAAGACCATCCCCTGTATATTGACAGATGGTTAAATATCTTTTATCCTGCCATAATAAAGAGCACATCATTTCTTTTTTTGGTCTTTGGAGACAGCATCAAGTAGACACTTGAGAAACAGCAGTTTTTAGATTTTCTGAACTGGCTTCAGCTCTCAGTTCTGGGGGTTCATGCTAGGTCATAATGCATCCAACCGGCACAATACACACACATGCCTATTTTATTTAGATATAATCTTAAAACAACACAGGTACCCAAAGAAATGTGGTTTCATTAGCCACCTCCCTTAGTGTAGAATTCACTTCTATAACTTGTATCCATGCTCAGTAGCACGAAAGACACTTTCTGTAAGTCTGTCCTCAAAAGACCAAAGAGTGCAAACTTGTTAAGCTTATTGCTATCAGTCAACATATGTCAGCGATGTTAGACGTTAAGTGTAACACTTGTGTTTGCACTAAAGCAGCATGGCAAAGAAACTGACATATACAATTAAACACATTTGAGTTATACCTTCTACATGACCTCTGGATCAACCTTTCATTCAGTTTCAAAACCTTAAAAAGATAAAATATGCTTTATATTTGACAAAAAGACCCAGATTTGAATGACATAATGATTACAGTAAAGCTGATCTTCTATGGGTTACATTGCAGCATCATCCTAATCAGCATAAGTTATGAAAAAGGATTCTCTTGGTGGACATCACAGCATGGTAAGTCCTGTGTGAGTCAGCTTCATGTGGGCTTCACCGATTCAGTGTGTAATGTGGTAGTCAGACTCAATATGACGCAGACATGTTAGCCTTGCTTCAGTGGAATAGAATTTTCTGTTGAGAGGAAATACCATTCATGATGGGCACTGAGATTGTGAAAACAGTGTTGTGTTTTGTATCATATTGCAAGTTGAGCATATTATTCCTTCCTTGTGTATTCATTTGGGGCTTGATGCGTTGTTTTGATGCAATTCAAACAACCTTTCTTGGGAGTTAAAATTTATCGTGAGAAGTTGAAGATCTTAATGGAAAAAGGTTTAATAGACTAATCTATTGAAACAACAAGCTCTTGCTGTCTATTTTAGGTTCCCCCCTTTTTAATACCCCTCTGTTTTAGAAGACTATAAGCTTTTCTTGTCTTATCAAAAGATTACGTACTCTGCGAATTATTGTCCAGTAATGAGCAAGTCTCCTGAAAATGCAATAATGTTGGCTTTTTAATCATTAGTCCTTCAAAATGAAATTGAAGTCCTTTGCTTGTGAGCTACAAAAGTGAACTAATTTCATTTTAAACTCAGAAAACTTAAAAGACCAGGATAAACAACAATATTGCATTATACTGTAGCTCTTTCAAAGACACAAGCCCAAAATAAAGTGAAAGTACAGCACACTATTTCTCTCTCATCACAAAGCCATTCATTCATCCATTGTCCAAACAGTTTTTCCCTTTTGCAGTGGCAGGGGGCTGGAGCCTATCCCAGATGATATTAGGCAAGAGGCGAGTACACCCTGGACTGGTCTCCAGTTGATCTCAAGGCCACATAGAGAGGCAGACAGCCATTAAAACTCACACTCACAGGCAATACAGAGTCACCAATTAACCTAATGAACTTCATGTTCTGTTAGAGGAAACTGAACCGCTCACGCAGACACGGGGTGAACATGCAAAATCCACACAGAAAGGCTCTGACCGACACAGCGAGTTGAACCCTGCCACCTCTCTTTGTCTTTATACTGTATCAAATGTTTTAACATGTTCCTGCATGTACACATAATCAAGACAAAACGATAAGTAACATTGTGACTAAACATTACTTTGATTAGTAACTAAAAAAAAAATGTTGTAGAAATTGTAATTTCTCACACAAGTCCAATCCAGCAATATTTTATTGTATTTTTTAATTACTAGTGACTAGTTACTGGCCAACACTGGAGGTTTGAATGGTTGCTAATATAATGAAATCAGTATGTGATAAGTATTATGTTGTGAGTTTTGCGTTGTTCCATCCCTTTGGTTAAAACTTTATGATTAGGAATATCCTTTTGTGATCCTACTACTACATTCTCTTTTGGGAGGATCTTTTTCGAGAAGTTGAAGAACATTTTGCGAAAAGGTTTGAGAGAATAACCTATAGTTAAAAATAAAAAGCAGTCTTTGTCTCTTTTAAATATCCTTTTTGAATACCTTTCTATGCTGGTGACTACATGCTATTCTGGTTAAATCAAAACAACAAAATACTCCAAAATACTGCCAAATTGTGTTTTTGCTCACATCAGGTTGATGTGATTTAGTGTTTCAACTTTGATGATTGGATTCAGAGCTTGGAAAAAGTCAAATCAAACTTCCTCAGCACTTTTTTTTCTCTTTGCTTACAATTACAGTTGTAAAAGCATTTCCTTTTTTATTTATGGTAACTGAAAGGCTCAAACATGTTTGATACATGATTTTTGCAAATGCACAATACTATGATTACAATATCAGCATTGGCTGGTTTTTAAATATTTGCATACATTTACAGACAATATATTGCCATACATGTCATCCATATATCGACTGTAATATAAGCAAAATAGTCAAATGTACCATGATGCTTCACCTAATGATCTCTGCATGGGTATATTTAAAAAAAAAGACTTTAAAGTCAATATTTGTAAAGTGATGAATTTGTGCCCTTGACGTAAAATATTGCTTTCAGTATTAGCAATACTGAGTTCAGAATTATGTTAAATATTGGCAAAAAATCCAATATCGTTCAGCCCTAATTTATTGTTTTTTATCTCATGAGCCAATATTCAAGCATTAGCTCTGCCTCTTGAAATACAATGACCCTGCCCACTTTGGGATGCTGTCTGGAGAAACACAGTGACGTAGTTCCTTTGCAATAGTAAAAATCATGAAGAACTAAACTGAAGCTATAGACTTTTTTGGTCAAATATAAGACTATAAATCATATGTCTGTGTCAGGGGAGTTCTGTTTTCAGATTTGATAGACTGGAGCTAATGTGCCACATTCACTGCGTTGAACGTTTCCCGTTTTACCTTTAAAGAAAATGGACGACAGAAGAAACTAAGATGAGCTGTTTGTCAACTCTCTAAACCTGTGTGCATCCGAGACAACAGTCAGTGCAAGCGAGTTGTGGCAACATGCTCAAATTAATGATTAGCTAATTCTTTATTTTCCACTGACTATGATTTTAAATGTCCACCCATAAAAAACAGTTAACAAACAATGTCAGCTTTTGTTAATTAGCTTAAAGTCGACCACAGTGAAGGCAGTTGCTGTCAGAAGTATTTGATGCACAAGCTGAGAATGTTAAGCCAAGTATGTGTTTGTAGTGTCGACATTCCTGCTGTGCATGTTTACTCAAAGTATTATGCTAAATCTTCTAAGAGTGACGTCTTGCTGACTTATGTTCCCAGGTTGCTTGAGGTGGTCTCAGAATAAAACAAGGAAATGCACCTGCCACATCAAGTCCCCCTTCCTCCCATCATCCACGCAACTTCTTCCTCCTCCCCGCCAATCGTTCTCCTCTGTCTACTGTGCCTATAATGAGCATTTCCTCCAACCCCCCCTTCTTCCAACTATTCTCTCACTTTCTCCCCCCTGTCCTCCCCTTCTCACCGTGTGCAGAATTGGAGAAGCTTATCGCCTAGCAACCACAATTAAAGTACAACAAGTCAGTGGTGGTAGCAGCCACCGTCGTAGAAAGCTTCAGAAACCCTTCGTGTGACCGACGGCTTTAAGCAGAAAGAAAGAGAAAGGGAAACAGAGGCAGTAAAGCAGGCAAGAGGAGAGGAAGAGCATTTGGAAGTAGAGGGGAAGTTGGACAGGTGAACGGCAATCAGAGCCGCCGCTGGAACAACACAGTCAGTCAGGACTTTGGGGGTTTGAAATGGGAGCAAATGAGAAGACGAGGAGAGTGGAGTGACATTTCCTGACTGAGTTCACTTGTTTGGAATCGACAGGTATGTGTGTGAAGGAATTAGCAGATGGAAAGTGGAAGTATTTAGCAGTTATGCTGAGTGTTTGGCTGTGTGAGTCTTTGTCAGTGTGAGTGTTTCTATATCTCTGTTCAAATGTGAGTCAAGGAAACCCGTGTTCAGCTAATTGTGCTTTTGAAGCTTTCAGAAGGAATACAACCTTGTTTTTAAGTGTCATTTTACAGCTGTGAGGGAATGCTTGCTGTGAAAATATGCGCCCATGCACCTGCTACGTAGAGCCTGTGCATGAACACAAATGGAAACTTATACCTGTTGATAAATCTGGAACTATTTGGAAAATGTAAGACTTCTCAAATCACTTACCCCTTCTTCCTGTCAGCAGACTCAGCCATTTGTAATGATTTTTGTCTTGATTTAATTAGAACATGTGCCCTTTACTTAATGAGGGAAGCCAGCTAATTGCCTCCCATAGGTTGCTCAGTATCATTAGGGTAATTGACTTAGGTGTGAAGGAAAAATGTCAGGTGTGATTCCCCCTGCTACTGTTGTGTCCATGTTTTATTTTTGATTCAGGGCATTTGAGGACTTACTGCTTACTGCTGTGACACACAGTCCATGCAACCAGAAGTGAAGCAGTCTAAATTGTTTTTCCAGATGTTGATATTGGTTTTTGTGTATGATGGTTAGCAATGCTTTCCGCAGGCACATCAGGACAGAAAGGAGGGAGGTTTGATTGAAGCTTGTGTTCATTCTTAAAAATATTAGCTTAATATTATTTCAAGTTCATGCCTCCTCAAATAACCTCTATGTACCAAACCATGGCAAAAATGGGAAGGAAAAATGGGCTACCTGATGGAATAGGCATATTGCATCCACATCTGCAAACCATTTAAGACAGGAATATTGGATACTCAAAGCAGCTTGTCATTTGTTTTAGTACAATAAGAAAGATAAAAACAATTTTCAATTAGTGGTCTTTGTGAGAAGACACATTTATTACGTCTGTTTATATGTGTGGTTTTCTTGTTTGGTGTTTAATTGATGATAAGGTGCTTTAAAAGCTTACAAATACTCCTTGAAAAGGATGAAAAGCAACTACATTTGACCTTTAATAAGACACAAGTACCCTGTCAGATTGTCAACACACCAACATTTTATCACTATGGCTAGCTAACAACACTAGTTCAAGATGTACACTGACCATACTTTTAAAGTTTCATTTCTAAACGTCTTCTCAGATTTTGAACATTTGTACATCTCAAATGCTCAGACTGTTTTAGTGTAAATCTTCATTACATGTGTCTGGTCATGCCCTTCCACAATATTTATTTGGCTACAGCTTTCCAACGCTGTTCTCTAATGTTTACTGTGGCTGCACGGACATTCCTAGCTACTCCCTCCCACAGGGGCCAGCTGTAAATGTGACTTGCTGAGCATTTTACTAAAAGGTGACGCAAACAACAGAGTGAAAAAAATGATTATTTTTTTTTTTCATTTGGGGGATTGGGGGTATTCTTTTGGGGGAAAGCATGGGCACATATTTTTCAATAAGAAAGTGTTTTTTGTATATGTTACATTTGATAAATTAGTAATAGGATGTATTATCAAACAAAAAAGTAAATCTATCTATGTATGTATGTATGTATCTATCTATGTACCTGGGTGCCTAACCCAGTACTCTGCCTGAGTCTGTTAAAGGTGACATTGCTGTGGCAACAAAGGGCCAGTGTGGTAGGCCACGTGACTCATCAGTAGTGTGTGGAGACATAAGGGGGGTAAGGGGTGTCTTCACTGAGCACATATCCTTTCACTTTGGTGAAAGTACCTTGATTTTCTTCAAGCAGGAAAAAAATGTGTTTAAAAGGGTCCATAATGTGCTGTAGTACTGCTCTATCAGTAGAGGGACCAGAACTACTGGACAGGTCATGTTTGGTCATTTAACCTTTGTTTCAACCAAGCAGTCTGGTTTGGTTTGGCTCAGTGCGGTACACAATTACAGGTGTTCCCAGTGTCAAATAAGGAGAAAATGGCCGTCCCATCACCATACCATTCTAACCTGAAAGGTGGAGATAAAAGCACTGCAGTCTTTTGATTGGTCACAAAAATCGTCATTTACCAGTGAAAATGAAATGCTTACCTTACCATATTCAAAGAAGCCTTGGATTTAGGGTGATTTGTCACTGCTGTTGCTGTAAAGAATGTCTGCATGAAACAATGCTCTATCAACCCCTCCAAACCGTACCGTACAGCACTGATCTAAACCAGACCACTCAGTGGAAGCAAGGCTTTAGACTGCTACATGTAGATTTTAAAACTCTACGATCTCTTGTATTGAATGCAATATACTGATATCTGCTTCTACTGTGTTAGCATATCTTCTCAAAAGAGGTATAATACTAAACTATATATTGTACTCTTAAGATTCCACATTTTTCAAATTAATTACCATATCCAGCAGGCAAAACCATGTCTTGTAAATTCCCCAGTGATTTTAAATTGTGTTCATCACAGAAAACTCAGTACAATAAGAAAAGAAATAGATTTGATCTGATTTCAATATTTTATTGAAATCCCCAAATTGTAAAAAATGTGGTAATGCTTGAGGAATTCAATGGACTGTTTTCATTTCACACCAGAGGCATACAAATGTGGCATTGCTGTGCTGTTAACCACAGAGTTCAAGCAATTTTCTTCTTATAAATAATCAAGGGCAGTTACCACCTTCTCATATCAGACTGTTTTCCTTTTATTTTCATTCAAAAACTGTAGACTTGTCTTTGAATGAAATGGGTTTTTTTTTTCCTAGAGTACAAAATGTACGCTTCGTTAGACCAAAGCTATACCCAGGAGAAATGTGGCAAGCTAGAGCTCAGCAATACAGTAAAGGAACTTATAATATTAAAGCTATTTTAATTTAGAAAATATACTAATATTACTCATACTATTGATAATGATAAAGGTAAAAATCAACATATTTTGTTGTCTTTTTGTGCAATTTATAAACATTTAGTTTTGAACAAAAATACAGATATTTATAAAAGAAGGCAGGGACGAGCAGCACTGTAGCTATATGCAATTTACATTTTTTAAAGGTTAAAATTACTGTCATGGCCTCTAAAGGGTTAGGCTGTTCTGTATTTATCCACAATTACATCATTATGTCATTAATTCAGAGTCTTCCCATCCATGATCTGATGCAGTAATCGTGCTCGTTCACCCCCTGACCCATTTTCAAACGCAGGACCCCTACCCACCCTCCTCCCCATGGCAGAGTGGCATTACCTGAGCCCGCTGTGGGGGAGCTGGGAGGTGAAGGTCAGACACTCTGTATGGCCTCTCCTGTGCCCACCAGGTGGATGGAGCTCATATGCTGCCTGGTAGACACGGAGAAGTCAAAATGCCACTGCACCACTGACATAAAACACACACTAAAAAGAAGTTGAGGTGCTTGTGTATGAGCCCACGTGTGTTCGAAAACTGATCTTCCTCTGATGATCAGTTTGAGATTTAAAGTGATTTAAAGACTCAAACGCCTCCTACTGTACCTATTATTCACCAGTGCTATTTTAGGATAGCCATCACCTATTTTTATGTATTTTGAGGAGGTTTCATCGTTAGGGGGAAGTGAGTCAACCTGTCACCACCTCTGCACAAGTGCTCACCCCGGATTCAGTGCACTGGTGAGTCTAACAGGGTACACTGACTAACAGGCAGAGTACACCATCAGTTGGCTCATGCTATATTCTCATTAAGGAGTCGGGATGCTTCAGGAAGTCCAAGGTGCTTCTGTTGATGAAACATGACCGTGGGAATGAGCCTGAATCATGTCTAAATAAAAGAGGCAGCTTCACAAATTTGCCCACGACCAGTTACATGTACATCTACATTTTGAGTACGGACTGGATAGTTAACAAATGCAGCCACTGTGATGTCATCCTTTGGTTTTTCTGCTGCTGTGTTGATGGTTGATTTTGAAGACAGATATAACCATATTTGGATGGAGCTTGTCTAATTTTTTCAAGTTGTTTTAAAAGTTAAACTGATACCTGCGTTCAATTTATCTGCAGGTAAATGGGCTAGTAACAAGAATATGATGCAGTCTGTTGCAATTTAGAAGGTTATAATAACCTGTTAAAAATGGAAAATACTTTACATACTTATTATTACTGATTGAAATAGCAGTGGGCCAGCAATTAGGGCAAGGAAATATGACCTTCATAATATATTACAAAACATGATATTAGAGTTACATTAAATATCTTATCTGCTGTTTATTGTAGCCATAAAATAATAATGATAATTTTACAGACTTAGTTATTAGATTCCTTTCTAAATGCTGCAAGGCCTCTCTTTATTTAAAGCAAGCGTATGATCTAAAATTTGGGTCTTTGCATAAAGTCACTCAAAAGTTCTCTTTTATATGTCTGTTTAAGATCCTTTCAGATGTTGTTGCTGTAACTGAAGTTGTGCCTCGTTTCTCTCCTAAGTCGGGTCTAACCAGCTAATGAAACTTAAAAGTTCCTGATTGTGGTGTTTTAAATAACAGCACTGAAGAATCATTATAATAAAAAAACTTGTATTTTTAAAACTTAAGCTACTTTTACCAGGCTTACTATTTATGAAGCTACATTTACCAGGGAGTGTTTTCAAAGCAACAGTGTTTTCAGCCGCCTCTTTTACAAAGATAAGAGCATCAGCCTGCTTTAATGAGCTATTTTTTTTAAACATTAAAAGAGAGAGAGAGAGAGACATTACTTTTAAAAATTTTAAAATGATCATACCTTGCCTTAACTCAAGTTCATATCTTTGATTTTTGTGATTGTTAGAGTATGTTCACAATGCCAAATGTTCAAAAACCTGCCAGTACCCCTGATCCACCTCTATTGCCGCTCTGTCTGAGATACATTGTTGGCGGCTCTTGCCACTTCAAAGCGTGTCCTTACACATGAATCTTGCAGTCTTGTCCCTGTTGGCCTTTTTCTGTACTTTAAGGGGAGGATGCAGTTGCACTGGGCTGAGTATTTGATGAGGCGTTGCTGGACTGTGGTGGGTGAAAGGCCAACAAATGGGCCTGTGGATTTGTTGTGGATGAGGAGTGGGCCAGCTGCCTTGCACAAAATTGACAGACAGTGAAGCCCGAAGTGCGTCCACACAGCGGTCCTCCAATGTTGGTATTGGTATTAGTATTATCTGGTGGTGTGTCTTCGGCTGTCCTCTATTCTCTAATTGCATGGACTTTCTGTTGTTGAGGTCAAAAGGCATTTGATGGTCAAATTTGGGCCTTGTGTTGGACTGGTTTGTTCACTGCTCCAAGCGACCTACTGTGCTGCAGAACTTTACATTTTCTATTTTTACAGTTCAAATACAGATTTTTACCCCATGCCCCTACCTTACATTCACATAATGAGAATAAGGTGACAGTATCTGTACTAGTATCAGCCAAAATTAGTTCAGAAATATCAATATATTGGATATTGGCAAAAATCCAATATTTTGCATTCCTAGCTTTCTTTAGCTCTTTTTTACAATTTCGCATGTAAACCAGTGATGACAGTGTTGCTCAAAAGTGAAGAAAAATTCTGGGGCTCAAAGAATACTGTAAAAGACATCAATATAGGCTTACTGTCCAGCATTACTATCAACCCACACTTAGTCCAAAAAAAGAGTCCTGAGGAGATGCTACATTCAAATTCATGCTAGTTTTCCAAGATTACCAACCCTGCCTTTAAGTCATACAAGAGCTCAAAAAGTTTCAGGGCAAAGACAGGTTGAACACATTTCAGTAAACGAAAGTAAAAATGATTGATTTGAAATTGAAGTGTGTGTTTTTTGTTTTTTTTTTACTTTGGGCCTAATGAAGATTGACTCATTTTTGTAGTAGCCCTGAGTGGCCATTGGATTTACTGCATATTTAGCACATTCTTTATTGACCTTATTTCTCAGCTTTGGAAGATGCAGCTCAGTTTTGAGTGTGTGTGTTTTGTGTGTGCTTGTCTGTCTGTCTGTCAGAGAGCTATGTATGGGCTGTATCTCCCTGGGACGAGGACAGCAGTGGGATATGTGTGTGGTGTGCGTCCCTTTGTGCAGAATTGTGTTTGTGTGTTGATGCGTGTGTTGTGAGCCCAATAAGTCGACTCTGCTGGAAGGGATGTTTTCAGACATCTCTCATTGAGCCAAGCAGAGCATGATATTCTCTCAGGTATTATTCTTATGCTTGGGGATTTGTGAAGTTGACTGGATCATCCTCTCACACTGTGCTTTAGCCTTCAGAAATGTCGCCACACACTTTTAGTTTTGAGCAATGCACTAAGTACATCCACTGGATCAGTTTGCAATTATGGACATGGAGCTAATTATTGTCTCTGGAGACAATTAAAGGTCATCCTGCATGACATTTTATCAAACACGGTGCCATTGATTATTGTATTGGTGTTGCCCTAAAGGTGAATAAATAAGAGAAAATGATGGACAAACATTAACACTCACCTGGGCTCTAACGAATTAAAGTCAATTAGAGGAGACTGATGGATAAATGTTCCTCTGTTTTGTTCAGTTATTTGTGTGTTAATGTGGTGATACTTTTATCATGGAGCAATTACACTCTTTTGAGAGAGTGTAAAATTAAGAAAAATAATGGAAATAAGATATAATGATATAATATTAAATATTTCCACACAATCAAATTTAGTGTGATAAACAAAAAAACAACTTGAATTTGCAAAAATATGCCTTTAGTCAAATTTATACTATTACTTTTTTTTTTATTAATTTAGTTTAATTTGGTCTTTGACTATTGTACAGGATTCAGTTACACTGATGTATTAAAAACAAACAACATTAATATTGCATACTGCATTTTAATACATTTTTTAACTACTATTTTCTGAATGTGCATCAGTTTGCTCAGAGTCAATAGAACATGAATCATCATTTTTCATGTAACTGATATGATTTACACTGTGGGCCATATCAATTATTTGGCATTTTCTCATTCAATGATAAACATTTTTACCAGTGCTGAAATGACTATTCAGTTCAATTGTTTTATGTAAATCAATATCTGATGTCAAACAACTGGAAGTATATTCAGAAATTATCTGTCACAATGTTGCTTTCATATTATTGAGCAAACACAGTCAGGCCTTTGACAATTTTGAATATTTCTGTCTAGTAGGGATATTAAAATGTCTGCTTTTCTCTCTTTTTTGCAGAGCCTAGGCTCAGCTGACCGAAAAGAACACCAGAATAAAAAGTAAGTTCTTCTTACATGACTTTCTTCTTTGACCAACGCTCCCTCTTATCATACTTTTTTTTCTGTTACATACTCCCCCTTTATTTGTGTTGAGTTAGTTGGTAAAACCAAAATCAAAAATCCAATTAATCCAATTAATATTCCAGCTGGTCTCCTGCCAGTGTCAAAAGGAAACTCAACTCTTTCATGCTCCAAGCTGCAAAAGCAGTTTGTACTTAAGCTTTAAAGCTGGAGTTTGTAATTTGAGTGAGACTGGAGTGGAAGCAGCTTCCCTCCCCCTCCCTTACCTGTTTGTGTTCCAAGCAACAGCAAACCCCTTACGTTCGCTCTTTCAAATGCTTTCAACATGTTTCTAAACCAAAAGTAAAGACACATTCATGAGCTGCTTAAGTTTGCTAAAAGTCACCTGTTGATATGGTAACTAATTAAGCCACTACACCTTTTGAGCAAGGAGGAAAATGCTCTAAAAATGATAATTCAGCTAATTACTTTGGTTTCTCTATGGCCAGGTACTGGTCCGCGGCCCAGTTGTTGGGGACTTCTGATATAATGAATTAACTCACTATTACTAATACTATCACTATTAAATCACTATTCTATTGTTTTTGGCTCACTGTTATGGAGGTCACATAAGAGGGCTTTAGCAGGATGCACCTCATTGGGATCAAGATCATTTGATTGACAGATTCTGATTTTTAACATTATCCAAATTCCTTAAGTTTCCAACCAAACACGTGTTGGTGCTTTCATGTGAGTCAGGACAGCTGTTTTAATACAAAAGAGGAGGAAACTTAAAGCTGGCACAAATAACAAAAACACTTGTACAATAACCCTGGTAAAATGTATAAACTTCACATAACAGTGAAATATGGCAGAAGCTAAGTAGCCCTCTAACTGACCCCCTGTAAAGAACAAATAATTTGCCTTGTCAAACTGAGACAACACAGAGTTGAGTTTTGTTTTTCAGTAACTACGAGGTTGTAAGTGATCCGTCATCTGTTGTGGGTTTGTGGTTTAAGCTTGAGGCCAGAGGACAGACATTGTAAACCCCTCCGACTGGATTCAATTGACATCAACAAAATAAACACTGTGATGAAGATAAGGAACTTAACACCAAGAGATGATTCAAACCTTTATTTCTGCAGATATATCTTTTTTTTTTTTTACTTTAGTGAGGTCTCTCTGTGAAATCTGCTAAAGCTGAATTTCCCCATTGCAGCTTCTTGGCCTCAAAGCAAACTCAGTAAACATTGGCTTTTATAATTACTCCATTTGTGTTTGCCAATAACATTTCCTGCCACTGGGGCCAACAAGAACATAATCACCAATGATATTGATGGAAATGAGCATTTTTGCAGAGTGGAAATCTTTATAGAGGAAATGATAGAAACTCCCCCAATGTTTAATGTGCACTGCAGATCACTGACAATCAGTATCGAGCAGATAGTTAATGAAGAGTGAGGTGGGAACCTAAATCAAAATAAATGACCTGTGTACCTTAGTTGCCAAGCAACCAGAGCAGTGGTCACCTATACTTAGTCTCTCTCCATTTCTCTCTCCTGTCTCCCTCTTCTCTGCAGCACAGCAGCCATTATAGTCAGCTAACAGGATTTTACTGTACAAACAGATGCTTAAAACTTCTCTGGCATTTTTTTCCAAAATTTAATTTCTTTTTGTCCCAGTCAAATTTTTGTCTTTGGGCTGATGCAGCACTTTTTGAGATTTTCTCTCAGCTTTAAACTTACTGAATGCTTTGGATGAAATTTTCAGCTAGCCTAACTCAATAAAGTCCCTCGTGATGATTTCTCTCAGCAGTCCCAGCTGAGACTATCTATAAAATGTGTTCACTGAAGCAGATTTGATTTATAAATTTGTTGGTTTCTATCATTATTATTGTATGTTGGAGTGTGTGTTGATTGTATCTTTGTGTCTGTCTGTGATATCTGAGCGCAGTAATGATGTGGATTTTTTGTTTAAAGAGGGAAAGAAAAGAACAGGAATGTAAATTCGGGGTACAAATTGTAGTGCAAGTTATGATACAGTATTGTATTTTGACATTACCAATGAATGAAAGCTTATCCATCTGTCAATAAACATTCAGTAATTTGAGCACTGATTAATGTGCATGCTGAGCCTGTGTGTCTCGTGCACACACAATTTATGTGTGTTATGCGACATGACACCCGAGGCAGATGCTTCATTACTTGAAGCAGATCTTCAATGAGTGTTGTTCTGCCATCTGTGTGCTTGTCAATGCTGAGATAGAATAAACTGTCCATTAATGGCACAGATGTGCTGCCACTCAGTATGGTGACCTATCCCTTCATTTTTAGTTAAAGTTATCCGATCATGCCCATTAAAGATGACATGATGGTATTATTGACAAAGGTTTTTTTTCTTAATTATTTTGTAAAATACCCTTTTAATGACTTTCGTCCAAAATTGTGTATTTGTGGGGTGTCCACATCTCCTCCTGTCCCCCAACCAGTGAAAAACCCCTCCTCCCTCAACTGTAAGAAAATGTGTGCATTTGCATATTTCCCCCTAATGACGACATCAAGTGATCTGCCACCACCCTCAGATGGTTGCACTTCCTGAGCCAGGAGTTTGTCCAGCCTACAGCTGGTTCCAGGGAAAGGAACATGCCCAGACATGTCGATGTGGCCACAGTAAACACTAGAGCATAGCACTGGACAGCTGAAGCCACATCCATTTCTTTGTAGGGCGTAGTTCGAGGGGTTCAAAGTCATGCCAAAATCTGATATCTGATTGATTTCTTTGGAAAGAAACTTAAAAACATAAGATCACTGTAAACTTGTTAAATAGGAATTAAATTTGTGGCCCTCTAAGTAAAACAACATCAAACAACAACTTTTTTTAAGTTAAGCTGACAAAAAAAGTGTCACTCACTTTTATTTCACATTGCTTTCCTCTTCCTTCTCTGTTTGTGTTTCTGCAACTTTGTCAGAGAGCCTCATCAAGTGTATGATGGTGAATGTAGTAGAGGATTATAATTTAAAATCCAAATAAAGACTTAAAAAACAAAATAACAACAAAAAACTTATAACCAAAAAACGTGATCTTTCTGCATTGATTTCTGCATTAAGCTCATATGATATATGATCACATGACTGTTTTTGTTACAAACCTTTTCAGTATATACTGTAAAAAAAAGACAAAAAATATTGCAGTATCACTTTCCCACCTGTTGATCAGGTTGATGATATCATTTTTGTTGTTAAATCTTTATTTAAATATCTGATGAATTTGAGAATCAAAATAACCCTTCAAATGCAATGTGCAGAATTCTCCCTCACCATTGATGTCTTCTTAATTTGCATCGTACCATCAGTCACCAACATCAGCAGCTATGCTTGTTTACTCTTTGGTTACATCCCAGATCGATTATTGCAACTTCCCTCTTTATACTCTCCCTCAAAATTCCCTCCAATAAACTTCAACTTGTCCAAAACTCTGATGCTCGTATACCATCACCAGAGTCCCCTCTATGAATCACATCACCCCGGTTCTTAAGCGGCTTCACCGACTCCCAGTTAATTACTGCTTGACTTTATGGGCTCTAATTTCGTAGACCAGGTGCAGCACCAACGCGGTGTGTCCAGGGCATTTTGCAAGTTTCGTGCATGGCGCAGTCTGGCGCAGGGGGGCGCACCCACGCCTCCATCCTTCCCACCGGTGCAAGTAGCAGAGAGGGAGGAGAGTAGGCGTGAGTGGGTTTAACACAGCTGAGTGTTATCTTCACCAATCAAATGAACGCCTCTCCTCGCCTTTAAATGTGCTGCGGGCGAGGCGCAGTGACAATTTCACCTCGGTGGCGAAGAAGGTGACTTTTGCAGCAACTGGGAGAGCGTAGGGGCCACCGGGCCGCGCATCGGAGGCCACGATGCGCGTCACCGTGTGGACCACCTCGCGGGACAGATGTAATCTGTTCCTGTGTCAAAAATAGGAGTACAAAATTTGGTGATAATTACATTTAAACACAGCAGCAGGCTAATCCATTCATCATGCTTGTGATCCAACTGCATTCCTGGTCTGTCATTGCCAAATAGCAGAACCTTTGGTGAAATATTTCCCCGATATCTCCTCCTCATCCTCCTTGCAATAATGTACTCCATCTTTTTAGATCACGTTAAGAATAAAGATTTAAACAGAGACATATGGGCAATCACAGGTAAATCCTTAAGACACCGAGTGACATTTATTCAGCAAGCGTCTCTCTCTTTTTTCTTTTCTTTTGAACTTCATGAGATGAGAGAAGCCGGATACTCCGTATCAGATGATGTGGCTGTTTGTGGTTGGCTGAGAGATGTGAACTCGTTAGTTTGCGTCACACTTCCAGCTGCTGTCAGGTTGAGTTTCCATTATGACAAACATCTCTGATCTGACATCAGATGTGACAGGACAATTAATATAGATACAAATGTATGTGCTGGTTCAGACGGTTACATTAAATAGTGGTTGCTGTGATTGTTTATTGCATTGAAATGTGCCTGACACTGTGGACACATGCCTGTGAGGTTTTGGTGACGTGTGTGCACTGTGTGCCAGTAAGCCAAATTACCACTGCGCGGGGTGCGCCAGGCTGTGCCACCCTGAGTTGCACCAGGAAATTAGAGCCCTATGACTTTATGATCCCACTCCTCACCTTTAAGGCAATCCACAGCCTCCCTCCTCTGTACATTTTCTGAACTGTTGCACATCAACACCCCCTTCCATATGCGTAGGTCTTCTTCTTTCATACACCTCATTGTACCACTTTCTTGCTTGCACTACCTTTTTTTGATTCTGTGGTGTGCAGACTCATTCCTGTCTTGTCTGCAAATGTCCTCAGCTGGTCAGCAAACTTGCTTTTATAGGTTCCTAGCTTTCCTGAAACCTTCTACATGGCTTCTGTGTGGCTTTCCATTGTTCCTTACAGTTCCTCTCAGTTTCCTGGTTGCTTCTGCATTGACTCGTCATTATTACTTGATGTCTTAAGAAGTTCAGCGTGCTTTCCCAACAAACATTCTGGAAGCTGTCTACACAGTGAAGGCTTTCAGGAGCACTTCCAGAAGATACAGAAGGGTTAAGGGAAGCTGGGATGTCCTGATGATGTCCTCAGGACATTGCAGACAAGTTGCTGAAGATGTCAGGAAGTTCATTTCTGCATCCAAATTTTAGTTGTGACCAAAATTTAGTTGTGGAAATTTGAATTACTCCTGAATGTGCTGAAATGCTAGGAAGTGTTCAGGAACGACAAAGACAGTAACAGAGATCTTCCATGAATATGCAGACAAGTTGCTGAATGCATGGAGAGTTACTACATTTGCATTCTGCGTATTACCTGTGCTCTAGTGGATGCCTAGTCTAAGTTGATCTTGACCTTGACCCCACAAAAATGTATTATTAATTGTTATACCTCTTCACTGCCATTTGGTGTCCTCTTCCTGTTATCATGCTTCATCTTAACTCCTCTTGACCAATGTTCCTCTTTTTTCCATTGTCCTATCCTGTTGAACTTGCTCTCAAGCTTCCTCCTCAACTTATTATTTTCTGTTCTCATTCCACTCATGAATGTCTTGAGTGTCACTGTCAGTGACAGCGTTGTTACGCATTAGTGACACAGTGAGCGTAATTGACAGGAAAATCTATTTAGGATATTGCATTTTTTAGTTATTAGGCAATGCTGATTCAAAAACTGTATGAAACAAAGCAGGACAAAGATATATTGCTGTGTATGATGTGATTCTGGCACTGTGTTTATATAAAAGAGTTTTTTATTTATGGCGACCACTTTGTGTGCCAGAGCGGAGACATCTGTTGCCAGGAGACAAGCAGCTGTATTCAGGAAGAAGCAGAATCATCATATTACGTTAGGTAATAGCAGTCTTCCCCCAACAAAAACATGTATTTACTGAGAGACATATAAAAATGTGTAAAATGAATTTATTAAACATTAAGTAACAAACTGGATGCACACACATACACTCTTTATGTTGTTTTTCTTCTCCAAATTATTGTTAACCTCAAGGGCCAGCCTTTGTTTTCTGCCCTCTGACTGAGTTTCAGTTGGTAAAATAATGAGATGATTTAAGGCATTTTGTATCTCTGCAAAGTTTCAAACATTCAGCCTGAAAAGATCAACAAATCTACTGGATGTTGATGTCTATCCTGTTTGCCTTACTACAGATGAAACATAAGCTTATTATGCCAGCAGTCCCTGCCATATGATCAGGCTATTACTGAGATGTGACTGCCCCAATACCATTTAATCAGGTTTTAAGATGTCATATGTCATACCTACAGATTTAGGCTGACAGATTTTTTCAGACGTACCATATGTCTCAGAACTCCATCTCTGTTTTAATGATGTATTAGAATATACTGAGGCTTTAGAAGAACTACCTGCAGATCAAAGGGGAAATAAAATAGCGCTTCATGAACATTGGTGTCCATTCAGGTACATATTTTGTCCGACTTTTACTCAAATAATACAAAAGACTGCTTCTTCTATCTTGACAATCTATCAACAAAAGTGGTTTATTTGTGTAGAGCTTTCTTGTTCTTTTCATGCTACAAAAGTCAGGACATTAACAAAAAGTTAGAAAACATTAATATAGTGAGTATTTCTGTATGAAGCTGGACTTTAAAAATGGATGTTGGTCTAACTCGGTGGTTACCAAACTTTGTCTACCGCTTCCTTTGCCCTGCGCAAAGCATTTTGGCACGAAACACGAATGTTTTTTCTAATATGAATGAATGATTATTTTTATTTTGGATTTGCATTTTGGTGGTGAGCCAAATCTGGATGCAGATCCAGGAATTTTGTGAAGGGATTGTTTACATTGTGAGATAGTGCAGCTTTCCTCATTGTTGCTAATAGTCAATAAGCTGTCCATGGGTTCTGATGACATTTTCAGTGAATGTTGGTCATAAGAACTCATTAGATTTTGGTGGTTATCTGAAGCTTGATGTGGATGTTGTATTTTTTTTAAAGGACTTTGTTTACTGTGTAAGATGGGGCAGTTTTCCCCTTTGCAACATTACTCACCAGGCAATGTTGGAAACGCCTTGGTTTGTGCTCTCAGAGCACTTCTACTTTGAGATGAACTGGCAGTAGATCATTAAGCTGTTTCTTTATAGTACTTGCTTTTTTTATTTCAGCCACTAATTTGGGAGGCAAAGACATTTCTTGAGCAAAGTAACTTTAAATAAGTTCTATTGCAGTTATTGAACAGTAAGAAAAAATGCTCGCTCATCATTTGCCCTCTAGACCTGAAACACTTTATGCTTTATTTCAAAGGTCTTTGAAAGAATGTCGGACATTGTCTGCTTCTTCTTGTTTTGCCCCTTTCATTATCAGTTGACTTCATGTGTGATAACTGTATTTACTTTGCATTTCTTCTACTGCTACATGCAGGTTCAAGTCTTTATTGTGGACAGAGCAGGAAGAAAGAAAGAAAGAAAAGATGGTGCTCAGCGACTGTCTAAAGAATGGGGGATGCCTTACATTTTCATGGAGCAAAGGATTTAGGTACAGATGTCAGGGGAAGAGAGAACTTGATTGGACTTATTTATTCATGGGCAGGCTGTGTAATTGCTCTCATATGGGCTGATGTGTGTAGTCATGTGTATGTGTGTGTGAGGTAGAATAACTTAAGGTGAATCAGAAAGGGTATGTGTTCTTCAGGAATGCACACAAGTCAGTTTGGTGATTTAAATCAAGCCATACCTTCAGGTCCAATGCTTGGGCCTCACTTCTTTGTCATTTGCTGTAATTACCACCTACCATGGCACATGGTAGGTGGTAATGGCATTGTCACTACCTAGAACTTGACCATATAGGCTCTGGTCTGTTGAAGGTTGCATTGCTGTTTGAGTTGTGTGGTAGGGTAGGTTAAGTAAATGAGGCCTCAATGTTAGCTGAGATGACCCGAAGAGGGTGGCTTTGGGATGCCAAAGCTCACTGTACTGTATATCTCTCCTGAAGCATTGTGGGAGCAAACAGAGAAAACATCAGGGAATGGAGATCCCACCCTATCCTACCCATCATGTTGCTGACCCTTAGCTACAATGAAAATAGCTGTGACTGGGTGAAGGCTTTTCTTTTACAAGCACTAATCTTTTAGGAGAGTACAAGTATCTTGTTTTTATTAAAAAAGTATAGCCTTTATCTTGCTTGCTTAATTCTCATAACAATATTTAAAAGTCAATTGCTATGGTATTGAAAAGTCCTATTTTCTCCTTTGGAACAAGTTTGTGCTGGTTCTAAATAGGGCTGTCAGTTTCCCAGATATCAAACTCGACTGTAGAGCATGTGCACTAAAATCTGAAAATATTAGGTTTTAATATCCCCCCCTCATCAGCCAGCCCAGAGGCAACACAGACATGAGGCATTTCCATTAGATTATTAGTTACCCCTCCCAAGGCCACACTGATGGGTGGCATATAAACAGCCTGGCCTTGTTTTTTATTTTGCTATTGGCAGTGTGAAGCCCAAAGTCCTTCCACGAAGTGGCTTTGCCTGTCCTTCATTTTTCTCAAGGTGAACTTCCTGTTGCTGGGTCAAGAGGACAGTTTTGCTGGGGGTGCCTTATGTTGGATCAGGCAGTTCACTGCTGCAGGTACCATCACATGCTGCAGAACTTTGTATATTTTTTTTTATTCAAATGTATATATACAGTTCAAGACAGATTTTTCAATAAAATACTTTAATATCGACTATATGGTAACAACGTAGTCCTAGATATACGCAGCAATTATTCCTTTAGCTTCTCAAAGTGACTTGCCTCTCAGGTTTTGGATTTTGTCATGCCAGTGAGCTCCCTGTTTCATCCCTGCTCTAAACAGGCTGTTTTTCTGAAAATCCTTAAAGCACTGTGTCTGACTACATCCCTCTCAGAAAGTTGATGAGCTTTAAAGCACTGTGCTCTAATGTTTACTGTGGCTGAATAGATATACCTAGACATATTCTTTTCATTGAAGCTGCTTGTGGACTGAACAAATACTTTGCTTAGGTAGTGTCTCCCATCTGGCGGGGACAGTGTATCCCTTCATGACATCAATTGGGAATAATTCTCAAATGAACTGATAGAGAACAGGTGTAGCAAGGGAGCGGAAGGATTTTTGTTTTGTTGAATACCAAAGACAATGATTTAAAAATGAAATAAAAAACATACAAACATAAAAAGTATAATAAAATCAAAATGTTTTTTGCCTTATATTAAACCTCTCAAATAAGTGTCTTCAAATACACCGTTAGAAATATAAACACCTGAGGCAAATTCACTTCCATATTGTTGGTCAAACACTCCTTTCCCACTGAAGACACTTAGCCCCCAGACCCCGATGTCGCTCTGCTGCCCTCCCACAGCTGAAGACTTTTCCTCCTGGCAGTAGGTACTTGTTGCCATAGTTACAGGTGACACAGAGCCCGAAGCCCTGCAATATTTAAATCATGACACAGTGTTGGTGTCATCAAATGTTTTATGAATATTAATTAAGTGTTCAGTACACAAAATACTGAAGGAGAATGATCATATTCAGACTCATTGTCTTCTGTCGTATATCAGAGGGAATCAGTCAATCTCAATTTGTAGATCAATTAAAAATGGGTGTTACCTCACACCTCACTATCTCGTGCCAAAAAGATGTGTTGAGATTGTGGTCTTTGTTGTTCAAAGAAGAGACCCAAAGTTATCCTACTTTCAGCAAACTTTTAGCAAACATTCAGAAAAATAACAGTGGCAATATAAAAAAAATCAATGTATTGAGAATTTTTTTTAGCGGAACCCAGTTCATGTTGACCAGCCTTTCTTAGCAAGGGTTTTTGCTGGGCTTACAAGTACAAACACAGATTAAAGAAAACAACCAACAACAGCGAGAAGAAAAAATGAGCAGAAATAGAAGTGGGTGACATCATCTAAATTCATTCATATGTATCAAACACAAGTTCTAATTAAGGATAGAGTTTACACTTAACCAAATTTAAGGTGTTGCACCAACTGAAACAGTTTTAATCAACCCCTTTTAATATCCTTTTTAATCCTAGGCAGCTAGTTGCCAAATGCCATGTCTGTCGTGAGGCTGATCCATCTTACAAGGCTTCAAGCTGAAATGACTGTCCAGTTTTTTAAGTGTGCTTTTAGGGACGACAAAATACATTTACTCTGATTACTAGTTGTGCTGAAAGCGAAAAAGTGACCGCGTCATTTCCAATGATTTGTTCAGTTTATAATGTTTTCAGAAGTTTTTTAAGTACATGGGAGCCCAGGATGTTGGTCTTCTTAACATCCTCTCTGCCTTCAAATATTTTTTTCCGTTAAAACACACGTGCATGGGACTTGCAGTGTTCCCCATACAGCACAGTTAATGTACCAAAACATTTGGCTGCTGTTTTGTTCAGTTTCACCCCAAAATAATCAAGCTAATGCCCTTTAGTTTTAAGCTATTTTTTCTGCTGCCTTAGTAGAAACATGTGCACTTCAATCAGTAGCTAGCAGTGAACTAGAGACGTCACTTATTAAAACTTGTTGGGCGTGAATAGTCAACCATTAATATACAGTATAACACTCAATGTGACTGTGACCCTCATGGTTTTATCCTCATAAGAGCAAAGTTCTTATTTAATAGCCACAGCTCATAGTTCCACACTTATGCATGTACGTTAAAGAGGTCCAAAGAAACATTGCACCCCTATCATTTAATTTATTTTTATTGGATTTAGCTCTCATTTCAAAACAAGAAGTAAGCAGAGATGTTCATACTGTGCCTTCATGCTGAAAAAACGATCTATTTTTTAAATGTAAATTGATTTGCCCTCATGTCTGCCTGGTCCTGGTTTGTGCATTAGTTTGAAATGAGAAAGTGACAAACCGAGAAAAAGGAGCAACGACCCAACACATTTCTCTCTCTCTCATCCCGCAGAGAGACAATCCAAGTCAAATACTTGCAGAAAGATAATAATGACTGAGGGTACCCACAGTCTGACCAACGTGAAACACATTCCTTCTTTTTTTCCACACTTTTTTTCCCTCCTCACCTCATTTTTTTTCCAGGGGGTTTGAAATCCAAGTGTAAATACATATTGAGGAGTATTTACAATAGTGGTAACGGTGGTGGCAGAGGGAGCTAAGTCAGCGGGCCGACGGGGCCGGCTGAGAGTGTGACTATTTGTACTATTCATCAAAACTACAGAGCATGTTTGTAAGTGTAATTGTTGATCCTGTTTGTGTGTAAATAAATCACAGATATGGAGGGTGAACACGTGTGAATGTCTGCAGCCCTTATCCCTCTGTGCGTTTCTGTGTGCGCTTATTTGATGTGGCTTGGCTGCAGCGATGTTGGGTTGCTTGAGAACTTCCCAAGAGTGCGCTGCCAGGCCAGGGAACGGAGCGGGCAGAGGCAGCCATTGTTTTGGTATCCCGGCTGTAGATGTGTGTGTGCAGTTGTATGTGAGAGAGAGAAGAGGGAAGAAGAGAAAGAGAGATTAATTCAAAGCACTTCAACAGCAGCAGTGCATAACATTTTCCATTCTTGTTTAAATACAAAAGCATGCACACATTTCCACACTAATGCAACACTTTAACATACAAACACTGTCCTCACACCGCATTAGCTGAGGGAATTCTCAGGGAAACTTTTTTTTTGTTACGTTGCACAACAAGCTGAATCTTTTCACCAAACTTTTCCCCTCAGATTAAAACCACACACTGAGATTTGATCAGCTTTCCCAAAAACATCTCAACACTTCAGATGCTCTGAGTTTTTCTGGCAATATATTTTTTGCTAAAATGTGATTTCAAGGCTAAACAGCTCGGTGAACAAACAAGCTAACTCAGCATTTTGACCGCTGCAGCAATTTAAGGGTCATTTTGTGGACATTTCGACTGAAATTCACTGTTGTTCTCTTACCACATTGGTCTATCATTTAACCGTAACTATGCAGCTGAAATTCCTCAGTAGGATATTTTTACATTACTTAATAACCATGGCAAGATCCCCTTCTTTTTTAGGTTATGGCCCAGGATTTAGTAAAAATGGCAGCCAGTGGGCCCTGTCTCTGCCTCGCACACTCATAGAAAATATGACAGATAATCAAATCAAAGGATTTCTGCCTGAAGCAGGACAGAGACAATAAGTTATTCAAGCAGAAAAGTTATTGCTGCCAGCACCTCTAAAGGTCCAGCCAAAGATAGCTCTGAAATATTTGAAGATATTTGACAGCCTGGGTTCAAATCTGACCTTTCCGTCCATATTTGCCAAGTCTTTTCATTGCTTGCCAGCTCAGGCGGTGGATGTGTGCCACTCGGGTTGCCCCTCCAGTCGTCTTTCAGATATGTTTTTCTTTGACCTGGTCCTTGCATGTCAGAACCAGCTATTCTTCCTTGTGGTGTGCCACAAGGTTCCATTACAGGACCTCTTTTATTTGCTCTTAATGTGCTGCCTCTTTGTCAGGTTATCAGCAGCAAATACCAGGGAATATTTTACCATCGTTATGCCGATGACGTACACCTGTATTTAATTAAAGCAGTGTTTCTCAAACAGAAGGGCATGACCCCCAAGGGGCTTTGCAATACCTCAAGAGGGCGAGGCCCGAACATGGGCATAGCTAAATTGGTGACTTTGGTCTCCTTTAATGTTGATTGGCCACCTCAGGTGCCAATAAAGTCCTTAACTTTGATTGAGTGTTTGCCTTGTCAGAGGTGAGATCGGTGTTTAAATCAATGTGGGCTGTGTTTCAATAGGCTCCTTTCTTTAGAACAATCGTTATTGTCCAACCAGGCGTTCTTAAACTTTTTTGGCCTGGGATCTAAATTAGAAGTTTGCTCCCTCAATAGGGCCCAAATGTTCAAAAATAACATCAAAAAATATGTGGGGTGCAATTTATTTAATCAAATTGATTAAAACAGTTTCAGTCTCAGATTATGGGGAAAAATGCATATATGTGTTATAAACAACTGTCCTGCTCTCGCCTATGAAAAGTTCTGCCTGAAGCTCCGACTAAAACAAAGTTCTCCCCTTGAGGAGGGGCTGCAGATGAAACTCATTTTAATGGCAGATTTTTTATCAGCATTTTAAATGTTTTGAACAAAGATGTTAAAAATTAGTAATGTTCTCTCATATTGTTCCTGACATGTCCCACCAATGTGAAACTCTCACAGCATCATTTTGCCCAGGGATGACTTACAGAGCTAATGATTCAAATGCAAAATACAAACAAAATGCTAAGTACTTGCTTTTCCACTGTAAACAAGCAGTTTTTGTACACTTGATGCTGCAGAAGCTTTACAGCCCCCATCCCTAGTAAAGATATAAAATCTTAAAACCCCTGTCTGGGCTTGTGGGTTGATGCTGAAGTGACGGAGGGCAGAATGAGAGAGCACAGTACTGATGCAGGCCAGAGCTGGCAAAGGCAGATCAGAGAAAATATAGCTGGAAATCTTACATAGCTTAAATGGGCATCTGGTAGTCCGGGAGCCACATGCAGCTTATCATTTCACTTAATGCAGGTCCAAGTCTCTTTCATTTATATCTCATTGAAAACACAATATACAACTAAATCACATTCAATCCCTGGCAAGTTATTTCTTAATCACTTTAAAATGGATATTTAAAAGATCTTATTGCTGTGATTAGCTTAAGTTTAACATTAAAACCGTTCTAAATACTAATATACTGTATAGTGTCTTAAAAATGCATATTTTTGTCACAATTTTGTGTTAAATCATGAAGGACTTTAGCGATGCTGTTAGGTGTGTCTCACAATTTTACACATTTTGGCCGTCAAATAAGGAGAATAGTATTTTTATGGCACTCTTTGTCACCAGAGTTACCCACTGGCTTAGACAGGCTGCTGATTGGTAGGGTGTTTGTCATTTCTGGCAGCTTCAGCTTTACTGAAACAATTGCCCATTCAGAGTTGAGCTTTTAACAAAGCTTTGTTTAATCTCTCGGTAACATTCAATTGGATTTTCTTGTTTAATGTGAATGTCTTTTCATCAGTGTTGTGTCAACTCAAGTTCAGAGAACTCAACACAACACGCCAAGACAGATGATTGACACTGAGTCATTCAGGTCAGCTGCCAAAGCTAGTCCAACAGACTTTGTTTTCATTTAAGGAAGAACTTGTGTGGCTGTGATGATGATTATGATTATATCTCTGTTTTCTAACTGTATTCCCATCACTGAATTTCTCTGCTGAATGCCTAGCCATTAACCTAAACCTAATTGTAGTTCACAAAGCCATAGCTCTAAACACAATTACTATTAAATTGTAATTGGAAAATTATGATTTCTAGGACCCTACCTAACTTTAATTCCCTTAGAAGACTTTCAGTCCTCGCAAGTATAAAACCGTAGAAAACACACATACACACAATCTCCCTCCTCGAGGTTCCCTTGTGCTTTCCAGCATAAATAATCCCCACAGTCTGCTGGCTCAACCCTGATTGGAATCTAGACGCCGTGCTCAATTGTGGGTAGATGAGGGGAAAGTGGGGTGCCCTGTGCGTGCGTGTGATTATATGAGTGTGTCTGCACAGCTCCAAGGCCATGAATACAATAACGAAGGGGTGTCCACCTCTGCAGGGCCTGGCCTCTGAAAACCACTGTTTGAATGAGGCTGGCAAATGCACCCACAACTATGGACTTAAATAAGCAATCTAGACCCCTTTTCTCAAATGATTGCATATTTTCTGCATATCACAAGGAGTACACAGACACACTCCTTTCCACTGTTGGCTCTTGAGCTCGTGAGCCATGAACTCTTACACACCAGCAACATTGCTGCAATACTCTGTACCAATACAGGGGGTTAAGATCCAGGCTCCACAAGGTTTTATCAGCTTTTCTGTGTCCTAGTGGAGACCAGCTGGAGTTTTATGTGGAGATTCTGCAGAGAATTATGAGATTCTGTGTGGAATTATTAGTGGGTTTCAATGTCATGTGATGTTATGTGTTGTGTATGGCAACTGGTGACCGTTACCAGGTTTATGCAGATATTTGGCAGCAGTGATAAGGCTGTCAGATTCGATCAGATAAGTCCAGCTCCCCAGACACTCAAACATTATTGTGTTACTGTATGTCTTTCCTGGCTTGTGTCCAGCTAATAAATCTCACAGTCAGTTTCTCTGCTCACCTTGGATACAGAATGACTGACGATAAAGTTTGAGCCCTTATTCAACATATTTGCTTGGGATGGGTAGCTCATGTGCTATCATAATTTGCACCAAAATGAATTCCAGATTGTTGTCTGTGTTGTTAGTTAAAAACACTTTGCTGATCGCATTTAGATAAGCACATGGAAATAGAATAGACAAGTAAAATCTAGAGTAAGCCAAACCTCCACCAAGTGATTTTCAATGGTGTTGAGCAGGTTATCGTCAAAAATGTGGAAAGCTTCCCAATCTCAGACAGTTAACAAATACTTGAAAAATTCTTGTTCTTGTTCCTCCTATTCTTCTTTCTTTCTCCATGACCAACATTAGTCATGGAGAATATCTGCAAAAACCTGAAAATATCTGCAAAAACCCTTCAAGAAATTACTGTGTTAAATTATACTGTTACTAAAAAGAACACACAAACTATATAATTAAGAACTGCCAGCGAAAACACAACCTTCTTAGCAGAAGTATGTAGATATGTTTTAAAACTCAAACTACCATGAGACAACAGTCATCTTTAGCATTAAACACATCCTAGCCAATATTACATCAACTAAGATTCCTGGTGAATATTAGGTTAGATATATCTGGATATAACTGCAGCATATATAGGAAAAAAATACAAATTTGAGGTAGTGAGAGGGATCTTTTTCAGTGTTACCACTGGCTTCTCAGCGGGCTTTGATAAAATGCAGGAAAACAGCATTGAGTTGTCATATAACCCTGGACCTAATCATATTCATCTTACATTTACACCACATCCAACTTGAATTAATCAGTGCAAAAAGCCACAACAAGGTCAGCAGCTCTGTCACCTTTATTACCTCCGCCACAGAGGTTATTTTTTTGCTGGCGTTTATCTGTCTGTCTGTTTGTCTGTTTGTTTGTTTGTGTTCAAAATAACTTGAAAATTTTTGAACGGATTTGGATGAAATTTTAAGGAATTGTTGGAAATGGGATTTGGAAGAACTGATTAAATTTTGGGGGTGATCCGGATCACCATCTGGATCCAGGATTTTTTTAAAGGATTCTTTAACATTGCCAGATAGGACCATTTTCAGAAAAGTGGACTGAAGCTGCTTGGCGGAGGTCTGTGCTCTCTGAGTGCTTTTCTAGTTTCCTCTGTTTTTTTGAGGATGCAACTGTAGTTTCTGGTACAGTCACTACTGTAATGGATAATTGAGCAGGTAATATCCAAACTGGGCAGATTCGAACTGAGTTGAGGAGGCACCACAAGTAGGAAAGCACTACAGCAGTTTAACAGCCTGTCGACTCCATTGTCATTCCTTTTTTCTCTCCATTTTTAGTTCTGTTTAGAATGTCATCGAACAGGACATCAAGTCTTTGCTGGGTATCTTCTTATGCTGTCTTGATGTCCAATAACAAGGGTGTGCACAATAAGAAGGTTGCTGGTTCAACTACCTGTGCGGGCCAAGACTTTTCTGTGCGGAGTTTTCATACTGCATTGATTCTGACTGCTGAATCGTGTTTTGAAGAATTTTGTGTATGCTTCAGTTCATAAAGGTTACCCCAAGCACCCACAGTAAAAAGAGCATCATCATCACTTGAGTCAAAAATCACTCATAATTCGTTGCGCGTTGGTTTCCTGCTGTTGCTGCTTCTTCCTGAGTCCATAGAACAAAACAGCAGATAGTGCCAAACACAGAGGCTTCCTGGAGGAAAAATAAAGTGCTCTGGAATTTCCAACAAAGTTTCATGGCTCTTTTGTGTAAAACTCACACAATTATAGAAAATAACTGTACTTGTTAACAGCAGTGTTCCTTACTGGTGGTCTCAGGTCATCCTACTTGACTGTTGTCAAGTGTCTCGTACAACTTATCTTCAAAAATTCTGAACTATCCCTTTAAGGTTTCTACTTATACCTTTTCCCCACCTTTTAACACATCCCTTTGTTGTTTAAATGTTACATCTGTCCTTTGTTTTGGTCAAAGCAGACTGTGGATCTGTTGCTAGAGCAGATCAGTCAAACACTTCAACCTCACTGTGTGACGTCAGAACTGTCTCTAATTCTTCCTAGAAACCACATCAGTGTTCATTATGAGAATCCACCACCAGCTAACTAAAGATTCTGGTTGTCTGTGACATAAAATGTACATTGAAGCTTGATGTTCTAGTAAGTCTGTGCCTATCTTAGGCTACATACTCACTACACACTCACAATGCTCATTGTCACTCAGTCTTCGACAAATTTAATTAACAAAATCAGGCTCAGTGCTGGGATGGTTTGACTCTGTGTCACCAAAGCATATTGGTAACTCAGCTACCGCTCTATTGTTTCAATAACAAATGCAATCAAGAAAACTCTGCACAGTAGATATGCCTGAATTATATGCTGTAAAAGTGCCTTTATTTTGTAACATACCAGTAAATGGTGTGGTGTTTAACAGTTGCAGCTACACATAACTCAGACCTCTAGATCTCTAACTACACCAGTCACAGTGGCAGGCAGGCCAAGTCATTTCCAACTCTAAACCAGATCATTTCTTACAAGACACTAATCATCCATTGTCTGTCCATTTGCCGGTCATTTAAGAAGCATTGGAACAAAACCATTTATCAGATACGTCAAAGATATTTGACTTCATACTTGAGAAATAGCAGTTCATCATTGTAACGAGGTTTGAGATTCTCACCCTGAGCATGACCTAAGAGAAAAAAATGGCCACTATGTGAGTATGGTCACTAGTGTGAGTGAGTTGTATCTGCTGCAGCTAGACTGTGGCCGTACCCTCACTTTGGGGTCACTACATCTTTCCAATACGATAGCCATTAAATAACACAAGATTATTTTCCTGCGAATCACATTATTACCTCATCCCGGCCAACCAAAAGAGAGTGGAAAGAGAAACTTGTCACTGGTATGGTGCTCCAGCTTCAGTCTCTAATGCTGATTTTACTGGCTTCCATGTGCCTGTCGGCTCAACTCAAGACTAATTTGACTGCAGATCCATCATCTGTATATCTTAATGAGTTGAGTCTGCCTTGTGACACACATCAAACACAGAGGGCGACACACAGGGAACGGTATCAAACCCAACACCAAAGCGCCAAGAAGGCACTGAATTCCTGCCTCATTTTTGTCTCCCTGGCAAATCCTTCACTCTATGTGCCGATTCTGTGGAAAACAAAAGTAAGAGGGCGTAAAGCTAAAGGGAGATGTTTCACAGAAGAAGATGAAACAATGAGTGTGAGTCAGAAATGTGAAAAATGAGGCCAGGATGGAAATATCTGTGTTTACTATAGTGGGTGGATGGGTAGCATATGAGACGGCATGCGTAGGTCGATAATAGAGATTTTTTTTTCTTTGGCACGTATCTTTAAGATTATCTCATTAGCACCTGTAGCTGTGGGAATTATTCTTAGAATTTATTTGTCAAGGCAAGAGCTGGCTGCGACTTTTCTCTCCATTGAACCCATAGTTGATGGAAATGACTACTTTTAGCAGACGGTAATTTGGTTTGTGAAGACATGCTTTGACTGGTCTATAGACATTTTTACCAACCTACCTCTCAGGTGATATCACAGCATTAGCTGGAGGCAAAACATAGCAAAACTAGGTGAAGCATATATATGTGTATATATATATATGTATATATATGTGTGTATACATAAATGTATATGTTTAGGGCCAACTAAATACAAAAAGGTTTTCTAGGGCTTCTACAGGAGAAAGGCCTTTTTTTCTTACTACTTGCTAACAGAGATGCTTGCTAACAGAGTAATATGGACGAAAGCTAAATATTTTGAAAGATTATTCTGTGGTCTGGCATCTTTGCTCTGGCAATCTCAACTGTATCATTAAAACAACTTGTCTTATAGTATACAGTATTTGTCTGAAAATATATCATTATGCCCAGCCCTTCGTGTCTACCTTAAAGCTTTGCCGTTTTATTTTGATTTTTTAAATAATCATAATTAGTATTAAGCCCAATGTCATTGTCGTTAAACCAAATGAAGGTATTATGTAACAAGATGCTTTGACTTTGCTTTTCTTTTGTTAAACCCAGCTTTAAAAATATTCACTTCAGGCAATTAGCTTCAACAGAGCCATATCACAGATAAAGAAAAGCTCATTAGTACAAGAAACATCAGCATGTTTTATTGGTGAGACCACCGTCCAAGTGAAATAAAAGTGGCCTCAGCCATGTAGGGAGACAAACGCACAGACATGGGTTTGGATGGAGATGGTGAATGGAAAACAAGGCTTTCTTTGAGCACATTTTAATTAGCAATGTTCATAGCTTGGCCGCTCTCTTTTATGATTGGACCACTAAAAGCCTTTTTTGTTTGCCTAATGAAACACATTGAGGGGTATGTTCCTGAATTAAACTGTGTTTTTGTATGCGTGCTTGCATCCATTTCATTCTAATGTATCTGTTATGTGGTCGGGTGCCCACATTCTTTTTGGCGTATAAGACGACCTTTGGCAGGGGGAAGGAGACGAAGATGAAAGAAATCCTAGCCCTTTGTTTTCCCTCCAATCCTAAAGAGTTGTTTTAGGGAGGCAGCCATTGGCCATAATTGCTGAAATGGGGTCAGGTATTTGTCTGTCCTGCTTATGATTCACTATAGCGTCTGTCTTAGTAATCTGGAGTAAGATCTGTGGTTAGGGCAGCCCAACCTCAGACAGACCACATAGATTGTGTTATGCACAGGGTTCTGCTGGTTTCAGTGGGATCACTTTATAAACATGTCCTTCACTAAACCCTCTATGTGACATGAGATCCTCTGAAGACCAGACATTGGTATTATTTATCATCAGTCTGGTGTAGACTGATCTACCATACCACTGTGACCACTTATACAATCTAATGCTATGTATCTATCACAACAGTTTTTACATTTGCTTCAACTTTTATTGGGCTTCGATGTTTTCATCCATGACGACTTCATTGAGCAGTGGAAATTTGAATATTTTTATAGGGAGCCGCAAGAAAAGTGCCAGCCTAAATATATTATTGTATGGAAGTTATGAAGAAATAAAGTAGAATTACTAATATAGAGGCAATGTATGTCGGCAAAATGACTGATCTTCCTCATAAAACTTAGAGATTTGCTTATTTCTTTCTTCTGAACCAGTCATTTTGTTCTCTTCAACTCAAATTATCTTCAACAAAAACTCTCTGTTAATACCAGAGGCAGAATCAATTATAGTCATGGAAAGTTTTTTTGAGGTACCATTTTTTCGTCTAGAAATTTTGAAGTGTGTTTTCTTTATATTCAAATATAATTTGTTTTATTTCAACCACTTCTTCGACAAAAACAAATTTAAACATGTAACGTGAAATTGCCAAAATGTGACCTTTAACCCTTTGTAGCTCACATCCTGTGATTTTTAGAGGATGATCACATGAAACGTATGCAGTTGTCTTGCCATGATCTACATATGTGACAAATTTCATTCATATAACTCTTACCCATTGTCAGCACAATGTTTGCCCCGCCCCCATGGGCAATTGTTTGCAGTTTTGTCAAATTACTGTAAAATACAAAAATAGTAGCAGTCTTGATTATGCCTAAAATTCAGTGAGTTTTGTAACCACAAAACACTAGTAACTCCTCACTTCTGACTTTGCCTTCTCCTCCTTTGGATTGACTATGGGCCCCGTCTTATGACTAGAGCAAAGCATTTTGGCATGAAATGCAAGTATCCTGTCTAATTTCCACCTGACACACATGCTCACGCCCAGCACTCAAGCTTTTTATACAGCAAATAATTTTGTACTCTGGTTTGTGCCCAGGGGTGTATTTTACTGAGAACGTGACTACACCATGTATCTTCTTATTCTTGGTCTAAAGGTTGTGGCACAGAGTGTTTGTGGTAGTTAAAGGACGCATTACAGAGATGGCCACATATCTGTAAGATCAGAAGACACACTTTATTGAGCTTAACTTATTCACATGGGATGCACAGCAGCATACCACTGCCATAGAGTATTTGTTTAAAAATCCAGGCTTCAGTTACACAGGACAGAGAGCTGAGTGACACTCAGTGCGCTGTTCCTATATGCTCCAGCACATAAAACTCCCCAAAACAAGAAAAAGACACATTATAAAAGGTTTTCACACAATGCAGAGCTACATTTATAACATTTGTATAAATAATATTGAATATCGCTAATGATGATGCCCGGATAAATAAATAGGCTATACAGTGGGCGATGCAGTGTGCTGAAGGAGTACCAAAACAAAGAGACTTGCTAGTTGTGCTGTCATGTTTTGTATTTTAAGATCTAGAGTTTTTTATGATGTTTTTGTTTTAATTGTGACCTGCCAAGGGACTGCAGATGTAAATTAGCTTTAAGCTAATTGTACTAGATCCCTTTACAAATAAAATTGATTAATAATAACAATCATTCCAGTGCTGTTTATTTTGTTTGTCCTCACTTAAAATTCAGTAAATTTCTCAAAGCTCTTGGCCCCATCTGCAGCAATTATTAGCCTAGCTTCTAGCCACTTCTGTCCTTACAGTGGCAGAGCTGATCAAAATCGCTGTTGCTAATGTATCCACTGCTGAAATTAACCTCTGCAACTGTAGTTTAAAAATACTAAATGATCCCTTTAAGAATATGAAGACAGGGGTGACTGTATGAACATTAAATAATACAAGCCCTGGAGCACTTCATGTGACTGTATATGCAGCCTCATATGGTCTGAGTTTTTAACCTCAAGGGTTTTGACTTCACAACTAAATGTACTTAAGTCATTTCACTTGTTTGCACAACTGCATTTGTAGCTATCTTTGCGTTGTTATTCAATCTGTATCCCGGTTCTCCAAAAGTAAATTATGAAACCCTTTGCAGACCAGTTGCCCTTGCTGGCTACTGTAATTTAGACCTTATTAGTTTCCCTGAAAAAATGTTCTTCAGCCTCTCTCTGTAGCTCTCCTTTTAATCCATATTTGACCTGTTGTGGTTTTGCAAGAATTCCATGCAGTCTTAACTCTGCTCTCAAATAGCAGTGGGTCAGTGAGGCTGTGAGCAGGGGTCAAAGTTTACAGCCGTTAGCTTTATGTTCTGTGAACAAGGACAATCGGTTCTTTAGCAGAGTTTGTTCTGCACATGAATACCTCTGAACAGTTAATTGCTGCCATGGCAACAGAGCAGAGAGGGAAAATGACATAAGGTGAGTTGTCTGTAAGAAAGTGATCCGTTATGGGGACAGTGTGTGTGTGTGCGGGTCAGCGTGATAAGTGTGTGTGTGCTTAGGTCAACATGCAGTGCACCTCACCACATAAGCCATGAGTGTTGACAAAAGCACTCCTGTACTGCGGGACAGGGGGAAGTTCCTGATGTAGGAACGATGATAACCTGCAACTCATACCCGTAGAAGTTGGGACGTTGGGTAAACTGTTAATAAGACAGAATAGCATTATTTGGAAAACTCTGAAACCTCTCATTTAACAGAGAATAACATGTGAATAACTGTGGTGCTAATTATATGCCTCTTATTTCCTACACCCAGGATGTTGTGTTTTATCAGCTTTTGTCTGTCTATCAGTCAGATTTGGCCAAGACACCTCAAAAAAATTTTGAAAGATCTGATACAATTTTCAGGAAATATAACCCTGGCATCAGTGTCAAAAGTGTCTTGGCAAAGGTTTGTGCTTTTGTCACTTCTAGTTAAAAATATTTCTACACAAAAGTTGAGAGTACTATATGAAGTTTTTTAAGTTTCTTATTTAGAGTTTTTGTCTTTTGTGTTTCTGTCATGCTTCTAGAGGCTGGGACACAGTTTTCAGCCCTTTTTTTTAATTTCTTTTACCTCCACTACAGAGATTGTGAATTTCCCAGCAATAGTCTGTTTGTCTGTCTGTGAGTAAATAACTCAGGAGATGTTGGTCATGGTACAAAGAAGAAATGATTAGATTTTGGTGGTGATTTTTTTAAAGGATTTGTTAACATTGCATGATAGGGCAGTTTTCCACATTTTGGATAATAAGTTGGCTTGAAACCCTGTTGTCGTTGGTTTCAGCGATAATGCCATAGCAAAGCTTAACTACCATTAGGTGAATATAAAAATTGTCAGCATGATGTGGTTAAATGTTACTTAAATGTAAATTACATAACTGGAGTGAAACTTCTACACTTACAGTTGTTTGAAAGTAAAATGTGTTTGTTTTTCATCAATATGATATAAATTTACCAGAACCTATTACCTTTATATTTTTTAACTTCTAAACAAAAGTTTCAACTTAGTTTCATACAGAAACAATTAATAAAATAAATCCAGGCACAAAATGTATAAATATATATTTTTTACACCTGTGCAGCTAGAGCACAAAGATATATTACATATGTAGACCAAATATTTCAATTTCTTCTTTCTTTTCGCAATCATTACACCTCCAGAGTTCCTGCTGCCAGCCTCAAGTTGACATTCAATGAGTTGCAGCTTTTGACACTTCTGCATGAGCCTCCTTTTTCAGCCCTGGAGGTTGTGACCTGGTCTGAAATCATGGTCTGAAATCAGCCCCCTTGAGATGTGGATGTGGCTTTGGCTCTCCAGCGCTGTGCTTCAATGTTTACTGTAGCTATTCAGACATTCTTCCAGATAGTGATGGCAAAAACAACATCTTTCTTCCACTACAGGGTAGGCTTTGGGCAAAACAAAGACCCGGCTCAGGGAGTTTCTCCCAACTGAGGGAGGTGTTTTATGTCCTAGTGACATCATTAGTTTTTTCTTTCTTTTTTATTAAGTTTTAACGATTTCTGAAAGGTGAGGAAAAAAAGGAAGGGATTTCACTGAAGTTTGGGGCAATGGAGCTGTATAGGGGCCATGAACATATTTAAATACAAAGACCATATTTTAACACAAAGTGCATTTTGCATAATATGTATGTATGTGACCTTTGAATATGTTAATACACCTTAAAATCAGTATTCTCTCTAGCTCCAGTTGGCCTCCATGTTAACATGCTCCTGTTGAAGATATCAAGCTAGTCTCATTCACTTGTGTGCCAAGGATCACATGGCTTAGACACTGTTTAATTTAGCAGGGATTTAATGCATCCTCCTCAAGCCTCAGTTCAATAAGGAAAACACATCTAATGCTCTGACAGATTTGGTTAAACAGTAATCAGCAGCAGGAAAAATGAAAGACAAAATATGATTCTGATGAGAGTATAATCGGCTGGGATATCCTGAGGAGGCCTCTGAGGGGATTGCATCATCACAGTGTGCTGCTGTGGTGATGTTATCACGAACAGCTGCAGGGGGCGGAGCCAGGGTCGGACACTCTTGGAGCGCCAAGAGGCGGCCAGTTGCCAGCAGATCCCCCTCTAAAGAAACCCACCTGCTTCACATGTCCGTTTTTCCTCTAAACCCCTCAAAGGGATTCCCTGAGTCCTCTTCTATGTCCACTGGCCCCTCATGTCTTTGAAGTCATGATCCTACGTGTTTTCATGGCATTGAAGTCATTATCCTATGGTCATGTCATGCGTTTGATCCGAAAGTTTGTTTGAAGTTTTGAAGGAAATCTTAATGTAACTATTGGTCACAGGCCAAACATATTAGATCTATTTAAACCATAGCAATTACAACAACCAATGATGATCCCAGCCAATCACTCCTAGAGTCTATTTATGAATCAGTTAATGTAAAGAGGACTTCACCATCAATGGCTGGCAGTAGCAGGCAATGCTACTAATTCAATTAAAAGCCCTTGAAGAGGGAGCAGCCCAGCCCAACTTAATACCATCAATTAGGGGTTGCTTTGCCATCTGACCAAAATCCCACACCCCATTGGTGTGATTCATACGGGAAAATATGCCTCTTTGTCCTCGAGGTCAACCGACTCTTTGGAGAAGCTGGCGTAGGGTCAGGAAACAGTAGTTGAGGGTGTAGGAGTGGGAACGGAGGCGGTCGGGCTCAGGGTTGTTCTCCCAGATAAGCCAGAGCATGAGGTCATTTTGAACGGGAACTGGGGTTATGACAACGTCTTTATAGAGAAACAGCTGGTCTTACAAGGAAACTGTTGTGGTGCATGAAGTATTACATCCACATCTATTAAGAATGTTGCTACCATCAAGTCCAGAGTTTATGTTTGTGTTGCCTCCTTGTCTAACTCCGCATCTCCATCCATCCTCCTCTTTTTCGGCCCCCTTTATCACTCTCCAGTCCAGCTAGACATGGCAAATGAATGTCCAACCATGACTTTGGTTCTGCCTTAACTTTCTGCTTTTGAAAGAAAGTTTTACTTTAACAGTGTTGCCAAATGCTTACTCACTAATGGATTAACATCTGGGAGGGAAGTTAGCTTTTTGCCAACTTGCCACAGCGGCTGGAGATTTCAAAATTCTGGGTCACTCATTATGTTTTACTTTTTTTAGATAAAGCACCGATGTTGTATACACAATAAGCACTATGCAACAGATTGTATATATTTAAATGGGTGATATAAGGTGTAAGTAACTGCTGTTTAATGTGGGAGTGTAGGACCTTGGAGAGGTAGAATCATCATGTTAGTACCTCCAGCTTGAAAGTACAGGTCTGTTGAATATGATGATGCTGCCTGGGCTGTGATGGCCAAGTGCTTGGGGGGGGGGGGTAAGATAAAAATAAGCTTAGTAAGTTATAATGGTATGTAGGTGATAAAAGTTAGCACAGAGGATGACTCTGGGATGCTGATATGTTAATATGCTATTACCTCCTCCTAGATCCGTATTTGGATCACCACCAAAATCGAATAATTGATTTATCTTGCTATGACCAACATTCCCTGTAATCCAAAGTTGTTGGGAGCTTTATTTGTTATCATGCCCACAGAAAAACAGATGAAACAAACTAGAAGTGTTTAGACAAACCTCTGCCAAGGCATTCCTTAGCTAACTAACTAGTAAGCATTTGGAATGCTTACTTGCAATGTTAACAAACCCTTTTAAGAATCCTGGATGCACATTCATGTTTGGATCACAACCAAAATCTAATTACTACTCTGATTGTAACATGACCAGTAGTTCCTGAAAACTTCATCCAAATCGGTTGAGAACTTTTTGAGTTATTTTACTCAAAGACAAACAGACAAAATGGCATAACAAAACCTCCTTTGTGGAGGTAACAAACATAATTTCCCTTCCCAAAGAACTAAAATGTTGTGGATTTTAAATGTTCAACAGCCCAGTCTAAGATTTATCCAGTTAACATGTTTTTTCAACAAATAGTTTTGTCATATTTTCCATCAATGAAATAAACACTTGCCTTTAGTCTTGTTGAACTTAGGCATAATCATTAGACATGACAGGAGGCTCTCAGACTCTCTGTCTTCCTTGTCACGTCAAGTTGTCTACTTGTCAAGAACATATGGATTTCTTATTTATTTTAAAGCCAAAAAAGTGCATGTGACATCTTGCCAATTGAATTAGGCCTAACTGAACGCATGACCTCACTGTCATTCATCCATGTCTGTGCTCAGTAATCAAAGTTAACAGCATGAACTGTTTGTGTACGATTTCATCAGTCCTGTTTTATGGAAGCCGTATGTGAGCTGTTATTTCTTCAGCATCTCACATAAACTGATGACAGTGATGGCAAAAACAAGCTTTGTGTTTGAGTGGCAGGGTGCACCCCAGTAGTCCGTGCTCCCCTCAAACCGACCATCCCTACAGTTTGTCCCCGACAGAGCTCACCATGGAGACTAAAATGCTTTTTGGCTCAGGTTGAGAGGAGATCTATGTATGTGTGCTAGTGCGTATGAGTCATTATTAGGAACGTTTTATCATTTCATAATGGAATGAAAACAGCATGTGTGCGAGATTAGAGCTGCACAATGCTTGGGCATCACTTTATATAATCCTGTGCAGTGTTTTTCCTGGCTCAAAGTGAGGCGGCGGAGGTACCTCTCATGTATACATGCATGTGTTGTGTGCATTCTGGCTCAGCCAAACGAAAGTCTGATTTATTTAACATACCTATTAAAATGAAATACAAGACAAAATCAAGACAAAAGTGTTTATTTACGCTGCTAAAATATAAGATGTTTGATTAAATAAGCTCTAGGGTTCATTTAAGCTCCCTTTACTTACTAAAACAGATTTGTTCTGAACATTACAACCCATCACATAACTGCCCACAAACTGACATGCGTATTACAACGGAGCAGATGTTGAAAATATGATTTATAAGATGGCACAGTCTCATGTAGGGCCTCCACTTCTGCTTTGCTGCTCTTAGGAAGAACACAGAGTATGAACAGAAGGCCCTGTGAATTAACTTGTGTGTGTCCTTCATAGAGCATAATGGGCCTTGAGACTAGTCTGAGGGTCCTCCCCAGGCCGAGTGTGGTCTATGTGGAAATGCCAAAACCTGTAATTCCCTCAAGTGTCCACTTCAGGCTGGCTGCAGGAACCCTGAAGGTGTGATGATTGCATGCAGGAGACTGACATTTTGTACGGCCTAAAGAAAAATCTTTACAGCTTGGTTAATTTTTTTTTCTGGTTTGGAAACAGAAACATGATTAACATGGCTGCATGTCCACGCAGAGTCACTATTGGTCAGATGTCCCCGCCTCAACATGGCCTCTATGTCTGTGAGTAGGTTGAGACGAAGTTTGGTATTATAAGGCATCAAAAATGTTCCAACGGATCTTTTAATAATCAAAGGGCTGACGCCAAGTGGCTTTGTCCAAGTTTTTTTCCAATATATGGTCCTCCCTCAGAAAAATATGTAGGGTCTGGTGCTGTAAGTATTCTGGTATTTGTTCAACAACTGTCAAGGAATGTCTACATTTTGTCATTGGACATTGAATAATTTAAACAAAAATGTCAGAAACTTTTTACATTTAAGCCAGACAGCTCATATTTGTATTTTTAAACATTTATCCCAAAAACAGCACATAGTTTGAGTTCATCGTCTTAGCTCTGACCTGATAACTCCTTGTAGTAGAATAATGTTACATCCAGAATTTGAGGAGAAGATTAGAAGTGGGAAGCAAAAACTAAAATGACATGTTGTCCTCCTGGCATGGGCAAACCAGTTATCTATATGCTGGGTCAAGTTTTGCTATTTAATTTAAAGGTTATGGTGCTATGTTTACAGGTCTACAAAATAGATTTGCCAAATGTTTATTTGTATTTTTTATGTCTTTGTCAAGATCAGAATCAGAGTCAGCTTTATTTGCCAGGTATGTTGCTCATATAAAGTGTTAGACTCCAGTCTATAAGTCTATTGATTCCTTGTGGCTGTTATCAATTCTCAACTGGAATTGATTTTCCGGTCCTATTCTTAACCTCAAGTTGACTGCTTTCTCTGTCTTGCAAGCGTTATCCCCATGAGTGTCAATTTCCATACTTCTAGAAAGTGAGTGTCATCATTCATGTTTTGTCTGATGATGCTCATTGAAGTCAGAGAGTTTCATTCTTAACTTTAGCTGGTCCCCCATTTCATCAAATTAGACTTTTCAAAAGATAATTAACTTTCTAAACTGTATTCTTTTTGGCATTGTAAAACATTGTTTAGAAGTCTACTTCGTTCAAAACGTTTCCCCCAGGCCTGAAAAATAGGTTTTAAAATTTTAAATGATCTCTTTCTACCTTATTATCTGCAGACTAAATTTGCATTGCATGGCCAATTTCAAATTTACTGGAAGATAAAATTTAGCAATAGCTTTGAAGTGTATTCTTGCATGGAAACACTCAGATGTTTCCACTAAAGATTCTTTCATATCCCTTCTCTGTTCATGTTTCATCCTTGTTGGTAGTTTGGCAGTACGTTTCACAATGCAATGCTGTTGTCATGTTGGAGTTTTGACTAAATAACAGTTAGACGTACTGAAACTGATCAAATATTGCTTTAAGGAGATGATGACTAGCAGTGGTTGGTGGTGGTATGAAGACTGACAGAGGTGACTTCCACCAAGTTTCTGAATGCAGGAAAATTTTTGTTCTGTCATTTACAAAAAGTATTCATAGAGGGTCACTTGGAAATGACTGTAATAATGCATGTTATTTTGTAATTCTGGCAGTTAAACAGTGCTTTGACTTGCTTGTTCACTCATTTCAGCTGCATTTCTATAACCCTTTACTCAGTAAGTGGTGAGAATTTACATCTCAAAGTCTTCCCTTGTATTGTTCCTCTGTGTGCGGGGTTCTTTGATAGAGAATATTATTACATTTTGATTAGTCCCCACTGTTACCACAGCAATATTGCAATGCTGAGTCTCATCAAATGTGTCCCGTGCTAGAGAGGAAGAAATATTACATTTCCTGTTTTTAATTTTGAACCAAAAGTTGAGCTGGGACATTGGCAGCCCAATAGAGGAGATTAAAATGTGTGTGACTTCACTTTTTTTTTTCCTGCAAAAAAGATTTAGAGAAAATTATGCAGGAAGTTTGCGGCTTTCCCTGAAACTTAATGTTTCCTGAGGGAGCTCCAGCATTGTTACACAGTTTATCAACTTCTTGGTGTACATTTCAACTGAGCGTTTCTGCAAAAGCTCTGTTTAGTTGAAGGTGAAAGAAAAAGACATTCATGTTCTCTTGAAACATTAAACCATCCCCCTTTCCCTGTTTCCATCTCTGTCCACTGTTTGTCCATCAAGACATAATAAAGACGTTAAAGTCCAAAAATAAATATTCAAAGAGAAAATAAGGAGTTATACTGAACCTTTGATTTGGAGCATTTTACTGTCTTTGGCATTGAGACCTTTTAACATGCTCTAATGGTAAACCTTCAGTCCAAATGTTGGTTTCACTCTTTCTCAGTGTATTAAAAGGTTGAACCTTAGCCATGCTGTATCCAGCCTTTTTTTTTTTACTAGACTGGGTGTTAGCTTCTTGTTCTTCAGAAAAATTCAACTTTGTTAAATCCTCAGATCTTTGACGAATCGTAACTGACGTCATGCCAAGATACAAGGAAGTAAAATATCACATCAAACCCTCATTTCTAAAAACATTGCACACCGAGATGAATTTGCTTGAGGTAACTTTGTTCAGTCCATGAGTAAATGTGCACCAGTAGATTGGTTGGGACAGGACTTACCTGTTTTCAACCGCAAGTAATGACTTACATGTCCTCACGGATGTAACCATGAAAGTGTCTCAGATGCATCATTTCAACCCCAGTTCCAATGAAGTTTGGATATTATTTAAAATAGAAATAAAAACAGAAAACAATGATTTGTAGATCATTTTCAATCTCCATTCAAATAAAAATACTCAAAGACAAGATTTAAATATTTGAACTGATAACCTTTCTTTTTTTATTTGCGAATATTTACTCAATTTGAATTTGATGACCACAACACTTATTTGTAGTGAAATCAATTGAATGTACGTGGAAAAACATTTGATATCATTGTATTATGTCTGTATTTGTTTCCCATAATATCCTAACATCCATGGAGTCAAGGTTTGTGCAAATTAATCTATAATGTGAAGATGTATCAGAGTCCGTCTGTCATCAGGCAGACCCATGATGCGTCATTTTGGGCTGGAAATGTATGCTTGGTCTTCAAAGGCGCTAACCAATCAGTGGGCTGATGCTCATATGGGCTACAGAAATATCTCCTGTGGATATGTGAAAAGAGTAGATGTTTTAGTGTGTAAGTGTGTAAGCTTAACTGTTTTTATGAACTAAATGGTGGTCATTCTCAGAAAAATTGAGGAATATGGTGGGGCAAATTGAATTAGTTCTTAAATGTAAAAGCTTAATTCTTTACTGTAGTTGAACAACTAGACTGACTTTCTCCTGGATCTAGTTTTGTTTACTTGCATTTGTATTTGATTGGCCTGTGAGACTGACCATCATTTAATATTGTTATTGCTGGAAAAAAAATACAGAATTGTAAGTACAGAATTGTAAGTACAGAATGTAACGAGAGTGGACAGTATCATCTGCATAAAGGTGGATATTAAAAACAATTATAACTAGACTGTAAAACCAGTGTAAATGTGCAGGGTGTTGAAAAAATTATAAGAAATAATAAGTTAATAAAGTTACAGATGGGAGAGTTCTCAAATAAATAAGCCCATGTTCCAATTTTGTAATTATTTTTAGCTGTCCTGATTAACTTTGTTCTTGTTCTGCCTCTTAGGTCAGAGTTTGGGATCTCCAAATTTACCCATCGTCTTTCCCTCAAAGAGCGTGTCCCTAAGACGGAGAAGACTTCTTCAGACAGACCTTCATCCTACAGGAGACGATCTCTAAGTGTGGACTGGTAAGACAAACTCATACTCTGCCTCATCACATTCTTCAGTGATTCCTAAAGTCATGGTCATGATAATTAAATAGATAACTGAATAACTCTCATTATCACTATTTTGCCCATTAGTTTGCAAGTTGAGAATTTAATTTGTTTGCATTTTAAAATAAATTATAAGACCATGTGGAGGATGAAAACAAACATTATTGAGAATTTTTATGATTTAGGAATAAAATTACAAAAGCCTGTGCTTGACTGATGAAGTTTGACAAATATATGCAACTAAATTGCAGCACAAACTGCTCACGTCTCCACTTTCTGCTCCAAGTTAAGGTTCAATTTACAATAAACAGATTGATGACTGTCTTTAATAACAACTCTGCAAAGTTTGGCAGTTTGCTCTTGCTTTGTGTCTTGAATGTGTCATAATAGTGCTCCTCCCTCGCCTGCTCAGAGCCACATCCCTACTTTTAAAGGGGATGGAGTATAGCTAGCAGATGCAGTGGTAGCTATGGTTTTTAATGTGGCCTTCTGTGGAAAATGTTTGGAAACCCTGATTTAGGGGAAGAAGAAAGCTCTAAAGGTTTGTTCTTTCAAGTATAGTGTTCATTTAGGATATGCAGATGTACATTAGCAAAATCACGTCAAGTTAAGGTGATAGTATTTGAGTTTTTTTTATTATTTCTATTTTTAGTTGAGTTGCTTTCACTTTGTGACTAGCAAGGCAAAATTAACAACTAAAGTAAAGATTTCTTTGTCATGCTTTACTTTGTAATAAATACTTTCTGAAGCTGGTATTACATTATACCTTTTGGGGGTAACTCTACTTTTATTTTAAATTAAAATAAAGAACCTCTATTAGTTTGCACCATCAGCTTAACCTTGGAGAAATTCCCCTCTCTACAGATCAAAAAGTAAAGGTAAAATATTTGCTACAACATGGTGAAGATTACTTATGACTTGTCCACTGAGTTGCTCCATAAAATTGTTTAAACTGAAATTTGGCATTTAAGGGAGCAAGGGTGCACTTTTCTTTTATCAGTATGGGCACAAAGTGATGCCAATGTAAGAGACATACACCCCATATGGGTGTAAACAATCCAGTGTGGCTCACTGGATTGTTTACGCTTGAAGGAAGGGGGCTCTCTGCATCACCTCTGTGCTTTACCAGGCAGCAGTATATGAGACTTTGGCCCTTTCCACACAGAGACGAGAACTTTTTAGTTTTTAAATGTGAACATCCACATGAAAACACTGAAAACACCTTTGTATATATGTCCAACCTGTGAGTGGCGTTGCAGTGCTGCTGTAGAAATGCACCAAACCAGAGAACAAGACATGGAACATGCCCATACATCATGATAAATGTAAAAAAAATAAAAATAAAAATAAAAATAATGATAATGATGAGGTGTATGCTGTTCTCCATGTCCTCTTGCTCACAGTGGTACTAGAGGAGCAGAAGATTTTGCTTTAAAGGACACAACAAGCTGAGTAGCTTCTGCAGCACAAACGCAACACTTTATTTGGCCATTGTTCCTGTTGTTGTCTGGGTTTGTGGTTTCTGGGAGAGATCGGGCTATGACATCCTCTTTCTAAAAATATCAGTGCTTTTGTACACTTGGATAAGCAAGGGGGGCATTTTCAGAGTTTTCCACTCTGGGACCTCTTTTCAAAAATGTGTCTTTGAACACCCAAAATGCCGTATCAGTGTGAATAAAATGACTGTATGATTGCTCCTTACTGTAATCCAGTGGTACCTCTTTTTTCATCAACACTAAATGCATATAACCCTGGTCTTGTCAGGAGAGCCAATTTATAGCCTCAAAAGCACAAACCTCTGCTAATGCATTTCAAACATTGTCAGGTGAGTTATTGTCAGAAAATGTGGAAAATGCCCCATCGTGCAATGCGAAGAAGTCCTTACAAAAAATCTGGATTCAGGAATTTCTTCCTGAAATTGTCACAAAAATTTGTTGAGGACTTTTTGAGTTATTAGTGAAAATGTGGAAAACTACCCTTTCACACAGTGTTAAGAAATCCTGGAAAAAAAAACCCGGATCCGCATCTGATTTCAGATCGCCATCAAAATCAAATTACTTATTCCTTGTACCATGACCACGACCCCCTGACTATTTCATCTAAATTGATAAATGACTTTTTTAGTCATCTTGTTCATTAACAAACTAACAAATGCCGGCAAAAACATAATGTTCTTGGTGGTGGTAATAATAGTCCAACTTTGACAGCACTTCTTAAAATCAAAATTTCTTGCCTTCACCACTTTCTGTGAGGAAAATGTCTTGGGGCAGCAGCATCATTCACATCTGAAACTCTTTGTCAAGAGGCTTAAGTTTTTAACTGTGAAGACTGAAGTAAATACTGGACCTATTAACTTTCTCAAGCACCTTTTGGCAAATATTTTGATTATTTTTATGTTAATTCAAAAATTAAGGCCTGGCAAGACTGATGCAACTGTAGCCAGGCCCTGCTGCGATGTGTTTGTGTACAAATTCAAGACTGAGGCTGAGAAGGATTGTGGGCTGGTGTTTGGTGTTTGGGGCGTGGGCAGAGAGTGGGCGGCGTGCTGATAGGCTCCCGCTCTGTCTCTGGGCCTGGGTTTCGTTGAAGAGCGCCAAGCAGCTCCAGTGGCGCCGGCTCATCTTGCTCTTGTAAAGCTCCAGTCTTCAGGCAGCTGATGAAAGGAGTTTGAGAGCTTTCCATCACGAGGGCTGCCTTCCCGGTCCCCACCCATGGGACTCCTTCCCAGTCTTCCCCTTCTTGTCGCTTGGCCTCCTCTCATTTATCTACCCGTCCACCCATCCTACCGTGCGTCCGTCCATCTGGCATCCCCCTTTTGAACTCCCTGCTGTGCATTCTTGGCTCTTTTTCTATACTTCTCTTACCAGTGGGAAAATAGACCTGGATTACAGCGGATCTTACACTTCCTTTGCACTTAATTTGGTCAAGTAAAAAACGTCCAAACAGTCACGGGATTCAAACATTTTCCAGGTTTATAATTGCTGCATGGGGACTACAGTAGCTGCTCAGTAGAGTTACTTTGCGGTTTCTGGAGTTACAGGTGTGGGATTCTCTTAGGTCCCGTCGAATCATGCTAACCCATAGTGTGAGGTCTTATGAGGTCTTTAGTCGGCCTTACGAGACCAACTGTGTGGTCTTGTACTAACGTTGCGTTGTGTGGTCTGCCACAAGAAATGTGGTGTTAAGTGTATGAGTGTTCGGAGTGTAACGTGTGGTGTGAGGTCCTTTCCTTTAACAGCTCTGTGTTTTTCCTCCCATGTTGCAGGAGAAGGGGACCTGGCCTTTAAAGTTCAGGCCCTTATTGATGTAGTCTGGCTTTAATGAAACACAGTGGGTAGATTGGACATGCACATTTATGAGGAGAACGACGGGGGGAGTTCGGCTACAGCTGGATTCTGACTTTCTCCGGGGCGAACCACCGTTAACGGGAGTGTGAGTGGCCTTTTGTGACATAATAAACATGGGACCCCTGGAGGAGAGATTCACAGTTGGGGGCTGAGTCATGACGCTGGGAGGTGAAACAAGGTCGGTCTGGCTCCTGACAAGAGCAGCGCAGCTCCCTCTGGAATGCACAGTCATTGGGGTGGTCAGAAAGAAAACACATGTGCTTGTAGCATCTATTGAAAACATCCCATGAGTCGGTCGCATTTTTGGGATTGTTGGACATCTGTAGCACTTCCTGTAGTCTTTCTTGGCCAGCAGCTTAATGGGTTCACTCACTTTCTTATGCTGGCCTGAATTAGGCTGGGCCATGTATCAAGTTTTAAAGATTTATTGATGTATTTAAGAACAAAAGGCAGGGTAAGACAATACCATTCTAATCATTATAATTTAAACTGAAGTGCATTTAGAAAGAATACAACGTAATACTAAGTTATCTACATAAAGTGGTCTCAAAATAATCGATTTGAAATGTCAAAATGAAACATGATCATTTTATCTATTGCTATCACATCTGACCCCAAGGTCTGATTTGTTCCTTTTTGGAATGCGAGTATTAGTCACAAATGTCACCACACATGTTTGCAACATTTTAGAGAGGGATGGTGTTTTCCTTGCTTGAACTTTATTTTTTTCTGTATTTTGATTAATCCAAGAGGAATAAATACCACAAAGGGGTGTCTTTATGACTTTGATTTTGTTGTGTGGTATTGAAAAGGTTTGAGTATTGTTTTCTTTTACTTTTATTGAAACTGTTCATTCAAATGAAATTGAACAATAATTTTCCGATTTAGACATACAAAATATGCATTTGTTAAATTAGACAGCTATTTCCCTTTTATGTTATACATATGACTGAAACTGAATACATTTTTGTGCTTTTCAATTCCACCAAGTATTAAAATAATGATGATTTTACCTTTTAAAACACGTTATGTAAGGGTATTTAATATCTTGATTAGATAGATAAAAACTTTATTAACTGAATTTAAACAAAAGTCGCCTGATTTTGTACAATTTATACTTTGTCAAGGAGCTTGGATAGAAGTTGTAATTTAAAGAAAAAAGAAACAGAAATGTCCTAAGGGTTGTTATTTCTTATATTGTGACAACCATGTGACATTTCTTTACTAATATCAGAAAAAGGTATCATGTATCCCCATTCAGCTAAAGATATCAAGACATAACTTTTGTTTCTTGTTGTCCAGCCCTTGAACTAACGCCAAACTAATTCTAGAGGTAAATAACCAACAACAACAACAAGAAAAGATTAAAATTTAATGCGTTACTTCCAGTTTTTATCTGTGTTGCCATGAGATGAAGACAAACAAGCAGTTAAAAAAGCCCTCACTGTTATGTTTCTGCCTTTGATAACAGTAAAATGTGGAAATGTATTGTTACCAACCAACGAGTCTGGAAACTTGCCTATAAAGCAGTCGGCTTTATAGGCAAACAGCTGCCGTTTATGTTGATTCTAGTCAAATATCCAAACAAAGCAGGACTATTAAGGGAATACTGAGCCATGGCAGCCTATACACAAAAGAAACAGAAGGTGTTGTGTAGCTTTATCAAAGTTTGTAAGAGCTAGTAGAGCCGGGGGAGAACAGGATAATAAAAGATAATAAGAGTGTTATTGTTATTAGTAATCAAAGTAAATGGCCTCCAGGGTATTAGTGGAGAAAGTGGAAAGGAGTGGGAGGGAGGGAGAGCTTAAGGGGAGATTGTTTGAGTCAGAGAGGTTTTCCTAAATGTTGAGAAATGGTTTGGTCGGAGAAACAGTTTGTACCAAAAGTAAGGATGTTCATTTCTGGTATAAGGTGGGAAAATGTCTTGTAAAGTTGCAATTGAGTGAATGCAGAGTAAGGTTGAGGATACTATATGTTAAAAAGGCAGGCACATTATAACTATTATGTATTATGTGTCAGCTGCACATGTCTTTCAGAAATAATGGTATGCAAATGTGAGGTTCAGTAAATATACTGTACATGGCAACTCCCCATTAGGATGACTTAACTGAACATAGAACACCAACTGATCCTGTTGTTAAGATTTTTACGTTTTTACGATGTTTTTGGCCATACTTTTAAATCATGCAAGAACCATCTCTCTTCATTTATTAAATCACACTTGGCCTGCGGGATATGAGAAAAAAGATACAATTTGCAAAAACACTGTTCACTATGGGGATGATGATAAATCTCATAATATGTTAATGTGTGTGAAGAGTAAACTTTAGCTCTAAAGTTTGCATAACCCTTTTTTAAACTGAGCCCAATTATTGCTCTGTCTTGTTACAGGTTTATCTAAGCTACTAATTTATAAACCTTGTGCACTGATTTGCAATGTTTGTGTAGGATGTTTTGCAATTGAGTGAAATATAAGGTTTTGAATAAAAAAAAATGTAATAGATTCACCTCATGAACAATGTCGGACTCAGATTCACAGAACCCCGTTGATGATTATGTTGATATGCATCACATCCTTCACTACATAACAAACAATGGCCTCTGTCATTTCACTGTTTTGTTTTATTTCATTTATCTGTTCTTTAAATAGTCATACTCAGAAAACCATTACAACTGATGTTTTTGTTTGATCATTTTTTTGTGTTATTTGTTGGAGTACATCATGGCCATCCTTCTCAACCCTACCAATGTGCTGAGGTACAACTTGTAAGGATTGTGCATTTGTGGAATGAACAACTCTGTTAAACATTTGGGTAATACTCTAATAAGTGTGCCCAAATCCCCTCTTTCTCTGAAAGAAAGCCCGCAGTTCCTCAGTGAAGCAAGGGTGAGGAACCAGCCTTCTTGTGGTGTCGTCTTCCTGGGATGGCCACTTTGGGATCTGATTTTTACTTCATCAGTCTCACAGAACTTGGTCCTAAAGTTTAGAAATGATACCAGGGCTGACACCAGATAATGCTGCCACTCTACGTACTGCAACATCCCCACCACCTTCATTTGCAGGTGATTTTGGCATATTTTAAGCTTACTTTTCTCAAAGCAGGTAGTTGTGTAGAGCCTGAGCTCTCTGTTGTGCCATTTAGAGGTATCTTACAGTGAAACATGTGGAGTACAGGCTATATTTACAAAAGTGTTGATGATGTTGCTGGACCAAAATGCAGTCATACACAGCAAATATATCTTCCACGAACGTCAGTTTAGCCTCCTCTTTTCTAAGCCATTTGAGAGCTTATTCAATTTGACCGCAATCTAGAGTGAAAGAGTAAAGAGAACTGTGCATTATGGTAACATTATTTTAATATCCAAACTAATTTACTTAGCTGGACTAAGGACCCCTGACCATAATGTGTATTTTTGCTTCTTCGTTTCCTGTGCATTTACTGGACACAAGAGACATCCAGTGCATGGGTTATAAAGGGACACTGAATTATTTCCAGCATAGTGCCAGTAAATAGATCTTTATTTCCACATCCCCTCACAGTGACAGTGAGGTAGTTCCAGCCATTTGTCGAAACCCCTGAGTACAATGGAGAGGCAGCCATGCATTTCAGCCAAGCACTTTTTATTTCCCAGAACAGTTATCCTGCAGTACGCTTGGAGAGGAAACTCCATACATAACTATTAAAACATCACTCTGTGATACAGCACTGAACCAGGTGGAAACTAAAAGTCTGCAGTGATGACATCTTAACTCACATGTCAGAAGAGGAAACAATATCCGTCCCCAGTAATTGCCATTCCAACACAACCATACAAACACAAAGAGAGTTAGAACCACTGAATGTCTGGTTTTTCCCTTGATATTCAAGTTAACACACACTGTTATAGTTAGCAATGTGTTAAATTGGGGGTAACTGAGCGCTAATCCATATTAAGTGTGCACAAAGGGAATCAAAAAGAACATCACCAAAGTCTGAGTGGAAAAAAGGAGGGCAATGCTCAAGAGGCGCGGGTGTAAAGTGGTTTTGGACGGTTTGCCACTGGCCTCATTTGGTTCTAATTTCATTTAATATTCCCAGCTCTTTCTTTTTTCACCCTCTCTCCCAGACTTTCCCTTTCTTCTGTGCCTGAGAGCTGTCAGTTTAAACCAGACGGACAAAGGAGGAGGTGAAAGATTACTATAATTTTTCTGCTTTGAAATTCCAATCAGAACGTACTGCTAAAGATCATCAAAGAATGGGAAAGATTTCTGCATCTGCCGACATCTTTGACATCTTACTTTTGCTTTGTGGCTGATTTAAAATTACATCATACTAAGAATGAATTCAACACTAAAAAGCTTTGACACTCAAAGAGCCTGAGGCCAAATTGGAGAACTCAGTGTTAGTCTGACATAGTTCAAGAAAATACATAGGTGTTAATATTAAGTACTCTTGTACCTCATTTACACTTGTAAAAGAAAAGAGAAATTATCCTGACTTTACCCGGGTGAGCCGTATGTTTGAATGCAACGTTATTTACTCAGACTGGTCAGGGTAGTTACCTTGCACCTCCCTCGTATTTTTTCCGAGTAATGTCTGGGTGAGCACAAGTTCACTGCAGGCAAGTGAGGAGGGGTGGTGACATCATCCTGTGCGACCGCCGCTAAACCAGAAAGGGGAGACTTGACAGGACGGACAAAACCAACCGTTGTTGCAAACGTTTTATTTGATTGCTAGGAGAGAAACACAAACTAAAAAGTTTGTCTAGACATTCAAAAGTGTTGTTTCCATTGCACATCATCAAAGGTCTGTAGATCATCTGCTCAAAAATGATCACCACCGGGTCTCTCGTGCATCCATAGAGTCTTCTTGCATTGCTGTTGGATACAGAGCTAGACCTCCTTTCTGGTGTCATTGTTGTGCAAATAGTGTTGCTAATTGATAATTGCTTCTGCTTGCTCCAATACTACTCTCAACTCTTTGGCTGATGCTGTCGATCTGCTTTTCAATATGTATCAATAAAGTTAGGGGGCAAATTGTGATCATAGTGTAAAGCTCTGCTGTTTTGTCCACTATCATATTATTAAAACTGACTTCATGTCCTACCTACCAGCCATCCCCCCACCCCTTGTCATGAGAGGAGCAAGTGTAAATGACCATGCCAGGGAATCTCCCTGGAAGGCTACCCTAACGTTGTCCTGACTCAGTTATACTGTGAAACTGATGTAATTATTCCAAAATATCAAGAAAACAAACAAATTCACCCCCACACAACTTTATTTTTTGGAGGTTTTTGCCAAAAATTCCTCTCTTGTGATTGCATCCCAACACATCATGCACTTGCGTTAGTCAAGTGCTCATTTTACTTGACTGCGTTTGAACATCAAGTGCATGAAACCACTGCTGTAGTCCATGCCAAGACCTATGCTTCTGAACTTTTATACACTGCTTTTGTCCATGTATCTCCTGCTAACCACTTATATTGAACTAATCTACAGGTACAGGCTCTTGAGATTTCACACCTAGAGTACTGCAACTCCCTACCAGCAGGCCTCCCTCCATGTATACTTAAAACTCTGCAGATGATCCAGAATGCAGCAGCAGCACGTCAGTAACAAGAGCTGCTCCTGTTTACCTGGAATCCCTCATTCAGGTCTACACTCCCAGATAACTGGTGCTCCCATCTTAAAATGGCTTAAAATCACTCGCTAGACTCTTCTCCTCCTCTCTACCTACTTTTAAGAGAAAGCTGGAGACTGAACTCTTTAGGGAAAAGGTGTGCACTTAGTTTGAATCTTCTCCTCTAGTTAGAAGGTTTAAGACTCAGCTCCTTGTGAACAACTCATCACTGAGTATGTTGATGCTTAATACGATGTTGTCAATGACATGAGGACTTGAAGATGATGATACTGACGTGACTTGACAAGATTTTCTGTAAATTGCTTAGTTTTAAAAAATGAATAGGCACTGCCTCGAGCACTGAATGTCAGCATCTGTATCCAAACAGACTTGAGAAAGTTTGTTGCACTTACTAATGCTGTTCCCTCCAGTTTAGATTCCTTGTTGTACTTACTCTCAGATGTGCTAAGATCTGCTTAGGAACAGTGTAGCTTGATGAAATTGTAATGTTCGTTTTTTTTATGGTACTGATGGAGCTTTCCTTGACTGATTCTTGACTGGAACATGCTGGGACCTGGCCGTAATGAGATGCCCCACAATGACAAACACATAGTGACTAATTAACACGAAGGGACTCGAATAAGGACAGTGGTTGACCCCACAAGATGTGTTCTTGTGAGGGAAGTGCCATCTCAAGGGGGAACCCTTAATTGCTTGATGGATTTTTTATAGACCGCCAGGGAGGTGGCTGGGCCTTGGCTGGAACTTGGCAGGCATTTGGGTGGAGGGGAAAACTGGAGCAGCTGCATCTGTACTTCCAACTTTGACTTTAGACAAACACCTTTTTTAAATGCTCAAAATAAAAGGTATTAACATTTAAATTTTGCTATTTTTTTAGAATTAGCTCTGAATGGTAAAGCCAGAAGCTCTAAGTAAATTGAATTCATAGGTGGCTTTACTTTTCTAGAAGTTAGTGTCCCTGTTAGGCCACATCAGTTAGAAAATTCTGGACACTGAAGGTTGGTGTGTTAGTTGTCAGGTGTTGCAGGTGCCAGTGGGAAAAAAATGGACATGAAAAATTTCCTTGAGCCAAAAGTTGCTTCAAATTTCCAATAATTAATGACTAATTTTCAAAAATCATGTTCCATCCCTGCTTAAATTATCAGTTTGTGTTTTAATTTAGCTAGAAGTGTACGCATAGCTCCAGACATGCATGCACACCCTAAAACTCAGCTACATGCTCTTAAACATAAATACACACTCTCACGCTGTATTCCTGACTCTGGATGTTGTGGCCTGCGCTCATGGAGATTTATGAGGCTGGCTCCCTCTTGTCCTGTGTGTCTCCGATTTGATACTCTGGTTTCCACTCCAAACCTCAACTCAGCACACAGACACAGAGAGCCGGGGGGGTAGGAGGCTGAAAGAGAGGAGGCGGGGGGAGAGTGAAAAAAAGTGGGATGTCAGAGGAGACTGAAATAGGTAAGAAGCGGAGGGTTGGAGGAGAGAGTGAGAATGATTGAGGCTGAAGCGGATGAAAAGAAAGATTGAAAAGTTGATGAAGAGAGACAGGCGGAGTGAGTGACGAAGAGCTCTGAAAACTGGACAGCGGAGTTGGAAAGAGAGAGGAGAGGGAGACATTAGGAAATAAAGAGTATGAGTGAAAAAAAGCAGCTTAATGTAGAGTGTCTGCATGTGTTTGTGTGCAGAGACAGACAGCCAGTGGGTCAGAGGGTGAGTGTGGCTCCATGTGTTGCTTATAAGCTGATAAAACACAACCACAGCAAGGAAACTGCACCCCTTTGCCCACTTTGTGTGCATTTATATGTGTGTATGTGAGGGTTGTGTTCAGGGTCAGAGGCAGAAAGAAAATCAGCTGAGGACCCAGGAGGCTTGTGGTTTGAAGCTAGTCTTGGAAAATGGTTAACAGATCAAGATAGGAAGTCCAGGTAGAGCAGAGCTCCACACCCACGTCATGCACAGAGGAACATGAGCGCTGTGAGGGCCAGTAAACAGGATATCTTCTTCTCTTTGATTAGTTATGATTAATTTTTCCCACTTAAAACTTGATCAGTCAACAATTTTTCTTCCTTAATTCAGGCCATCTGCAATAGACTCTGTTAATCTTAACCACAGATATAGCATGCTTGGGGGATTCCAACAAAAAACTAACAAATTAATCTAAGACCCCATTGTATGTCTAGCTCAAAGCATCTTGCGAGCAGTGCAGGTGTCTTTTCTATTTTATCAACACAGCGTTTAAACTTGTTGTGTAGACTTACTTTGGATTTTTTAAGGGACATAAAGAAGTGACACATGAGAATGTAATATTGAGGAAGTACACCTCATCTCATTTGTCATCACCCAGGCAAAGTGAAAACCGACTGCATCAAAGCTAATGCTAAGCTAACCTGGCTGAAAGACCAGCCACCATTTGACATGCTTACCCTGTCAAAACTGCCTCCCCGTTCTGCCTGAGCTAAGAAAATTATGTGTCACCATGTTGTGGAACACAGGTGCTTTTGTTTTATGCTGGTTGAAGCCCAGGGGCTCTAATTTCGTAGACCAGGCGCAGGCGGGATGCACCCACGCCTCCGTCCCTCCTACTGGCGCAAGTAGCAGAGAGGGAGGAGAGAAGGTGTGAGTGGGTTTAACACGAATAAAGATTAAAACAGAGAAATATGGGCAATCACAGGTAAATCCTTAAGACACCGAGTGACTTACATTTATTCAGTAAGCGTCTCTCTCTTTTTTCTTCTCTATTGAATTTCATGATATGAGAGAAGCCGGATACGCTGTATCGGGTGATGTGGCTGTTTGTGGTTGGCTTGAGAGATATGAACTCGTTAGTTATGACCAACGTCTCTGATCTGACATCAGATGTGACGGTACAATTAATATAGATACAAATATATGTGCTGGTTCAGACAGTTACATTAAATAGTGGTTGTTGTGACTGTGTATTGCATTGAAATGTGCCTGACATTGTGGACACCTGCCTGTGAGGTTTTGGTGACATGTGCGCACAGCGTGCCTGTCAGCCAAATTACCACTGCACAGGGTGCGCCTCGCCTGCGCCAAGAATAGACCAGGTTGGAGCTGCCGAGCTTTCAGCGCACCTTCCGCGTGTTTTTGGCACGAAATTGTCACTGTGCCAAGTTGAACCTTTGGACACCTCCCCCTGGTGCGCCGTCACACCCATCTCGGTGCAGCCGGTCTACCAAATTGCCAAATTGGCTGCGCACGGCGGTGCACCAGACAAAAATTACCACTGCGCGGGGTGCACCAGGCTGCACCACCCTGCGCCACCCTGAGTTGCGCCAGGAAATTAGAGCCCCAGGTGTGTGCCTCCGCCCTGGCATAGCTTCATCAACACAGCAGTACTGAAGCTCTACAGAGCAGTGAAACCAAAAGTCTGTGAGTTTTATTTAATAAAACTGAAGTATATACTGAGATGATTTTTTTTTTATTAAATAAAGTAGAATTTGGTCTTTTTTTTCCTTTTTGGATGCAAATGCAGCTAAGAAAATCACAACACAATGATGAGGTATAACATTATGACCTCTGATGAGTGAAATAAATACCACTGACCATCTCTGCATCATGGCATCTGTCAGAGGGAGGGATATATTTGGCAGCAAGTGAACATTTTGTTCTCAAAATTGATGTGTTAGAAGCAAGAGCCTGCTTTGTGATGACTAGATGATTGCATCAGAGCATCTCCAAATCTGCAGCTTTTTTGCAGTGGCCAGTATCTATTTAATTTGGTCCAAGAAATGAGCTGAGGTGAACCAGCACTTTTCAGATCAATTAAGACTGGAACAGGCATGTGTGTCTGTGAGTACAGACATATTTTAAGATTTGTTTAAGGTCCTCTTCAGGAGTTTCACTGTATTCAAGCTCTGCGATCGTGATAAAAGAGAATATATTTCACATAGGCGACAGATTCCAAAAGTGAACATACATTATTACCTCCGCCAAGGAGGTTATGTTTTTGCCGGTGTTTATCTGTCTGTTTGTTTGTCTGTTTGTTTGTGTTCAAAATAACTTGAAAAGTTCTGAACGGATTTGGATGAAATTTTCAGAAATTGTTGGAAATGGGATATGGAAGAACTGATTAAATTTTGGGACTGATCCAGATCACCTTGGCGGAGGTCTGCGCTCTCTGAGTGCTTTTCTAGTTGAATATTTATAGCCTCTATCCTGACATATATCTTTCTGCTCCTGTGCCCAGAGACTTTTTAGGCACAAATACTAATGTGCTTCATGTGAATGTGATCAGTACATCTTTTGTAAGCGGTTAAAATTTTTTGGGAAGGTTTTAATCCCCATTCTCTATACATTAATCTATATCCGATAATGGAAGCCCATTTTGTCTGAGGACACAGGTTACCCTTTTTACAAAGGATTTATCACAATCAGGATAATAACCCCCCCACCCGTCCACCACCCTCCATCTCCATCCCAGATAAACAGTCGTGGGACTTTAAACATGGCGCCCGGCCGGCGTGTGACTGAGAGAATTGGCCAACTGGTGGTTTCAGTGGTCCAGGGGTCGCCCCCACCCCTCATCTCTCCCTGGCTGGGTGGGTGGCATATGGCGGCCCAGGCAGGGACCCCTTTCGTGTCACACACACACACATATACTGAGAGACACACAGAAGGCCTGGAGCCACCCAGGCTGGGCCCACGATCGCCGTGGGAGACATGGTGTCACCAAGGCTCTGACAGAGGAGGGGTTGTGAGTATGTTTGTGTCAGTGTGATCCCACCTTAGGGCCCCCCCCCCTCCTGAGAACGTCGTCCGCTGCCCGCCGCCACATCCCCATGGTGACTCCGCTGCTGTTGTCTCTGCTCATCAAAATTAGAGAGATTTACCTCTGCGTGCACACACACACACATTAACACACACAGAGCACATGCACACACACACAGCCAACAGGTGGCAGGCCTTGCTCGGCCCAGTGGGAACACTTCAAAGGTTAAACATACAACAGGCCGCCCACTTTTTCCCAAGGGAGAGAGAGTGAGAAGAGGAGGACAAGATAAAAGGAAGGACAGAAAAAGACTGAAAATAGGCAAGATACGGGGCAGTTAGAGCATGATGCTGGGCTCACTGTTCGGTACCTGGCATAGATTTTCTCTGACTACAGCTGAACTGCATTGAGAAAAAAACGACATTTCACTTAATAATTGCAGCTGTCAATTTAAATATATAAATGAACTTTAATGGAACAATCAGACTTCAGATTATTTTCATCTTAAATTCATTTTTAATTCAAATCTTCATCCCCATTACAAATAATAGCCTTCTGACAGGCACACTTACTGTATACACTTAGCTTGCCATTGTGTAACTTTTAGCCGATGCCACTGACCAAATCTGACTATTTAAAAGTAATGTTCAGTCTACGTACATGACTGAAAAAAAGCTGCTGACCCATTGGGACTTAGTAACAATGGTTTCATGGTAAACTGGCCACTGCAAACACGATGTTCTATCGTTGCAGAGGGGGGGTCCTGATGTCCATACTTGAAACGACAAACCATAGTGGCAAAGGCCCGTGTCGCTCAACGGAAATCAATGCTTTAACAATTTGTTTTGTCTGCTTTTACATATTGGATAAATACCGGAGCTTTGAAATATCTTCTAATCATCTTGATCCTCTAAATATCCTCTTATGACTGCTTATCGACCCCGCTGCAGCACCCTGATCCGACCAGCTGATAAGAAGAAAGCAGCATGATGCTGGCAGAAGAATATGTTGCCCATATGCTACATTACACAAAAGTTCTATACATGGGCTTTGTCGAGATAAAATAAAATGCTGTAAAGAATTTTACCGTTGCATCTAGTCTAGACATCATTTTTTGTGTAGTTTTACCATAGAAGTGGGATAATTATGAGGCTTTTGGTGGCCCCATGCACTGCTAAGAATCACCTATCATCTGTACCTGTATATATGCTAGAGCCATGAGCCTTGAGCAACCTCACTTCAAAAATCTGAACTACCCCTTTAACTGCTCATTAAACACAACTTGCAAAGCAATTGCCCTGAAGGTAATGGCTGTGCTATGTTGTAAAGAATGCCTATATTAATTAATTATTGTCAGCATCTATTGTTGTCACCAAATATTCAAAGAAAAAGTGTCCTAGGCATTTAAATAATAAAAAGAATAGCTAAGATGAGTGAGTAAAGTTTCCAATTCACACGTTCAAACTTTGAACCATAACATAGTTTAACTGTGACAGCAGCAGCTTGGCCTTAAAGGTGCAGTGTGTAGAAATTGGCATTTTAGCGACATCTAGCGTTCAGATTTTGGAATGAACCCGTCCATTAATAAAACATCACATCACGAAGCAACGAGAGCCGGTGAAGACCAAAAAGGATCGTGAACAGGGCATCATTTACAACAGGCACAAACACCACGCCGTCTTCTTCTCTTGTAATACCCGCTCTCTCTCTTCTCCTTCTTCACGTGCCATCCAGGTAGATGTCAGGACCGGCGGCCGGACTCGTATACAAAAATCACATCTCGCTCTTTTTGTCCCTAAAACCCACCAGTGGACAACATGGCGGATTGTTATGTCAGCCTCCACAAAGTGGAGACCCACGGTACATAAATATAAAAAGCTTTTTTTCGAACTTAATAAAAAGAAAATGAAAGTTTTATGGGGATGATTGTACCCCTATTTCGACGGACTTTACATACAAATAGAAACATTATATCCTATAATCACTGTTTCTGTTGGGCGAAATGCTGCCAACTTCTACACACTACACCTTTAAGCCTGTATGTTTTTACATGTGGAAGACACACAGACTCCTGTTTCCTGGTCCTCAGCTGCTGTCAGTGATACAACATCATTCCTGGACATTGTTTTTATGTTTTTTTAACCTCAGCCAAAGAGGTTATGTTTTTGCTGGCATTAATCTGTTTGTTTATTCGTCAGTCGCTCTGTGAGCAAAATAACTCAAATATTTTTCCGAAGTTTTTGGCGGATGTTGTTCATAACACTAAAAAAAAGTGATTACATTTCGGTGGTGATCTGAAAATTGATGCAGATCCAGGAATTCTTATTAATGTCTTCATTGTGCAATATGGGAAATTTTCTACATTTTCAATAACTAAAAAAGTTCTCATCAGATTTTGATGAAATTTTCAGGGAATGTTGGTCAAGTTTTAAAAAGATTTGCTCACATTGCTCGACAGGGCAATTTTCCAGATATCTGATAATAGCTTGGCTAACAATGTCTGAAATGGCTTGGTGGAGGTTTGTGCTCATGGAGCACTTATAGTTGGATAATATTTTTTTGTGAAGAAAGTGGCTGAGCTGGAGGACCCAAATGCATGACAGACAATCAGTGACAGTATAATCAGAGCCTGTTAATTCACAGAAAAGCAATCAAACAGGGCAAAGGTATACAATAAACGTGAGGCAAAAAGGCAAGGTCTAAAAAAGCGAAAAAACTGGTCAGAGCTGGAAAATCCTGGATTGAACACTAGGATACAAACGAACTGGCGACGAGGAAACAGAGGTTTAAATACATGGGGTCATGGGGCGTGATTGGGAGCAGGCGCTGGAAGGTACAATCAGGAGCAGGTACACACAAGACAGGGGGAGGGCAGGACACAAACCTGGAACAGAGACAAGGGTAAATGAATACTTCAAAATAAAACAGGAAACACAAGACAATAAACATGAGGAAAAAAGAAAAAACACTTATTTAACGGGCAGACATGACATAAAGGAAACATTGTGTCCATGTGCCACATGTATTGAGGCTCTTTGAGCTCAAGGTGTACGCACTGGGTCTAAATCTGGCCTATGGCTTCTTGCACTTTCCACTTTCTCTCTCCTAAGTTTCCAATTCTATCCACTGTCTTATCCTTAATAAGGCCACAAAAGCCCACTAATACCTAAAGGAATAAAAAACGAATCAGTTAAAAGCACTTGTGAATCTGATGCAGACTTGGTTATCCATCTGGAAATATTCAGTATGAAAGCCTTATTTATCTCAAGGTAAAACATCTATATGGTGTAAACCCAGTATCAACAGTTAAATAAAGCACAGCTTTATCATCTATGGTATCAGTTTTTACTTCTGTAGGGTGCAGTAGTGTTTTCTCAGCACTTAAGAGAGGTCTTGTTATCAAAAGATCATTATTTGAACACCACAGTCCATGTCAACAATCTGCTGATCAGGTACATTACTTCCAGGAGAGTTTCCAGTGCACATCTGGAAGGATCATCCATCCACTTCTCACTGTTAAAACACCTCTGGGAAACAGTGGAAGAGGATGTTTTGACCAAATGTGTGCTGTTGACATGATAAGATATCTGATACATCCTCCAATAAAATCTAACCCTTTAAATAAGACCCTAAAGAGTGTCATCTTGGCGGTACTATCTTGTGAAATCTCCACACAGATGCATGCATATGGCTAAAATATATGCGCGCATGTGTGTGTCTGCATTTGTTGTGTTGCCAACTTATGGTGCATGAGAGGCTGCGGTTCACAGTGTTGGTGAGGCCTCATGTTGACTAAAAGCTGATAAGAGCCAAACAGAGGGGACTGCTATATGAATTCTAGTAATACAGCCCCCCCATCCCCATTTCTCTCACCCTCTCTCTCTCTCTCTCTCTCTCTCTCTCTCTCTCTCTCTCTCTCTCTGCTCGTCCAGCAGCCTGCCTGCTTCCAGCCTGTCTGGTGCCAAGACTCAGATTTCAGAATTTCCTTCTACAAGCCACATTTAGAGCAGCCAGCGTACTCTGTCTCTCCGTGTGCGAGTGTGTGTGTGCAACTTTCTCCTCTCTCACTGTCTGCCTCTCTGACCCCCACCACCCCGTTTTTCAGGGCGCACTGTCCTTCTGGTGCTGCTCTTTGCCTTTTTTACTCCCATCCAGCCAGCTCCACTTCTTTGTTTGTTTTACGGGACTTGACCCCGAGCAGACGACCGGTGTAATACATGTCAGCTAATACGAATGGTCATCTGTGCGTTTGTGTAATAAACACGATTAGACACACACTAACACACAACAGAGATGTATGTGTTCCTGTGGTAGTAAAGTATCTCCTGGTGAGGAGTTTGTAAAGAGGGGGTCCTGTCAGTGCCCGGCTGACCTCTGAGACCTTGTGACATGCTGTGATGGGGTGACATAGAGTGGAGCGGGAGGGAGGGATGGAGAAGGAAGAGAGGAAGATGAAAGCAGAGAAAAACATATACTTGTAAAGCATTAAAGATCTAAATGAATTTGCCATAAACAGTATTGCTGCACACTTTAAAACTCATGTCCTATTGAAAAAGTTTCACAAGGCTTTATTTTGTTCTAAAGGTGGACACACCAGAAATGCCACAGAAAATGATCATGTTCAGTGATCGAGTTAAAAATTTTAACTGGAGTTAGCATTTTAGCACGTCTGGTTTCCAAAGGCCAAAGGTACATGAGATTTTACGACAGCCTTTTGGATTAATACTTGAAATAATGTCTGTGATGATCACATGCAAATGAGGTTTGAGTGTTTCACTTTGCAACATGAAATGCATCTGATATTTCATCACTTTTGAATTTTGAAGCGCTATTGTGTTTGTAAAATGATGGGTGCCTGTGTGCTGCTAACAAGGACTACAAAAATGACTGAGGACCCTAAAGCAATTATTACTGATTGGTTTTCATAAACAATGATACATACACCATAGCAAGAGTCATGATCTCCAAGGCGATCATATCATGCAATTAAGAGGAAGTTCTCAAACAAGAGGTTACATTGGCGTCATACTTCGGAAGTGTGCCTTTAAGTCCAACTCACCATGTTGTAGTTCTATGGGAGCATGGAAATTACATCCGCCAAGGAGGTTATGTTTTTTGCCGGTGTATGTTTGTTTGTTTGTTTGTAAGCAAGATTTTGCAAAAACTAACAGTTGCAAGAAAAAAACTGTGTTTAGCAGTTGGAAATCTTGAGCAGATCCAGTCTCATGCTGAACAGCCATCCACCAAAACTGTGTTGGGTGTTTGGGCGAAGGAAGGGAGGTGGGCAGAGACAAAGGGACTAAAGTAAGAAGGTAGTGGCAGATCCATGGACCAATCATAGATCCGTCCTCATCATATGTGTTCCAGGTTAACCCCTTGAGGTGGATAGAGAGGTCATTCTGATATTAACATGAACATATGATTATGATAATTATAAGATGGAGAGGACTGATGTTGATTATTATAGCAGCATTAGCTGAAACTGCTATTTAATTGAGTATGTGATGGCTGAAGCTCACCCTTACCCTTTTTTAAAACAGCAAAAACATTTAAAGGCAACCTTTTACTTCCAAGCATGAAATTAAATTATCACAAAACAGACTTCATACATTTACCAAAAAGAAAAAACAGAAAACAAACTAAAACTGAAGTTTCTAAGAATTCCCAATAGTCTAGATCATCGGGTTATTACTGTTGTTAATCTTTATGTTTGTGTATCGCTCTGTTTTTTAAAAATATTTTTAAATAATTGAAGCAAACTACGCATTTCTAATTAATTCTCATAACTGATCCACAAAGTCACCCCTCTGAAAACCCCGCATCACTGCTTTACATTATCCTAAGTTCAGTTTTTTGTTTTCTTTGATTCCTGATCCTCTCAGGTCATAACAGTTCTCTCTGACTTCAAACAGCTTCTGAATGCAGTTAAGGAATAGTTTTTTTGGACTTTGTTAATCACCTGTACTGTTTGAAATTCTACTAACTTATCAAACTTCAGAGCGTGTAAATCAATAAAAAGCTTGTAGGTTGGATCATGATAAGCACATTTGTTTATAATTTTCCATCACTTTCCTTTGTAATTTGAAAATAGAATCAATCGGTTTAACAAACAGCTCCTAACGCAAGCATTAAGATGAATACCATCACTGAGTTTTTGGTGGTGTTTTTAAGGATACTTACTAATTCCACATTTTTCTCAGTGTCTCTGGACCTATGCACTCTAATTCAGATTAGGCACCAGTCCACATCTTTTTCTGGCATCAACACAGTCATGCATTTCAGCACACACATGAACAAACACATGCCCCCAGATTTTCACTAATCAACAAAACATGAAGCTTCAGACTCTTTGTGCCTGTTTGTGTGAATTGTATCAGAATTTTTCCATTGTTTGTAACTTAGATTAATGTTATCTGTATTTATAGAAGCATGAAGCTGCGGCTAAGAATTTACATGCAGGGTCACAGTGGTCACAACTATTACTTCAAAATCAGTTGGCCTTAAAAATGGGTTTTGTCAGAGTAAACATTTTTATAATGTTAAAAAAAAAAAGTCCCTCACAGTGGTCTCAAGATATTACCTTTGTTAACAAACAACAAACATGGGACTTCATGACCATGACTGTTGATATATTACTTACAAAATCTAATAAGTTTATCTTCGGGTCTTAGTCAACATTCATGCAAAGTTTGAAGATTTAATTACAATCCCTCATGGTATTCTACATGTGTTTGCAAGGATCAAATTGATATTTTATGATCCTGACCTTTGACATATGACCTCCATTTGTGCAAACTTTGAATATAGATCGATAGATAAACTTTATTGTCCCTTGCAGGAAATTTGTCTTAGACAGCAGTGCTACTGGCTAAGGGCACGATATACATAAAAACCACTAGACAATATAAAAAAAACTAGCACTCGGAGAGCACAAACCTCCGCCAAGGTAGGTTTTTGTGGAGTTCTATGCACAAATGCCGAAAATGGTCCTATCTCCCAATGTTAAATAATCCTTTAAAAAAGTTCCTGGATCCAGACGGTGATCCGGATCACCCCCAAAATTTAATCAGTTCTTTCATATCCATTTCCGACAATTCTTGAAAATTTCATCCAAATCCCTTTAAAACTTTTCAAGTTATTTTGAACACAGATAAACAAACAGACAAACAGACAGATAAACGCCGGCAAAAACATAACCTCCTTGGCGGAGGTAAAAAGAGTTACATAAGCAAGAGGTCAACACAATCATGGTTAGTAGCTATTGCACAAGAACATTAAAGTGCAGTGCTCATTACAATAAGCAGTGAAAATAAGTAGAAACAAGCTAAAATGATCCAATAACCATAAGAATAATAAAACAATGGATAAAAGCAGGATAAAAACAACAGATAAGAGGCTGGTGGCTGTAAAATAACTTGAAAAATATATATAATGTTATCTAAAAATTGCAGGAGAAGAATTACTCGGACTGCTTGTTGAATAGAGATATGGATGTTGGGAGAAAAGAGAGTTTATTGTCAGGATTTGTTAAGAATAAAAACTAAAGAAAAAACAAGACGGACCCAAAATGCAGATAAAAAGAAAAAGGGCTTTATTATAAACTAAGAGGGATCAAAAGTCCAAAAAGTAATCCTTTACAAAAGAGTTAAAAAAAAAAAAATCTCTTACAAAGTGTCAAATATACCAAGCTAACAAAAAGAATAAACACTGGGAAAAAGCTAAAAGTACAAATCAAAATCCCTACAAAAAGCTAAAAACAAAGTACAAACACTAGGGAACACTGGGGACACTGGAGATACGAGAGACTCATGCACGTGGTGAAACATGGAAGACGAGTGACCATACAAAGACAAAGGGGAACACAGAGACGAAATACACTGTGGAAACATCAAGCACAGGTGAGACAATCACACAGGTGGAGGGAATCACTATCAGAGGCACACAGAAGGGAGGGCAGGAAAACACCACATGGAACAGAGGGATTTCAAGATAAAACAAGAAACATACGACAAGACACAAAACATGAACACAAAATCGGAAACTTAACTAAGACCAAGAACAGGATCATGACAGTGAAACAGGAAACACCAGAGGTCTTAACAAGGAACACAAGGAAAAAAGCATACAAAATAAAACCACACTAGCCGTACCATAACAGCTTATAGAGTTTGTTTTGTGTTTGCTTGCTCTGTAAGGCAGAAGTTCATATTCTAGAAAAAGAATATGAGAAGGATCATTAAGAAGACAGTCCCTCAAAGTGTTCTCAATATTCCGTTTGCAAACATAGGATGAACATGATCAATATCTTAACCAATGTACTTCCACCACTGCACAAAAAAAAGGAAAATCATCCTATAGATTAATCTCACAGTCGGGGCAGAAATTGGTTAAAGTAGAAAATTCTTTGAAATGTTCTTGAGATAACAAATCCAAAATAACTTGGGCACCAGGGAGGGGACATGTGAGGAGGAGAACAGGAGGAAAAAAGACAAAGAAGGAGGAATTGAGTCTGAGTCAAAGAAGCTCAACTTGTGATAGTGAAAAAGAGCAAATCTTGTGTCCTCTCCAGCTGAAATCAAACCACCAGAACAGTTCAGGTGTCATGTTTCTGTGGATAATTTTATTACAAACTCACCAAGATATACAGATTTGAATTTGGAAATCTAATCACTTTGACAGTTGAGTCTGATACGTGTGTTTCCATGAGTGAGTGTGTGTGATTGGACCTGTGCTGATGACAGCAGATTGGATGGATTCATCCTCTCTTACAGCTCTGACTGTGTCACGTAAACGTTGCAACATAAACTGGGAGTTGTCTGACTTAGCAACATTTTCCACTCCGCTGTCAGTTTGCTGATTCGCTTTGAAGTGTTTCTGAGATTTCCCTCTGCTCACTGGTGTTATGAGCTGTTATGTGCATACTTGTGGCTGCTTTTTAGCGTGCAAAGAAATCTCAGAAATCCTGCAATCCAGGAGCCAATAATTTTCTTTCACATTTTCTACAGTCGCAGGTCTTTCCTTTCCTGACTTTTAAGGAAACACTAAGCGATTGTCTAGACTCTCCGATTGGCATTTTATATGATGTCTTTGCTGACATGTTACTCACTGTCTGGAGGACTAAACTGTTTGTGTAAACAGGCTGATAGAAGCTACAGTAATCATGCGGATGCTGTGCGAGTGTGTGTTCTGAGCTCGGGGGTGTTGATTGTTTGTTGGGTTGGTGCAGTCTCACTGTAGCAGGCTGGCTGTATTTGATGTGGGATTGATCGAGAGCCAAACATGGAATCTGGTTTTTGGTAGAGACTTTGGTTTCCCAGAACAATTGCTTCCTGTTTCCCCAACCTGGTAAAAGTGCAGGAAAGTGTGTGACATAGACTTTACATGTGTCTGTGATCTGCTCTGTGCTTTAATCTTGAGTCCTTTATTCAGATTAATGTAGCAGTGGTTGTCCTGGTTTAAAAGCAATGCCTTCAAGATGGTGAAGGTGTCAATGGAATAGTAGTCATGTCTGGTTTGGGTCACATCCCAAAACCTTTACAAATAATTCCTGTTCTCAATTCTCCTGTAATTTTAAGACTTGTAATTTGTGACTTCATTTTATAATAAAACATTTTAATGTGTCTGAACAGGTTTGTCATTGAATCCCACTGCACATCTTGTCATGCTTTTCTTGGCTGCCAAGTTGCATCCAGGCAGTTTCACAAAAGCTACCTACATTCATTCTCCAAAAGATGGATTTGAAATGAACAAATAACGCTAAATTATTTGTGGTTACACTTGGAATCAATATTTTGCAACTGTAAGAAAACTTTGTCTTTCTCTGCTTTCTAGTGTTGCAGTTTTCATCGTGACTCTGCTCTGGAGCCACTTATCTTCTTTCTGTCAATGGTCCCACCAAGTTTAAGAAGCCCTTTGTCCTTTTCTGCCCTATAAATCAGTGGGTTCCTCAGGGTTCTCTTCTTGGGCCTCTTCTCTTTGTCAATAGACCCATCAAGTGCAAGGAGCCCTTTTCCTTCTCTGCTCTCTGCGTCAGTGAGGTTACTCACGGTTTTGTTCTGGGGCCTCTTCTTTTGGTCATTGGTCCCACCAAATAGAAGGAACCCTTTTCCTTCTTTTTATAAATCAATCAGGTTTTTCATGGTTCTGTTCTGTGGCCTCTTCTCCTGGTCTATGGTCCCACAAAGATCAAAGCACCCTTTTCCTTCTCTGCTCTCCGCAGCATTGGAGTTCCTGATAGTTATGTTCTGGTGACCCTTCTTTCTGTCAATGTCCTAGCATTTCCCCTTGAATTAAATAAAAACAACCCTCTTCATTCTTTGCCTTATACATCTCTGGACGTTCCTCAGAGTTCTGTTCTGGTGCCTCATTTTGTCAGCTCTCATGTTGCACCCCCCCGTCCCCCATCCCCCTTTCATTAAATTGGCATCTATTTCTTTGCAGATAATACTCAGCTGTACCTCAAGCTATAAAGCCTCTGTCTTTTTTTCTACAACTACGTAGTTGTTTACACTATATAATCTTAGACTTAAAATGCTTACCCTCAAAACTTCAGAAACTAAAAAAATCAAGTGGGTCAGTATGGCTTCTCCCTTCTCCAAATCTGTCAGCCCTCTTTGTGACAAACATCGTCCGTTGTTGTCCTTTCTAAAACTAAATTTAAAGAAAATTGGGTGACATTTGATTCTTCATCTAGGTTTTCTTGGTAAAGGTTGTGTCACCTGCTGCAACATTAGCCAAAAAAGAGCAAAAATCCTTTTATTAAATGTCTTAATATCTGTGGTCACTCAAGGTTGTGAACAAATCACCCACCCACTTGTCCCCTTGTTTGCTGTTGCCACTGCCACCAAACTAGAATTCTCAAAACTTTGTATGGTCCTGTTGTTTAGGATTTGAATCCAGTGTTGAAATCTCTGTTGAAATCTGCACTGAGACCAACAGGATAAAAGCAAGTCAACTAGCTGAAGAAACTCCACATCTGCAGGTTGTGCGTTTCAGGTTCAGTTAGAAACTTCATCGTGTGTTTGCATTGGCTGAGAAAAATGACAATTTGTCAAAAAATTAGAACATAATTTGTTAAAATGTCATTTTAAGAGACTGGAGTATAGGTTTTGGCTAGGAACTTCATTTAATAATGTAATTTGGAGATCAATGTTGTTTTCTTAGCAATGTGAAATAATTGTACCAGTTACATAATATAACAAGGCTGATGTTCTAAGACTGATTCTCTTTTTTGTGTTGTTCTGTTTGTAATCTTTAGTCTACTCGAAATACAGAATAATTTATTGAAGTCTTAAGAACTATTTGTACAGCTTTGTTGAGCAAAGACCTAATCAGTTATTAATGCAATTTTTGAAAACATGATCAGTATCAGTGTTGGTAAGCCTGATCCGGGCATCCCTACTTTCTATGAATACATTTGAAACAGGACAAAATGCTCTCACCGTAGGTTGTGTTTGTGGGTGGTGAGCCCTAAGGAAATCTTACAGAAATAATAAAAAGATTTAGGACAGCACTCCTATAACTTAGATGATCTTTTTATTGCCCTTTTGGCTTTATTGCCAAAAAGATCATTTAAGTTATTGGAGGGCTGTCTTAAAATATAGATTCATCAATATTTTCAGCAATTAAGTACAAATGAGGTGGGATTAATATGTGGTGGAGGAGTCTTCCATTCCTATTTTTGAAATAATTGAAATGTATTTGCAATGATTTGTTATGACAGAGAAAATGAAAACTATGATCAACAGAGCCATTCACAGAAGTGAATCAGTGAATCATATCTCTTTGTGCAGTCTTGATACACTCTTAAAGAACAGTGTGGTACAGAAAAGTGAAGGTCACACAGAGAGGAGAGAGATTTTTCTTTACAGAAGTAAAAACTGTTGTCAGTAGTAAACCAAAGAGCTATTACATTAGGTTTTACTAAAGATATCTTACATAAATGACTTAATAAAGAAATGCAATGAAGTCACGTTCATCTAATCATCAACACCCATTCCTTTTTGTTGTGAATTATCTGATACTGTACCAGAGCTGAGATGCGTTCACGCTGCTGGTATCTCTCATTGAAAGAACTCAAATAAACTTTGGGCAGCTTTAACGGTGAAGCAGTCATGGGAAACCCTTTATATTTTTCTTTGTGGTTAGTGCTAACTGTGGTTGTTCTACAAGTATGCATCTGTAAGACATCACTGGCAGAGTTTATTGACAGTAGATCATTGTTAAATGTTGAAGAGAGTAATGGAGCAAAAATGAGCTGTTAGATGAGGAGCTACAGGTGATGGCCTGCAGAGCTAAGACTTCTCATGAAAGGAGCTACCTCCTAACACTGTGTGACTTTTGCATAGAAAACTGCTTATGTCAGCAGCCTGGAGGACGTCATGATTACACTGACAGTAAATGGTCCTAAAACAGTGTCTCACTATGTTTATGTGTTTGGGGTGATATATAGGCTTCCTGGCAGAGATGGAGAGAACACCAATCATTGAGGGGAAACCAGTGTAATTTTGGTTTATTTTTAAGTATGACCATTTTAGATAATTGTAATTAACTTATGTGTTTGTTTGGTTGGCTTGCACTTGATTTAGCCATCGGATAAAGCTACAGTTTTTCTGTTAATGGATTAAATGACTAAATACATGTGACTTAACTGTGTACAGACTATCATGACTGACACAGGATAGTTATTTTTGATACTTATGGTGCATTTTTGAAAGCACACCCAAAGTCCACCAACTTCATGTTTGGGTTTTTAACAGTTTATCTGCTGTAACCTTCAAAAGTATAGGCACACTGAGATGATCAGTAAAAATGTAAATTGTACCCAGGCTTAGAGAAACTAGTAGTGCTCATAGAGCACACCCCTCTTACAAGACATTTCTGATGTTCTTAGTTGAGGTATCAGCAAAAATTTGGAAAACTGCCCCATCTTGCAATGTTAACAAATCCTTCAAATATCCCTGTATCTGCATCTGGATCCTTGTGCCATGGCCAACATTTCATGAAATTTTTGAGTTGTTTTGCTTACAAACAAATAGTCAGACTGACAAAAGCAGGCAAAAACATAACCTCCTTGGTGGAGGTAATAAAGAAGGCATGACCATACTGATGGTCATCAGCAAGGGCCACATCACCAGTGACTACAATAATTACTGATGGTCACACACCAGAGACATGCCAAGACTGGCAACTCATTAGATAATTTTCAAACCTCAACCAATTTTGAAGTTGTGGGATTCCTCGGACACAGTTTCAGGAGCCAGACCCTGATTCTACAAAGCTGGCAACAGAAACAAGATCTCACATGAACTCACTGAGGAGGGTCAAGAGTCAGGTCAACAGTCAATGTACAAGTAATTATTGGACCACATTTTACTAGAGGAAAGTGCAGAATTTCATGGTGTTTTTTCCTTTTGTTAAATATGATCAAGCAGGAAATTAGACCATGGTACCTTGATATTTAGCATCCTCAGTGAGTTCTATTTTGCATAAACAACAAACGAACAAGAATAAAAAAAAAAACATGTGGGTATCACACCGTAGGCAGCCCAGTCAGTTGCTGCAAATATAAAACTTGTGTGTTGTTCACAATTTAAGATCCAAGAGGCTCTGACCTGATTGGAAGCAGTAATATAGTCCTAAGTGCACCACACATCTGAGATGTTTTTGATTTTTCATGAAAAGCCTGGAATAGGGTCACATGCCCCTATCATTAAGAGAGCCAAATAGGGTTCAAAATGTGTCATGAAATTGTAGTTGAAGTGTTGCCAGTGCAATTCTTTTTTTTTTGTTATGTTGTTAGGGTGTGAAAAATATTAATACGTCATATATATTGTATGTATCGCAGTACAGTGTATATGTACAGTATATACATTTGAATTTTATGAGTAAATTGTACTTGAAAACTTTGTTTTGTGTTTTAGTTAAGCCTTGAGGTGCTAGCTGGCAGCAAACATTCAGCCATTTGACTCTCTGCCTCTGTGTTACATAATTGTGTTTTTTTTTTTAATTGGGACAAAGTTTTTCAATTTTGTAGTGACCTTGTTTTATGTATAAAAAAAAACTGAAAGAGATTACACTTTTATGCATTCAATTTTGTGAGTTCTTCATACTTAAAAAGCTGCTGATAGTGAGGCAGTATATCGTGAAGTATCTTATCACTAACCCTATTAGGTAATAAACACCTGATCACCACATTCTTGCTGATACACACCCCCTAAATGTGTAATCTATTTGAAATGTGTTTAACACTGACCAAGGGACTTGCCATACTGATTTTTTACCTGCATACAGCAATTATTGGGTGCATATTTTGAACTGAGTGAAAAAATGACACATTCCATAAACTAAATATTTTGTGCCTGTGTTTTAGAGAGTGGTGGGAGTTTGTATTTAAGTGGTAGGCCTCTACTTCAAATTAATAGCAGAGGAAACACCTTTAACTTACAATGTTATCAGCATACAGTAGGATTAAAGGTGTTACTGAAAATCTGTGTAAATAATTACTTATATGTTTGCTTATACACTGTTTTTTTCCACTATATTCTGCTTCAAATGCAGTTATTGTGTTCAATCTAATTTGATCTTATAGCTTTTTGAGGTGTAACAAGATGCAGCAAGGTGTCATTTGCAAATACCATCCAAGTCTCACGTTCGTGATGTAGCATCTCTTTGACAGTAAGTACGCAAATGGACCCCACACCATGGTACACACTCCCTAATGTCGTCAGAGAGTGATGGGGCACCGTCCTGCAGACAGAAAAAAGTTTGTCTGTTCCATCTCAGGCAAATAACAATAAGCCCGGGGCTGGATTCCAATGGGCTTTCTCTTTGAAATGGGATACCGGCACACGCATTACAAATATATCTCCTGTTTTATCTTCCGGGCCAGGCCCATGGAAAAATTATTCCAAATACCTGCCGCGCTTTATCTGGAACCCTGGAATAGGTTAGGCCCGGCTGGGAACACGAGGATGTCTAAAATAAGGCCTCTATTACGGGATGGAGTGGAGATGGATGGGACAGAGCGGGAAGGGACGGGGATCGGGGGTATTTTAGGTGTATCGGCACTGTGAAAAGGGCTTGTTGCGGGGGCTTGGAGCTGCTTTAAAGTCTACAATGCGCGCCGCCGTCAGCTGTCGTACAAACTGCATGTGTCGAGGAGGGTTTGTGTGTGTGTATGTGTGTGTGTGTGTGCTTGTTTGGGCTCACACGTCGGTAGTGGAGCGTGAGTATAAATAACATTTTTCCTACAGATGTTCTCACCTTGACAAATCTGTTCTTGGCCTGTGTGATACTTCTTGGCACATGGCATGATGGCCCGACGTAACTCAACCTATTTACTTTGCTCAACCTCTGTGTGCTCCTGTTCAAAGCATTGCTTTTAAAGAACAACATTTACATTTGCGGTATTTGACTGATGATGTTTTCCTGCGTGACTGATAGCAAGTGACCATTTCCTTAGGACTTCAAAAGAACAGAGAGTCTGAGACACGTTGACCTCTGAAGGGATTCCGACTATAATTACTGCAAACTCTTTTAATGAGGAAGCAGAAGATTTAAGAGCCCCCATTCAAAGCATTTTAACTTATCTTCTCTGATTTCTTTTGCAAAATAATGGAAGAATCTGTTAGGCTTTGATGCCAGACTGACTAATTTGTCTTAACTCTCTTTGATTCCAGTCATTATGCAATGAATAGAGATTAAGAGCTAAAGGGTTTGGGTGCAAGAAGGGACATGGGATAGAAATATGAGGGAATATAGTGATAAGTGAAAGGACCAGGGCAAAAAAAATGGAAAGGTGATAAGGGGTAAAGAGGACTTCAAAGGATGTGAGGAGTGGAGGGAGGAACAGGAGGTGAGAAAGCTGTTGAGAGTGCGTCCTTAAGGAATTCATTTATCTCCGTCTCTTTGTGGTGGGCCCCGTTAAGGAGTCTGTCACCATCGCCTGCCGGGTCCTGCTGACATCTCCTTCAGCAATTTAGAGTGTGTGTGAACACCATGGCCCAGACTCGCCCTCCAAACAGGGTGTCATCTATGTTGTTCCCATGGCAGGATGAGGAGGAGCGGCATAGTCATCATACCAGCAATGCCAAGACACCAGTGGCAAGGGGTGAAATCAAAAGAGAGAGATGACATTAAAGGGTAGTACTGGCTAACCATCTCTTCTAGTTAAAGATGAAAGAGAGCTGATTATGCTAACATGGTGCCAATCTGGCTAACTGGTGCAACTTCCCACAAGAGCTGAGGGTCATTTTAAAGATTATGGTCAAGAATTGCAGTTACAAACATCCACTAGGTGGCTATATGTCTCTGCATAACAAGATTTAAGGTAACAGTTCAATACAAATACCACAAAGCACTGTAAAAGTATAAATTGAACCTTGACCTTTGACCACAACAGTCTGATTTTTTTTGGTAGTGAGAAAATTTGTGCAAAGTCTAAGCAAGTCCCTCAAAGCAATGTTTATTTATCCTAATCACAAGTAAGTGATGAACATAAAAACCTTATGATCAGGAACTTTGACCTTTGACCCCCAAAATCTATTCAGGTCTTCCATAAGTTTGAGTGAACATTTGCAAAAATTGAAGTGAATGATTTTCTTAAGACTGTATGTTTGATTTCTTTGTTGTTGGTCACACACAAAAGCTTTTATGTCCTCTGTTTTTACTTTAAATTGGTCCTACTAACTTTTCTTTTAAGTTGGGACGTATGAAAATGGCTCAGCCATGCGCATACTTTTGTTATAATGGCCCTCAGTGAAACATACACCCTGCTGTAGCCTGTGCCCGTTCAAACTTTAATATTAAGAATTAATTGTGTGATTTTTTTGAGCGTCTTTCATGATTGCATATAAACTAAAGAGTTATTCTGGTCTCTGATAATCGGCAAAGACATCAGTAAACATAAGTGTGCATGTTTCTTTTAGCAAAAATGCCTCTTAACCACCAGCCAGGAACAATATTAGAGTATTTAAATGGTATGAAAAGGAAAGGTAGAAAATTGTTTAATGGGTAAAAATACTAAAAGCCCCAATTTTTTCCACTGCCCTTGATGCTAATGACATCAAAAAGTAATCTGGCTGGTGACGAAGTCAAAATTAGCTTTTTTCTCTAACTTCTCGACTTCTCCCTCCCATCTCTCCTCCAGGGCTGACTCTGCCAAGATGACACAGCCATTGAGGGGGGACCAGGCCCACCCGCCAGCCCCAGGACGCAAGGCGGCCAGCCTGTCCTCGCCAAGTGCGGCCCGCCGCCTTTACCGCAACTTGTCTGGAAAGTTCCGTGTGGGCACCAACCCCCCTGCCCTGGAGGACAGCGTGGTGTCAGGACGGGGGGGAGACAAGGAGAGACTGCGCAAAACCACCATAGTAAGTCAGAGGGAGAAAAGAAGGAAAAAATAATAAGCTGGGGAACATTCAGGGCTAAAAATAGTCTGGGAAAACATATAGACTGGGATAGCACGAGATCCTCAGATAGTAACATCACACACCCACTCATCTTTCTATTGTTAAGTATACTGAGAAGATATAACCACTGGTCTTTTATATCCTCGTGTAAACTGTCTTTGTTTCTCAGTTCCAGAGTAATGAAGCATTATTTGAGGCTGTAGAGCACCAGGAATTGGACCTGGTTCAGCTGCTTCTGTCTCAGTACAGTCTGGAGGAGCTTGACCTTAACACCCCGAACAGTGAGGGCCTCCTACCCCTCGATATCGCTATCATGACCAATAATGTACCTATGGCAAAGCTGCTGCTGCGAGCGGGAGCAAAGGAGAGCCCCCACTGTGAGTATTAAAACACCTGTAAGACCTCCACAGTCAAACCATTAGAGAGGCTGTTTTCGGATCATCTGAATGCTCATGGCCAGAAGCTCACTTGCATTTATAACAGGTTATTGGCCAATCTGTGTTGCTTCTCATGAAAATGTTGGGAAGCCGCCATATTTTTAGTCATTATTTTTTATAACAAAACACTTTTGTTGTATTTAGAGCTTGGCTGTAACCTTAGTGTTAAGGTTCTTATGTAGGCATGCCCTTTTAGCACACTTGCCATGTGGATGAGTCTAATTTGCTATCAGTTATAAACTAGATACTGAATACATTTGTATTTTGCTCAAAGAAATTAAGGTAACAAGTAAATTCATTTGATGAATTGCATTATTTCCAGGCAATTTCTGGCTAACCTTTTGTTTCAGCATATTTCATAAAATTGATGTCATATTTTTATTTATACCATTACAGCTTTTACAACTTACCAAATTTAATAGTCAGATTATTCTAAACTAGTCTTTGTACGCTTTTGTTTTCCCTCTCTATCTGTTGAATTGATCCAAAATCTTGTCTTGGTTCACTCCAATGTCTCCCTGGTTATAGGAGCAGTGTTTCTCTTGTATAATGAGTCTATTGTATTCTGTCATACTGTTCCTTATAAAGTTTGACAGCTCTTTATTTTGTTGGGGAACTTTGGCTCACCCACAGGTGAATCACCCCATAACAAACACTGCATTGGCTTTTTGTGATGGGATCAAGTTGATTTGCCTGATCCTTTGGCCCAAATTTATTGAAAAGGCAGCACTTGGCTGTATCTGTGCTGAAATTATACTGCTTTACTTAAAAGAATAAAGAAAAGAAAATTAAATGTAGAGGCAATTTAACAGATTTAGTATGTCTCTGTTTAAGCATTGTTATGCATATTTTATCAAATTGTATAATAAAGACAATTAAAAAAAACTAATTGTATGACATGACAGTAATGGTGGACACCTAAGTCTCTTAGGATACAAGGATGGAGTTTTAAAGCTCCTGTAATGTTCTTAATGACTTTTGATGAGTGATGCATTTGACTGTTGATTTAAAAAAAGGGAAAAGATGAACTGCTCTGATCACCAACGGCACCAAAATCAACTCATTCGTCTAAGCTTTTGTCAAGAACTTCAAATCCAAGTTCCTTTGGCGTTTCATTACCTCCGCCAAGAAGGTCATGTGCCAGTGTATGTTTGTTTGTCTGTTTGTTCATTTGTTTGTTTGTTAGCAAAATCACACAACAACTACTGGACGGATTTTGCTGAAATTTTCAGGAGATGTTGGGACTGGTCCAACTTAAAAATGATAACATTTTGGTTGTGATCCAGATAACTGCCATTAGTGAACAATCATTTTTGCTCAGTAACTGTCTAACTAATCGTGGTATCAACATGACTCTGAGTGCTACATGTGGGTTTTCAGGGTCAAGGAACCACATTGTGATGGTAACTTTATCATGAAACTATTGCTTATAGATGTAACAGCAATATGTGAGCTAGCTTGGTGGAGGTTTGCGCTCTCCAAGTGTTTCTAATTGTATTTGTAAACAAATGCCTGTTTTAAAATCAGATTTTTTTATTATACTAAGTAAAAGTCAATTAAATCAAGTGTGATGAGTGAAACTGAAACTATGTGAAACTTACAACCTGTATAAGTTGGATTTATTTGGTTATTTACCCAAACCTTCAAAACTTTATTAAAGAAATGGGCAAAAACCCACAAAGGTCTATTAATGACTGTGATCATTTTTCCAGAAAGGCGCAACCATTGATGTATAAATATAAAGCAAATGCTTGAGTGGAAATAGCTGTAGCTCCTTGGGTGTCCATCTGACAATGGCTAGGGAATGTCTACTAGGTTCAATATCAAATTGCCAATTTTTGAGGCTGAAATACAGACATTACAATTTTGTATAAAAATAATTTTGGAATCAAAATCTCATTTCTACAGAGCCCCTAAGATGCCATGGAGAAAAAAAGAAAATAAATCGTGCGCACGAGATAGTAAAACATGCGCACAATATATTAAAACGTGCACATGTTTAAGATAAAACGTGCGCTCGATTTAATTATACAGGCAAGCGGCAAAAGACAGTCAGGCTCATCAGTAGATGGCGGTAATGCCCCATAATATTGTGGTCACCTGCCGGTAAAAAACCAAGAAGAAGAATAAGAAGATAAAGAAGACAGCCGTTTGGTGGAAGCATCCCAGTAACCAGCCAACGTTAGCTGTGTCTGTGAATGTAGGAGTGCAGGGTATGTACAGTCCCTTCGGCTATTTATCAGTACCTTCAATAAAAGCTGCACAACTTTCAAGACTCAAGCAAAGCTCGTGTCTTGCTGCCACCCGCTGAATAAGGTGGAGGGAGTTAGCCCCGAAGTTAGCTACAACTTCGCCTCTGTAGCAGCAAACAAGTCCCCCCTGTGCATCCCAGGTCAGGACACTGACTGAATCTGAGTACTCCTTCCGCTGGCTGAGCCTGTTGTCTTTTAGTATGCACAGCAAAGTTCTCCAACTTAGGACTATTCCATCTCTCATGGCAAGAGCAGCAAGAATGTCATTATATGACATTCCGAGGTGGAAGTAAAAGTTAACTAGCTCACTTCTTCTCTCCATTGTGTGTGTCTGTAAACATCTGGCGTCAAAGTTAAAACGTGGTAAATAACTTTATTTCAAGCGCACGTTTTAGCTAAAACGTGTGCATGAATAAGTATTTCGTGCACAAGTTTTAATATATCATGCACACGTTTTAGTATCTCGTGCGCACGATTTATATTTTTTTTTCTCCATGGCACCTTAGGGGCTCCGTACATTTCTCTGTTGGCACACAGCGAAAGACTTGGCTTATTCTATATCTCACAAGTTATAATGACATTAAGCCCTAGAGTTCTGCATAAATTTGCATAAAGGAAGGCTGGCTGACTCACTGACAAGAAAGCAGATTTTTTTTTTTTTTTTTTTTTTGAGACTTATTCCCAATTTTCACACAGTCTGTCAGTGAAGCATTACCGTACACACTGCACACTCTGCAGCAATTCACACCCAGTCTCTTCAGTCAGTTAGATTCAACACCCTGGGCCTTGATCCAACCACAGGGCATGCCATCAGTGTAGCTCCACGCTGGTTCGCTGGAAATATTCTATTTTCAGAGGAAGCAGCTACAACTCTATGTCAATCTCTGCCAAGCAGATCAACACAGCACAGGATAACAAGCGCTCAGGGTTTCTGGGTCATTTTTAAGTGCAGCGATAGTGGAAATAATACAGGTGCTCACAGCAAATCAACAGCAGGCTGAAAATGTAACCTGTTTAACCCTGTTTACATGTTGCTCTTCCAGTGATCTCATAAACTCAGTTACCTTGTGAAACTGTGGTTCTCTTGGGATCTTTAGATATGTATTTCAAGCTCTTAGGACTGCACTCTGTTGCACAGTGCTTTAAATATGCTTCCTGTAAGCGAGGATACGCACCTTCAGTTGGAGCCCAGCCGCAGTGCAGACATGACGCTGTGCATGTGGACATGTAGGGTTGGAGCCCAGCTTATCGCTGCCTCTTTGTCTGTTACAGGCTGACTGAAGAATAAGACGAGATGGCTTTTCCATCATGGTGACCACCATCACTGAGCCTGAAGTTACAATTTAGATACCAATAAATGATGTATACTGTATAAAGCCAGAGTACTTGCAGTAATCCTTGCATGTGCATATGCTTCCACTGGCAATATTAGTGCTTTTGCACATTAAGTGCACTTGCTCATAAGCAATTTGTGTTACCGGAGGATATCACGAGTAGACACACCAGAGAGCTCAGGCCGTATACAACTTCCTGTTTTGTTGATGTTAAATTCAAGCCTTGGCAGTCATAAAGTTAATTCTGAGAATTACACTAGTTAACCATGGTATTATCACAAAAACTTAGGTCCTTACAGTCTCTCTGTCAGCCATGTCTATAATGCATCTTGCTTCTGTGTTGCGTTGATCCTGTAGGGCGTGCATAGTCTATGCTCTTTGTGAAATCAGGGGATACGTACTTTATCAAGTTTGATGTGACTCTATAGTTACATCAAGTCTGTCTCCCTTCTAAAGTTTTAAACTTCATAAATTTCTACCGTTGCCAGACTGTTTGTTTTGCCAATCCGTCAGAATCAACAACTGCCATTGTGGAAGCCAAAGCTCCACTCACACCGAAATCATGCCAGCATCATTCTTGCCAAAAGCAACTCCACAGACACATAACTCATAACACACTCACATATCATGCACACGAGTAAAGCATTCATTCACACGCCACTGAGAGCCTCACACATCTCCCTCTCGGTGTTTTCTACTCGCAGTGAAAGCATATTAAAGGCACTGGAGGGGTGGTAATAGTGATGCAACATTAGTCATCTTTGTAAGCACTTTTCACTGTCTGTGATCCGCTCCCCTCCTCTGTTAATGATTAGAACTCGCCAGCAAGGCTCCTAAGCTGTTTACACACACACACATGCACACACACTTCTGCAGAACTGAGCCAGACTTCTTATGGAGGTGTCATAAAATTGAAAGCACTTGAATGGAAAGTGATGTTAACTGAAGTTTTCTCTTTGATTGTGCTCAAGTAATTTATGAGTGTGTTTGTGTGAGCAAAAGAGAAAAAAGAGAGAGAACAACAGCACATAAAGAAAGTTAAAGCTCACCCTCTATAATTCTGAGCCCATTGTCAAAGTCCATGTGCCGAGATTTGACATCAAAGAAGCCTGTTGAGCTTTTAAAGGAACTGCTTTAATGCTCATTGATATTTCACAGCTTCATTATGCTTGGTTAACAAAGAGACAAGGGCGAAGGCAATCAAACAAACCCTCTTAAGGAGCTTCTCACACAAACACAGAATACTGTCAATCCCTCAGATACTCTCAGAGGATAAAGACACTTTAATGTGCTGCAGAAAATGCCAGCCTTGATTGGAGAATAAGGACAAATCAAGGCACACATACATACTGGTGACAGCGTCTGGATAAGTTTTTGCACTGGAAGGACAGAAAATGTACATTTAGGTAAATGCCACCAGATGTTATTAACAAATACCAAAGAGTTTATCTAACACTGTGTGTCAGATATTGCACTGCATCACACAGCGTTGCTGTGTGATGCAGATTTGCATAAATGCAACAATGCAGATCCATCCATAATTTGGGTAATCAAACTCTTGCCAAAACATGTTGAAAGGAAGCATTAGCATCCTTTTTATCAAGAAATGCTGTTGTTATTTGTTTTTCATTTAATAAAGACAACTTCAATTGGAGCTACTAGCATCTATGCTAAACTCACATGACAAGCTGCTCCCACCTCTTCCTGCCTATAAAGGACTCTGACTGGGCAGTGTGTCTACAGACCAAGCTTAATAGTTTTGACTTGAGCTTTGGGAGATGGATCTGACTGATTACAGATAATGAATCAGGTGGATCCAGCTACACCACAAGTTATTATTAATTTTGAGATTGCAATAATCTTGTGCAGTTGCTTTGATTTAGGGACAATGTAGTTTAGCCACCATAACACGACAGCAGCTAAATACAACTCAGCTTAGTGTCTCACAGCTTTTAAAGTAATTGAAAATAAAGACACCACTGCGCCTTGGAATAATTCATTTTATAACTTTTTTATTTTGTCTAAAGCAAGTTTTTTCTAGCTGAAATCTTATCAACTGAAAGTTCCTTATTTTCTTTTAAAGAAAATATAAACCGGTTTCTTCCAGAATTGGAAGTTCTGTACACTAAGTCTTAGACAGCACAAACATGACAGAGACAGCATAAAGAATGGTTTCCTGTGAAAATCTTTAGGCCTCACTGTTAGCCATAAGTAGGTTACTTGCACAGTAAAAGCAACTAAACTAAATCTGATGTGAAATGTAATTAAAGCTGCTTACATAGGAGATAACTGGACATAAGTGAGTCAGTTTTTGAGGCAGTTCTTATGATCTCTTGATGCACATCGGTGTTTATAACCCAGTATTTTTAAAGAAAGCACACCTTGAAGCTGTCTGAATTATGCTTTTGATAATGCAATCAATAATAACAATTGCAGATGAAGTATTTCAAATGTCTTTTTCCATTGCTCTGTTTCATAACTTGTGAAGCACATTGAGTTGCATCTGTGTCACTGGTGCTCTGTGAATTAGCATGCCTTGCCGTAATTTTAAAAGTGATAAACACCCTTTTAGTCTTCACGCAAAAGCTCAAAGAGAACAACAAAACTGACACCCAGAGGAGACACCGGGATTCAAAGAAAAGCTCAGAGCCGCCAAGGAGACACGGAGCGAGCCGCAGAATTAAACACCCAGATGGACATTTTGACACGGAGCTTTAAACTTACTGTCAACAGTGGAATCTAACGCTCAACAGTGGAATCTACAATGAACAAACACAGACCACACAGACTAAACACAGACTCACACCAGGCCCCAAACGCTCCGAGGATGAGCAGCCACCAAAGAAGAAGAAGAACAGTTCGCTACTGTCCTGCGTGACCTTAAAGCTTTACATTACCTCTTTATACTTTTATATACAGGTTGGACAAGCAGGTCAAGCCTGAATTGCTAAGAGTGCTACAATTTTTATTATTTTCAATGGGAGATACAGAGATGGGTCTTTTGTTTAACTACATATCATTGTTCACATTGTTAAAGTAACACCCTCCCCCCTCTCTCTGAAAAAAACTCAAAAAACATTCCTCTCATGGAGTCAGTGTGAGGCTGTGGTAAACGATATAAATAGATCTGTTACACAGCCTTTTCCACAAGTTTTGCAGAAAAATACTTTTACAATGGCACTTTAAAACCATGCCGATGCATGTTCCCACCATTTTGTGTCCCTTTGAAAACCGCACATAAGGGATACCCCTCCCTCTTTTCGCTGCTCTCACTATCATTGCCACATTTTCTGTGTCATTTTCCCGCTGATGTCATCCCTAAAACAGGGCATTTGCTTAGTTAAATAAGGTTTATTAAGGAATCTGCCGCAGCATTTTGGCAAAACAAAGGCATTAAAAACAGACGGCCTGCAAAAGCAATTTGAAACATTACAAGGCAGGCAGAGGGTTTTCTTGATTTATTAGCACGTGCATTGTTAAAGTTTGAATTTGAGCATTATCTCACAAAGCAAGTGTGACAAAGTAAAATTCAGTCCTGCTGTGATTCATCTGTAGGTAATCACTGCAGTTTTGATATTGAGTACAACATCTCAACCTTTAGTTTTTAATTGCTCTTATAAGCCAGTTAAACAACAGAATTAGAAGAGTAAACAGTTAATTATTTTTTGCTATACTATTTCTCCTCCAGTTATCTTCAACCACAGGAGTTTAGGTCTACTCCACCTGTGTCCTCTTTAATCACAGACATACATCATAACCTTACTAAATCTTAGTCTTCACTGACTGGAATACATTAACAGCCTATTGTAATTTCAGGGAGCTGAGGGAATTTGGAGGATGTTGGGATTATTTTAACTAACTGTCTGCACCATATTAAAATTGCTTAATTGATTGAATGCTCCAGAAGTTTAGAGGAAATTTGGAGGGGTTTCAGTGCTCTGAACAAGGGTCCCAACCACCCCTACATTACTTCAATTAAGGGTATGTGATGCGATTCCATCTTGAGCAATAAAGAGGAACTCATGTCTGCTTCAATATTAACTCACAGTATTTGAAACATCTGGTTCAGGCAAGGTGATGTTAACAGTGAGACGTTTCATTGGCTTTGTACTGTATATCAGCACTGATAAAATGCTGCTAGCTCAATCATCCATTCATTTATAAGAAGCTTGTGAGAGAAACTACCTTCAGTCTAGTTGCAGTTTTTGGCTACAACAACCCAACAAGCGGTGTGCGGGGAAAAAACATCCACTGTATAAGTTCTTAAATTTAACAATTAAAGTGCAATATCGCATGTTAAAATTTAATTTCTGTATGCCTTTGCAACATTTTTCTGCTTTCTTTTGCTGTAAACATTGTCCTGCACAGCATTCCTGCACTCAAGCATGTGGAATGCAACACACTGCCTCATCACCAATAGGTAGATAGATTGATAGATAAATATCTTGTTAATCCCCTCGGGAAAATTTGGGTACCAATAGTTGTGGTGATAAACAGTCCAGGTCATGTGCCACTGCCTGGGATCAGTGTGTTGTACGAGGTGTGTCAGAAAAGTTCCAGGACTGGTGTCACGAAAGATTTATTTCAAACCCAAACTTCAAACTAAGAGTTTTCCCCGTCGAAGTAATCGCAAGAAGAGGCGAGAGTTGTGGCAGGACAAGTCATGGCTGCTTCATCATGACAATGCACCTTCTCACAATGCCCTGAGCATCCGACAGTTCCTGGACAAGAAGAACATTGCCATGCGGGAGCAACCTCCCTACTCACCCGACCTGGCTCCGTGTGATGTTTTCCTCTTCCCCAAGCTCAAAGGGGTCATTAACGGGACCCGTTTTGAAGACGTGGATGACATCAAAAAGGCCGTGACGATGGAGCAGAGGAGGATCCCGGAGGAATCCTTCCAGGAGTGCATGAAAGCGTGGCAGAAAAGGATGGGAAAGTGCATTAGACTCCAGGGGATTACTTCGAAGGGGAAAACTTGTAGTTAGTAGTTGGGATTCTAAATAAATCTTTTGTGACACCAGTCCTGGAATTTTTCTGACACACCTCGTGCAGCCTGATGGCTGTGGGAAGAAAGGATTTCCCAATAGGTCTTCACTAAAGCAGCTCATGTACTGCAGTTAAGATTACTGAGTAAAGCATCTAGACATGCAGGTGATGTTTTTGACAGAGTGCACTGTTGACAAATACTATTGAAAGAGCAGAAACACATAACAAAAAGGTTAATAGAATGGAGTCAAATGAGACAACCCCACCCAGCACCCACTCCTCTTGAGTACAGTGTCATACAGTGGAAAACCAAGTTTTTCCCTTATACCGCAGCAGTTGTCTGCCTACTACGGTATCTGATTGGTCTGTAATGAATGTGATGGACGGAATGGTCGTCCAGTCACCTGCCAGATTTGCTATGAAAGGTTCTGCTCTCTCCCCAAACACTTTCTATGTGCTGTTGCCCGGATGGATTGGTGAAATATATTGGACGGTCCATCTGGTGTGTCAGGTTACCTTTTGGTGCTTAAAAGGAAATTATTTTATGGTTCAGCAGTTTTTTCATCAGTATATTAATTAAAATGGTGTTGAGAAATGGCATGCTCCTATTAATCCTGTAATAGTCCTGTTCTTAGTGTCAGTGCAAAAATGAGTGTCTTAGTAGTTTAATAATAATGAATAAATCTAAAGATGCTGTTTTTAACGTGCTGACTTTTCCTCTGTCTTTCATTTTTTAGTTGTGAGTCTGGAGGGCAGAGCTGTGCATTTGGCCACCTTGGTGCAGGAAGCTGAGCAGCGCGTGTCCGAGCTCCAGGCCCAGTTTCGAAGTGAGGGTCCTGCGGAGCGGGAGGTTTCTGACCGGGAGAGGCAGCTCAAGGCCTGGGAATGGAGGCTGCGGCTCTTCAGACGCATGCAGACGGGCTTCGAGCATGCCAGTAAGGCTTCAGTCAGACTTTGATGACCGTGCGCTCTTAACAGTTGAGGGAACTTGCCTTTGTTTTTCTTTTTGTGCACCTTTTTTCTCTCCTGGCCTTTCTGTCTGGGCTGACTTAATAGCTTCCACACCGGGAAAGCCTTGCATACAGCTCAAGAGTGTGTGTGTTAACATTATGCCTGTATTCCTGCTTTAATTTTTTATTGCCGTTTCATGACACACTTTGTGGCGGGGTAGACAGCCACACTCACACGCACACACTCCTCCCTTCCACCAATCTGCACTTTGATGCCCTCCCTCTCTCCAGTTATTTGGTGATTTAGTAATGTTTACACGAACTGATTTTATTCATTACTTGATGAAACTATGATAATATAGTACCATTACTTGCCATTTAAATTTGTGCTTTCTCAGAAATGACTGATTTGGAGTATTGACTCATTACTGACAGTAAATTGCTTCAATTTTAGAAGCATAAATTACTTGACAAACTTCTCCCACTCCTGAATGTACAGTTCATTTTGTTACATACTAAATCTGAATGAGGTCACTAGAGTAGGCTGCAAGTTATGCATGCTCACTACATAATGATAGTAATAATAATGATGTTTACAATGAAGTGTTCAAGATCTCAGCCAGCTTGTGTTTACTCATCTCCTACTCTGATTATTTACTCTCTATGTTTCTGTCTGTCTGCCTGTACTCAGATCCTCCAGACGCTCCTAGTGTAGTTCGCTTGTCGGTCAGCAGCAGCACCAGTCTAAGGGTGGACTTCCAGGAACCGCAGTGTGTCAACTCGGCTGTGGTTACCAAGTACAAAGGTCAGCCGGCATGCCCGTGCCAGTGCTTAATTATAACAAACCACTGTGAATGACAATGTGTAAAGCTAAAAGGCCAATTTAGATATTTAAGTGCTTCTGAATCCCATGGTTCTGAAGTTTATTTTTTGGCTTTTTTATGCCGCTGTCTGAGAGAAAGAATTGTAGATGGTGGGACGTTTGGATGAGAGTGCTGGAAACAACTTGAGGAAAGAAAGAAAAAGATGGAAGCCACCTGCTTCCAGAATGGTAGCCTTCATTCACTGAGTGTGCATTATAATGCTCCCTGTGTCATTTTTAAAGAAAGTTCATTCAATCAATCAATCAATCAATCAATCAGTCAATCAATCAATCAAACTTTATTTGTATAGCACTTTTCATACAAGATTTTGTAGCGCAAAGTTCTTTACAAAATAAGAATAAATGAAATAAAAAGTAGAAATTTGAACACAATTAAAAGTATAAGACCCCACCCACCCTCGCAGTCCACATACAACACACACACTCACCACTTACTCACTTACACACACACACAAAGACATTAAAAGGAGATTCTAACAGAAACAGAATTGAAGGACTGAGGAAACGGTATCTTGAATTAAAAATGAGGAAACACAGGAGCTAAGACTAAAATGATAATCAAAATCATGATAAGAAATTAGATTAAAAAATACTATAGGGAAAAGTAAATAAATAAAGAAGTAAATAAAATTTAAATGAATAATATGGTATGATATTCAGTACCCGGTTGGCTCCAGTGAACATGTCAGTGCTTGTCTGTACAGCCAGAGTAAACATTAAAGCACAGTGCTGGAAAGACAAAGACACACCAACTTCTTGAGATGGGTGTGGTCAGACTCAGGCACTTATTCTGCGCAGTGCTGAAACAGGGGGGTTTAATGGTATGCCAAAATCCAATATCTTTGTGGATATTCTGCCAAGAAACTTCCTATATGGTTTCAGAACACCTTGGACCAGTGACAGCTTGTTGAGAAGGAGTTAAATACTGAACCTTTAAAGCTCTTGTGAGGGGTTTTTATTTAGACAGTTTCAGCTCTAATGACTCTTAGTGGCTTTATTTCAGAAAGCAAACATATCAGAGCAATATTGAGCTCTTCCTTTTTTATAACATCAGTGCCTGAAACTGATTTTGTGAGTGGTTGGTGTCAGCTAAAGTTCTTTAGCTTTTAAAGTAGTATGTTTTCAAAACTTTCCTTGTCAAAGATTTGTAATTATGAATAAAATTGACTCTAAAGATGGAGCAAGAATGAGATGTAAAAAAAAAAAAAGATGTTTGTAAAAAAAAAAAGAAACAGAGGGATGACAGCAGCAATAGTACTGCTTCGTCTACAGGGGCGCCAAAATCAACATAATCTGAAGGCTCCTCACAGGTGCTTTAAGATAAATGTGTAGGATGTCTAAGATGAATCATTGCTTGTTAGATCGATTGGGTCATACTGTCTACAATAGAAAGTAATACCACCATATTGGTATCCCTAACTCCACTTAATTTAAGATGCACCTAATAACAAACAAAAAGCCGTACTTCAAGCCCTCTGAAAAACAACAATACTGTGCAAGCCTGTAGTAACACCAGTCAGGCCCCTAATTCTGCATTTGTTGGATCCTTAATAAAATGAAAACATACAAGTTAAAAAACTTAACCACAGAACACTGTGACCCTTTGAAGACATGAACTACACCAAACAATGCTGGGTTTCTAACCAGGCTGTAAATAATCCGTGCATACCTCTATTGCTCAAGTTGACTTTTAAAAGTAAAGGTTGTTTCTTAGGTTAGGCCAACGCCTAAAGTTGTACATTAAATACGTAATTTGCACTATCTCCTACCATATGTATCCAACAAAGTTTATCTGTTGAAGCAGCAAGATTTCTGATCACTCCTTCTGTTCTACCATTGCCATTTCTGTCTTGTAGCATCCTCATTCAGGCTTTGACTGAAGGTTCAAGATGTTGTCTGATCACGCTGACATTTCTAAATGTAAAGTAAATCTGAGAAGAGACATTAGATTGAAGCCAAGATGTCAAACCAAAATAACGTTCTGCTGCCAAAGAATGATAAATTTGTTTGTCTCACATTTTTTCTTCTTTTTTGTGTTTGTGTTTGATGTGTTTACATTTGCAGTGAGCTGGAGCGGTGCTCCTTCATTCAGCCCTCTGTTGGGTGAGATTGTGGTTGAGGACACCAATCTGCTGCAGGGAAACATCACTGGACTCACTTCGGTAAGTTTTGTCGAAATTTCCACCATCTTGTTTTCCTTACATAGATTTTAGTACTATTCAAAGTGCACAACAACTGCAGCAAAACTCTGCCAGGAAAAATAACACATTTGCCACGGACCCAGTGATTTTGAAATAGGGCCAAAGTATCAGATTGTTGTCAATTCCTTTCTTATATGCCCTACCCTGGAATTGCCACATGAGTTATGTTAGTCTAATATTGTAAGTCTTATACAAGGTGCTGTTTTGACATAATTCACCATCTTAATAGTATAATTGTATAGTTAAGGACTGTCTATGTTGTCATTTATTAGTTTAAAGCAGGGGTATCCAAAATTTTAATCAAGGGCCTCATACACAACATATAACAAAGACCGGGTCACATTTACAGTATACACCTACTTTTCATGTATTTAAGATATCCACAGTAATTTAGCACACTTAAAGAAAATAAAATACCTATATCAAAGCTTTCTGATTATGGCATGCATTGCAAATAGCGAGTCGCTGTTATGAATTTGGGTCATTCAGATTTTAGGGACCCTGGTTGCCCTGGCTACACTGGATCTACCCTTTTAAGGATAGTACCAAAGCTTTGTGCAGCTAAGAAGGACACAGCTAATGGTTTATCTACACATATAGACAAAAAACAAGAGCAAACTGCCAAATGTAAGCAGTGAGTGATGATGCTTGAAGATGATCATTGCTGTATTGTAACCAGACCTTGAGACGGAATGGACAGAGAAGCATATATGTGCAACTTGTGCTGCTATGTGCTGTAATAATCCACTTGGTTTTCATCAATAGTTATGCACAGGCTTCGTGGTTGAATGTGGGCCAAATGTTATCATGTTTTTAGAATCAGCTGCAGGTCAACTTAAAGTGGGCTGAGGGTTGCATAGTTCGGATACCTCTGGTTTAAAGGAACAGTTTACCCAGACTCTAAAATATTTGAACTGCTGTTTACCTTTTATATGTAATGGTACTGAAAAGCAGCTACCAGGGCTGCTTAATTTACAACAAACAACACTTCAGTAACAGCTTTTTTATGGAGATTGTTCATGTACTGTGCGTTCATTTGTGAGTTTATCTGCCTTATGACCTATTTCAGTCTCACATAAACACAAGATTATAATTACAGGCAATTCTATTGAATCTGAACTGCACTTATGACTTTGATTATCCCTCTAAAACACTCTATCACTTCTTTAGCAGCACTGTTAGCAGAGAAAATGGGCAAAACTTCATTTGAAGAATTATAAGTTCCATCCTGCATTGCATCATAATGTTCTGGTTGATGAAGAACATGTCAGTGTTGTACTTGCCATCTAAAACAGATCGTAACCTTATTTTGAGAAATGTTATACTAAATTAAGTTAAGAAATAGAACAGCCAGAAAGTTCTTTTCAAATTTTTATAATAAGGTGGTTTATTTTTTAAATCAACAAAATCTGCAATGCTCAGTCAGAGTTTTGAATAGTATTTTGTGGGATCTGTTCAGCCTTATGGCTGTTTCCGTTGATATGGGCTCAGTATTACCATGGGCAATTTATGTTAAATATATACAGTGTATATGGTGTTACATTGTAGCAGACATAATGTAGATCTAAGACTGGCAAACTGAGGCTCAGGGGCCACCTGCAGCCCTCTTCTCACCCAACATGGCCCCCAAGTTAATTCCAAGTATCAATAAATTGTAGACATATAGAAAAAAAAAAGAGCAATCTGCCTTTGAAATACAGTACATGCTTAAAAATCCCATAATAATCATTGGTTATTGGTATATTTTTAGTTCTTTTCAAGAAATTAGCTGTTATCTCTTGGTTCTTCAAAATCCTATATATGTACCACTAAATGCGCTCGTATAAAAAACTCAAACAATTAATATTATATTAATTACGCTTTAAAAGTGGTTTAAGAGGGACATCCAGTCACAAATGCTGTTATGCTTCAGCCTGAGCATAACAGTCCAGTTCATCTGTGCCCATCTTGAACAAAGCATTTCCAGATAAGAGCGCCAAACCAGTCATTGTATATTAGTTTATATGTAGCAAAGCAACACAAAGAAGCATTAAGCTGTAGCTCCTCCAGCTGTTGGCGCTGACCGATAAAAGATCTCCCTCACAAAGCTCCTGATATTATTTACATATGAGTTTGAGGCGTATGCTAAGGCCACATTTGAAGTCATTTCCCAAGTGACTCTTCTTCATTACATATATCAAACTGTGGACACAAGTTTCAGTCACCTTCAGTCCCAAATGCTGGGGGTGAAGACTTATCTCCCTTCTAGAAACACAATCACAATCGTTGATTTGTTGTTGCAACAGTTGTAAAACAGCCTCCAAAATGATATAAAAAGAGCAGCTTGGTAGCCTGCCACCTGATTTATGTTAGGCGTTTCGAAGTGGACATGTAGACAAATGGACGTCCCTTAAGTTGTTTGTTATTGTGTGGGAGAAACCCCTTCCCCCCTTTAAGAACCCTGCTGCCAGCCAAAGCTCTCTCCTGTCACATGACAGGGGTCAAGGCGAGGTCAGAAAGTGTCGGCGGCTGGTTTGATTGATCTGGCTGAGAAAGGAGAGACAGAGGCCTGCTGTCTGCACACTGGGCATGGAGACAGACAAGTCATCCAAGAGACACTTCACTTTACTCACAGACAGACACAGTGACAAACACACAGACAGACATATGACCTCACAGCAGACACACAGATGCACTTACCCACAAAGATACTTACATGTATGGGCTTTGCAGACATTTTTCTTAAGATAAGCCAAACTAAGTGTGATGAATTTTTGTCATCATTCTGTCCTTACAGGGAACCTATTACTACATCCAGGTGTCGGCCTACAACATGAAGGGCTGGGGGCCACCACTCATTTCCACCCCTGCTTGTGCTGCACCGTCCAGTAAGTCTCCATCATGTGCACTATTGACTGAAATACCCTGAAATCTGGACTATAGGTCACACTTGTGCAGAAGTTTCTTACTGCTGCTGGGCACTTCCCTGAAGGAAGAGGGTTTTTAAACTGACTTTCTGTTTTATTAAGAATATTGTGTTATGTAAAATCATCAATACACAGTTTCTATGCAACTGGGTAACTCTTTCAGTATCATCTGCTATAGCCTTATAGAGCTTGCACCTTTGCCTGCAGTATTAGGTCCTGTTTACACAACAACGAAAACGGATAATTTTTTTGCCTCCTGTTTACACAAGAACGATGCCCGGAGTGCCTAAATCTGCAAACTTTTTAAAACCAGGGTCCAGGGTGAAAAAGTTTTGAAAACATTTTTGTATCCATCTCGTGCAAATGGGAATCAGTGTTTCCAGAGAAAACGATGCATGCGTCGCATGTGCAGTACTCTTTCACATGAAGGCTGCGCGCACATCCCAGGAACAACAACAGCAACAGCTTCGGCCATCTACCGAGTAACATGTGCTGCTTACTGTTCTCGGTTTTGTTATTCAGATGAAAATATCTGGACAGATTTGTTTCCCAGACAAGAAACTCCTGCGTCTTCGTGTGTCCACTCGCCATTGTTGTTTTTGTGAAAAGTTTGTCTTTACTGGAAAGTGTAAGTGTTATCTAACACTGCTTTTTCATTACAAACCTACATTGCCTGCTACTGGCCTGGCATGCACGCTACAGCGTTTTTAGTCATTCTCGCATCTCTGTGTGAACGCGGAGCACTTTTGAAAATGCAAAGGAAAAACTTTTTCGTTTCTGGTGACAACGTCATGTAAATGGGGCCTTCTTATAGTTAAGCTCTTAACCTGCAGGGATTGTTGTGAGGTGAAAACCCACAGCTTGTGAGAGTTGCACTACCTACCTCCTCTTGCTGGAGTCTCTTCAAATGTATCAGTGCACCACAGAGTTAACTCAATTAGTAATACAATAGTGTCTCATTCAAATGCAGGATTTTAAACACTATGAGGGAGACATGCTGTTAAACAGTGGTGCAGACCCTCACCTGCATAATTTGTGTTTTAGGTGACAATATAGTTTATTATGTTCATAGTTTTTTTTTTTTTTTTTTTTTTTTTTTGTCAGTTTCCAGGCAGGTTATTTTTCATTTTACTTGAAATCTAAAGCAGAAAAAAGATGTATTTAATGATGAACTGATAAAGACATAGGAAATAAATTTAAAAAGACAAAGTGCCTCTTAACCCACAACAACACACAAATACTTTACATTTTTAAGTTTGTTTTTTAAAAAACAAAAATTTCTTTTTTAAGTCACATTTAAACTCAAAATGATGACATTTTGTTTTGGCTCTGAAAAGTTAAATTTCTGAGTGGACATTCAATGCATTATGGTGTAACTGTATGTTGTCTTAGAAAGACTGAATACATGCTCATCCTCCTTATTTTGATTTGGATTAAGACATTGGATCAGTATATTTTACTGACAGTGCTCACCACAAAGTTTGGCTGTGCTTTCTTGGACAATTTGAGTGGATCGTGGAGATAACTGTTCTGCAGCAGACGCTGTGTTATGAGACCGCATGTAGCTTACCACAACAGTCAGAGCAGACAGAGACTTTTTTTTTCAACTCACAGCCTCAAAGGTACAACATTTTTGGTTTATGTAAAGAGGTTATACTATGCTGTATTGTTGTGTTTGCCCTTTTCTGTAGCAGCACAGCAGGGCTTCTGAAAACATGGCACTGAGCAGTGCAGAAATGACTAATTACCACAGAGTAGACTGGTGAAACGATAAGAACAAAGTGGCCATTCAATTTCTAAGGATATCTTAAATGTATTAAAAGTAGGTATAAACTGTAAATTCAGCCCTGTTATATATTTGTATGAGGCCCTCAGTGAAAAATTTTGGACACCCCTGTTTTAAAGTCATTATTGACAAAATAGGCACAACTCTTAAAACTATACAACTAAGATGTTGAATAATGTCAAGAGTGCAAGCTCTGTAGGTTGTCTACTTGGCATGTTTTTGCACATGTTAAAAGTAAAGCACAACACTTCCAGTAAACAGCAGCATCAACAAAATCCCTGAGATCCCTCTAAGGCTATGCTGGCCCCACCAAATTAACACCCCTTAGGAAAGTTGTGTAAGTGTGACGTGTGTATCCTGCATCAAGTATGAAATCTCTTAAAGCTTTCCCACACATAAAAGCATCCCATCATTCCACATCTACTCAGTTGATTCTGTTATCCCAACGTCATTCTGACGCTGCTTTGACATCATTGGGGTGGCAGACAGCTGGGAGCAGCAGGCTGGGTGGGTTTTGGGACCCCCTCTGCAGACGTCAGTGTGTGTAACCGTAGCCTCAGGACAGTGTTTGGGGCTGGCTGGCAGAAGAAGGTGCCCGGGTTCAGCCAAGAAGTTAACCGTGAAGTCATGTGCAACAACAGCTGAGGTGTTGAGTCACTAAAGCAGCACTGACCCTCTTACTTCCTTTTTTCTCTCTCTCTCTCTCTCTCTATCTATCTATCTATCTGTCTATCTATCTATCTATCTATCTATCTATCTATCTATCTATCTATCTATCTATCTATCTGTCTATCTATCTATCTGATCGTCTTTGGAATTGTCTGTCTGTCAGTCAGTTTGTCTTTATATCTGTGTGTCTTTTTAGTTGTTTGTCTATCTGTCTGTCAGTTTGTCTGTCCAGCCATCTACTTTTCCATTTATCAAGCTGCCTGTTTTCAAACTATTTATCATCAGTCTGTCTGTCTCTATGTTTTTGTACGTCTGTACGTCTGTACTTCTGTACGTTTGTCTGTTTATCCAACTGTCTACCTGTCTATTTATATGCATGTCTGTTTGTCTGTCTCTCTGTCTGTCTGTCTTTTTGTCTGTCAGTCTATTTATCCACCAAGCTGTCTTTTCAGTTTGTTTACTTTTTTGTCTGTTTATCCTTTAAAATGTTTGTCTGTCTTATGGTCAGTCTGTCTATCTGTTTGTCTGTTAATTTATCTGTCTGTCTTTCTATCTATCTACCTATCTGTCTATCTATCCATCTATCTGTCTGACTGTCTTCTGTCAGACTATTGGTCAATCTGTTCAGCCCAATCACAAATATTTCCTAATTTGATAACTTGACAGCTTAACTTAACTTCAGCTTCTTTTACGTCCAGTAAAACAAAGAGTGTTTACAAGATTTTGAAGTGCAAATATTTTGACATTACCACTTTTTCTTTAGATAGAATTGACCATAACATTATATTCTTATGGTTCTTTACAAAATATTTAAAGGAACCATTACAACAAAGTTTATTTTTCAGCTACTGCAAAAAACAAGACTCATACAGTAGTCTAAGGTTATAAAGAAATATTTCCCTTACATATCTTAATTAACGCATGACATTCTGCTAGGATCTTAGGTTGACTCTGTCATGTTTTACTCATGCTCACATTTTGTTGCTTTTGTGAAATAACTGGAAAGCCACAGGAATTGGGGGAAATGGCAGAATGTGGCCCCTGGGCCTCCATTTTCCCGCCCCTGATCTATGATATTCAATTTCAGTTGTCACAAGGGCGGGTTCTTGGTTTTCTGTCTTTTCTATCTACCCAGTGTGATATGAGGACTTTTAAATGTTAGTTTTTGGTAGTAATTTTGCCAGATGTGTGGGATTAAATTTGTTCCTTTATGAGACAAGTATATACATTTATTAATCTTTTATCCAGGATTTATTTATTGAGTGAATTGATTTATAGCATTAGCTTAATGAACATGGTTTGTTTACAGCATGTTTAGTCTGCACGTTTGGTACACTCCTCCATAACCAGAGTGAACATACTTACTGTGTGCATGTTGGCACACTTAGGGCACATCTGGGCAACACATGAACATGTTTGTCCTCATCTACACACCATGTTTTTCACTAAGAGTGTGTCTGTGTGCGTGTGTGTGTGTCTTCACTTGAGGAGACTGGGCTTTCCCTCTCTTTTTTTTTTTCTACTGTCCACCTCCCTCCCGCCCTCTCTCACTGCGAGCTAATTTCGATGTTGCGTGTTTGTGTTTTCCATTTGGGCCTACCACTGGAAATATTTGCATGTCTGTGCTGTAGCACGCGGCGCAGCCCCAACAGTGGGGGCCTTATACCGGGCCGTGGACGCCCATTAAAGGGCCCGCTTGTCCTGTTGGGACAGCCACCTTTCCGGGAATAGAGCTCACCGTGTTTCAGCCCCACGCACCCTCCGGGGGGCTCCAGGGGGCTCCAGGGGAGGGAGACAGGACTGATGGGGGATTGGGTGGTGGGTGATGGTGGCAAATGGGGGGAGCGGGTTATCGCTGACACTTCCTCAAGAGAAAGTAAGCAAGGATGCTGGCATAATAACATGGCAGGCAGAAGGTGGTGAGGGATTCTTCTCTGCAGTGCTTGTAATCTATAAGGCGGGGAAGGGAGAGTGTGTGGTCATGAATTTCATATTTGTGTTTGATAAGTTTGCTTTATAAGTGAGAATCTTTTAATGATGGGGCGGCTTTTTGTGTGTCTATGTGAGTAAGGAAGAGGGACCCAGAGACCAAGCAATATGAACAAAAACAAAAATAGATTGTGTTTTTGCTCTATGGAGAAGTATGAGAATCTGCCATGAAAAAGAAAATAAGAGAGGAAGAGGATCATTTTCGTTATGCTCGTCAAGAATAGTCAAACTGAGTCAAAATGTCGAGAAAAGAGTCAGTATTTTAAGAAAAAGATAGAAATTCTGACAAAAAATAAAAAAGTGTTTTGTCTTGAAAAATATGAATATATTTGCTAAAGAGCAGAACAAATATATTTGTCAAAAAATATTGAGAAATAAGTTTAAAATGTCAAAAGTTCTTAAGGAAAAAGTGAATATGTTAAGAAAGTCCAGTTGTTGAGAGACAGACGTCAAAATCTCAACATAAGAGAGTCATAATGTCAGGGAATAATATAAAAAAATTTAAAGCTTAAAGATAAAAGTACAAAGATAACAACTAGAAAACTTTCCTACTGTCAAGAAAAAAATTAAAAAGTTTGGAACTAAGTCAGACTGCTTGAGAAAGAAGTTCAAGGGCCGTACTGTATTCCAGTGTTTTAACATGAAGTGCAGCTCTCTCCTCTAAATTTTACCTCATGTAGGTGTCATTTATACGCCCAACGCGCACACTGTTTGGATTGCAAATTGATGTGCACTCCCATTTGTGCCCCAGGGTGTTTGTCTGAAAATGAGGAGTGGTCAGGCCCAATGCTGGCATGTTCCCATCATGAGGAACTTGACTTGAATAACTTTAATCGTCCTCATATTTTGTCTAAAGATCAAAGTCTGACACTCTGATTGGTTTGATTTATGTTACGCCCAAAACACACCCATGTATAGTCAGCTCACATAAGACATCCTCATTATGTAAATCAAATAGAAAATGTTGACCGACACACACTAAACTGCTGTAAACTGCACCACTCACTCTAGACAATGCGGTTCACATTGTCAAAATGAGGCCAAAAGTGTTGAGAAAAATTAAGAAATGTTACCAATGAAATTGAATTTTGAAAGAAAATCTTCAAAATGCCAAGAATAAAGTTACACAGTTTTGGAAAAATGTGAAAAGTCGAGTTTAAAAAAAAAAAAAGCTGACAAGTAAAAAAGTCAAAATATTGAAACAAATAAGTTGAAATTTGAAGGAAAGAAAAAAGGGTTGAGAGAAGTCTGGGAAAAGGCTGAAATGGTAAGAAAAAGTCAAGCTGTTCACTTTGTGCAATCTCCAGCCCATTAAAGAATAAGCATCAGTTTACTTCTTCAAATGTTCTATATGTTTTTTTTGTGCGTGTGTTTTTTGACATGGTTAAAAAAATCATTAAAAGAAAAACAATGAAGTTAGTCCTGTTAATAACAATGCTCCAGCTGACATGCACACATTTACCAGAGACGAGGAGCTTCTTGGCTTGATTCAAATTATGCTCAATACACATCCATGTGCCGTATATTTAAGACCCATAATCCAGCCTCTCAGCTTTGCGCTCCTTTTGAATGGCGAAATGGTGACAGACATGCCCCAAACCGCTGTGTGCCTTTCCCTTTAGACAGCATGCTTCACAACATCAAATTAGGGCCTTTCATTTTTTCCCTTCTCATGCCTGATCCAAATTCTCTTGATACTAAATTTTCAATATACTAGTGTACTTTTTGAGGTGTGTTTAGTGTTTTATTTTTCTTGCTTTCTGTCACGGGCTCAGACAGACCATGTTTGTATGTCTGTGTTCATGTATGTGTGTGTTTACATATGTGCAGGGGCAGCCATTAGCAGCTGTGCTCAGTGGGTCTGTCTGTCAGCCAACCACAGCTTTCTCACACTGGGGTGGATGCTCTCTCCTACAGTACACACCAGACCTGTTAGGGAAGCAGGCTGTCTCACACACCTGACAGTCAAACTATAGGGATCCAGACCAAAAATATGAAGTGTCTAAACTGAATCTCATTGCCCTTTACTCCCCTGTGTCAGCATGGCGTGGTCATATTCAGCATTTTAATTGGTATGTGCCTTTGTATTCATGATTTATTGGTCGTTTTTTAAGGTTTATATCTGTACTAACATTGAAGGTAGCTAAATAAATGCAGCCTGTCAGTAGAAGGCTAGATTCCTCACAGAGAAAAGTGGGTGTATCATGTCAGTTATTCTTATATTGAACCCAATCATAAAATCACACGTTATTGTATTGTAGAATATGGTACTGTGTTATGCTGAATGGTTATGCACTGTGCCAGAATTATATCTAATCTTACTGTGTTGTGAAATACAACTTTGTATATTACTTCAGGGATTAATGTTACAAAAAATGATACAGCTTCATCAGGGATGAAGTTAGGGATGCACAATGTTGGATTTTATGCTGATATCCAATAATACATTATATGGCGAATGGATTTCACTCAGTAACAGTGGAACCAAGCTTCACCTGCCCTTTTAAAAGCCACAAACAGTGATTTTAACCTGGCACACCAGATGGACTGTTTAATATATTTCATTAGCCCATCTGGGAAAGTGCCCATACAAAGTGTTTGGGAATGGACAGAACCTTTCAAAAGCATATCTGGCAAGTGATGGATGATCATTCCATCAGTCACATTTAGTACAGGCCAATCAAATGATGTAGAAGGTGGGAGCTACTGCCATTGTATAAAGGATAGAACAAGAGCCATTTTGTAAAACAAACTCTGGGTGAAACATGTTATAAGTGGAATGAAAATAGCCTTTTTATAGGGAGGCTCATAATGTTTGGGCTGCTCACAGCTGTTGTAGACTGTAGCTTGGCAAGATGGATTTGCCTGATGACAAACATTAAATCAGGCTGATCCATCTGCACTGCAAGATTACAGTGATTTACCAACCTGCTGACAGAAAATCAGGCCTAGTTTTGGATCTCATACTTTCAGATTTAGATCAGTGTCTAAACTTCCCTAAACTTGATGCTGATGTGTAAGGCTAAAAGATTGGCAGGAAATATCAGCAGAAATTTCCAGATCTACCAATACCGAAATTCAGGTTTGGAGGCAATTGTTTTCAGATACTGATATTATACAGATTATATTGGCATCCCTGATTAAAGTGTATCTAAAGAAAGCCATATTAAAACCCATGTGATTAGAAATTTGCTTGTATTTAAGATCAGTTAGGGTCCAAATTTTAACATTTAAGTCTAAAGTATTTGAATTATACATAATGTTTTGAAAATACACAACGACCACTCTTTACATTATTCAGATGTACTATGACTATTCAGATTTAATGTTATTATTGGCTGGTATCTGGAGGTAGATGATGTGTTGTGCCAACTATCATCACCATATAGCCCAAGAGAGACATCTGCTTTTACCATTAACGTTAGTCTGTACCAGTCAGAAACCTGTGACACTCCGAAACTGCCAGTAAACATGGTTTCCTTTGAATTATGTTGATTTATACTTCCTTGTGTCTTCTTCAGGTTCATACAACATTATTTCCTCTTGGAAATCTTCTATTGTTCGCTCAAATGGTAAATAGACTTGAGCTTGTAAAGCACTTTTCTGGTATATTTGAATACACAAGGTGCTTTTAATGTGACTGCTGGAGCTGGGCTGAAGCACTTGATCTTTGATGAATGAGCGTTTCTCCAAACTGAATCACCAACACCTGAAAAGATAAAACTGAAAAATGAAGTTAATGCAGTCTACCATGAAAGTGAGAGAGCAGCTGTGGACCACATCAATCAGAGACTTTGTTGCACTTTAGTGTAGTAGTGTAGTTTGTTCACCCAAAATTATGATTAAACCATATTTTTCTTCAAATAGACATCCTCTGAAATTAATAAAAGATCAATAAATGTAGCTGTCTTAAAAAAGGATAGGAAACAGTGGGCTCCACAAATGACAGACATCAACTTTTGGAGATTTCAGTTGAGGTGTATAAAACATAAATTAGTTTTTTATAGCCCATTTACTATCGTTTCACAAGCAAGAAGCTTGACATAAGTCCAAACTTGATGGCTATGAATAGTTCTCAAGCACACAAAGATATTACTAACTAAGATGCTTTGGCTGATGGAGAGGTTAGGAAAAGGTGAGTGGACATTTCTTGTTTTTTCAAGGTGGATGCACCTTAGCCAGAACTCTGGGGTTAAGTTGCACTTAATCAGTTTACTTAAATAAACAAAAGGTTCAATAACAAGCTGTATTCTGAAAGTTTTGAGGCTTAGGGTAGCTCTATTGTGCAGAAGAAAACAGTCATATTCAGAGAGCTTACTGTCGAGTCCAGTGATTCAGAGGTATGTTTAAAACTGTTCCATAACAGTCAAAAGTCCAGTTTATTTTCATCTAAACAAAGTTTTTCTCCATTGATCCAGGTTCACCAATTTTCAAAACAAACCATTTGACGTTGAGGGTTGTGTTCAGTTTTTCCACTGTGAGCACGATCACTGTTTTTCTTCCAGTAGCCACCTATTCTTATAAACTAGTATAAAGGCTAGACACCAGAATAAAAGAATCTACTGTCAGAAGTCAACATGGGATGATGTTTCTTTATTAGTAGATAAAAAATGAAAGTCTGGACAGATGTATGATCAGATGCAGACTTTTGGACTGCATCTAATCTGGCATGTGATATTTTCCCTTGGCTCCACAGGGGAAAGTATTATGAAGGATGGCTCCCTTGGTTTCAGTTATGATAAAAAATCCCATTAGGGAATTTTAGGAGTTACCATTAGGAGCAGGACCAGATTTGGTGTTGGAAGGCTTCTGTTTTCCATTTGTAGTCTGAATATGATTGTTCACTAGAGTTTCAGTCAGCATTGGCTACAAGAAAACAGTTCGTGTGGAAAGAAAATGGGTGGAATTCATCCTTAGTTATGCAATCCCTGAAGCCACTGACAGTAATTCAGTGAAATTCATATGAAAATAATGTCTTAAGACAGATGTTGGCATACCGATGTGGCTAATGTCCACACTAAGATTACATTTTTCAACTTTGACAATATTCTAGCTAAAATAGTGTCTAGTGGGACTGTAAAACTTGCAATGCTGGAAAGCCATGGCTGGACTTGTGACCCCTGGCTACACCTAAAGCCTCACAAAGTGTACTAACTGAACATAAGTGTTGGGTGTCATGTGACATCGCGAAGCATCACACACAGGCTGCCCACAGTGCATCACTTAAAAATGTAATTCCATGACCTGTGTTTCCCCTTGTAAACAGTACATCAAGTGCTTTAACTGTACAGGAAGAGAAATGGATGTGTAGTGCTTTATATTGAAGAAGGGTGGTCACAAAGGCTTATAAATATACAGTATACTCAGTGTTGAAAGTGAAAGTAAATCATTTCACTCATAGAATTAAATGAGTGCTCCACTATCCCTGCTGTGTTAAACAGATGAACAAGCTCTTCTGAATAAGAAAAGTCAAAGAAAACCAAGAAAATCCCTCCAGCACTTCTTTAAAATCCATCTTTCCTCACTCCTTGTCCCTGTCAATATGCATAATGGAGGGAAAAATAGAGACAGGACTTATGGGGAAAAACCTTGTGCTGCCTTGCGTTGCGTTGTGCTGCGTTGCTTGTAGGCAGTCAGGACGCAGTGTCTTAAAGTTGGCCTTAAAAGGTTATCAGATGATAGTTACGATACAAGATGCAAAATACAACAAAGTTTATTTGCACACATTGCACAATGAAATTAAATATCGGTTTCAAGATTACAAACAAATCAATTAACTACTACCATGAAAGCAAGTGAAAATTTTCATCTCTTGTGACCCACATTCAACAAAAGTGTTGAGTTTTGGAACTTTGCCTAGTATGTTTTCAGCTTGAGACACAACATGTTAAAAGTCAGCATACTTTCAGGAAACTGACAATTTAATTGTATTTTTCCCGTCACATTCTGCCAATTTTAATTATGATTGTTAGCATGTTTAGACTTGCCTTTTTTTTTTTTATTAAAAGAAACGTTTTCTTGGCCTGATGAAAATAAACCCTGCAAATACACTGCCTGGCCAAAAAAAAAGTCACCACCACAAAAAAAGGTCACACACTCTAATATTTTGTTGGACCAACTTTAGCTTTATTACAGCATGCATTCGTTGTGGCATTGTTTCAGTAAGCTTCTGCAATGTCACAAGATTTATTTCCATCCAGTGTTGCATTAATTTTTTCATCAAGAGCTTGTATTGATGAGGGGAGAGTCTGACCACTATGCAAAGCCTTCTCCAGCACATCCCAAAGATTCTCTATGAGGTTAAGGTCTGGACTCTATGGTGGCCAATCCATGTGTGAAAATGTCTCATGCTCCCTGAACCACTCTTTCACAATTTGAGCCCCGATGAATCCTGGCATTGTCATCTTGGAATAGGGAAGAAAAAATCCATTGATGGAATAACCTGGTCATTCAGTACATTCAGGTAGTCAGCTGACCTCATTCTTTAGGCACATAATGTTTCTGAACCTTGACCTGACCAACTGCAGCAACCCCAGATCATAGCACTGCCCCCACAGGCTTGTACAGTAGGCACAAGGCATGATGGGTGCATCACTTCACCTGCCTCTCTTCTTACCCTGATGTGCCCATCACTCTGGAACAGGGTAAATCTGGACTCATCAGACCACATGACCTTCCTCCAGGACAGTTCTTAATCCAATTTTAGTAGTTTCTGCAATCTCCTTAGATGTTTTCTCTTCTTGATGCATGCCAATGATTTGACCCTTCTTGAACAGACTAACATCTTTTCCATGAACACAGGATGTGTCTTTCGACATGGTTGTTTAAGAAATGAGAAGCTACTCATTGCATCAGCTGGGGTTTAATAACTTGTTGCCAGCTGAAAGACAACCGCCCAATTATCCAATAGGAGGCTCGTACCTTTTTGCTTAGTTAAATCCAGGTGGCGACTTTTTTTTTGGCCAGGCAGTGTATTTTGCTCAATTCTGCTGTGTAACTTGGTTATTGGTGTTTCTGTCAAAGCAAAATGTTCATCCTCAAGGCTATGAATGTGTGATATTTATGGCCACAAAAGCAAATTACCTTGTGATCCTTTCAGAAACAGCATTTTTTTAATAATCTGATTCTGTCTGCAGGTTGGAGGGATATTGATGGCCGTGCTCCACGTCAGAGGGGCCAGAAGGAGGCGTTAGACCAACTACTGGGACAGATAAAAGAAGCTCACCGCCACTGTGTTTGCCATGGTACCCATAACTTTTTTGTTGATTAGGCTTAAATACTGTTCTTATGTTAAAATCTGATAACTATTTCTTCCTTATGACTTAGAAAGATGAAAGAGAATACCAGAAGAAAATGTGATTGTCTCTCAAAAGTGATTTTTAATGCTTGTAATATCTGCAGTTCACAAGATCTCATTTACAAGCAAGGGATAACCATGATGCTCCTTGAACTTTTAACTTCAAAATCAAAGCAGTTTATCCTGGAATCAAAGTGGAAATTTTAGCTAAGTTTATATCACAATCACTTCAGCTTTGCTTAAGGCAATATGTTTACAAGCAAGGGATGAGCATGAGATGCAATGACCTCGATCTCAGTCTTTGACCTTTAAAATCAAATGACCTTATCAGAGTTAACATGCCATTAAGAGTGGACATTGCTCATAAGCAATGGTTGAACATGAGGTTTAATGGCTTGTACGTATGACCATTTACTTATAAGTGTTAGTGTTATAATGTCTTCAAAGCATGGGCTGAACTTCAGTCCCAACAGCCTTGACTTTGACCTGTGACCTTAAAAAATCGATGAAATCCACCTTTGCGGAAGAGTTAACATTTGTGCAATGTATTAGAAAGTTTCTCAAAGAATTTATGAGGTGCAATAACAAGCAGGGAGTAAACAACATTTGTGCAACGTTTAAGAAATCTTTTATATAGATTGGCAGGATGTATGGACAGGTAGACAGAAGGACATCCCTTAAATATGATGTCTCTTGCTGTGGCTATTGAGGATATATAGGTATAAGACAGTTCACACATGTAAAGGACAAAATCAACAAAGAGCCAAGAAGTACTGCTTCCCATGCAAAATCAGCTAATCAAAATCCACCTTCAAGTTTCTCAAAGGTTTCAGGTTGCTTTCATATACAAAAATTCAGTGGACTTGGTTTACTTTGGGGTGAAGTTTAAAGATTGTTACCTCCGCCAAGGAGGTTATGTTTTTGGGAGGGTTTGTTTGTCTGTCTGTTAGTTAGTTAGCAACATTACTCAAAAAGTTGTTTTCAGGGAATGTCCAGATTGGGATAAGGAACAAATGATTAGTCTCTGGAAGTGATCCGGATCTCTGTCTGGATCCAGGAATTTTTTAAAGGATTCTTTAACATTGGGAGATAGGGCCATTTTCGACATTTGTGCATATAACTCCACAAATAATGGTCAGGGAACTTGGGAAAAAAATACAGGACGAGTTTCTAACATGCTCTACAGTATATCAAAGACTGATCCGGATAAAGGAATAATTCCGGATACTATGATCCAGAATATGAAAAAATAGGGGACCTTTGGAATTTTCATCATAGGAAGAGAACAAATCAAGCCATAAACACACAACAAACACCATTACATAGCCAAGAAACTGTGGAATCTGGAATATGCCAACAGATTTGCTGTATCTTCAAAAGCAGTGAAACTAGATCCAGAAGAAAACTGCCATTACGGAAAATGCGATTTTCGTGAATAACTGCTGAACTAATGTTGATATCATTATGAATTCAGTTGCCAATGGTACGTTTTCATGGTCAAGGAATCTAAAATAAAATGTAGTCAAAATAATATGTTAGCTTGCTTACTATTGTTGATTCTGAAATATCCTGCCAGGTTCAGCCCTCAATGCGCTGCTTTTTGGATTGCTAACTTTTTTATTCTGTCTTTGGTTTGGATTGCATTCACACCCATGGCACACCAAACTTCTTTTCACTTGGAGTGAAGTGAGACCTTCTGTTGTCAAGAAGACCAGAGCTTGGTTCTTTAGTTCACACTTTGTCACCACTTTTCTATGAACTTTTACACTTTCCCAAACTAGGCCACCTTTCTGACAAAGTAATCCATAGCTTATACAAACCAAACCAGACATGTTAGCCTTGAAAATTAACTTGTTACCAATAGAAGCCCAACTCAGAGATCTGTAAGTGATGCAGCTAGGCACATGAAAAGTAAGAAAATTTATCAAACAAGTAGTTTTAAACTTCTATTTGCTGAAGGGACATGCTGTCAGTTTTGAGGCAAACCAACAAGTCAACCATGTAAGCTGAAAACTAACAGATCAGTTTAAGTGCAGACATGAGCTGAAGTAAAGCAGCAAAATTGGAGTAAAATTCACCCTCAGCTGTCATAACTTCTGACATTTACCTGAGCCTCTGTCGTTTTCACTACGCCCGTCACATTTTAAACAAACACATCAGAATTTTTCAGCCACCGTTTAGCAGTTTGAGTTGCAGAAAGATTCCCGCCGTAAACAAATCCTACTTGAGCGATGGACGCCTCGGCTTCACTAGCAGGTGTAATACGTCTTACCAATTGCTGTTTTTCATCTCACCTTGACAGACACTTTACAATCTCAAGCATGACAAGTACTTTGCGGGAGGGGGCTACACCCAAAGACGGAGTGCCACCTCAAAAATAATACCCTCCCCCACTCTGTCTCAAAAGCCCCCCTACCCATGTCTTTCCATGACTCAGCCCTTCCTCTCCTGAATACCTCTCTCTCTCTCTACTGTGACAAAATGCAGATCAACGTCCCTCGCACTCACGCTGTTTATATCCAAAAACACTGCTGGCTGTAAGCTGCTCCCATAAGTGTCAAAACCTGTCCACACTGACTCTTTTACATGACTGCACTCAGCATTGAGCAGGTTGTCTGTCTTTCACCCCCCCCCCCCAAACACACTCAAGCCCACTTACTATTGTCCAATGTGGCCAGACCGTATTTGCAATAAGGCGAGACGCAATATAATAGCCGGTATTGAGTGGCTCTCGTTGCTTCAGACTGCGACTGATTGGGCTCAAGAGTTCAGGCACGGTAGCTGAGGTGGCGTGTCCTGGGGTCATGTTTGTTATTCCTGTAAGAGACGAGTCCTGGGCTGGAGTCGGGAGAGGGCATAAATTAACACTGACTACAGCCGCAGCCCCCCAGTCGCTCTGTCTACTGTCCTTACATATACACACATGAAGATAGACAGACGTGCAGATACAAATATTCACCTACATGCTCTCTTTTTCAAAGTCCAGCCTCTCTTGGTCCGGCTCAAGGCCTGGGCCACATTCTCCCTCTTATCCAAACACTATTAATTAAACTGTGAAAGAGGCCTTGACTAACACGGGGACCCTCGCAGTCAGCCCCACTTGTCTGTCTTACTCAGTGTCAAACAGGGAGCGAGGCCAGGACGGCTGGAGCTGAACAGACTGGCGAGTAAAGAGAAAATTTAGGGAGGTGAGAGGGGTCGAGGGGCGCTGTTTTTTTCACATTACTCCACCTCGACTCGTCCACCTGAAGAGAAAATTAGTTCTTTTCGGGCTCTGAATGGGGGGATTTATTGACTTTAAGTGGCCCGAGGCTGGAGTAAGATCACCTGGGAGGGTAGGGGAGGGAATCAGTGGAGGGTTTTTTATTTTTCTCTTTTTGGGACTTCAGGGTTTTCTAATGAGTTGGGAGGTGTGTTATCTCACCAACAGGCGCCCACACATACACACACCTCCCTCTCTCTCGCCTCCAACCCCCTCTGGGCCCACTAAAAATAAACACGTCCCCACAGACTTAACTGACCTCCCTGTCAGCGAGTGGCAAAGGGTTAACACACATACACACACAAATTACTACAGCTCCTTGGCTCCACTCACATGGCTGTAGCTCAAGACATGCCATGCTCCAGCAGTTATAGTATATGCAGGTAAACACACACACATACTCACACACACATACATGTACACACAGTTAGAGTCCCTGAGGGATATAAGAGCTAGTGGTTCCCTGAAGGCCCATAGTCTGCTGCTGGCAGCCAGCATGACTGTCAAACGGTGCCGCGCCACTGGAACGCATGAAATGTCGAAAAACATTCCACTGGGCCAGTGTTGTTGGACATGTCAGGTTGGTTGTCAATTAAGTAAGAGCCTGTCAGTGAGGGAGATGTTTCTAGAGTTTGTCAAAGCAGAGGTATTCATTGGTTTAGGCAAGAGAATCACTTGACCAATCAGAGTGGGGCAACAGTTGCCCCCTTAAGTCCCATGATTCTAAGCTGAGAATGGTGCAGCACATTAATGTAGCATATATTTATTTATTTATCAAAAAGGGAGAACCATTAAAAATTGCAATTAAATTGCAGCTATTTTGTTGCAAGTTGTTTTATCTTGAGTGTTTATCATCACATTTGTTCCATTGTTGCATCACTGTGTTATCCTCCGTCTAAGAGGATATGTTCTTTTCCCACTGTTTGTTTGTTAGTTTGTGAACAGAATAAATCAAAAAGTTATGCACAGATTTTCATGACATTATCAGGGAATGTTTGATATGGCTAGAGGAGGAAGTGATTAGACTTTGCTGAAGGTCTGAATCCGGATGCCAATTCACACATTTTTTGAAGGATTTGTTAACCACTGTGAGATAAGGCAGTTTTTCAAATTTTGTCTAATTACCCAACAGCTTTTCATGACACTATCAGGGAATGCTGGTCATAGCACAAGAGAAAACTGATTAGATTTTGGTGGTGATCCTTTTTTAAGGATTTGTTAACACTGTGAGATAGGGCAGTTTTCCACATTTTTGACAGTAACTTGCTTCAGCTGAAGTTTGTACTCTCTGGAGACCTCTAGTAAATGTCTGCTACTCTGCAAAGCTGTCTTTCATCTGTTCCACTGAAACACTACTTTAGCTCAGTAAGCATATAATTTGTCAGGCACAGACCTCCTATCTCTAATTTTTTATGTTTAGTTTTTTTTTTTGGTTTGTTTTATAAAACAGTACTTTTGGTCACTTTCCATGTTCCTAAAAAAATATAGTTCTAATCAGGACAAGGAATAGTTATTCATTCGGCAGAAGAGCATTTCTGTACTTCCCTGAAACATAGCAGTTTTGGAGATAGAAGATACGTGCCTGATTTGCTCCAATCTATTCGTCAGTGTTAATTTTGGCAGCTGTTCTGGGGGTTTTTTTTATCATGAGAGAAGAATCTGCTACACCCTTTGGAGCTTTTTACTCATTTTTTCCTCCTTAAGTCTAGTCTAGCCAGGTTAAGCAACAGGGACTCAACAGAATTTTAGTCCAGTTTTAGTCAATAAAAGCATTTACATTTTCAACATTACTGAGAGTTAGAATGCTAACATTCCCTATATTATGAATGGTAAATGTTTTTATGTTTATTATCCAAAAATATGCATCAATGTCTATAAAGTCCCCAAAACATGAGGAAAATTCTCTCTAACCCTCTGTTGCAGCCTTCACCTTTCAGAAAATGTATCCTCAAAATGTCTTTTTAAAATAAAGAAACATAAAAATATGTTCTAGATACACCTGGGATGTCTGTTAACTTGCTGAAAAGTAATAAAATATACATTTAAAAATGACAAAAAAAATACATTTTTAAATTAATTTCAGTATTGTTAATGCACACCAGTAATTAATTTGACTTTAAATAAAAAAAATTATAAAATTATATGTAGCAATTTGAAAAAAACCCATAATTTACACAGCCTTGTAATATCCATGTCTCCTAAGACAGGTGTACACAGTGTCATTTCATAGAGGAGTGTACAAGGGAGGGAAACAACTGATTACAGTCCTATCCAGACCAGCTGATTTAGTTCGAAGAAAACTGCACAATGTAAGACCAACTTAGGACAGTTACTCACCAAACATGAAACTAATTTATGCTTACAGGCATCTCTGAGGACAGTCCACAAGCCAGCGTATCAACAAATTTGCACTGAAAAATTGCATTTTGAAATACTTCTACACTAAACAGATCTACATACATGAAGCTATTTAATAATCTGTTCTGAGGCTGTTATTTTAACAAACCTTTGTCTCTGTTTTGCCCCTCACAGAGCAGTGCAAAGCTCCTACACAAGGAAGGAAGCACTCGGTATCGAAAAGCCTCCGTCATCTCTTCCAAACCAACAGCAAATTTGTGAAAAGCTTGAAAAGGTGATTAAAAAAAGTTCTGCTTTCAAAAACATTTTTCCATATTTTGTTGATTTAAGAAATGAAAATACCCATCTTAGTTTTGTTCGATGATCATTTAGTGTGTAGCCTGTAATTTTTAGCTGTTTTTGTATTTATTAATAATACTGCACATGCAAAAGTATGCATGCAACTGCAGTTTGTGTTTTTTAATTGCAATTGATTTGTTATACATTAGTTTTGGTATACTACTCTTTAAATATTGAAAACACTTTACTGACAACTAGTGATGAATATCCATTTATATCCATGAGAAATTCGGCATATTTTCTATTTGCACTCGGTCAAATAGGCTCCTATCCATGAGTGAAGTGTTTTCACAGACCTTGCTTTTGGAGATCAAGCCAAAATGACTCAAACTGTATGCTGGATAGAGCCACTGAAAGTTAATATGTGTCAAACATTTTCTGTGTTTCTTTCAGGGGTCTGTATTTGACCACCATATTCTACCGGGATGACAACGTACTAGTAACTCCAGAGGACCAGATTCCTATAGTGGAGGTTGAAGACTCGTACCCCAGCTCCCTCACGCAGGACTTCCTATGGTTTACAAAGGTACATAAAGAGGGCAAAAAATAAGACAAGAGAGAAAATTTTTGAGAAATTAATTTTAAGAACATTGAACTGAGTGTCAAACAGTTGATGCCCTGTGATTTCAAACGCAATCATCTGTATGGAATAAAACATTTTTAAAAGCTATTTAAGTCCAAGATTCTTTGATGAGTGCATGCTTTACTATTCTACATCTGCCCATTTTATTGATATTTCTCTTTATTTTTATATACTGTTTAAGTTAACTTAAAAATAAAGTAAAACAAATATATTAAAAAAATATTTATCAGATATTATTTCTCTAGTGTATTATTAACAATAACTAGTTGCAGAGCAGTGCATCAAATCGTGATAAATTTTGCAAGAAATGATTTTTATTTGTATTTGATGTTTAAGGTGTCGTACTTATGGGAAGAGATTCCTTGGCTGCAGCAGTGTCTCAGTCCCTCCCAGTCATCCTGCTCCTGTACCCTGCAGACTCGCCTAAAGATGCTGCAAGCTGTCTCCCAGCTACAGGTAAGACAATACTGAGTAAACAAAGGTAGGAGTGACCCAAAATTGCCAGTCACTGGACTGTTATGGATCGTTTCAGTTGTTGGAATACAGGTAAAAAGGGAGGTGACAGGACTCTGTCAACAAGGTAAGTAACCTCAGACTACATCCAGAAGTTTTCTACGATATCACCTTCCTTTTCACCTGTATTCCAGCAACTGAAGTGGTCCAGGCCATCAGGAACAGGCTGCTGCTGGAAAAGGACCTGACAGCAGAATGACCCTTTATCTGGACCACATCTGTGCGATGCTTGACCTCTGCCTCAGCACAACTTACTTCCAATACAACAAAGAAACATGAAACATGTCTGCCATGGGCTCACCCGTGTCTCCCATTGTAGCTAATCTCTCCATGGAGGAAGTGGAGAACAGAGCTCTTTCCTCTTTCAGAGAGGTTACCCCATGTCATTGGTTTAGATATGGGGACGACACCTGGGTGAAAATTCGATCAGATGAAGTGAAAGCTTTCAGCAGACACCCCACTGCAGTGGACACCCACGTCAAGTTCACCAGAGAGGATGCAAAAGAAGACAGTCTGGTGAAGATTCAAAAACAAGGCAACTGGACTGTGTAGAGTTTGTTGGGAAAACAAACTCCCAACAAACTCTACACAGTCCAGTTGCCTTGTTTTTGAATCTTCAGGATGACCATGACCTGGATGAATGAGAATCTACACAGAAGACAGTCTGGCTTTTCTGGATTTCTGTTCACTCTAAGGACGACAGAAGCCTCAAGTTTTTCTATATAATTCTCAACATCCTCTGAACCACAAATTGAGTGTCATTGGTAACTTAAACATTGACCTCAGAAGATACTTAAAACAGCAGAAGGTAAGAAGAAGGAAGTGAAACACCTCAGGGAAGCACGAAGAAAATGCGGCTACCCTAACTGGACCTTCACCACCTCCAAGAAATGTGATGCTAGCAGAGAACAAGTGTCACAGTGTTGTTATTCCTTGCCTGTCTGAAGTATCTGAAAAACTCAAGAGGATCTTTCACAAACCCAGCATTCCTGTACACCTACAACCCTCCAACACTCTGAGACAGAAGCTTGTTCATCCCAAAGACAAAAACAAAAAGAGTACCATTTGACTACCAGTCTCAGAGTCAAAGTTTCTGCAAATGAAAAAAGGATTCTCTGCTTGTTGTGGATTGTCTGTTTTACACACATTTACCAGTTTGCTTTACTTAAATTATGTCTAAGAACGTATCTTAACAACATATACTTATTGAAACTCAAAATGGTAATCCTGAAAATAATGAATGTACTTTTTTTATTTTTTTTTATCAAACTCATTAGTCACATAAGAGCTGAATAATGCAGTTAAACTGAATTATTAGCACATCTTTCCTCAAGTCTCCCTGCAGTTAATTTTTGAATTGGTTTGGTGTATTTCCCCTTATATGATTCAAGATATTTCTGTGCTTTTTAGTCTACTGTGTGGAATATTAATTTTGCAAGGGTAATATATGCCATTTTGACTGATATTATTGTCTGGTAGCATTATTTCAGTATTGTTGTTGATTATCCTGTTGTTTTTTATGTGTAATATATAGGGTCACCACAATGCAGACTTAATTTCAGCCTTTTTTGTTGCCAGTTAAAAGCTCCTAAGAGGTCATTTTAAGAGTAACTAAACAAGATTTTTTTTTCTTTTTGGCAAAACCTCAAAAACATTTTTTGTTGTGTTGTTGTGTTCCAAATCTTGACGTTTCAGTCCAAATCAATACAATTCTACGTGAATATGGGGTTTAGTTGCACTTTAATAAATCAGAAAAGTGATGGCTCAAGTCCCATCATTGCATTATGTCATTTAAGAAGTGGTTCCAGCACAATAATAAAGTTGTGTCTTTTCTCAGGGCATGCTGGGAACCCAGGACCTCGGTCAGGTGTATTTTGAGCCAATCAAAGACAAACACGGTAACGCTCTGCTCGTGCTCCTGAAAGACATGAACACCTGCCCCAACCTGGATGGTGTTCGCTGGACACAGCTCTGCAAACTCCAGCTCCAACGCAAATCTATCTCATCCCCTGAAGAGCCCACGGCCCTAGACATGCTCCTCATCACGCTCCATGTGAGTCCTATGGAAGAACACAGAAAGGCATCAGATATGGACCTGATGGAATAGCACTTATTGTCATTTTTTGCTTATAAAATGGAAAATTATGTTGTTTTTTTATCCTGATCATTCTTTGAATTCTTGCAAAATATGACAGGTTAGAGAGATAAACTTTGTAAACAACAAATTGTGCCTAAAATCCATGGAAAACATTCATGCATTAGTGCAGCTCTCGTTCACAACACAGCAGTAAACATGAGGCTCGCTGTCTGAAACAATAGGCCTGTAAATTGAAATGTGCTTCCAATTATGAGGGCAGCTCGTGCAGACACTCTTTATTTAGACAAGCATTAATCATCATGACTTTCCCCCTCCAGTTTGAATGTACATGCCATCAGATTAATTAAAAATGCAAGGTCAGTTGTTGGAGCACCGCCAGCCCAACATGAATGTTAATCAGCTAAAAGAAAAACAATATTTACTTTAGTTTGAAAAGCTCCTCATTTAGGCTGTTAAAACTGGAAAAACTGCATGTGAGTTTGAACATTGTGGCTGTTATGATGGTTATCTAGCTAATTGTTGTTGTTCTGTGTTTTGTAACTAATGCTCTGTGGCTGTTTAGTTCAGAGCAACCACAATCTGGAACTGAACCACAAGTTGATTTTGTCTATACAGCCCCGGTGAACTTGATCTCATTGTTGTACTGCGGTTCTGTCTCCAGTGTAACTTGGCTGGGCTGTGTGGTTCCAAAACAATGGTGGAGACTCCCCTTTGGCAAAACCACGATTCACTAAAATATTTGTATTGTGGCCAGAATTGAACAAATTGTATGATGAAACGCATAAAAATGTGCTTCAGGACCTGTTTTAAGAGCAAGATTCCACTTTTAACATGTTGGAACAAATCGAAATTGAATGGTTTCAGGGAACAGTTACAACAAAGCATTAAAACACATACTTTAGATTAATGCAAGGATGCTTTTACGAAATAAAATAGAATAAAACACAGCACACAATCAAATATTTTAACAGTCTTTAACTTTTAGCTCATGCAATGCTTATAAATCTCAATGTAGTATATTTCCAGTATACCCTATTTAGAAATATTGTGAAATCAAGGAAATGTTTTAATGTGGGCTATTTGCATATTATAAAGAACTAAAAACAGTACTAATTAAATAAAACAAACATTGTTTTAGGAAATTGGAAGCCCTCAAAATTATAAAAATGCCTCTTCTGTATTGATAACAGGACTACTTGTAGACAGCAATTTAGGTAAGATTAAAAACAAAATAACGCAGAGGCGTGTATTTAAAGCACATAAAAGATTTTTAATGACAGTATATTGAGTCTCTCATACTGACAGCTGGCCAAGCACACAGCTGATCCAGAGCCCTGCCCCCTCGCCAAAGACAGGCCATGCATAAAAAAGTTCAGACCCAAGACAGTTTAGGTGTTGCAGCTGGCGGATGGAATTGCCTGTAGTCCAGTTTTTCAGGCTTTTTTAGACAGGAGTAGAATCATAGCTTTATCACGTAAAACACTTAATAAAGTTGCAATTCATTGTCCTCATTCATACCATACACGGAGCAGCAACGAGACAAGCCTGTTGTGTGAAAGTGTAGCTTAAAAGTCAAGCTTAGGGTCGTTTTCATGGAGACAACACGTCTGAACGTTTTAGTGGTGTAAATTCACACACTTTTAGAAACTTGTGGTGTAACCCTTGTTGTAAATCTTTGGTCTGAACTGGGCTGAACAGACAGAAGCATGATTCCACTCTATTGATGCTTCCCACATCCTTGCTGATGCAAAACAAGGACCCTGCAACTCCTTTGAATGTCCATTTCAATCAAAAGAAACTTACGATGGCTCAGTGGGCAAGTGAACTGTACTGTTTGTAGCCCGACACCCACGTGTTGTTTCCTTTTTGGATTGAAGTTTAAAAAATTCTACCACTAGAGGGCACAGTATCACACAATTCTCAACTTCTCCTTCACTGCCATCCAACGGACGCAGTTTATAGTTTTAAATTAGCTATAGTCTTTGCTCAAAAAGTTCATCCATCTCTCCAAAGTATTCTCCTTTGTTAGTTTCACTGTTCTTGCTTTATCTGACATTTACACTGCTCAACACTGTCGCCATATTAACGACCAGTAATGCAATGTTTAAATAGTCACTGTAAGATTGCAGCGAACAGACAGAATTAAGGACAAAATTGATGCAAGAGGTGTACATCCATATCTGTAGGGGTAAACTGCATGGAGCTTAAAGGACTTTTGATGTTACTATCTGCTTCTTCCAGGAGAAGCTGGCATATCACAGGCGCAGCAGGAAGACGTTGGCTCCAGGATTATACCTGGGCTACCTGAAGCTGTGTACATCAGTGGAGCAGATAAGAGCACTTGTGCCTCAGAAACTCCCAAATGTCCTCTGTCACACCAAAATTAGGGACAACTGCAATGTGTCCAGGTGAGAATAACACAAATAACAGACTCACATCTGATTTAACAGTAATACAATGATGACAAGCTGGATTGATGACACCCATTTGAGAGTGTGCTCTATTTTTGTTTTGTTGCAGAGAGGAGTGGCAGTGGCTGCAGGCTCTCAGCTCTTTAGATGAGTCGCTGGAAATGGACCGTGAAGAACAGAGTGCTCCACATCGCCTCCTACAGGATCTACGCAGTGCCATTAAGGACCTGATGGCACACATCAACATCCCCGGCAATCAGGTCAGAGTTTGGCCCTGAGCGATCGAAAACTCCTCACAACTTTCTCCTCTTAGAAAGTTTTTAGGCAACTGTTTTGTGCTGAGTGACTGATTTTGACTGATGAAATGGAACCAGCAGAAAGTCCTAGAAAGATTTGGAGCCATGTTGTTGGCAGTAGCAAGAGCTCAAAGAGATGAAAACAGTTCCAGTGAATAGCCAGCCAATTCTGGTTAGACCACTAATTCGACATGATTTTTGTTAAAGGACATGGTTTGAATTCCAGCACAATGGTGGCCATTGTATGTTTGGCCATAAACTTTTATCACCAGAGTAGCTCTATGCAAAACTCCACCAGCAGCTTTAACTCTAAAGAGTTACATTATCATAAAAGTATAAAGAAATACATGTATATGATCAATGGACAGGCGGCTTTAAAAACAGAGGGAAAAATCAATACTTATGTAAAAGATACAGAGCCATGCAATCTCCAAACTGTCTATCTGTGGTATGCAATAACCCCTCATTACTGAAACCCGTGCATTTGTTTTGTACCTTACTTATTCCACTAATGGAGTTGGAGCCTTGGTTTCTCTTTCAGGATACTTAACCAATTGGAAACTGACTTCATGGTGGCCCCTCTGTCTGTGAACCCTGCTCTGTAGCTGTGACTGTTTGTGGTTTGACTGCAGCCAGAGACTTGTAATTCTATCAATCAGCTACAAGCTTATTTAAAAAAAAATGTAGTGGATGAAAATCAGAAGGTCTTGATTCTGCTGATCTTGCAACCAAAAACGAATGCATAATTAAAGACAAAGACAAAAGAGGTCATAGTGTCAAAGCTGTGAGATTGCAATGAAAATTGCAAATTAAAACATGGGAGGTAAAATAATCAAAGCAAACCAGTGTGGGGTAGAGAAGTAACGTGTTAGAGCACTGGTCCCCAACCTTTTTTGTACCACATCCCAGTTTTATGTAAGACAATAGAGTCACGGACTGGTCATCACTGGGTGGGTGGGGGGGCTTACAAACAAACACACACATTCTGTGCACAGTATAACTCGAGATTTCTTGGCTTTTTTCAGTTGGGGCACCCTTAAAAGATAATAAAATCACCCTGTCACACTCTTGGATGGCAGGCGGTGCGAGTGGAGGGAAAAATCTCAAACAAGTTGTGAATTCTCAAAAGGAGGAGAACATTTATTAGGCCACATCAAAAATTAAGACAAAAAATTCCAAATCAATCAAAGTCTTTCCAAAAATGACCCTTGCAGAGGGAGAAAAATGAGATATTAGTCCAACGTAAGTCCAACAAAATGGCTCTCCTCATAGCCTCACCTCTAATATGCCACACACCAAAACAGACTGCTGATTTCACACACCTTATATACTCTGCTACCTGCAGCTCTAATCACAGCCTCACTGAATACAGGAGTGACTACTCTCACAGAGGGTAGAGTGAATGTAGAGTCATTGACAACATGGCATTAAGCAGAGCTGATCTGACCAATTACAACAGTAGGCCAATCAGAGCAGACGGGGTCCATGTGGGGAATGGAGCCTTAAGGTGACAGGAGCTCCCACAGTGTTTCAGGCAGACTGGAAGTACAGCTTGTTTGGGGGTACTCGGTTTGTGAAAACTAGAGGTTTTGTTGAACACCTTCTCTTGTGACCATGCTCTCGCGGCCATAGAACTTGAGCAGATATATGAACAATATATGAGAATGAAATAAAGGCTCTTAAGTCTACAACCCTCCCCAAGTCTAAGGCAAATCTGAAAGAACGTTTTTGTCCCCAGGCACAGGACTTCCGTATCTACAGCCAGGAGGTGGTTGAGTTTGGAGATAAAGTGTCCTTCGTGCTTCTTCTGCCCCCCTCAGATGAAGTGTGCACAGCTCCTGGTCAGAACAATCCATATTCTCCTCGCTCTGGATTCCTCACCCTGCCCCTTCAGATCTTTGAACTGGGTCAGTTTGTCAAATTATTAGCAGAGAATTGGTTGATTGATAATCTCCTACACGTTAAACACACAATGTCTTACATTTACTTTTTCTGTCCTAATTTTCTGCCCTTTGTTAAAATCTCTTTCTCATACAGTCCATTTCAATGCGTATTGTCCCAGTTTCATTGGTCAGTACTGCAGAGTGTCAGCTCTGCTGGAGCTGGAGTCTCTGATGTCCCAGCAGGCTCTGAGAGAGGCGTTTTCTGAGGCTGAGCTCAATGCTGCAAAGAAGAAACATCAACAGGTTCAGGAGCACATTCAGGTAAAGAACACAGCAAGAATTCATTCAGAAAGTAAAAGTCAGAGAAGAACAAACAGCTGCAACACTATGTAGAGTAGAATAGTATTTGTCATGCCATTGTTATCTTATAAGTTGTTCCTGAGATTATCTGTTGTGATCCTGATAACTATAAAACAGCAAATGGAGGAGGTGTGGCGCGACGCGAGGTGGATCATGGACGCCTTGCAGTATGCCCGCTACAAACAGCCAACAGGAGGAATCTCCATCAGTTGGATCATTGACTTCTCCAAGGAAGTTTTGCCCGACAAGCCGCCCTCGACCTCCTCTCAGCCAGACTTCATGCCCTCTCCCATGCCTTCTCCTGAACCCTGCCGCAAACACTCAGGTCAGAATCAACCTTCAAAAGAGAAAAAAAACCTTTTTGATCTATTCTATCTCATTTTAATCCTTCTGACAAGGTTGCAGAGGAACATCATCTAGTGTCTTAGAGTGGTTTTACACAAAGAAAAAGGCACATATCTGAACACTAGCATACCGTACTCTAGCACGATACACAAGTCCACTTGTAGAGGTGGCCTCAGACACGGTTCATGTGTGCACAAGTTTTCTTTAAACCATCACCGAGTCTTTATAACGCAATACAACAGAAGAAAAAAGTCACTAAAATAAATGCTTAAAATGAGGAATGGGAATTAATAAAGTTTTAATGATATAAATGATTGATTCTGCTCATCAACCAGATTCTTTATCAATTCCTTTATCCATTCTTGGGGATTTTCTGCCTACACAGGTTTTCATTGTGAACCACGTCAAACATGTCACTCCCGATACTTAATACCGTGCTAATGCTTCTAAATGTTGCTTGTTTTCCAGTCTTGGAATCACGCAGACACTGGATGCTTTGTAGTTAGCATCATTTTGTGTAAATTAAGCCATAATTTTGACCTCTTCCATTTTCTGTCCGCCATGATTACATCTTCCACTTTTTGTTATAGTTGTTGTTGACTGTGTCTTATGAGAACATGATGTTCCTGTTATGCAAGTTATGCAGAAAAGAATGAAAGGGATTGATAAGGGGATTATTACACATAAAGAGAAATTATATATTCCTTGAGTTATTTGTTATTGATCCTCAAATGGACCTGATTTTTGCACCAATGAACCAGCAGTTATGTGTGGACAAAGAAGACACATGTCCAAGGGATCTTGTCAGACCCACATTTCTCTCCCCCAAATATTTATTCATACTTTACCAAGCTGTTCGCTCAAGTTTATCAGTACATGGTTTGATAGAATGAAAAATAGTACTTATCAGCTAATCGTAAATTAAAACAGAAAAAGTATTTTAAGTGCTTCAAATATCTTTGTAACCTTGACCTTGCCTGTGTGATTATTCTGAGTGTCAGATAGCTCTACCATAAAGGTGATAAACTAGAAAGCACTCAGAGAGCGCAAACCTCTGCCAAGGCAGCTCACATGTTACATCTATTGCTGTTACATCTATCAGCAATAGCTCTATGCTAAAATTACCATCATAATATGATTCCTTGACCCTGAAAACCCACACCTAGCACTCAGAATCATGTTGATATCATTATTAGTTGGACAGTTATTGAGCAAAAACGATTGTTTGCTAATGGCGGTTGTCTGGATCACCACCAAAATCTGATCATTTTTAAATTGGGCCATTACCAATGTCCACAGAAAATTTCAGCAAAATATGTCCAGTAGTTTTTGCGTAATCTTGCTAAAAAGGACAAACAGACAAACATACATCGGCAAAAACATAACATCCTTTGCAGAGGTAATAAGTTCACCACCGATGTATCAAAAAAGTGTTTAATGGCTGCTGTTTAACAACCAACACCCTTTTAGCTGCAGTGACGGCTGATAAACACATGAGTTCTGGTAGCATTGTTTAAAAGCATGAATTTGGGAGAACAAACCATTTGCAACAAATGTTTCTTCTGTTAATTGCATCCAGAATCTTCTAACTGGCTAACATTGTCCCATAAAATGCAGAAATGTACCCTCTTGGTTCTTATCACACGAGGAGGAGCTTGAAGAGGGGCAGTGTTCCTCCTAAACCGAGGCAGAGGAGATACTGTGTTTAAATTACTGTAGACTGATAAAAGTGTGGATTGTTCATCGACAGCCTGTGATGCATGAGATGTTTTTGTCCAGGCACAGCCCGTATATAAAAGAGGGAAGCCTGTAATCCATTTTGATATCATAGCTAACAGAGTTCATGTTTGCTTTAAAAGCATGTAAATCATAGAGACATGTCCTTAAAACAATCCTGACAGTTTCCTCAACAACACTTAGAGGATAAATAATAGGCTGCCTGTCTTTTGTTGCCTTGAGATGTTTGCAGCATGCACAGAAGATTTTAATGTTTTAAATATTTGAATGTATTTGGCTGTAGTTTATATGTCTTCATTAAATTTGACAAAGTGTTAGAACAGGGGTCAACAACCATTTTCAGCCTAAGAACTTCCTAATAGATGAGTAGCATGGAGGGCTGCTTGTTTGATTAATGTTGTGAGTAAAATACATTTGTAAAGTTTACCTTGACATTACTAATATTTTGCATTTAACTGGGTACCTATGACACGTGTGTTCATTTTTTACTTTGAATAATTCCTCATAGTAATTATTACTAATAATTCATATATAATATGTTAACATTATATTTACATGCACCTTTAATAATTGGCTACCCAGGTGTTGAATCAACTTTTACATCTAGATTATGTCTCATTCTTTAATTTCATAATATTACTAAGGATGTAGTATTTAAGGTACATCTTAAAATAAAACCAGATTCATCATTATGTTCCTTAAGTTGCTATTCCCACACTTTCAACTTGACATTAATTTTTTTTTTGTTTTGCAGATTTTGCTGGATTATCTGATGAAGAGGGTTCTTCTGAGGTCTTCTTAACCACCGACAGTGATTACGACTCGAGCCGTGCCCAGAGTCCTCGTGAGCTTGATCTGTTGCCACCCTCGCCCCTCTCATGCTCAGCGCCGTTAGAGCCCCGCGGTTACCTCCGCAGTGACGGGAGCGGCTCAGGAGGAGTGATGTGTCTTGGCGGGGGCAGTCGTGGAGGTGGAGCTCTGAGGGATTCCACCCCAGATGTACTCCAGGCCTCAGAGCCGCAGCATTCAAGGGAAAGTGAGCGCTGTGGCGTTGGAGGAGGAGGAGGAGGAGTTCGTTGTGGTGGGGAACGGCGAAGGGGGGCTCCCGAGCTCTTCGACAGTGACTTCATCCTGCCCAGCCGGCAGATCGAACTGCTGCACATCACAGAGAAGAGACAGGCCTTCTGTGTGAGAACCAGCAGCTTGGAGTTCCCCTCCACCACCTCCACACACCACCAGCCTTACTGTCACCACGCCACCTTCCCCTCGCCATCCACCTCGCCACAGAGAAGGTGGCACAGGCCGTCATCTGTAGACCGCTGTTGCTCGGCTGAACGCTGCTTACCGCCACTTCCACCTGCACGTACGTTATCAGAGGACAGTGGCACTCAGAGACTCTCCTCGCCGTCTCCTGCTGCTCACAGGAAAGGCTGTCACGTCACGCTCAGAGTGTACCCACAATACCGCACAGGCCTGCCAAAGGAGACCAGTGTGAAGGTAAAATGAAGGCAATGTTAACATGGTGAAATAATTCACCTGGAAACGTGTGGGTTGGTCTAGTTGCCATAATTAAAGTAAATCCTGATAGAGCTCAACAAGGGGAGTTTGGAAACCAGCTATCACCCTAATCCATTTTTTAGATACGCAAATACAATCAATATTTTGTTGCAAGTCCTGCCTCTTCAAAACAGTATGTTAATGCGCAAACAGTGCTGCAGAACTAGAGGTATAATGGTGGCTAATCGTGGTTAGTATGTTTACTGTTTAGCCTTTTAGCTAATGGTATATTTTAGCCGAGGGTTCCTGTAAGATATTGCTGTACAAATTAAATCTCTATGTATACACATGTATGTATGAGACAGAAAGACTCAGGTAGTTTTCACACCTAGATGGTTTGCAAGAGTTGTTCTAATGTGTTATGTAAAAGTGGGCATCCCCAGTGTGTGTAGTTTGTTTGAATATATATGAACACAGCTATCGATCCCTATTTCAGTACACAACAGGCACAAAGCTCACCTGAAAGATGTGGTCTTGACTTGCTACCTTAAGTGATCCATTTGCAGGGAGGACACAGTCGACCAAACACACTCATCACACTGCTGTACCAATATTAGTAGTAATTATATTTGTAATACAGCTACCAGGCAACCAGGTTGATAATAAAGCAGTACTTAATAATAACGTACTAGATCCCATAGAGTTACTTTCTGTGTAGGCACAACATAGCATTACTCATCATCTGTACACCACATCATCGCAGGACTCAACAACATCATCAACTTCAAAAATTTCTGTAGTTTCCATCATTCAGTCCAACTTGTTTAAGCAGGAGAATTTATCCTTTTTAAGCTGCGCTCTACTTTTTCACATTACTGACAATTTCTCTGTGGACACTTCCACAGGTGTTCTGGTGTAATAAGTTACCATGATATCTGGTGTCCTCTGTGGTCCCCTGTAGACACAGCTCATATTAAGAGCCCCTCTTCTCTGGGCACTGAGTTTGTTACATTCATATCCACGGGCATTTTAGACACTGATAAATTCTCATCTGTATAATTGTTCATACATATATGACCTCTGCTTAGGGCTGGGCGATTGGTCCAAAAACATGATCACAGTATATTTTCATTAAGTATCTTCAAATATTTTTTAGATAGATAGATAGATAGATAGATAGATAGATAGATAGATAGATAGATAGATAGATAGATAGATAAGCCCCGTTTCCACCAAATGGTCCGGTATGGATCGGCACGGTTTGGCTCAGGCCGGATCGGTAAGGCCTGATCCTGGTTGCGTTTCCACAGCCAGCCGTACCCTACTTGGTAGGCAGCGTGTAAGCCGGATGCTGATAGCATGACGTCATAGCAGCGCGACACAGTGTACCCGGCTATTAAATACAACGAAGAAGAAAACGCGACACAGTAAACAAAGAGCAACGATTCTTTTCACCGAGAATACTGAGGAAGGTCTGCACCTCCACAGTAGACCATGGGACGTTCGATCTTGATGCCATTTTCCAAACAAAAAAGCCTTGAGAGTTATCTTCACGAAGATGAGTGGAGATTTAAACATGATGGGGCTGTGTTGTTCTTTATTACCGCTGTCGCACGGGAAGTGACGTCTCCTTCGACCAATCAACGGGCTGCAGTGTTTCTAGCTCCAACTTCTGGGGTCGGATCGGTATGCTTGGCACCCCAACAGAAGGGTCCCAAAAAGTAGGATGGTACAGTTCGCTTATAAGGGGTCCTGTCCCGGTTTTAGGCTATGGAAACGCCACAAAAAGCGAGCTGTACCGGGACGAACCGAACTGAACCCTCTGGTGGAAACGAGGCTATAGATAGATTGATAGATAGATAGATAGATATTCAGTACTAAATGTTTTGTTTTGTTTCTCATTTACATTTAATGAACTCCATGTCAGGGTAAGCAGTAATGATATCTACTGGCTCAGAAACTAAAAGATCTTCATTTTATTCTTATAATGTCATCAAAAGTCCAGGCTTGGGTTTGGCAACACACTATGTTAATGCAAACCATCAACAACCTAAAACTTCTTTAAACAGCTCTTCAAAAATATTCCATAAAGATAAATAGTTTATGATTTTTTTTTTTTTTGCTTAGGAGTTCATTTTGTTGCTAGCTTATCCTGCTAACTTCTTTCCTATGATGGAGAGAGCAACTCTCCCTGCCTTTTGGTGTGATTTGGCCTGCTTCAGAATACTACAGTGTCAACATGAAATGATTGAAAGGAAATGTGTACATTTGTGGAGGTTTTTTTTTCCAACTGAATCAGAACAAAATAACCAAGCTGAAGTTGGGGAAACCACAGCAGGGTAAGTACTGCTTTGGGATTCAGACAACTGGAAATAGTCATCTTTGCCTGAAATATACCATTAGATGTGGCCTGTTAGCTTTGAGCTAGCTCACTATAGCGTTCTCACCAGTATCCCGGTCATCAGTAGGTTATGTCCATTGTTTTTCCTTCTCCTCGCTGTTGTTGTTCAAAGAGGAGTTTATGTCAAACTCCTTAACAAATCCAATGACCCTCATACAGAGCTGTATATCCCTTTACTGCCATGTTGACTAGTATGAGCTTCCTGTTTGGTGCTTGCAGGTCCGTTGCTATTGGATTTGGACACCAGCCACATCGTTGAACAACACAATTTGCCTAAGGAGCACAGAATTTAGATAATATCAAAATATTTTATTTTAATGTAATGCCAAGATGAGAGGAAGTCTACATCAAAACTGCAGAAATCAAGTCCATAGACCACTGTACATTTGATTGCAAAGATCACAGGAGTGAGCAGCAGTAAATTTGTCTGTGACTTTAAAATCAGTTAAAAAAATCATTAGATGACAAGACAGCCCTCAAACCTCATACTTGTGTTGAATTAGTACTTTATATCTGCTCATTTGAAAATCGATTGCTTGAATACTTAGTTACCGGTTCTCACTTTGTCAAAACACTGTGATACTTCAAATGTCATGGGGAGGCATTGGAATTTGAATTTTTGTAAAGATGGCCTCAAGTCAAAGCATGGTTTTAAACATTGTTGTGTTTAATTGCTGATTAAAGATAAACAATATCTCTCCTTTGTTTTTAGCTTTGTGTGACTCCCGGGACATCAGCACAGGAGATGGTCCAGTTGGTGGTGCAGGAGATGAATGTTGTGTCTCGACGCATGCTTGGTGGCAGCAGTGGAGGAGGAGGGGATCAGGAGCAGTGTGTGTACTACAGTCCTGAACAGTTGAAGCACTTTGGCTTAGTGCTGGTTTTGGACAATAGAGAAAAATGGCTCCAGGATGATTTCTGTCCACTTGAGCTCCAAAACCCTTGGCTGAGGGGTAAACTGTGTGTACGCATAAAGGAGTACTCACCCTTAGCGCTCAAACACAGCCGGGCTACGACTGTGTGATCCCTACATGGGGCTGCTCTTAAATTAGGGAACTACTGTACAAAAAAGCTCCAAACTTGACTATATTTTCATTCCTGTTCTGGGATTATCGCCCACAACTGCAGCTATGACACATTTTCTGCTACGTTCATGTTATCTGAAAGGCTTCTGTTTCCATGAAATGTGCTCCCTCGTACAAAGGACATTTTTTATAAACCTCAGAGACCCTCATATGGACACCAAATGAACTCTAACAAATGGAACAAAGAGAAAAGAATTCATGCTGTCAGAAATCATCAGGAAGAGTATTCTGACGCTGAGCGACAGAAACGCGGCCACACTTTGATTTCTGCATGATTGATGGCCTTGAAAGTTGCCAAAACGACATGGGCAGCATGGCCTGCCACACGCGGACACGGCTTTCCTTCTGAACTCTCTTTTTGTGTTGCTCCCAAAGAGCTGTGCGCTGCAGCCGCCCGGCCCCGTGTTCCCAGGATGTGGGCTCTGGACCTGGCTCAGAGGGCAGGAAGGAAAGGGAAATGCACCAAAGGGGGGTTGGCGTCTCCACTTGGGGACGCACTCGGCTGATGGTTTGGCCTGTCAGTCAGTCGCTTTGGCAACTGTACTGTCTGGTAGCAACAGCCAAAAAAAGGGAGTGAGTGATGGCGAGGAGGAGGGTGAAGATGGCATCTTTAAACCTTGCACCGGCTTTCTGGTGCTCCCTCTCTACCTTCTGCAACAACAAATCCTCTGTATATTAGACTCAGTCGTAGTGTAGCTAAAAAAATGGGGTAATCTCACAAAATAAAACCATCCCATTTGGATATTTAAGAAAAAAAGCAATACTTGACTTTTTGTTTTCCTAATAGATGGAGAAAAGCATGTAATCCTTCCACAAATGTGCTGAGTACATCTGAAGTACTGTAGTCATGCCGTGCTAGAAGTTAACCAGTCCAGTGTTTTTGTTGTGTTTGCTTCAGTGGTTTCCCCCAGATGCATCAGAAATCGGTGCCCGTCAGTCTAGAGCAGGCTCTCCCAAAGGGATTCTGGTGTGAAAGGGATGACTCAAGTTGTTAACAGGCCTGGTGTTTGTTAGCAAAGAAAAATAATGTGTAGTGCAGACTCCCAGAATGAGATCCATGTAAAAACACTTACTCCGAAGTTATTAGAAAACAATTTAAGCCCATGTGACGCAATGAAGACTCTCACTTTACTGCTAAAGACTGTTCTGTGGAGGTAAGGAGACAGACTGGGAATACTGAGGGGCTCAAAAAGCTATTTTTTAATAACCCTACTAAGGCTGGTTACAGACTTGAACATTTTACACAACATTTTGGCCCCTCTTAGCAATGGGAAGTGGTATTAACTGATTCAAGCCTTGTCACAGCCACACATTTGTCTGATTAATCCTCATGTGTGGGGTCAATTCACTTATTTTACATCTCAAATCAAAAAATAGCAACTCCAGGCCAGTCTGCCAACAATGGATTATTAGAGTAGGTAAGTGTGAGCCAAAAGAGAAGCTTCATCAACACAGTGTTGCGTATTTTCACAGGCCAGCAAACACTGATAAAATTATAGCTTCATCTCCACCAGACAGAGTATGCATTATTCTTTTTTTGGGCTGCAAAGCAGCACTCACTCGATGCTGATTTCTGCACTTGAACTTTAGCAAATGTAAGGTATTAGTTGATCACAAAATGCATCATGTGGGTACTTTTGGGCCTAATCCACTCTGGTATCTGTGCGACGTTTCAGTTTTCCGGACTTGGCACAGTTTTTCATATCCTAGTGTACATCTTGGCCTTTTATAAATATAAAAATTCTGATCACTATCAGTTCAATTAATTAAATGTGATGTCATCCTCAGTTTTAATGGTTTGAAGTCAGTGGTGCCAGCAGCGTTAGATAAAAAGTATCTGTTACCAACAATGAAACTGCACCAACGATAGAGACTGTGATATGACATGTTGCCCTTTACTGCTTTTTCTTTTCTTGGGTTGCGCTTGTTGGCTGTGTCCATCCACCAACCTAATGACGCAAATAAATAAATTAAAAAACTACTCAGAATGGTATATTTAAACTCAGAGAAGTGTTCGGACGCAGCTACAGGGCTGCTAATGCTCATTTAATGCCTGTTGTGTAGTGTACCCAACTTACAGACACTGGGGCAAACAATCCTGATGAGAAGGTCAGTATTAATTGCGTTCCCCAGTCAATTAAAAAATGTTGAATTGGCCCCAATTTGATACTTTTACTGATACAGTATCAGGACATCCCTACAAATAAGTCTAATGTAACCACTCACTGCAACAGTCAGGGTCAAAATGTCATTTCTGGTGCCCAACTGTCCAGGAAGCTTTACTGAATCGAGCATGTTTTGTGAAGAGTTTTATTTGAAACTAGAAAAGCCCTCAGAGAGCGCAGACCTCCACCAAGCAGCTCAGTCCCAGCACAACCCCTGTTAAAGATACAATTCTGGATCACCAGATCCAGAATAGTACCAGGATCCGGACCAAACTCAGCACATACATGGAGGTTGTTATCCTGTATGAACACAACAAGGTTTGTGAACATCACTTAATATTTCATTTTATATGAATTATTGAAAGTCGTCAATGGGATTTCCCATTATAAAGTTCAGTGTTTTTTTTGTGAGGTCAATCTGGATCAGATCCAGATGACATTATCTTGAAGGTAGAGAAATTGACCCCATATTATCCTGTGATAGTGGATGTGAATCCGTTATAAGAAGGTCAGCAATATGATTTTTTAAAAATTCTGCCCATGGTAACTTATGAGATTTGTTGAAATTTTGAAAAATTTTTGCATTCAGGCAAATATACATACCACCATCAAAGTCTAATCATATTTTAGTTGGGCCATTACCAACATCTCCTGAAATTTTGAGCAAAAACTGTCCAGTAGTTTTTTCTTAATCTTGCTAACAAACAAACAAACAAACATCCGCCAGCAAAAACATAAGCTCCTTGGTGGAGGTAAAAAAAGAAAATGCAAAGGATGAAATATTTCACAGAATTGATGACATCAACTACAAGTGCTGAGCACTCCCTTTGCTGCTTACAGTGGTACATCCTTATTATTTAAAGAGTACTATGGTCAGACAGGTGTTGATGAACATTCATCAGGATATGAAACTAGATTCCAAAGCTAATTTACAAGAGTTCGATGCTACAGGGAGACGCCAAATGAACTTCTACTATGTAGGAATGCAGAATGTATTCTCTCATATGGCCTTTTAATTTTTTATGTTGGATGAGTTTGTCTTGCTCATCTCGGTTTTTTGTCTCTCACAACTCTTTTTTTTATGCTGTTTCCAATATTATTTTGCCAGCTGCTGATACCAGTCATCTACTCAATAGTGACTTCAATTCCATACGTTACTCCCAACACTTAACTGTTTTTTTAAGGTTGGTTCTGTAGCTTTGTGCAGTTTATCAGCGTCTGTGTTTTGTTTACACTGAAGTCTTCTTCTCACACTCACAAAGACTGCAAGATGCCGTCTTTTTGTTAGCATTTCTGCTTAAAACATCGGATAGTCTCAGCTGTTTCAACATTACAACACAAATGTAGCACCAGAACTCAAAATGAGATGAGAGCAGCAGGTGACGACGGTGAACCTGTCCTCAGTTTCTGTAGCATTCACAGGTTCACAGGCTGTTGTTGGACCTGACACACGGGGAGATAACAATGGCGCCTTGAAAAGTGTTTACAGAGTTTTTAGTTTCCGTACACATAAACGATGTGTTCACTTGTATCTACTGTACAAAGATGTCCTCAGACAAACTGATGTTGTAAGCTGTAGGTGGTTTTACTAATGGCTTGAACTCTTGTGTTAGCGCTTAGATGTCCTCTTTATTCACAATGTTATGAGCCGTTTTTACAACAACCAACTGCAAAAAAAAAAGAAAAAAGAAGTCACACAAGCAGAACCCGAGCATGTACATAGATGAAAAAGACTGTGGGATGAATGTATCTGCCCTTAATGTGAAATAAAGTGAATGTGGGGCTTCAGAGGTGAGAGGAAGTCAAAGGCAGAAGTCTTATGCTGAAGGGGACGAGGGGGTTTAAATTCCCTTCAGTGAAAAAATCAAGTAAAGCCCCGTGTTTACAAGGAACTGTTGGCGGATCTGTCAGGCGAAGTCATGAAGGAGACATCACGTCACTTTTATAAAATCTATTTTTATTGAACAGTAAATGAATATTACAAAATAAAAGACTTTGTGTGTTTTTTTTTTTCTGTTCAGCAAATGTAGGAAGTTTCTAACCCTCATTTGTCCCACTTGGCCGTCCTTAAGAGGTAATATTGACCTCTTTACTCTTCCTGTTGAGAGACCAACCACTTATGGTTCTAAAAACATTAACTGCACTACAATGGGGCAGCTGCTGGAGAAAAAAAAAAAAAAAAGATATTTGGCAAACCTCAGCAGCCATAAAGAGCATAACCAGCTTCTATTTCTCATGTGAGCAGATCAGATTTTCTTTGGGGCTCACTCTTTAAGTTTGGAGTTTGGTCCACCAAAACCTGCTCATTCATCTCATGTGAATGGGACTGGATGACAAATAGAGGGCACTTGTTCCTACAGATGCTATATTGCAATGACCTCATCAGCGTTTGACACCCGCTTGATGAAAAGTGAATGGTGAGCAGCTGCGGACAGAATCTCACTGTATGGGTGCTGAGTGCAGCAGTGTGCAGAGATGAACAATGATGTTACTATTGAACGCACTGAGGGTGTTTCACCATCTGTAGGCGGAGCTTTTTCTCTACATCCAGGTAGATACTCAACATAATTGCAACACCATAGAAGTTTAAGACCAGAGTTAATCAGGCAAAATTTACAAACTCTAATATCAGTGAAGTTGGGACGTTATGTAAAACGTAAATACAAACAGAATTCAATGATTTGCAAATCCTCTTTGACCTATATTCAATTAGATAGTCTTTAAAGACATGAATGTTCAAACTGATAGACTTTTTTTCCACAAATATTCATGTTGAACAATCGTGTAAAATTTCATGCCTGCAATTAATCCAAAAAAGGTGGAGATGCTTTGAGCAAGTCGTGTATTCTCACAAAAGTCTATCAAGGGATTACGCTGCACAATAGAACTTGCTTTAAACACTTTGATACGTGCAGTGGATGACTGTTTTCAGTGTTTACTGTATTTCCCCAAGAAATACACCAAAATAGATATATTTACACTCACAATAATGTTGATGTCATTATTAGTTAGACAGTCATTGAGCAAAAAATATCATTTAAGGACTCAAATGCAGGACATGAGGCAAAAACAGTTCCAAAAAAGGTTTGGTTAATTAAACAGGTTGGGCTCAGTAAACAGAATATCAGTTAGGCAAGACAAAAGTATCCAAAAACGCTGAGGCAAAAAGGCAAGGTCAAAAAACAAAGCAGGATCACATCAGACATGGAACAAGACTAGAAAGAATGCTGGAACGTGTCACCGAGGTACAAACAAACTGGCAACAAGACAGGGGAAGACACAAGGTTCAAATGCATGAGGTGATTGGAGGTGATTGGACACAGCTGGGAAGGAACAATCAGGAAGCAGGTGTGACAACTCCAGACAGGAAGAAAAACCTACGGGAACAAGAAAAGAGGTGAATTATCAAAATAAAACAGGAAGTATAAGACAAGAACCAAACATGAACACAAAATGGGTAACTGAACTAAAACAAAAAACAGGGTCATGACAAAAATGATTGTTCACTAATGGTGGTTATCTGGATCACCAAATCACCAAACTGTAATCAATTTTAAATTGGGACATTACCAACTTCTCCTGAAAATTTCAGCATAATCTGTAAATTCGTTTTTGAGTTATCTTGCTAACAAACAGACGAACATACACTGGCAAAAACATAACCGCCTTGGTGGAGGTAATAAGTCTTTTTTTAAGGGCAGAAGTAAAAGATGCTGTTGGCACATGTGACAAATGGCCAAAGTCACAAAAATTACATGCAGCAAATAATAAATAGAAGAAGTTAGAAAAAAAATATTTTTATAGAACAATAAACATCAAAGTAAAAACAACACGTTTTAAATGAATAACTCAAATTTATTGGTCAAAATTTTTATTCTCTTACCTTTTTATCATTCAATATTTGAGTTTATTTGTGTTTTCCTCACTTGAATTTCAATTCACTTTATTTTTTATTTTCTGATTTTTTTTTATCAGTGAAATTATTGCAGTATAGCAATTTAATCAAAGTACATTTTTAATGCATGATGTTTTAATTCAACCGCACTTTATCTCTCCAGTTTTCATCATCACTTCTTGTTACTTTCACTCTTAAGGCCCCTCTCTATGGTGGCCTATATGATGGCCGACAAGGGCAAACGGCCTACAACGACTCGTTGCAGTTCAGTAAGAGGAAAACACCAGCAAGAGCAGAAACACAGCGTAACAAAGTCCAACAACAGAAGTGCTCCAGGCCTGCAGGAGAGACAGAAGAGAGAGACTGGGGTCAAGCCAGCTCTGATTTCCATGGCATCTTAAAGTGAACATAAAGACAAGACTTCTATATTTTACACTTTTGATGGTAAAAGGAAAACAGGAACATGATAAATTTGCGCAGCCTGCTTGTCATTCACCTCTCACTCGGCATGGAGCATTAAAGTAAAGGTTCAAACACATGAGCACTTCAAACGAGGGAGTGACCACAGTCTTTGGAAAGATGTGTGGTAATTAGATTAAATACCAGTGTTGGGTGTCTAATGGTGTCTTCCATGTGCAGCATCTACTCTGTTTTATTACTCTCACAACTGATGCCCTGGAGAGCAAATGGTGCATTCCAGTTGTACTGGGAAGTTGGGATTTCTGAGTTTCGAGTGGGAAATTTCAACTGGAACGCCCCCTGAGGTCAGAATTTCCTACTGGCAAGTCAGTGGATCCTCACCACCCACAAGTTCACAATCAAAGATGGCTGCCCCAGGTGTAAACAGTTATTAAGCTCCTGTCATATTCTGTTTATTAGCACCTCTGATGAGTGTTTGTCACACTGAATCAGCTGTATATATATGGAAATGCTGCTACAGTGTCATTTACATTCTTCATGTGGTATGTGCGAACTACAACGCAGGGCGTGCTAACAATGGCTAACAATATTCTGGTAGATCGGCTGTTTTTTTCTGATTTTGTAACTAGAACACTGATAACTCGGATATGACGTCATTCCCACATCCCACTTCCCAGTTCCCATGTAAATTGATAGCGACATAAAGGTGGCTGCAGGGTCAAAAACCACCAAACCTCTAGTGCATGACATCACTTCCTGTCTGTAATACTACCACTACCATCAACCCACATTAATTTACTGAAACATGATCATAACAAGGAGCTTGAAAAACTGCAGGTGGTTGCTGCTTGCTTCAACCTTATGCTTTATTATTTTGCATTAAAAAGAGTAATAGGCAGAATGCAGGCTTTAATAGTTTTTCTTACACAGAGTCAAACTCATCAGCTGGATGTAAGAAACAGTGCAATAAATGAGATAGCCATGTGGTTTCAGTCAAAGCCAGTTCTCAAACATATCAGCTTCCACACATATTTACTATTAAATTCAGGAAGCTAACCAGCACACACAAATATTCCTGATCCAAAATGTCAGAGTATCAGATGAATTGAAAATGCTTGATGTTGCTTAGCGCTGTAATTATACAGAGTGTTAAACTGTTTGGCTGAATCATGATCCGAGGGTTGACTTCTGGCTGGCCGGCTTGCTTTCAGCAGGCTCATATCACAGCGCTCCATTGCTAGCGCCATGTGTGTTTTTTCAGCCCTTGAGCAAATAAAATGCTGCATGCTTGGCTGTCAACAGATCCTACAAACACTAATGCGCAGAAGGACACACAAACACGCGCGTAAACACACATCCGCGCACATGAGCGGCATGCGTCCAGGAATCCTGATATTCAGATGTGTAAATGCACATGTGTACCATGGAGAGGATTTACACTTTTGGACTACATCAAGACAAATTCACACACACTTTCTCAAGCAGCTTATCACACACAAGTCACAGCATAATGCATCCCTGCCAGCACACTTCCCCTTTAAGAGCAGCCCTTTACCGTTTATTGACAGTAACTTAAGAATTGAAGTGGAATTCTGACACCTCCTAATTTTAAACCTTGTGACTCCAGGAGAACCCTGAGCTAAAAATAACCAAGAGTACATCTGAATACCAATAAAGAAAACATTAAAAACACCCTGAACAGAGACGATTCATGCTCATGAAGAAGACTTAACTTAATTTAGACCCTGAAACTACTGAGTCATCAAAATATTTGCAGTCTTGCAGTGAAAATCCTTTGTGGTGTATCAGCGACAATCACTTGATAGCTGATTTCCTGTGTCTCCTCTGGCAGAGATGCACAATTCGCAGGCCGTTAAGCTTCTGTACTGGAACCGGGGGGAGTCCAGACCACTGGTTGCACGAGTTTATAATCCAGGTTATGTGTGCCAGAACATAGCCATCTGCAAAAGAGAAACCAACACTTCCTGAGACTTTAATCTCTCACATCTGAGATTGTCATATCTACATGCAACATCAACGCTACTAAAAGCTGCTCTGCCTTTCAGTCAATAAGTCTGAGGCAGGAGACACGCCTGCTGTTTATCCTTGTGTTAGCATAAATCAAGAGCACTCTCAGATGCATACTTGCCTAAATGGAAGGCGTGCTACTTGAAACATCGGTGAGATCAGGTTGTATACAACTACATGCTGTGTGGGATGTAAACTGAGTGAAACTAGCAAAATAATTTAAAATGATCAATAGCACCATCATACACTGCCCGGTCAAAAAAAAAGTCGCCACCTGGATTTAACTAAGCAAATAAGTACGAGCCTCCTGTTGGATAATTACTGCATGTGTGATTATCTTTCAGCTGGCAACAACTTATTTAACCCCACAACCATGTGGAAAGACACATCCTGTGGTCATGGAAAAGATGTTAGTCTGTTTAAGAAGGGTCAAATCATTGGCATGCATCAAGCAGAAAATAACATCTAAGGAGATTGCAGAAACTACTTAACTTGGGTTAAGGACTGTCCAACACATTATTAAAAACTGGAAGGATAGTGGGGAAGCATAGTCTTCAAGAAAGAAATGTGGTCAAAAAAAATCCTGCATGATCATGATCAGTGATCACTTAAACGTTTGACCAAATCAAATAGAAGAAAAACAACAGCAGGACTCAAGGGTATGTTAAATAGTGAAAGTAAGAGCATTTCCACACACATAATGTGAAGGGAACTCAAGGGATTGGGACTGAACAGCAGTGTAGCCTTAAGAAAACCACTAATCAGTAAGGCTTATTGGAAAAAAAGGCTTCAGTTTGCTAGGGAGCATAAAGACTGGACTCTGGAGGACTGGAAGAAGGTCATGTGGTCTGATGAGTCCAGATTTACCCTGTTCCTGAGTGATGGGAGCATCAGGGTAAGAAGAGAGGCAGGTGAAGTGATGCACCCATCATGCCTAGTGCCTACTGTACAAGCCTGTGGGGGCAGTGCTATGATCTGAGACATTGCAGAACCTTACTGAAACAATGCCACATCAAATGCATGCTGTAATCAAAGCTAAAGGCAGTTCAATGAAATATTAGAGTGTGTGACCCTGTTTTTTGGTGGAGACTTTTTTTTTGGCCGGGCAGTGTATAAACATGGGAGACTGATGACTGGTAAACAGAACACGCTGTCAGCACCATCTGCAACATTTACCGCCATGCATAGACGTGTCAGTTCCAGGGCCAGGGTTGAATTATGGAAATAATGTGTAGAATCTTTCAGAAAACACTTGACTTACTAAAATATGGATAAATTCAATGTCATATATGTTAAGACAGAGAAATTCTTAATTTTCACCTCCACCAAGGAGGTTAGGTTTTGCCAGTGTTTGTTTGTTAGCAATATTATGCAAAAACTGCTGGATGGATTTTGCTGAAATTTTCAGGAGATGTTGGTAATGGCCAACTTAAAAATGATCACATTTTTGCGGTGATCCAGATAACCGCAATTTGTGAACGATCAGTTTTGCTCAATAACTGGCAAACTGATAATGCTAGGTGTGGGTTTTCATTGTCACGGAATCATTTTATGATGGTAACTTTATCATGGAAATATTGCTTATGGATGTAACGGCAATAGTGAGCTACCTTTGTGGAGGTTTGTGCTCTCCTAGTGCTTTCTAGTTAGATTTGAACAGGATCATTTAAAAATGAATGAACATATTTGGATGAAATTTTCAGGGGGTTTGGGTCATGAGGAAAAGTGATTAGATTAGATTTGGTGGTGATCCAAATCTTGATCCGTATCCAGGAATTTTCAATGGATTTTTTTAACATTGTGAGGATGGTGCAGTATTCCACAGTTTCACTAATAACTCAATAACTTCTCAATTAATTTTGAAGAAATTTTCAGGGAATGTTGGTCGTGACACAAGGGAGAGGTGTTTCTAAAATGGCATTTTGGGTCTAAAACGTCCACGTGACTGCTGACTGAAATATTTAGATACTCACACTTACCCTCTGTTGCTCCCTCATTATGATGCTGTTTTTAAACTACCCAAACAAAACAAATGCTGCTGATGTTTTGGACAAGGCATGATGCTCCTGTTTCAGAAGTGACCATGTTGACTGGTTACCCATGCATGGGTAGTAATGCATAGTCTCTAATCACAGGGTTGGATCAAGATGATCAGATTCGTCATGAACTGAATTATATATACATGAAGCAAAATCTGCTAAATAGGCCGGCTAACACAAGTTTACATGGTCATGATTATAAGCATAACACTGGTCAGACTTGTGGTTTGAGTAGATTTTAAAATTAAAAAAATCTCTCACATGGAAATCAAAAGAAAGTTGAATATCGTGGACATTGAACCATGGTACTAAACAGTGTTCATTAACAGTGTGTTGATGCATTTTTGTGTGTGTGTGGACAGGGCTGTTTTTTGAAATGGAGGAAAACCACCGTTTTTTAAAAGTACCTGGTTTTATATGGACTCAGCCTGGAAGAGAAGGAGAAAACTCTTCCATCACGCTGTTCAAGACAGGACTGGTGTGCCCCTTTTTCAAAAGGATGCCAATTTCATCCATCCATCCATCATCTATAATGCTTATCCTCCTCGTCGTGGGTGGCTGCAGCCTATCCCAGCCAACACTGGGCAGAGGCATAAAGAAACAGATAACTGCTCGTGCTCACACTCACACCTGAGGGCCATATAGAGTCACCACGTAACCTGACGAGCATGTTTTTACCTTGTAGGAGGAAACTGGATCGCCCAGGGAAACCCCACGCAGGCACAGGAAGACAATGCAAACTCCACAAAGAAAGACCACATAGAATCAAACCAGAAACCTTCTTGCTGTGAGACATGCACACTAACCTGCTGTGCCAAATCAATTTTGTGGAGCAGCATTTCCCTGGACTTGCCGTGCACTAAAGCCTTTGTCTCAGTACTGTTCTTTCTTTCCCTTTATTCACCTTCAGTCATCCCTGCCTATCTAACCTCACGAACACGTCGCTCATGTCTCTCCTTGATCCTCGGTTCAGTCTAGGTCAAAATCAGGGATGAAACTCCAAATCTGAGTCTTCCTCTGCCCGGAAATCCCTCTTCCACCTTCATCCATCTCCTCTGCATCCCTTCATCCGTCTTGAACTTCCATTAAACTTTTGAATGACATTATGTTGTGACGTGATCCCCGCTTGTGAAATGTGAGATGCTTTTACAATTCTCCCCTGACACCACAGTGACATCCTCCTTCCCTCTTCTTTGATTCCATTTCTGCACTGGCCAGTCACCTGTTCCACCCCCCTCGTCTCACCCTGCCTCCCACCAGCCTGATATCAGCCTGGTGGATTAGCATGGGCGCACATATGAACACATATGCCGACATGTGTGCATTTCTGTATTTGTGTGTGTGTGTGTGGTAGGTGGGAAAAATGAAGCCTGCCACTACTGCATCACTCATTTCTCTCTCTCCCTCCCTCCCTCCCCAGGGCCCATAAACCTTTAAAGCACCTATAAAACACTTGGCGAGGCCTTTTTGAAGTTTTTATGAAGATCTGGCTTTATTGTTCCCAAGAGATGAGCCCCGCTCCGCTGGCGCCTCGGAGCTTTCTGGAAGTGCCAGTGAATTCAGGAGGGGGGTAGTAGCAGAGGAGGGAGACCCGGGGAAAAGCAGGGCTGGGGATGGGGGTGGGCACTGTGGAGCCTGTGTTTTTGTGCCCCCTGTGCATATGCATGTGGTTTGTGCTGCATATGTGTGCCAGGGTGGCAGATGAGCCGCAGATGCAGAGTGAACAGCAGCAGTGATAACTTTATCGCTCACTTTATGCTATTAAAGCAGATTTTAAGATTTCAGACAAATCAAATGCAAGTGAAGAATGTTCTAATAAAAGCCGAAGTGTGTGTTTGAAGCATGTGTTGCAGCATGTGTGCGTTCGCAGACGATTGGGCCAGCAGGTTGCGTCCTTGTTGTTTGAAGTGGGGCTCTGTTGTTCTCATAGAGCCTAAATGAATGGAGCCGGACCCCCTCCATCTGTCTGATCCAGCGGCACCGACCCTCCCTCTTCAAATCCCGGCTCCGACGCCCTGACGCACCGGCCCCCTCAAAGGAACAGTTGGCAAACGGAACGGCCCATTAAACAGGCGAGGGCGACGAGGCCTCACCTCTGAGCAGCACTTGTAAGAGCAGAGACAGGGAAGATGAAAGCTACGGAGAAATCTGAGTGTGTATATTACATGTGTGAATATGTGTGAAATGTCAAACCTCACTACTGTGGAGGAGAGAGGGAGTATGTGTGTGAGCTGGGGGGGAAGTTACAACTCAGTGGCCATGACATTAGCCATGCTGGTGGCTTTGACCGTGTCTTTGGCCTCACAGACCCCCTGTTGTCACATAGGTGTGTGTTCACACCTTCTAATCAAGACATCCACAGGACTATGTCTTCTTCTGACTGTCATCTGGGTCTGATTTGGTGATCATGTGTTGGAGATGTTGAGGCACGCAAAAGAGCACTCAAAGGTGGAATAAAGTATTTCAAGATCCTGATCCAAGATCCAGGAACACAAAGATCTGGGATTTTTCAGCAGCGCACAAAAATGAAATAAAACAAAATCACACAATTCCATGATGCCAATCATTTCCCTTCTCTGTTGTTTTTTGTTGTTCTGTTTTACTTGGGTACCGTATTTTTCAGTCTGTTCAAGAAGAATTCTCAGACTATTTTTTCAAACCAGTATTACAATCTAACTTTGTCTATTTTTTTTAGTCCTACTAAAATTGATTATTTGATTATATGGAACAAATTTTAAATAACTCATGAAAATGTACTTTCCTTGGATGCAAAGCTGTTCATTTGAAGTAAGGATGCCACACATAGAGTGATGCAGCAATGAGTCCAAAAATACAGACGTGAGTTAGCATTTAGCACTTTCTTGTCCCCAAGGCCCAAAGTATATGGGGTTTAGAACAACAGTTTTGGATAAATGCCTGAAAAAGGTTTATCATGTAAACTTGTGCACAAGATTTTAATGTTTATCTGAAATAATAAATGCACTGTGCTAAACAATCTTATCAGACCACTACCCAATGTAAGGATTGCGTCACAGCTGCACTAAAATAACAGCATTCGTAATTATGTTTCTGTAATGGTAAGTACACCAGTATGTAGAAGCTCTTTCATCAAAATTCTATCTTTAATGCTAAAATATAATTATTATTGTTGTCTATCAACGTTACTGTTTTACAACAAAACAGAAAGAATAGTTAAGCACATCATTATTTATTGATTAATGTGTCAAATTGTAGTTATTTACTTGCATTGCTGAACAGAAAAAATAGTTCTAGTGGTTGAATGTTATGCTTGAGTGACTACTGACTTTCCAGAGAAGCCCAGTGGGCCGGCTCAAATTTAAGGATAAAAAGGTGAATTCAGTTTTAGATTCTTCATTCCTGTTCATGATGTATGTTCAATAACAATAACATTTTGGTGTAAACCAGTTTTTAAAAATATGTATGTTTTCTTGTTTTTATGACAGGTGGTCTAATAAATTTGTAGGCACTGTATCTGATATTGTGTTGTTGTGTGTTTTGAATGGCGGTTGCTAATGAACTGCTAAAAAAAAATGAAAAATAGACAGGGACACCAGTGCTAGCAATTCACAGACCATTGCCACAACCGTGACGACCAACTTGATCAGATTACCCGATTATGAGAAAATTTTCAAACCAGAGCTTTAACATGATGTTATATGTTGAAAATAATGTAACTGCTTTAAAGTCAAACAGCCATGCTACAGTTCATTGACAGCATTTTATAGCTTTTTTACTCTCACCGAATATGTTTTAGCTTAAAAAATAGTCAAAACAAAACCAGACTGTCCCTGCATTCCTGTAGTCTTTTTCACTTATTAAGACATTAATTCTGATATTTTTGGTCAACAGCACAAATCCTCCGCTTAACTCAAATTGATCTGCTCCTTTCATCGTTTGAGTCCATTTGTGTTAGAAACATGTTAGGCAAGAAAAACAGCATTTTAATCTTCAATAAATTATCCTTTTGATTAGAAAAAAGATATTCAGTGTAATTATATCTTTCAACCCTCATTTCTTGTAATACTGTTTATTATGATCCTACCGGACATGCCAGATGGACAATTAAACACACAGGATAATCTTGCTAGTCTGTCTGGGCAACAGCTCATTGAAAAGATTTGGGAAGAGGCAGAACCTTATAAAAACATATCCAGAGGATTACTGGACAATCACTCTGTCAATCACGATAATTACAGGCCAATCATGTTGTAGGCGGGCACTGCTGCAGGGGAGTAAAGAACATAATGCAAGCCGGATCGTTAATCAAACTCTCATCAAGGAACGAAAGTGTCTTTTCCATCAAGAAATGTTCTCAGCTACTAATCATTTCACAAGCAGCCATTGTTTACAGGCTTGCAGTCACTGCTCACTGTCATCATGCATGTAGTTCATACCTCTTTCTCCTCAAAGGACGCTGTTTGGACAGTGCCTCTGCAGACTGAGCTCAATCGTTCCAGCTTGAGACATTTCAAGATGGATCTGTCTGATTAGAGGCATTTGCTGAATTTAGAACCGCAGACTAAGCTAACAGTAAGTACTTATTTGCCAAAATGCAGTATGTAGTCTGCTGTATGCAAACATCTGTCAAACCTACAGTAGGCTTATACCACAAATGCCTGAATGTCATAATTTTTTGTGAAAAATTAGTTACCTCGCATACTGTTTTACTCAATCTGGTCAGGGGTAGAAATAGCAGACAGCCACAGCATCCATGGCCACAGCCTTAGCATTCTAAGCATTAGCATGAATTATGTTAGTGTTATAGGGCAGTGAATTTAAATCTCAATAAAACCACAATTTTTGAGTAGTGACATAGAGGTTACCACTCTGTTTTAAAAAAATCCCTCATGAGATTTTTACCAGTCCATAAATGGATGCTAATTTAGTGGCGCTAGCCATTAGCTGAGACACCATCATGTTTTGTCTTCAAGACCAGAAACAGAAATCAGCTTGACTATTGAGTGTGGAGAGAAAGTACACAGACTTATTATGGGTTATTTATATGTATTTAACATATTTTTTTTGTTTTAGAAATAGATAGACTGCACAGTAGGTGCAGTGTACTCCTTCAACGATAAGAGCCACCTGACAGAAAACAAAAAGAAGAAGAATCACCTTTACTGGGCCATTTTTGCAGTCGTAATACTATGGCTAAATTTTGTATGCAGTTTTCATTTCACCTCCACCATGGTTTTGTGGGTGTTTGTCCATTTGCTTGCGCATCTGTCCATCCATCTGTCTGTGAGCAAGACAACTCAAAATGTCTTTATGGATTTTGCTGAAATTTTCTTGTTGACTTTGATGGTGATTTGAATAAGGATGAGGATCCAATATTTTTTTTCAGGATTTGTTAACATTGCAAGGTCGGGCAGGTTCCACATTTTTGATAATAAATCAAACTGTACTCAACTGATTTTGATTAAGTGTTCAGGGAATGTGGGTCATGGCACAATAAAGATGTGATTATGCTTTGGTGGTGATCCCAATATGGATGAGGTTCAAGGATTTTCTTAAACGGATTTGTTAACATTGCCCAATGGAGCAGTTTTCCACATTTTTGACAATAACTCAGAATGTAAGAGATGCTTTGGCAGAGGTTTGTGCTCTGAGATCACTAATAATTAGAATCAAGTGAGAAGTTTTGAAAATGACCATTGAATCAGGCAGATCCGGCTGAACTACAAGATTAACACAGACGTGCTTCAGCAGAACGATTTGTTCCTAAAAGATTTTGAATTCATGAAATATTCCCTCTGAGACATCAAGGGCTCCCGGCTTTTCACTGTTGAATATTTTCTAAATTTTGTGATTCCTCTGTGTCTTTAATAAAATGATATCTCTTTCCTCGTAATTTTAACTAATGTTGTCAAATTAATTACTGCCTTTTTGTTTTAAAACACACCCGGCTAAGTGCTTGTATTTATTAAAAATGCTGTAAAAAGTTGGGTTTATTGGAGTAATATCTCTATTTGTCATGGAAATATGGCATCTAAAAGAGGATCCTTAAGTGTTTGTTAATAAAACGTGAAAATCTTCACATCTTGACATCAAACTCTTCAGTTTAAGGCAATAAAAAATCAAGTTATAAAATCCTTATGGAGTCAGTCTGCAGTGTCTGATGCTTCCATGTCAACCGTTTGTCATCGTCTGCACATTTATGAACCACATTGATTCGTTTGAAAGTCCTCCAAACTTCCCTCACCCGTGCTGCATTTGAGCGCTGGAGGAAAACAACAGCTTGGCGCTGCAGTCTGCAGTGAAAGTTCTGAGGAGAGCCAACGCTGATGAGCACAAAAATCCTAGATGGAAGGAGCAGTAGAAAGGCTTTTGTGTTTGGTTCAAGACCTGGAAAACAAACTGAAAGTAGATATTCAGGATCACATTTATCAAAGTTACTGATGTTTGGGTCCTTAAAATGAGGGAAAGATGAAAGTAGCAGCACTTGGACCTAAGGTGAGGTTGAACTTAAAGATTCAAAGCCTCAAGAATTAAAGGGAAAATCTGAGTTGAAGTCAGACAGGTCAAGAGAAACCAAAGGAAAAAAAGAGACAAATCTTGTGTTTCAGCTGAATGCTGTGACTGATGGGCTTGTACCCTTCACACACAGATTCACACATACATCCATATTAACCCCAGCTCCAGCCCCCTTTGTTGGAGGATGATGTCATGCCTTCTGAAAACATGTGGGGGGCGGCATCGGGGGCTTTAGGGGGGGATTCCTTTGGTCCTTTCAAGTTTGCAGGGGAGCCTTGGGCCACGGCGGGGTAGACAGTACGAGGGCAGGAGGCTCAACGCTGCCGACCCCCCCAAACCCACCCCACCCCAGCGAGCAGTCACATTAGGCACGCTCCGGCCACGCCATCAAAGGCCCGCCTCACAGCACACACACACATCCACACATACACACACACACACAGAGCTGCATCTCCAAACACTGAACTATGTGAGTGCAAAGATGCATTTGTGGATCCACACACTCATAAACCAACACGAGTCAAACCAGCGTGTTCACACTCAGATTAAACAAATGCACATCCTAAAAATAACACACACTCACTCACATACCAACAGATCAAACACACACACACCTCAATCATGCCCACCCCCCCGGCTGTGTTATTGTTTTGAAAATATGATTGCGGTGACGGATGGGGTGGGGAGAGGAGAGGGCTCTGGCAGGGGCGAGTGGCAGGGCCCCTCCATTGTCCCCGACCAGTGTGAGTCTGTGTCCATAGCTATAGAAACTGGGGCCGCACTGGGAAAGCATGCTTTCATCTCCACCACAGGCTCACCACTGGCAATAAGGGGTCAAATAAATCCCCCTGGATGCTGAGAAGAGGGGAGGGGGACCAACACATACACATGCACGGAAACACAAAGTGAGAATGTTTACCTGACTATCTCATCTTGAACTGAATAGACAGAAAAGACAGAAGACCGAGGACACTTCCTTGAGAAACCCCATATTGGATATAGATAGATAAACAGATAGATACATATACTGCAAAGAATAAGATATTAGCAAGTGTGTCAGTCTAATATCATGGTCTTCATAAGTTATGAATCCTTATATTAACCGCATTTACATTCCAATGAAGCTGCGACATTGTGTAGAACGTAAATAAAATGAAGATTTGCAAATCCTTTTCAACTCATATTCAATGAATACAATACAAAGACAAGATATTTCATGTTCAGACTGGTAAACATCTTTGTTTTCTTCTAAACATTCTCTGATTTTAAATCTGATGCCTGCAAAGCTGGGACAGGGGTAGCAAAAAACTGGGAAAGCTGAGAGATGCTTAAAAAACCTCCTGTTTGTAAGCAGGTGAGCAGGTTAGTTGGAAGCAGGTGAGTGTCATGATTTAGAATAAAGGAAGCATCCCCAAAGGCTCAGTCATCCACAAGCAAGGATGGGGTGAGGTTCGCCACATTGTAAACAACTGCATGAGCAAATAATCCAACAGTGTGACAGCATTTCTCAATGTACAGTTGCAAGGATCTTCAAAAAAATTCAGAGAATCTGGATCTCTGCATATAAGCAACAAGGCTGAAAACCAACATTGAATGCCTTGACCTTGATCCCTCCAGCAGAACAGCAATAAATACTGCCATCATTCTGTAAAAGATATCACCATGGGGGCTCAGGAACACTCCAGAAAAATATTGTCAGTTAATATAGTTCAACACTGCATCTACAAGTGCAGATTAAAAAATCTACCATGCAAAGCCAAAGCCACAAATCAACAACACCCAGAAACACTGCCTGCTTCTCTGGGCCTGAGATCATCTGATGGGCTGACACAAAGTGGAAAAGTGTGCTGTGGTCTGATGAGTCCACATGACAAATTGTTTTTGGATATCATGGACGTCATGTTCTCCGGGCTAAAGAGGAAAAGAACCATCCAGATTGTCATCAGCACAAAGTTCAAAAGCATCTGTGATGGTATGGGGAAGTGTTAGTGCCCATGGCATGGGTAACTTGCACATTTGTGAAGGCAACATTAATGCTGAAAAGTACATACAGGTTTTGGAGCAACATATACTGCCATCCAAGCAACGTCTTTTTCAGGGGTATCCCTACTTTTTAAGCAAGACAATGCCAAGCAAAAGAGTAAAAGTGTGGTACAAGACTGATCATTTAGTCCAGACCTGTCTCCTATTCATCAGTATTACCACATCAAATTGCAAGTTTCCCCGTGTGGGACAAATAAAGGTCTATTCTAAATGTAGGCCACATTCTCTTATCAAATCTTACTAGAAGGTCTACAAGACTAAAAATAAGACTTGTTTGCAGGGTGTCTTTCAGTGAGATTGTTTGGTAATTGACAGAAAGCACTGAAATTGCTCTTTAAACTAGGCTGATTATTGTAGCTTTTACCCTGCTGGTCTCAAAAGGAATCATAACACAGACTTCAAAACTGAGTGATTTTTTTCACTAATATATGGTACAGGTGTAAAATGCCGACTGAAAGCTTGTTAAATATATGGTCAACTCAGGTTGAGAAAGAAAAGTCATGTCCATGCATAGTAGGGAGAAAGTAAAAGCACAACACAAAACAAAAGACCTTATCTAACCCACCCACCCCACCCATCGTTACAGAGCTAGACTTTTACATGAAAGAATCAACAGGACAAATAGACCAATTGTACTACATTCCTGGAGTGAAACAGGTAACAGCTGGAAGTCGGGTTTAAATCTATATATATATATATATACACATACATATATATATACATATATATATAAACTATGAACCCACACATTGGCTAAAGGAGGCATCAGAGAGAGGACCGATTTATACACTTGGTATTGCTGATGTAAAAACAGAGAACAGAGTGTGAGTGAGCTCCAATCCCTGGCTAGTTTGTAAGTTATGGAAGTACTCCAGAAAAGGTTCCCGACTTTATAATGTTCTTAAATAAAGGGACTGAAACAATTTTGGGCATTATAAAAACACTTCTTTAAGAGGATGTTAGAGAGGCAGACGCATCAACTGATTGGTGATCTCAAAGGTGATCAAATCAATGTAAAACTTCAAGTACTCATTTTGATCAGCTGATTATATGTTTCAACACATTTCTTCCAATATTTTTGTCAGCTATTTTGGCAGGGAACCTATAGTCCTCACAGAACCTTTAATTCACTTTTGTGAAGCCCTTCCTACCTTTTACCGGCCAGAAACCTGACTCATCAGCCATCAGCCATGGTCAGCCCTGCAGAATAAACGGAAGAGACCAAAAATGTCCCCTATTTTGTTAAAACTGTGTCAGAGCTTTTTTCGAACCCTTCTGTCTGAGCGATCGTCCTTTCACAACCTCACAGGCAGTCACAGTCACTCAGTGTAAACGCGCCCTGAGCACGCAGCACATGTAACACAGGATCCCAATGTTGATCATCAGGATTCACGATGTCTTGAGACATTCCAGACTCACTGATTGAGCACACACTTCAACACACACACTATACACAAAGAAAGACATGTAAAACTGCACAGACACACTCTGACACACATACTTCAGTGCTGTTAGCAACGTGCTCACACTTGGGAATAAATAAGCACTCATTCAAATACATAGACTGTGCTGCTGTGCAGAAATGGATGAGGGGGATTATCTGTGATGTTAGCGAGATTGTTTGTTGAACCTGAGACTTCCCCTGACCCTTCTCCTCTAGCGTACTACCACACATGTTCATCTGTCCCTCATTTTCAAGGTCCTGGTCCCTGCCCTGCTGAAGACCAAAGGCTTACAACAGCAATATGATATCACACGGTACAGTACATTGTGATGCATAATGCTCAGATACAGCACAATACATTCTGTTAGCTACCATTTCATACAAAGCTATTCAATATGATAAAGTCTAAATGGTTCAATGTGATTTGATATGATGCAACAGGATGCTCTTCAATGTGATTTAAGGACTAAAATACATTAATTATTCTTATTTACAATACTATGATTTCCAGTCCCTCTGCAGTAAGCCTCAATTGAACAAGTGGAACTTTTAGCGCTGCTGCACTGGCTTCAGTTGTCAACACCAGAGGTTGCTACTTGGAGGCAATGCAATACATTTTGGTACAGTTACATACAATGTAATATGATCTTTACCTTACATTACAATTCAATCCCATACAATTCAGAGTAGTGCAATAAAATATGATGAACTTAATGAAGAAAGTTGTTCAAACATTTTGATGTGCTTTCAAGGCATTCATTCATGAAAAACTACACAAAGAGACATGTGAGTTCTCTGTATTCTCAAAACCTTGTTTAGTTAAAACAGTCTCATTGGCATCTTGCTACCACTTGCATTTGTCCATTAAGTTCCTTGTTTTTCACGAGACCTAAAATGTTACATGTTGTTGTAAAAATATGATAAGCAGATATCTTATACTGACATCTAAATCTTTTCTGGAATACTCCACAACACAACAGGAGATTAACATGTTTGAATATATGGATTAAACTTTACCACAGGACCAATACTGTCTATCTAGCATGGACATAGCCTTGCAGAGCAGATGGACCTGCCTGATTCATTGTCTAAAATCCTGCATGTCCGTCTTGCCAACTTCTATTGTCCAACGACTTCACTCGGCTGAATGCTTAACGGCCCAATCAGGGAAGAGAGGCAGGAGCTGTGGACGTGACGACAACAGGAAGTGACTGCATGTTTGAAAACAATGGTGGCTTCTGAAGCGTTCTCCGTGGATGCAGCAATCCGCGGTTGTAATCAGAAATGGACTCAATTTTTCCTCTAAAAGGGGGCCAAGAACGCCTCTTAAAGCTTTTCTTAAGGAAAATCATGTTTTTGCTCTTCTCTCGACCGAGGATCACTGCTGGGAAACAGGGACAGAATGCGGAAATCCTCCACGGACATGCCAGTGAGTCTATGGTCGTCATGGTTACTCAGCGATACCTGGCGAAATCTGCTCTCCTCAGAGGTTTATTGAGAGAACTTGGTGGGCATTGTCTTTGATGAGGTTCATGGCACATATAAATGGTAAATGATACATGTGTTGTATAATTTAATATAAGGACTGAAACGTAGTATGAGCTAACGGCTAACAATTGGGTCAAGCTGCTACGTCATACTGTGGCCTGGTATGGATTGGTCTGTGATGAGGGTGACGAGCAGAACGATCGTCCAATCACCAGCTGCTGTTGTTTTTGAAGGTTCTGCCTCTGAAAACATTTTCAAACAGCTCTTTCCCAGATGGCTAGTGAAATATCTTTGTGGCAGATATATGGAACTGTCCATCTGGCGTGTCAGGTTAGCATGGACATCCATTAAGTCACATGTTGGAGGGCAGAGGAGATGCCTTCCAGCTGTGGGCAGAACATACATGTAGCATCACATAGCATCGATACTATACTGTACAAAACACATGTAAAAATACAATAAATCATATTATATAACTAGAAATGCTATGAGAGCACAAACCTCTGCCAATACATTTCCAAAACTGTCAGATGAGTTATTGTCAAAAATGTGGGAAACTGTCTTATTCTGCACTGTTAAATCCATATGTGAATCTAAACATGGATTCAGATCACCACCAAAATATGATCAATTACCCTCATGCCATGACCAACATTTCCTGAAAATGTCATTAAAAGTTGTTGAGAACTTACTGAGTTATTAGCAAAAATGTGGAAAACTGACCTATTGTGCAATTTTAACAAATCATTAAGAAAATTCCTGGATCCACACCCGGGTTACCACCAAACTGTAACTACTTCTTCCAGGTGCCATGACCAACAATCTCTAAATATTTCATCAAAATCCATTCATAACTTTTTAAAGTTATCCTGTTCACAAACAAACAAACAAATGCCAGCAAAACATTAACTCATAGGCAGAGGTAATTATAAAATGTAATTTGAGGAGATGTAATCCAACATGAACCATACAAAAGACCTTTTATGTACAGTTTGTATGTATACTATAGTATGGTAGAGTGCTTTGAGTGCATAGAGTGCTATGCTTTGACATATGGTACAGCAGAACAAGGGTGCCACAGGCCACAGTTTGGAAACCTCTGCAATACAATATGATGTGCAATATGTAATGAAACAATGCAATGGGATATGAGAAAACACAATACCCTGGAGTATGATATTAAATGGGGGGGAAGAGTTACTATACAATAAAATACAATACTACACATGCAATATGAAAAAATGAGATTATGTGCCACAATATGCCAAGATTTATAAAACAATAAATGAAAAATAATTGGTTGAGAATATGTACATTTCATTGTCACCTGTGGAAAATCCAAAAATGTGTTTGTAAGTTTGTGTGTATATCAACCCACATACCAGTATGATAATGTTAAACCTAGACTGTTGGACCAACAGGTGGAATATTAGATAAACGTCAATTATAACTGAACCTTATGGCTAAATATATTTGCTTCTCTTTCACATGCACATACTGTACAGACAAAACGTTCTGATATTGTGGTTCAAAGACTCAGCACGAGCTTGTGCTGAAATGATTCGGGGAACTGATCAAACTAATTTTAGAAGACATGTGAGCCCAAAGTTTCCAAAACAATGACTGCAGCTACTCCATTTCGCCTCATGCACACCACTGCATCTTGTAAACATAAAAATTAGCAGTACACACAATTCAACATGACACATTGCATGCAGAAGAGTTGCTCTACACAAAGTGAGCAGCCAGCTGTCCTGCTAGCACCTGTGTGTGAGCGCTGAGGTGGAGGGGCAGGTGGGGCGTGTGGTGCAGCCAGAGCCAGTCAGAGAGTCACCAGGCCCGAGGAGAAGAGAAGAGAGAGGGAAGGTCAGCACCACCGCATGCCACAGACAGACTGACGATACTTCTACTGGGCTCCACGCCGGGGACCTGGCTGTAATTACACCACACACACACACAAACTTACACAAGCACACACACACACACACACACATATTCATGCATGCACACACACTGTTACCAGACAGACTGAGAAAGGTGCCCGGCTCCTGAATTCTGTCTCTCTCTTTCTGTCTCTCTATCTCATTATAGTTTTTTGTCCACCATGACTTCCTCTATCGCTTCAGAACTATGCTTACACACCTACACTTTGAGAAGAGAAGCCAAAAATGGTCATTAGTTACACTGATTACATTAATTACAAAATGGCAATTTCTGGCAGTCGGATTTCTGTGACAAATGCACTTTTTGACAATTGTAGGTTCTAATTTCAAATACTTGAGCTTTAAAGAGCCCATACTTTGCATTAAACCAGGTCCATATAAGTAGTTTCAATGACTGCAAGAGTATGTTCATGTTCTCTCCTGTATCCCTGATCCAGCTGTATTCTCGACCTGTCTCAGACACTCTATTAGAGTTCCTGCTCCTTTAAGGTCCCCTTTCAAAGTGGGGCCAGCCAGTTCAGTGCAGCTCAGCCTCATGTTGTCAACTACTCTGCTTACATTTCACTTTGCATGGGGCTAGCCACTCAGAGCCAATTAATGTCACAGGATGTCACTAGAAGATCTATTCAGGAGGACAGGGGTAAGGATCAGCTTAGGCAGCTACTGGCACTGTAAAGAAGCGGGGGGGGGGGGGGGGGGGAGCCCCAATGCCATGGACTTTTGTCCTGTGCACAGGAGTCATGTTAAAGGCACTAATGGTCATATAAAACCCCAAAGAGCATAATATGAGCTTTTTAATTGGCCATGGTGTGTTGCATCTTCAAGAGCCCACATCATGCTTCTTTGAGTTTCATATGCCTTTAAGAGTGTTAAACATGTCTCCTACGCATAATAGAGTGTTTCTATGCAAAAGACAAAAAAATCCACAGCATCAGGACATCTCCTTCTCCTCCTCTTTATGCAGGTAGTTGCTGCCTGAAGCTAAAACGAAGTATAGCTTCAGGTTTATCTTAGGTTAGATCAGGGTCTGAATTTCAGATAGAATTATATAAATCCCCTCCTTTTATTGTGCCTCTACACCCAAAAAACACGAACAGAACACTGATTATGTCCATGCTCAGATTCAAGTGCTTTTTTCCATCAGAGCATCCCAGTAACCTGACCCGCCAGATAGACAGTTCGATATATCCGTCACAGAGATATTTCACTAGCCATCTGGGAAAGAGCCTTTCAAAAATGTTTTCAGAGAGCAGAACCTTCCAAAACAACAGCAGCTGGTGATTGGACGATCATTCTGCTCGTCACACTCAACACAGACCAATCTACATCAAGCCACAGTATGACGTAGCAGCTTGACCCCGTTCTCAGCCATTAGCTTAAACAGTGTTTCAGTCCTTAGACTATCGTCTTACATTAAATTATACAACACAGATGCATTTACTTTTTATATGTGACATGAACCTCATCCAAGGCAATGTCCACCAAGTTCTCCCGGTAAACTTCTGAGGAGAGCATATTTTGCCAAGTATCACTGAGTAACCATGACGACAATAGGCTAACGGGCATAGTCCATGGAAGATTTCCGTGTTCTCTACCAGTTTCCCAGAAGTGATCCCTGGTCGGGAGAAGAGCAAAAACATGATTTTCCTTAAGAAAAGTTTTAAGTGGCATTCTTGGCCCCCCTTTAGAGGAAAAATTGAGTCCATTTCTGATTAAAACCGCGGATTGCTGCATCCATGGAGACCGCTTCCGAAGCCGCCATTGTTTTCAAACATGCAGTCACTTCCTGTTGTCATCACGTCCGCAGCTCCTGCCTCTCTTCCCTGATTGGGCCGTTAAGCATTCAGCCATGAAATCTTTGGATAATGGAAGTTGGCAAGACGGACATGTAGGATTTCAGACAATGAATCAGGCAGGTCTGTCTTCTCTGCAAGACTAGCATCCAAGGGCAGAAGAAACCATCGAAAGGATGGTCAGACACTTTCTCATGACCATAAAAGTAAAATCTCAATTATTTAAATCTTCAGTTAAAACTGGCAGCATCAGGCAAGTTTATGTTTATGATAGACTGTCAGCGCTAAGCAATTTATGTTCTTATTTTCCCACAGGAATCCTTGGCTCTGTTCTCTACTGTATGCATAAAAAACACCACATAGCCTATATCATCATCGATGAGCATAATTATCAGTTAGATTTATTAGTACGTAAACAAATATAAGAAATGTAGATCCATGTTTTGATAAAATCTTTTATCCTGTGGGGTTTTTTTGTTGTTTGTGGAGTACACGAGAATATAGTGCTCTGAGCAGCACTATAAGAAAGCCAGGCTGTCTCTCAGCTCTTTGTCCCATTAGATAGATAGAAACAACCTCAGTCAAGTGTGTGTTTTGATCTCGCTGATGTGTGTCAGTCTCTTTAATTGCGTCCTCAAAATAGCAGAATCACTTTGTGCCACAGTCATTAGACCTTAGACCAGATTTAAGAAGGTTTAAATCACAGACAATTTCTATGCCCTCAAGTTAAGAACACACCAGCTTTGAGCCTTAGACAAACAGATCCTTGGACGCATGATAATTTGCTATTTAACCAGCATGTAAATGACACATGCATTAGCTGAAAATTCGGGAAAACACCTGCGCTTCATGCCAAAATGCTTTGCAATGGGCATATGATGGGGCCCAAGGTAGAAAAGAATCTCTCAATATGGTGGGTGGAAACTGTCAGTTCATATGCTCTTTTTTGCGTGTAAAGCTAGGTTTTTAGTTTTCCACAAATCCAACACCAAACCCTAGATTCCACTCGAAACCTCTCTTTTGATTGCCCAGAAAAGACCCATAAAAGTTGTGATAAACCATCAGTGACGACCCAACATCAAAATAATGCAATGCTACAGGTGGGAAACTAAAACATTCAAGAAGATGATATTATAATATGCTAAATTTTGAAATTTTCTTTCTGTGTTGGCATTGAAAACATCCCTGTAAGGGCTGGTCCAGGAGTAAATGGCTGATTTATTCTCAAAAGCATTGGTAACACCAGGCATTATCTTAAATGATACAGCCTGACATCATTACAAAGGAGTTGCTGGAGTTAAAGCAAGGTTTCTTTGATATTGCACATTTGGATAGCTAGGAACACTTGAAAGCTTAAACAAGACAGGACCTAAATATAATGCAACCCATTTTCTATTCCATAATAAAACCAGGGATATTAAAATTCTCCAAACTTGAAACAAAGAGGCCATTCCCAAACCAAAGGCCATGTTTCAATTATCACTTTCAGTGTGCTCTCAGACAAACATGGATTTACCAATTTGAGTTGTGAATGGACACTTGAAGTCTGAGCCCTCAACTGCCCAAATCCAAGGTTAAATAAGGTCAACAAGGTTATTGGCACAAACCACAATTGTGAATCTGTCTGGCTCTTAGACTGACACCAGCCCACATCTCTGGTATCAATAGCTCCTTGTTGATCTACTTGGCTTGGTGGTTTTTGCCGTCTCTTTCCTCCTCCCTCCTCTCCTCCCTCTGTCCCTCTCCTCAGACTCTGTGACTTGTGAAAGTTATTGGAGTGTAAATGCGTTTAACAGCCTCTGTCTGCTGCACTGCGTGTGGAGAGTGCTATCTGTTGTCTGCATCCTGTTTTGAGGTCATCCATGCCAGTGGCCATAGATTTCCACTTCAGATTGGGGAATGTTGGCCATGAGATTTAATTGGTTAAAAGATTAAATTGTGATGGATATGATGGAGTAAAAGATTGAAACAGACTAGTTAGAGGAACCTGGGAGGCTTAGGTTATACGTTATTTGATGTCAGGGTTTAAATGTGTCCCTTGAACCTTTAGCTTTTTAAACTCTACTCAATCTTTGAAGCAATTGGTGGACTTATCACAGTTTTTTCATTGATGATCAATTTTTCACTCATTTCTAAACACCCATGATAATACATGTTTTGTTATGCAATGCTGATACCTGGTTTTGTGGAATCATGTTATCACAGGTGAAGCAGTTCTTGAATAATCAATCAATTGATCTTTATTTAGATAGTGCCAAATTATAACAAAGTTTACCTCAAATAGCTTTACAAAAGAGTAGGTCAAAGTCATACTCTCCCTTTTCTAGTTTGATTTATTTCATTACATTTTTTATTTTTATTACTGTGTTTTTTAAGAGATGTAGAAAGGTAGAGAGGCAAGCAGAGACAAAGGAACTAAAATGAGATTTCATCATAGTGACAGATGAACTGATAACCAGACCATACAGTTTTATTTATTATATTTCTCTGTTTAAAATGAAGAGTAGATGTAGAGGATGGCCCTTTAGATGAGGCATCTCATTTTCTTAGGAGAACTCTTTGTTCTAAATAGATGTAAAGGTAGTTATTATGGTGGTAATAGCAACAACAACCACAAATAGAGAAATTGTTCTTATATTAACATTAACAGCTGTAATGATTATGAAGAGGAGAGAACTTATGTTGGTAATCATGGTTACAGTAATATATGTGCAATATTTACAGGAACTACTGTGTATTTTAATAGACTAATCTTTCTGAAGCTAACATTAGAAACTGTGATGATATTGGAATGGGGCTAAAGGAAAGGCCAAATATATAAGTAATTGTAGTAATTGAAGCTTATAGGTTCACAGCAGCAGGCTGTCCACACCAACAATCTAGAGCAGCCAACAAGAAAAAGTAAAAGAGATGAGCACAGGACCACCAAAAAAAAAGGAACTAAAAAAGCACTCGAAGAGCACAGACCTCTACCAAGATACAATTCTTGATCACCACGCACTCCGATATGACGGTCGAGTCTCCGCTCATGTCTGTCCTGTGGAGAAGTCCTCCCCTGGCATTGCAAGGGAAGCTGGGTTAATATCGGAACTGGGAAGAGGGAAGTGGGAATGACGTCATCTCCGAGTTATCAGCGTTCCAGTTACAAAGTCGGAAAAATGTGCCGATCTACCAGCCTACTGTTACTCAATGTGTTAGCCGTTGTTAGCATGCCCTGCGTTGTAGTTCACAAATACCACATGAAGAATGTAGATAACACTATGGCAGCATTTCCATAAATATAAGCTGAACAATACTATGTATACGGCTGATTTAGTGCATCAAACACTAGTCAGAAGTGCTAATAAACGGATTATTACAGAAGCTTAATAACTGTTAACACTGGGGGCAGCCATCTTTGACCGTCAGCTTGGGGGTGGTGAAGATCCCCCGAGTTCCCAGTAGGAAATTCCAAATTGGGGGGGTATTCCAGTTGAAATTTCCCACTTGGAACTCGGAAATCCCAACTTTCCAGTACAACTGGAGTGCACCATTAGGCTTGAAAAACGTTGATGTGATTTTGCCAATAAACTACAATTCTCATAATGATGTAAAGGGGGCAGAACCGTCAGAGCAGCCGAGGAGAAATGAATGGGATTTGCCTTTATAAAGTTCAATATTTTTTTGTGACGTCAATCTGGATCTGATCCAGTTGACATTGACAGTGATGATAGAGTTTTATTATATAGATTATCGTGTAAATTTTGAAGCAAATCCATCATGTGATGTCAGAGATATGATTTTTTAAAACACAGCCCAATGTTAAGTTTATGGGATTTTTCACAAATTTTGGAATTTTTTAGCATCCAGACAAATATGCTGATCACCACCAATTGGTTTTTCCTTGGACCAAACCACACCTCTTGTCAAATTTTCAAGTAAATTCATCCAGTAGTTTTTGCGTAATCTTGCTAACAGACAAACAAACAAACACACGGACAGACCCTGGTGGAAACATAACGTCCTTGGCGGAGGTGATAAAGAGAGAGAGAGAGGAGGGAGTAAGCAGATAAACTCAAAGTTAATCTCTCCAAAAATGCAGACATAATTATCTGTTTTGATTGACTGTTCCATATGACTAAAAGGACATAATTCAAGAAGAGAACACAAATATTATTTATTTCCAAGCTGTTCATGCCCAGAGAGTGACCAATTCCACATATGTTGACCTCTACTGATCACTTGTTGTCTTGAGTATATATGCCTTTCAGACAAACCAACCTACCACAAGTTTTATTTTTTTATATATTCTATTACTGTTTCCTAATTAACCTTCTCCATTTGGGTGAAGCTAGGAGCTGACTCACAGAACTTGTGTCTTGAATATTTTCCATAATGTTTAGAATATTTTATGATTTTTATCAAAAAGAGCTGTGTTATCCTTTGACAGTCTGTCCCTGACTGACAACCAGCATCAAATTATAAATTGTATATATTTTTTTAGAAAATGTAAAACCTGATTTAACTACTCTTCAAAAATCTTGTATACTCACTACAGTGTAAGACAGACATCTAAGGCTGCGGAAAGTTTGTCTTTGTACATCAGTCAGATACAAGTTTAATGTTCCACAGTGGGCCAAATTTCCATCTTCTGTTTGGGAGCTTGCTGTGGCCAAGAAAAAATAGTGCACTGTGGGCCACTGTTGGCCCCCAGGCTGTAGTTTGGACATCCCCTGCAATAGCCTGAAGGCAGAGTTGTTGACAACATGACTGCTGAAATGACCAATCACCACAGCATAGACCAGTCAATCAATCAGACAGCACTGGGCTCCAAGTGAGGAAGAGGGACCTTACAGTGACAAGAGCTCTGATAGAGTGTCGTAGACAAAGTGAGAATACAGTTGGATCAGGGGTACTGAGTCAATAAAAACTAAAAGGATTTTTGGACATCAATTATTGTGAACAAACGTTATCAGAAATCAAAAGAGAATATATTAACCTGAGTTTAAGCAAAATATGGGTGTTATAAAAGTCATTTGAACATACAGACAAGGCCTGAAAAATTGTGTTTGGGACATTCTGGAAAAAAGGAGTGTATATGCAAAATTAATGTGCAATTTTTTGTGATTACTTCAGTTCAGAGTTATGTCTTGGGACAGTAAAGTCACCAATATCCATGTATACACAATGGAGACTATGAAACAAGTGGGATTACTCTGTATACCTGCAAATACCCTACACTAGCCCACTATACGTCAGTCATTTTAATTACACTGTCTGGAGCTGCCCCTTCGCTCATAATTATTTCAGTGGGAGGACAATTAAGGAGACCGAATTATTAACAATGACAGGTGGGTGGGAATGGGTGTTCCCTCTTCTGTCTGAGTCCCCTGTTAAAAAAACTTCTTTCTCCTTGATTGAAACATAAAACGTTGCAGGGACTGCTCTGTTGTTTCTTAACCGCAACACCATTTGAATTTCTCAAAACTATGTCACTTCTTTCTTTCCTTTAGTTTTCATGTGTACCCTGAAGCCCCCCCTCAACCCCTGCTCCATTCCTGTGTGGTGACAGGCAAAGGCAGACGCTCCTGTTTACTCATGGCTCCAGGGGCTTGTGGCTCCCGATTAGCAAAACAGTGTGAGTCAACATCTGGTACATCCCTTAGACAAACTATCTCTCTGAGCGCACACTTAGCCTGTTGTCAGACCCCAGTTCCTTTCCGTCCGGTTCCCAAGCTGGGCAGGCACCCCCTGGGCGGCAGTGCATGGTCACACAGCGGCGAGACATTTCCCAAAGCCTTCCCAGTCATCCTGGCATCCCGGCAGGCTGTCACCTCCTTACCCTCCTGCGTGTTCCACAAACATACCAGAGGGCCAAAGGGCAACGGGGGCCGGCGCTGCCCGTTTGTCGACATGCTTGATTGGGGTTAGGGGCGATGGTTCTTGTTCGGGTCGCGACACTGATACAGTCCATCATGTCTGTGCAACCTGTGGTGATTATTTGACTGCATTCCACCCTGCACAGAGGAGTTTTTAATGCGGTTTCACTGGCCGCCAGGTTTAAACATGACTGCCTCTATGTGAATCCTGCCACAGCCTGACAGAGACGGCATCGTAGAATTTCCCTGCCTTTGTTTTTGTTACGCAGTCCTACTCAATGAAAGTATCTTGGCTCTAGACTCAACAGAATACACATGCTGAGGAGAGCGTCAGGCGAGGGAACATCTGTTGTGGTCAGTGGCTGTGGGCAAAGCGTTTCATTTCGACAAGATGGCCTGTGGCAACACAATGGCTTAGTGGTTGGGAGAATGACCGAGTTGCCAGTACTTGCGGTCAGGGTTTACCTAAGTTGGACAGAGCTTCTGAGAGACATGTGGTCATGTAAAACATCCAAAAACATTCAGGTTACTGATACAAAAATAGCAGAGATAGTGTCTTGCCACAATTAGATTAAAATTTGGATGTTTTCTAAAGAAACTGTGGCATTTTAGTCACCTGTTCATTTCCAATTATTCTCCATCTGAACACTATTTCCAGTGCTGCTACTTTTCCATTTGTCATCTTGTGCAGCAAGTTATTTCATGAAAACAATCATGCAGAGTGAATTGATGTAGCGTGCCAGCAGTGATTTCACTGATGGGAAAGTAGATAGAATGGCAGTTTAAATCTTGGAGGGTTGCAAAATTTGAAAACACATGATTCGACTTTCCAACTTTGATACTGTGTAGTTTCCACTATCAAAAGTTTTATATGTCAGCTTAATCATCTGTGTAAATTGTGACATTTTGAACACTGGACCAAGAAGATTAAATAAGCAAGACTTCTGGAGACTTTGTGGAGGAGACTGATAATGGACCTCATAATGCCTTCTTATCTCAGCAAACTTCATAGATTTGTGTTTTACATCTTCTAGTTTTGGTTTTTGAAGTGAGGTAATGGCACTAGTAAATATTACTGACTCTAAAACAACTGTCCAGTAACTGGCAAGGACAAGTGTCCACTCTGTCTCAAAAAAAAAACTGGTCACATTCGGAGGATGGAGGTCAAAGTCATTGTTCACTCCGTTTATCACTTGTGAAATTCTCAGAATTTTAGGATCATAGGTCAAAGGCCAAGGGCTATGGCTAACTTTCTAAAATAGTGTCTTAAGAACACTTTGAGACAGCTACTTAAGATTTAACACAATCTGACTTAATGGTGAACTCATTTGATTATGAGGTTCATGGGCAAAGGTCAAAGTCATGAGGTTTCATCCCCGTCAACAACCTACTTCTGAGCTCAGTGCCTTTGAAATGCTTTGAAAGTTTATTCCAAACTGTGCACAAATGCCAACACTGACTAAAGAATGAAATAATCAAACATTGGATTATAGGTCAGAGGTCATCTGGCAACATTATCATTAAAGAGCTTTGAGAATTTTTTTTCTAAATTTTGCACCAATAGAAACGTTGGCTCAACGGTAAACTGATTTTATTTTGAAGGTTAAGGTAAAGGTCAAGTTCATGGCCTCATATTTTTACCATTTTCTATACCAGAAATGTAAAAAACTCTTTGGCAGCTTCTTATGAAACTTGAGGATGAACAGATTTCTCTGGAGATTAAAGGTTAAAGTTAATTGTATCTCATGATCATCTTTTGCTAGTAAACATTATCTCTAAGATACAGTTAGGGATCCTCTAAAACTTTTCACTCAAATCCACTGTGACTCACGGACAAATTGTTAAATTTTAGAGGTCATTAGTCAGATATCGAGGTCATTGTCCCTCATGCTCACCCTTTCCTTCCAAACACACTTCATCAAAACACTTTAAGGGCTTTTTGTCAAACATTGCATTAAATGACCATTCTGACCAACTGATAAACTAAATACATTTTGACGATCATAGGATATAGGTCAAGGTCATGGGCTGTATGTTAAATCATTGCATGTGACCGCAGGTCATCCCCTTGTCCACAGGTGAACAGGTCAATTGGAAACAGATGACATGGTTGGGTATAAACAGAGCATCCACGAAAAGTTCAGTCATTTACAAATACGGGTGGGATGAGGTTCACTCTATGACAAACTCTATGAGCAAATAGTCCAACAGTTTAAGAACAATGTTTCTCAATGTGCAATTGCAAGAAATTTAGGGATTTCATCATCTACGGTCCATAATATCATCAAAAGATTCAGAGAATCTGGAGAAATCACTGCCCGGAAGCAACAAGGCCAAAAACCAACATTGAATGCCTGTGATCTTCGATCCCTCAGGAGGCACTGCATCAAAAACCAACATCTTTCTGGACAGGATACTACCACATGGGCTCAGGAACACATAATAAAACCATTGTCAGTTAAACCTGTTTATCACTACATATACAAGTGCAAGTTAAACTCTGTCATGCAAAGCCAAAGCCATAAATCAACAACATCCAGCAACACCACCAGCTTCTCTGGGCCTGAGTTTATCTGAGATGGACTGGTGCAATATGGAAAAGAGTGGACTGATGAGTCCACATTTAAAATGCTTTTGGAAATCATGGATATCATGTCCTCCGAGCTAAAGAGGAAAATGACCATCCTGATTGTTATCAGCATAAAGTTCAGAAACCAGCAGCTGTGATGGTATGGGGAGTGTTAGTGCCCATGATATGGGTAACTTGCACATCTGTAAAGGCACCATTAATGCTGAAAAGTACATACAGATTTTGGAGCAATATATGTTGCTGTCTAAACGACGTCTTTCTCAGGGACATCCCCCAACTTATTTCAGCAAGACTGTCAGGCCACATTCTGCATGTGTTACAACAGCATGACTTTATGGTAAAGGACTGCAGGTACTACAGACCTGTCTTCCATTGAAAATGTGTGGCACATTATTAAGTGACAAAACATGACAATAAAGACCTTGGCCTGTTGAACAACTTAAGTCATACTTCAAGCAAGAATGGGAAAGAATTACTTATTTATTAAACTTAAACAATTATTAAACTTATTAAACTTAAACAATTAGTGTCCTCAGTTCCCAAGCGCTTATTGAGTGTTGTTAAAAGGAAAGGTGATGTACCACAGTGGTGAACATGCCTCTGTCCCAGCCTTTCTGGGATGTTGTGCAGATGTCAAATTCAGAATGAGTGAATATTTGCAATAAAACGACAAAGTTTATCAGCTTGAATATTAAATATCTTATCATGGTAGTGTATTCAAGTAAATATTTGTCTCAAAGGATTTGCAAATCATTATATTTTGTTTTTATCAATGTTTTACACAACAACTCAACTTCATTCAAATTGCTATGATATATTGTCTGCTATCCAAATACAAAACAAACAACCAATATTTATGATGTTTTTGCCCTGCAGAGGGTGTCCAGAGGAATGTATAAAAGTGGTCAGTGTGGTTGTCTGAAGATGTTTGTGTAAAGTCCTTTAGGTCTCCACATTGCTGGCATCCTTTTCCATTCCCCCTATCTCTCCCTGTGTCTTGCTTTCTCTGTCTTTTTTCTTCTCTTGGCTGTTGTGCCACTGTGGAGAAGGCAACAGTGACCCTATTGTGAACGGTGGGAATTGGGCAGCAGGCCAATGATGTCATCCTGCCATAGGGAAGACCAGAAGGAACGCCCTCCTGGCGTCGGGAATGCACTATTTTTTCCTGTTGTTTTCCGGAAAGGCGGTGATCAACTTAATTCCATCCTCATCACTCGCTGCTCGAGGGGGATCGAAGGAAGGGGAGGGAGGGGAGAGGAGGAGATCCAGAGAATAGAATAAGAATGGGGCACTCTCTTCGGCTTCCAAAATGCGATGCAACTACTAAGACGAAAGGAGAGGGAAACATGAAAAGTGAGGGATGGTCCAAGCTGTTCAGATCTTTTTTTATTTTAACTTTGAAAGATGTGAATGAGGGTAATCAGCCAGGAATGCTGTGAGGTCACACTAACCTTGCCAATTAAAAGCTGCCGGGCATCATTACTGAAGAAAAGAAGTGATTCATGAAGAAAGAGGGAATGGCTTACCGAAACTAAGAGTCCCCAACTCCAAGAAAGCCAAACATACCGAAACATGCAAGCCTTAGGAACATTGTACCAGTGACATCTTCAAACAATATCTTCACTTTAACATATTCAAAGCATTATTACAATTTCTTACAACCTGCACTTTTAAACAATGTTGGCCAAATGTTTTAGACTATGGCAACGTTGTTTCATCTGTTGGCCAAATGATCAGCCCACCACATTTAGGCTCACAGTGAAACATCACAACAGCTACTGGACTGCCATGAAATTTCCTAAAGGCTTTTATGGCCCCAAGAAAATGACTCCTACTGACTCTGACTCCAGCGCTGGCATCACATCAAAGTGTTCACTTTTCCTGTGAAATATATATCAACATCAAACAGATACACTGGCCAAAAATCCATGATTGAAGGCTAATGAACAGTAATAAATTTAGTGCTCCTTTAATTTTCCATGCAGTGATGTTTCTTAAAGACCCATGCTAGTGGTTTCGGTTCAGAATGTTGCTGTAAAATCAAAATATGTATATATATATGTTTCCCAAGCAAAATTATATCTTGTGTTTTTTGCTAATGTGATTCTATGTAAAACAAGGGTGTAAAACTCATCAAGGTCTGAGGCCAATTTTCTTAGATGACAACACTGGGTTGACTTTATACCAGAGTGAGATTCTTTACAGGGTTTCACCTGTCCTCGACAAAGCCCCCTGTGTTTGGCACTTTTATATCCCTCCACCATCAGCTGGTCAGGTCATCAGAAGAAATAACAAACACAAATTTCACAAATACTGATCTAAAAATCAGGGTCAAGGTAAACTTTATTTTCCCCTTAGGGTAATTTGTCTTGGGCGTTGTGCTACATTAAATAAAACATTACATTAAAAAAAATACAATCACATAAAAGACAGACATTGGGCCTGATCCACTAAAGGTTTGCGTGTATAAAAACATGTGCAAACCTGATAGCGAACGCGCAAAACTGATCTTCTAACAGGGTGCACCGAGGATTGCGTCTGTCAAATGAACAAAATAGCACACGCAATCCATTTAGCGTGTTTGAATATGCAGTATACGTGCACATGATCAGAACGCGCAAAATACTGGGAGGAGGAGATGCAAATGTGATCATTTAGCACCCGCAATGTGATTTATCAAACCCGCAACTGATTTGGCGCGGTGTATTTGTCTATATTTAGTACGTTTGAAAAGCAGGTGCAAAAAAGGCACAGTTTTACGTACGGAGGGCTGCGGTCATTGTAGCGAGAAACAGGGTTGCATAAACGGAATATTTTCCATCACTGACTGGATTTTTTGATGAAAAACATAAAGACTTGGAGGCTGTCTGTCATTATGATGGACTGGAAAAACAGGGACAATGCAGTGTGCCATCATACTGATGCAGATGCACGCGTAAAGTAAACCCTCTCTGTTTTGCGCTCTTATTACATCGTGGAGGAGGTCATTTAGCCTGTGTAAAAAAAAAAAAAGGTCATGCCCATAATCACTCTGTTTGTCACTCAGAGCTGACTGTATCACACTCGCCACGCACTGACAGCGGGTTTAGTAGATCGGGCCCATTGACTACTAAAACAGGACTAAAAACAAGAAATGCAGTACAGTGACAACACAGGGACATACAGAGACATTAGGCAATTTAAAGTGCTAGAAAAAGTACCAAGATGATGATCAATGCCATGCCGTTAATTGTGGGCCATTAAAATCAGATATCCTCATAACCAGAGCACACAGAGGAAGCCACAGTGAAGGAGATCAGGGCAGCATCCTTACAGGAAGAGCCAACACAGAAGCTAGGCCTATATAATGTTGCAGGTGGGACCAACAACTCTGTTAAACTTAGGTTCAGCATTTTGGTGGGCTGTATTTGGCTGCAGGCTTTTAATTTGACACAAGTAAAATAAAATATCAGATTCAAATGATAAAAACTAGTCCTGCTTGTCTTTCTAATTTGACCTTATTTGAGATCAGATGAGAGTCATTTGTATTAATTGAAAACAAAATAAAAGCCACAGCCACCTGCGAGTTTGATGTCTAGGAGGGTTTATACCAGGAGTTGGTAATAATACTTGAGAATATGTTGTGACATCCCTACATAAATAAACCCCATGGCACACATGTTGTTTTAGGATACAAAAGCTCATCTCATCAAGCATCATATTGCCATTTTAATGGCATGTGTAAATTTCATAATAAATGAAAATAGCAAACAGCTTAGCCACTATTTGCATAGCAAGCCAGACTGCAACAACAACTACTTTGAGGCAGTTATGGTAATTCCAAGGAACACATTACTTAACTCCGTGGCCGCATTATTAGGTTTGCCTGTTGCACTGTTTTTGAATGCAAATTGCCAATCAACCAATGATGACAGAAAGGCAACAGTTGCTGAAATAAATCCTAGCTACTACCAAGTTATGAGGAAGACAAAGGCTGAATGACAACACATCCAGTCTTGAAGCAGATGGGTTAAAGCAGCAGAGACCACACCAGGTACCATTCCTGTCATCTAAGAAAAGAAAATTCTTAGATGGCAAGGAGTGTATATTTATGCCAGTGACATTTTTTGGGTCTACTACTTGACTTTTTTGTCCCGTAACCCTCAGAATCTTTTAAGAAATTCAGAATGATTGTCTTCCTGCATCCAACCTCAGCAGCGATGACGTGTTGTGAAGGCCTTGCTTATGCAGCTCAATAAGCCATCCACATTCGAAGACAGAAAGATTTTTTGCCTTTGCCATTGAAGGGTCTGTGTGTGTAGACAGTGTGAGTATTTGACAGAATATGACATGGAATTCAAGTTTTTGTGCAGACTTGGTGTTGAAAGGCTGTGGTCCCAAACTTTTGATCAGCTGACTAAAGCATGTTTGAGCTTAAATGCAGTTTCCAATAAACTGCCTGCTCAAAATATTTTGCATTTTGAAGCTTTATTAGAGTCTGTCCTCATCATGTTTGTCTTTGCTGGATATAGATTTATTCAAAGTTAGCCCCTTAGATTGGGCATCTCATTTTCAAGAGTGTCCTACTAAAATTTTAAGCTGCGTGCTCATCCCATGAATGCATGATCCTTACAGATTGTACTGAATTGTCAAGGTGACTAATCAGGCTTTCCAGTGAAGCAAAATACAACACAAGTAGGTATTAATAAAGGGGAGAAAAAATCTACCACAATTATTTTTCTAAACTTTTTCGGAAACCTGTTACAGGTAAGCTACTGAAATAGTATCAAGTTGTGAAAAATAGGTTAATCCTTTAAATAAAGAAACAGGATTTCAGTTCCAGTAATGAGTGAATGAACACAAACTTAATCTAAATTAAACATTTATTTTTAGAGTGTGTCGATGTTTTTTTGGCTTTGCTAGCGTTCATTGGTCTCTGAGTTCAAAGCAGGCCACTTCATCACTCCCCAGAGCCCCCCGAGCTGTTTAAGATACAGTATGATCACCATTAATCACAGCTTTTGATCGAGCTTCAAGCAGCATTTTCTCCATCATGACTGGAATTCCGTGGTAGAAACAAAAGACGCAAGGCCGATTAACTTCAGATTGCACACGAGTGTGCAGCACCAGCATTCTTTAAAATAACAGGAACGCACACACTTAGAGCTGTGATCTTTTTCTGCTCTTGTCTTTGGAGGGGAGGGTGAAAAATATCACTTTGAAGCTGTTTACTGGGTATTCTGCAAAAAATAACTTTATGATGAATTTTAACTGAGAGGAAAAAAAATGTAGAGGGGGCTTCAAAAGTAGCGTTAACGGGAGGCAGATTTTTGACATGCTTCCCGAGCCATCTGCTTTGGGTTAAGTTTCGGAGACAGAGAGGAATATGGAGGAGAGAGGAGAGGGGAGTGAGACTGGGGAAGATGGCAAGGGTGGCGGGGAATAGAGAGAACACAATATTGACAGGCAATCATGGATGGCTATTCATTTGCATTGTGATACTCGGCATGGGATGTATAATCAAGGAACATACCAAATTGATAGATCGTGCTGGACTTTACAAGAAAAACAAACAATCTGTGGTTCCAATTTTAGCTTCTTGCTGAAACACTTTTGCAGTTTTGACATTTCCAGAAGTCTGTGAAGGCTCTGGTTGGTTCTGTCAGCCGGCCAAAGATCCAGCAGAGAGCATTCTGCTGGAGACGCCACAACACAAAACTAATTAGGAGACATGCTCCAGGCATATCTGTTTATATAAAAAGAGGAGGGGGGCCTTGGGATTTCAGTGCTGCATTATCTCTGACACACAGGAGTATTTCCAAATGGCCAAACTACTTCACTTCCTTTATCTTTGGAAATTGGTTCATTTAGATCCACAAAAAAAGACATGGAATTAAAAAAAACATGCAGTCTGTTTACATGCAGTTAAAAAACATGAAATCATGGAGTTAATTTATGTTACACTGCCCTTAAAAGAGGCATGTCAACAGTTAGTCCCCATTAGATAATGTGGTTTAAGATGAATGTACTCTTATATGTATATACCTCAGACGTATATTGATGTAGGTGTCAGGTATCAGGATGTAGATTATCAGCATTTGGAGTGAATCTTCTAGAGTTCTTCTTTTATTTTTTGTTATATTGTGTAATGTAACATGAAAGTGTAGCATGTTCTATACAAGTAATCCATCACTTTAAAAAAATCCCCTGAGCTTCTGCATTGTTTCTGTTCCTCCCCTTCCTGCTGATGCAGTGGTGTGTAGCTTTGTCAGTGGAAGATAAATACAGCGGTGTCAGTGCCAGTTCATCTCCTGAAAGGTCAATAAGAACAGCATTACACTGTAGAAATATCTTCATTTTATTGAATTTTTTGGTAAAAAGTTACAAGAAAAACATTTTGATGAGCTGCACATTATGTATAAAGCTCCTGTCTGAGTGTTTCCTTGAGCCCTTTCTCAGTGACATAAAAGACAACAATGAAGGTCCCCTGCTGTTCAGATGAAATCTGCAAAAGCTTGATACTGATGTCGATTCAGAGCACAATACTGCTGTGGTGGGGTGGGGGTGGCCACCAGAGAGTGCACCTGCAGGTGTTTACATACACATACAGGAGGACACAGTGCTACACCCCCCCACTGAGTCCAAGTGCTCCCTTCTTACCCTTATTTCACCTCTAGTACTACTGCTGTACAGATGCAACTTCTTCCCTGATTTCACCTCTGTGACCTTCATAAAGACAACAAAACATCATGTGGAAACATATGTGTTGAAGCTTGAAAGCACGCAAGTCATTGAAGCATGAACCAGACTACTGAAAAAGCTGTGTCTGGTACTGTGTTTATTACTTCCACCAAGAGGGTTATGTTTTTGCCGCCCTATGTTTGTTTGTATGTTTGTTAGCAAGATTATGCAAAACTACTGGACGGATGTTGCTGAAATTTTCAGGAGATGTTGGTAAAGGCCCAACTTAAAATGATTAGATTTTGGTGGTGATCCAGATAACCTCCATTAGCGGATGATCATTATTGCTCAATGACTGTCTAACTAATAATAATATCAACATGATTCTGAGTGCTAGGGGTGGGCTTTCAGGGTAAAGGAATTGTATTATGATGGTAAATTTATCATGGAACTATTGCTTACAGATGTTACAACAATATGTGAGCTACCTTGGCGAAGGTTTGCGCTCTCCGAGTGCGTTCTAGTTTTCTGATGCATTATTACCTCCATGTAAAAGGTTATGTTTTAGTGAGTGTTTGTTTGTCTGTAAGCAGAATGACTCTAGAAATTCCTGAATGCTGTTGAAATTTTCAATGAACGTTGTTCGTGGCACAAAGGTGAAGTGATGCAATTTTAATGGTTTTACGGATCCAGATGCAGATCATGGAATATTTTAGAGGATTTGTTAAAATTTCAAGATTGTGTAGTTTTCCACATTTTTATGCTTCTGATGAGTTTGTTTCATAATGTAACCACCAAAAAGGTTATGTTTTTTCCAGCTTTTGTCCTCTTGTTCCTTGAGCAGGATAACTCAATAAATTCTCAACAGAATTTGAAGAAATTTTCAGGGTGCTGATGATGGCATTATATTTTGGTGGTGACCTGAATTTGGATGTGGACTCAGGAATTTTACAAAGAGTTGTGACCAGTGGGAGACAACAGTTTTCCATAGTTTAACTGATAACTCAACAAGTTTTGGAAGGATTTTAGTGACAGTTTCAGGGAATATTAATCATGACACAAGGGGAAAGGATTTTTAAAAGTTATTTCCTAACATTCAGAGATAGGCGACTTGCCATGTTTTCACTTATGATGTTGGCCATGGCACAAGACGAAGCTATTACATTTTGGGAGGATCTGAGTACTGATGTGGATCCAGGATTTTTTTAAGGATCTGTTGGCAGTGTGAGATAGGGAAGTTTTCCACATTTTTGACAATATAACTCCACAATGTTGGAAATGCCTTGGTAGAGGTTTGGGCTTTAATAGACCTTCTAATTATGTATGTTATGAGATCGTCATCATTTACTATTGCCTTTTTTAAAGAAATTTATTTTGTTTTTATTTTTCATTGAATGCTTTGGAAATACTGCTCTGCATCATTCATGCCAATAAAGCTCTTTTGAATTTAAATTTAATGGGCCAAGGAAAGAAGTCTTGGTCAATCAAACTCAGCTTTCACTACAGCTCAACTTAGGTGTGCATGTAAACGTACTGACTGTTTATTCTGCTCTGCTTGGTGATGCTTTTTGTCTTCTGAGTCCCCTGTTTACTCTCCTCTCTCCCCACCAGGCTGTTCGTCTCCATCCACCCCTCCTGTGCCATTCTACCAGTCCCCAGTGGGCACAGTCAGCCAGTCTGGCCAGGTCTGCCCCTTGCTGTGCCCCTGCTCTGGATAAGCTCCTGCCTGGACCTTGGGTAGAGGCCTTTGTGTGTGTGTGTGTGTGTGTGTGTGTGTGTGTGGTTGTGTGTTGGTGTGTATGCATGTGTGTACTAGAGGGAAGGGGGTCCTATCTGTGCCTTAGGGCTGTCCCCCAACACACCCTCACCGTGCGCCCTATTGAGACCTAAGGGAGCGTGAACAATCACTGCAAAACCAAAGAGCTAAGTCCTCTTGTTATACAAGCCCAATTTTCAGCACCGGCCCCACCTCTCTCCTCCATGGTGTGTCTCCCACCCCCATCCCCACCCCAGCACCTCAGCACCCTGGCCCCAATCGTCAGAGGTTGACGGGCTTAGTTAAAGCGAGCCGGCTTCCTTTTATTGCCTTATTTAATTAGCCATTCCACAGCAAACTGCTATCCGGCACCACCGCCACCACCACCACCTCTGCTTCCCCTGGTTCACCCTCTTCTGTTTGCTGAAACCACCACCATCTTCATCACCCCCTCCCCTTCTCTCTCTCGTCTTCTTGTCTTTATCTCCAGTAATTAGCCAGGAGATGGGGGTGGACTCATTGCTGGGTTCCTTGACAGTATTAGTGCTTGGGACTAAGACTTAGAGGAAGGGAAGGATCTCTCTCTGCATGGGGTTTTCTCTCCCCAAGACCTGCAGAGGAGGACAAAGGATGGGCTGGTTCTACAGTAGCCAGCTCAGCCTTACTGTCCCCGCCGCCCACTGAGCTCTGTCTGCTCTGGCACCCTAATCATTAACCAGATTATGACTCTGAGAGTCTGCATGGAGTAGAAGTTACCCTTTGGATGCTGACTTTTGACACCATCAATGCCTGCTAGAGGGTTGATGGAGCTCAGCTAAAGCACTTGCTGTGCTAAAGGTAAGGCTGACACATTAATTTCAATAAGATCAAGGTGCAAAAATAACGTACTAGGTTATTTGAAATTTTAAGAACTGCGTGGTATTTTGTCATTCTAGGTGTACCATAGCGGTAAGGCAGCAGCTGGATGCTACTTCATCCATGACCTTTTGTACCACAGTATGTAAACGACCTGGACTGCTAAGGTCATCCTGTGTAGGTGTGCTCTCTACACAGGACAAATCATTACGAAGTTTGAGTTTGTATGCTCCACAAATTTGGAAAAAAAAAACTTCTCAAGGTTGAAGACGCAAGTGTTTATAGATGCCTTGCTTGAGTGGTGTAGGGATGGCATATTTAGGTGGGCCAATGTGGATGTTAGCATTGTGTTGGTGCTCTCAGCTGAAAGCCTTTGGGATTTTTAACTATTTTTGATCAATGCTGATAATATGCTCTGCAACAAACAGAAAAATAATGACGTGCTCTTCTTTGTGATAAACTTAATGAACAAACCTATTTAATCAGCTATAGTAAAAAGCTGTTATTAAGCTACTATTGAACTACAACGTGGCGACAGTTGTAGTAACAGTTAGAAATGGTTGTAGCATTTCCTATAAATAATGTTGCATGACCTCTTTTTAAAGAATTTCTTCATAATCGAGTGATCTTGTCAAGACTGACCTCATGACTGTGGCAATGTTGTGTGAATTATTCATAAATAAAAAAAGCAAAACAAAACACAACACGAAAACCTTGCGTTAGGGTCTATGGCCATTTTTGTTGTCCTTGTTAGCAGGTGGTTAGCAAGCGTACTTTAGAAAATACAACAATGTCTTAAAATTCAAAAGCAGGTAATATCAGATTTATTTAAGTATTTCAGATTAAACATTCAAATTTCATGTGCGTCTGTGGAAGATAAATACAGCTGTGTCAGTGCCATCACAGATCTTATTTCAGGCATTTATCCTGTACGGGTATTCTAAATGCCATATACTTTCGGCCTTGGGGACCAGTTAGCGCTAAATGGAGTTTCAGTCTCATTCCTGCAACACTATTATTTTGTGCATTCACTATTTTAATTAATTACTTTCCTGATTACAACTCTACGCTTAAACTTTGATACCTGTTATGTGAACTCTTCCATAACTGCAACTATGCATTAGCTTTTGTGTTTAGCCCTTTCTCTCTTTGAACTTCTTTGTTTTTGTCTTTGTGTTGATATTATTTAGTGTTTTTTTATTAACTTTTTATTAATTGTTTAAATGTTCATGATATTTTGATGCCTTGTGTGAAGAAATCTGAATTGCCTGGTAAGATATGTCCAACAAATTACAAGTTCTGCCTGAAAATGAAGCAGTTGAAGAAGTTTTGGAGGAGTGTTGTTATCAAGTGTTTCACTTTTTTAATGTATAATCCATTTTCATTTACTTTCAAAACAGTCACAAGTTCTGTTTTACTGTGGTTCTATAATGTTAATAAACGCAATTTTTTTGTTTTAGGTAAGAGCCTATATCGTGCTTTTTGAGTTTTACTTGGCCCTTGGTATGTTTAACATGCCTCTGAGTAAAAGACAAAGGTTTGTATCATTGGGACATCTCATTCTCCCTTTGTTTATAGCACCAGCAGATGCCTAAAATGGCTCCTTTCCCCAAATAGACCTACAGGTGAGGCTTCATACCATTGTTTTGTTGGCAGCTTAAACCCATTGGCTCCCAGTTGAAAGCTAAGTGCAGAGCAGAGACAGTAGAATGAACGCAAAATTAAATTGTGCTGAACTGAACCAATTAACACAGAGTAGACTGGTCAACCAATGAGAGCAGACTGGGCCCATGGGGAAGAGAGCCTTAAAGTGACAGGACCGTCTCAGACAAACTGATAGTAAGGCTGGATCAAGGGTACTTGGTCTGTGAAACTAGAGGGTTTTTTGAACATAAGTGATTGTGAACATATCAGTCTTCAAAATCAAATATACATAAATGTGAATGAAGTGGTCCCTTTAAACTATGAGCATGATTGTTTGTCCAAACAGGAAGGACAGTTGTGTATGGATTATGTATGGCCTCATTGTTAACCCTAACTGTATTTCTTACAGATAGAAAGCAACTAAAGTGAACTTTGAGAAAGTGCAAATACACAGTTACAGGGGTTATTGGACATCCATTTAACATGCAATCCAGCAAATCCTTTAATGTACAACAGCCTGTTCCCACAGCTGCTTTTTTTGTGTGCTGGGTGCCCTCGTTTCTAATATAAAACCAATTTTCTTCAGTGATTTCAGTGCACAGAAAAAATACGCTTTCTTTAGGCTTCTTCTTGTTCCAGTACTCCCAGTACCCGCAGTTTAGAGCAGTTCAACTTTTGGGACAGCATGGCAATCATCAGTGTCACTTCTCCTTTACTGATCAATCACAATCAAGAAGGGGTGGGACTTCTGCTGCCTGCTTTGTAAACAAAAATGGTGGAAAAGGAAGAGATCTGTCTTGGGTTTTTTAAGGCTATTTCCTGGGTTTTAGCTGCTGTCAGAAGAAGGATGTGATTGCTTGACTTTAAGTTTCACGTTTTCTGATTTTTCCATGAAAATATCCAAATATTAAGCACACAGAGCTAGTTATATGATCTTATGGATAGCAGAAGGTTAATTTCATAACTTAGCAATGTTAAAGGGATATTTCAGTATTTTTTAAGTTGGGTTGTATCAGGTATTCGACAACAATCAGTTGAAAAGGCTCCCTTCAAGGAGAATGAGCTCAGACTACCAGTAAAGTACACTGCTGTTGGTGGGAACAGTTACTTGAAACTATGTTCGGTCAAATGTACAAAATTTCAGAGTGCTTCATTTTCCTTCAGGAAGTCTCTGTGTTTAGCACTATTTTACGATGCAGCAAATGGCAGTGTGTTCTTCCACCTTTGTGCATTGATTCTGCCCGCTAAATCTTTTCTGAAGAATTTCTTCCTCTGTACAATTTAGTTCATAAAGGTAACCATGTTCATCCACAGTAAAAGAAATGTCACTTGGGTCGGAATCACTCATTTTTGGTTCAGCATCAGTTTGATCCGCAATTGTTGTGTCTTCCTGAGTCCATAGAGTGAAATCGCAGATTGGCAGAATCATTGTGCACAGGCAAAGGAACACAAAGCCATTCGCCACATAGTAAAGTAGTGCCAAACAGAGACTTCTGGAGGAAAATAAAGCACTTTGAAATTCTTTGCTCAACCCATACTAAATAACTATACCCACTAACAGCAGTGTTTCCTACCCAGGTCAGCTGATTCTTCTTACAGGTATAACGCTGCTGGGAGCCCTTTCACGAACTTCTCTGACTCTTGTCTGTTACCTCAAACAACCCAACTTAAAAAATACTGAAATATTCCTTTAAACACAGGTGAGAAGTGCTTTGAAACTGAGGTTGTGCGCACTGCCACTGCAAAAACACAAGCTGTGAGGACAGGGCCGAACAGTGTTAAACACCGTATTTTACAGAATAAGCACTATGAAGCTGTCTCCAAACTGTAAGTCAGTGAGGTGCTATTTTGAAAAACAACCTGAAAAGCCATGATTATAAAGGGCATTTTTTGTGTTCACCTTATCCCCTAGAAGGAATTGTTTCCTATTGTCAGTGAGCTTTTTTGTAATGCAAAAAGAAAATAACATTAAAGCTGCAATGAATTGCAAGTAACTGTCAAAAGTCAGAGATTAATTTTCGTCAAGAAATTCAACCATCTGGCAGCCAAAAGTCAGAAGTTCTTCCATCCTCAGATAGAAAGGTATACTTTAAATTTTTTCTCAAAATTCATATCGAGTATCACATTTCATTGTTGGCATGTTGACTCCAGCATTGGTTTCTTCAGCTTTGATCACAAAGCTGGTGAGCAATTTCACTTGAGCCACAGCATTACTCTGAGCGCACATTCCTTCCCCATGCACTCAAACATGAGCAGTCAAAAACTGAGAGAGAGAGTGTAGGGAGCCCCATGGCTGCAGGTCCACACCGTGCTGGATCGACGCCCTCTAGTGACCACTACAAAAGAGGAGCACAATGACAAGAAGACCTGATCAGACTGTCCAAAACGCACAGGGTGAGTCCTTAATGATACAAGGATCAAACCTATTATATAAGCACATTCAGAGTAACAACAGAGCATGACTACCTTTAAAAGGAGGTTTGACTAAAGAAAACTGATTCTGAAAAAAAAGTGTATAAAAAATTGCTGTCAACTCCCCCCTCTTTTGTGCGTAAAAAGCGCTTGATAATTTCTATCCTATATATCAACAAATCAATAAACGATAAAATTACGCTTTCCTGATTCATCGAAGTGGTATGATAGAAAAAAATGTTCGAAGTAAAAAGTCAAGCTCTGCCTTAATGAGTGCTTGCTTTGCATGGGAAAGGTACCGCTTACTTATCCATGGCCATTTATAGCCCTTGATTACGCGCCCATTTTGTGACCCCAAAGTTCAACGCACCAATTCCTGTGCAGACCCAAAATCCTGACGAACAAAGGTGGAATGTGATGCCCCTTTTCCGTGGACGAGCTACTAAACGTTTCCCATCAATTTCATGGGAAAGTTCAAACCAAGGAAACTCTTAAACGCTTGAGCTGAATATTGACAGCGTATTGAAGCTATTAGGGCATCACAGAGGCTGTGCGGAGGAAAAGCAAAGAGGCAAAGAGACCCTGTTTGACTCTAAATTTGTGATGTAATAAAAATGATTAAAAAGTGTGTTTATGTGGTGAAATATTTTACTATAATAAGGGTAAAAGTTTAGCTTTAGGACCCAGTTGATCTTTGTGATTGAGGCTGATATTTTCCACGTTGTGAGGGGAGGGGGTGGCCCGGAGGGGGGCTGTCAATCATAGTGAAAGTGGCCGGGGTGGGCAGGCCCCTCTGACACTTTGTACCGTCGGAGGGGGATATTTAACTTGGGACTGAGCTGCACTCGCTACAGACACACTCACACACAGTGTGCCTAAGCAAAGAAACGCTCCAGCGCCAACTCTCTCAGACTCCTGAAGTAGGAGCGACTCAGTAGGAGCTTCTGTATCAAAGGAGGAGAGACGCTCCCTCAGGATTTCACCGCTTGCATCTGCCCGCCACGTTTTGGACAGTCTCGATATGCAGCGACGGAGGGATTCGGAGCTTTTCTGACAGGACTCAGCGATGCCAAAGTGGAAGGAACTCTGAACTCCAACAGCGTTTAGTGACTTTGTGCAGTTTGCATTTGAAATGCATTGACACTGCGCGTTTTTTCCAATCTTGTTTATTATTTCATGCACAGCCAAGACTTTTGTGGGAATGAGACTTTTTTGTAACGAGCTGCTGTGCGATCTGGATCACCCCCTGGAAAAGATAAATGGCTGTTATTTCATAAATTGAGATTGCATCCCACTGCGGCGCATTTTTCTCCAACTTTTTTGGACTTTTTCAGAGAGTTGCACAAACAGACTGCTGGAATACCGCACAGGACTGGCTGCAGAGACTATTTCCTCAGTCCATGGATTGTGCACCCCTGGGACCTTGTCAAACCTGAGAACGTCAGGCGACGTTAGGTGAAGCCACGTTTATAAAAGCCGTGCGTAAAAATAACATTGGCCAAGGCGAGGCAGTCCTCATTGCCGGGCGCGTGACATTTCAAACTTGGTGAAGTGCTCTTTTGTGCGCCCTTCTCTCTCTGTGTGGACGCTCCGGATCTATTCTGTCTCTTTAGAAAACTCTTCATTCCATGCAGCTCTCGCCTCGGCCGCTGTCATCCAGTGCAGACAGTTCGTCGTGGCTTCGAGTCCCCGGGGTAACCATGACAACCGAAAGAAACCCAAAGTGAATCCAAGGGAGCGGGGTGAGGCTGGAGAGAGCGTGAAAAGAGTTTTCCCCATTTTGTTTTCTGTTTTTTTTTTTTTTTTTCAAGATTAAACACTTTTTTGCAAAGCAGAAGCTGTGCCGCGCTGCATGGTTACAAAGCTAAAGGAGCTCTAAAAAGCAAAGCGGTGCGCTCCATGTCATTCAAACCCGGCGCGGTCTATTAAAAGTATCGCCTTGCTGGTGACTGAACTTCTACTATTTATGAAGCCCCGGGCAAGTGATTGCAGAGAAAACACCACCCGGGAAGAGAACTGAGCTGAATTTACGCGAGAAGTGCCTGTGCGTAAAAGCCGGAGGAATGATGGGCCTCTCACAAACGCTTCTCTTCTACCTGCTGCTCTGCGTCCACCTTGGAGTTTCCCAGCATTACCTACGCCTCCGTCCATCCCCCAGCGATCACCTCCCCGTGCCTGGCCTCAAGGAGGACCCCGACCCGGAGTACGACCCCCGGGAGCAGGACTTGGCCGAGAGGACTCTGAGGAAAAAACTCGGCAGCAACTTTGACCCAAACTTCATGTCCATCAGCTCGCCCATGCTGGTGAACCTCTCCGTCTCAGACAGCCAGATGAAGCTGCAGGGCCCCATGCCCAATGAAATTAAAAAGCTGGACCTGACAGAGACCCCCTACGGGAAGCGGGTCAAGGTGGGCAAGAAGGCCCGCAGGAAATTTCTACAGTGGCTGTGGACGTACACGCACTGCCCCGTGGTGTACACCTGGAAGGATTTGGGCGTCAGGTTCTGGCCACGTTACATCAAGGAGGGGAACTGTTTCTCTGAGCGCTCGTGCTCCTTCCCCGAGGGGATGTCTTGCAAACCAGTCAAGTCGATCAACAAGATTTTCCTGCGGTGGTACTGTCAAGGCTTTCTAAAACAGAAATACTGCACGTGGATACAGGTGCAATACCCAATCATCTCAGAGTGCAAGTGCTCGTGCTGAGTGGTGGAGTGGACTGGAAATACGGTTTTCTATTGCACTGTTAACTCTTCTACAGAGGTGGGCACCATAGCAAATCTATTTTTTTATATAGCATTTTAAGTGAAATACCAACATTGTACATATTTAAGACAAATGCAGCTATTTTTTCTAAATGAACCAGGACCATATTTTATTCTCAACCCTGAAACGTGATTTTCGGGGGAACACGAGCACTTCAGATGGAAGAGCTTTTTTGTTTTGTTTTGATATTTTTATGAGACATTGAACATGGGAATGCATATGCTACACCTCTCCAAGAGGTGACCTTTTTTCAACTGAACATTGATGCTGACTGTTATTTCACTGCAATGCTGCCTAGAGTTTTTGTATAATATTAATATCAATAATAATTAAATTGTAAAAAAAGTTGAGGTTAAAGATATATATAAAGGCGTGAACTCAGCTTTTTTTTGGAATACATAGTATTGTAGAAATAAACAAATCTGTACGTTTTATTTATTATTTTAACGATTGTGAGTATAGAGCATAAGGAAAGAGAATAGCAGAGTATACCAGAAAAAAATATGGGAGATGTCTACTTGAATATTTTTAAAAATTGAACAAAAAAATTCAATAAAATAAATAAAAAAGTAAAACATATCAGTGTATATGTTATGTTTACAGGTTTTAGCAATTAAGACTGTGTTTCAAAGTGTTTTGGGGAGAAATGTTAATTAAGGGGGCTTGTACACTGTGAAAAATATCATTTTAGCTCTTGGAAGAAAAAGCAGCTAATGCTTGAACCAATTTTTTGGTTAATTTTGATTATTTTTCACGATTAAACCCAAGTACAGGGTTATTTTAGCCAGGATAAAGTGCATTTTCTTATGCGTAAAAGTTGATATAATATGGATGCAATATTTTGTGTGATAAAGGGTGATATTTTTTTACAGTGTACACAGCCGGAGTGAAGCAGAGTGGAGTTATAAACTCTGCACAGTGAGTCCAAGCTTCAGTGAATCTGTGTGGACTGCCTGACGCTCCACGCCGTCACAGCGATTTGAGAAAGGGCTGATTTACTACGCTGCGTAATGCGCAACACACATACCTCCAGCGCCTCCACAGAACTGGCATTCATTTGTCTCCTCCAGAGAGAGAGAGAGAGAGAGAGAGAGAGAGGGAGAGGGAGGCACGCACATTCATCTGCCATGTCCACGCACACTCCACTGGGCTCGTCTCAGGGGCTCCGAGGTGTTAACATAATGCGTAAAATATGATTCAAACATTTCAAACAGTGTCACATGATGAAATGGCCCGAGCGTTTACGCGCGAGCCAGGGGCGTCTGGGGTCTGTGCTTTTTTACTCTGGAAGCTCCACACAAGTTCCACTGAGGTATTTGTATAGAGGTGGACTGGAGCAGACCGGCGCCTATTCAAAGTCTGACCGCCCTGAAGAGAAAGAGAGAGAGAGAGAGTGAGTGAGTGAGAGAGAGAGAGAGAGAGAGAGAGAGAGAGAGAGAGAGAGAGAGAGAGAGAACACAAAGCCAATAAAACAATGGTCAACTGTTTTTCACGTTAGCAGACTATTAATTGGAGAGCTGCTGTCTGCGCGTAAAAGAGATATGGCCAATTAAAGAGGCAAGTGAAATTAAGTCCAATGAAATCAAAGCGTCATTTTCTCTGAGCAGTGCTTTTATAGTGTTTATATTATTCTTTAAACACAATCACAGAGCTATGACTGCATGTCTGTAAGAAAGCAGGCTGTGTAGTATTTCCACTGAGCGCATCTTGTGTGCGTTAAAGTGATTTGTGTTCCTGCGGCCAGAGTTGGATTTGACACTTGCCGCCCGGTTATTGTGACAGAAGCATTGAGGGGATTTGGTAAGCAGAGGAGAGGAGCGGCAGCCTGCCAGCAGAGGAGGAGGAGGAGGAGGAGGAAGAGGAGGAGGAGGGGGGCTGCTTTCCTTACTGTCAGCTTCTTTCTTGATGATGTCTCGGGGTTTTTAGAAACTGCGTCTCTGACTCGACGGCGCCACTCAGCCGCCCCCTCTCGACTGCGCAGAATGAGGCACTTTGGGAAACAGTAACCCTTTCAGGCTCTGCCCGGAGAGTATTTTAGAAGCGTGTGAAAGGCAATACGCCGCCCTGGCTCCAGCCAGTTAGGTGCGCACCTTTTAGAAACAGACCCCTGCCAGCCAGTCAGATCAGGGGTGCTCAAAGTGGGGTCCTTGGATCTCCAGGTGGCCTCAGAGGAGACCGGTAGGGCTCTTCATTGATTAATGATGATAAACCGCTAGGGATCACCAACTTTATATAACACCTTGTTTATGATATAATAAATCTATTTGTAAAGCACAGTGGTTCTCAACTGGTGGGTTGGGGCCTAAAAGTGGGACACAGCTGTTTTCTGTGGTCACATGTGTGCCTGAAGCCATTTAAGCCTTAAATACATCCAAACAATATTTTGTTTAATAACAGACTTGATTTTCAAATTATTTGGTCGTTTTAGGTTATACTGGTTTGTTTTAGGTTACTCTGGTATTCTAAAAATCTGTTATATTTTAGGATGTGTAAGAAAATAACAAAACAAGCACTTTATTTACATTTCAGATTTTAGAGTATGCAGCACACACATGTTCTCCCAAGGTCTCTGTTGCTTTGTTCTCTAGGTGAGCAACTTAGAAACAGACCTACCAGCCAGTTGGATCAGGGGTGCCCAATGTTGGGGGGTTGTAAGGGGGGGGGGAGATAAAGAGGACTCTAAGGCCCCATGACTGAAAGTGGCCCCTAGAAAATATTATCAGAATTTTTAAACACAAATTTATTTACTTTGTGCCATGGGCATGTATGTATGTATATGTACTTGGTTTTTCACATACAGAAATAATAGGCTTTCATTGTTTTAAACAGCAAAAAAGTAACATTCAGGCATCTTCTGCATCAGCTAACTCCCACAAAGTGACATTAATGTTAAAAAAATACTCTTTTGAACATTTATTAGAGGATATTAGTTTTGTTTATGCTTTTGCTGTATCAAATACTGGAATTTCAGGTCTTTGGAAAAAATATTATAGGGCATGAGGAATGCAACGTATGCACAAGTTTCCAATCTTTCAAAAAAGGTCCAAACAGAAGAAAGGTCTGTATATTACAAAATTAAATTCACCATTTATTCTATGATTTCAATTGAAGATTGTTTTCTCCTCTGTTTTAAGCTAATTTGAATCATGAGACAGAATAATGTGACCTTAATAATTCTAAGTGGTACATTATAAATCATCATATTTATTAATTAATCTGCTTTACTGATGCTTGGTTTGATAAACGGTGCAAAGCTGTTATCATTTATTATTTATCTTTGGGGGATGGGGGTAGGCTCTGATCTGGGATATTTTCGTGGGGCCCAACATTTTTTCCTGCACCCCTGGCTCAATGTGTGGTCCTCATATTTCCAGGTTGCCTCAGATGAGACTATTGGAGGTCCTAAACAATAAAAATCCAAAATGATAAATGGTTAGGGATCATTAGAGTACTTGGTTTCCCTGAAATCATTACAATGTACACAGTGGCTCTCAACTGGTGGGTCGCTGGTCAAAATTGGGTCACAGAGCTGTTTTTTAAGGATTGCTGACACTCCTATGTCGGACAGTTTGAGATGTATGGGGGCCCTAAGTGGCTATGTCAAAATATTTTGTTTAATTTGATTTGTTGTGATATTTAGGACATTATGGGCATTTTCTTGGAATTCAACTCCTTTTCTTGGGATAACAAAGCTGGAAGTCAACAGTTCTTTTTATTATTATCATGAAACACTAAGTAAAACAAAATTCATGCATACATGATCTCCTAGGGTGGTTGTAACTGCTCTCTCCAACCAGATGGGATTTTAATCTTTAAGAAACAACCCCTGATATCCGGTCAGATCAGGGTGCTCAATGTGCGGTCCTTGGACCTTCAGGCGGCACCAAAATAAACTACTGGGTTTCTTCAGCAAAGTGAATCCCTCAGTGACAGTTAGGGATAATCAGAGTACTTCATTTACTTAAGCTTATCATCTTGTGTCCACAGTAATACCAATAATTACTTTTACGGCACAGTGGTTCTAAACAGGTGACTCGGGGCCCAAAAGTGGGTTGCAGAGCTGTTTTAAGTTGGTCACATTTGTGTGCTTGAAACAAATGGCAAAATTATATGAAATTTGGAAATCATGAGGAAGTATACATCCATATATTTTTTCTTTATCAATTTTGCCAAGATGACAAGAGCATTTAAGTATTTTTATTAAACTTATTCATATTGGGAGTGCTCAAAGTGGGGTTCTTGGGTGGCCCTGAAAGAGATCATCGGCAGTCCCTTGCAAACCGATGAACCAAGGGATCATAAAGGCACTTAATGCACTTCAGATCATCACCTTGTCTGTGCAGCAATATTAATACTATTTGTCTCTGAAATATTCCCCTTGAGAATTCAGTATTACATTATCTCTCCGGTACGAATATTAGGTAAATGGCAAGACACTCAATAAGGCTTCTTTCTAATTTATAACAGCTTATGAACATACTGATAATGGTTTAGTGTACACCCTTAGTGTAATCACAGTTAAAGCAATTATTACTTTAAAGTGTTAGTTTCATATTTTTGAGGTTGGGTTGTCTGAGGTTCATCTCTACAGTAAACACATCAGCTTTCTGATCAGCTTTTTCCCAATGGAGAGAGAACCGGAACAAAAGGGAGGCTATACATTGTTGCAAATCTTTCTGGGGAAACAAAATAAACTACAACAGCAGTACTGAACATTTTCACGATACTTCACTTTTGTGCCCATTGTTTTGGTTCTGTTTGACTTCAGGTGGAAAGACACTTGGTCTATGCAGTGTGCCAAAGCAGTACCTAAACAAATAGGCTTGCTAGAACAAAAGTAACTCACTGTAAATATGTCCAGTGTACTGTACAATCACCCCAACACCATTTTTGGTTTGCTTGGACCGAAAACGAGATGTATGACTCTGAGCTCCTGTCCCCATTTGCAGCAATAGATAACCTGACTTCTGTGATGTTTCACTCCTTACAGGAGAAGAGCTGATCAGAATTGCTGTGGCTAATGTATTTACTATTGACATGAACCTCATACAGTCGCACCTCAAAAGTACTGACCCTTCAACAATAATTATAACTCACAATGATACAATTTGCTGTAATGAATTAAAATGTGCTACAGTATATGCAGTTATGGATAAATAAGCATAAATTCAATGCTTATAACAATCATTATTAGACACTAAAAGGTATTTCAGTGTCTTTCAGGTCAGGCGTTGATAAAATGTGTTTGCTGGTCAGTGACTGGATTTTCAAATAAAGTATTTAAAACGTTCATAGAAATGATACTTTATGATCAGATTTTATGCATACATTTATTATTATTTTAATAAAAACAAAATGTTGCATCCATGATAACAATTCAAACACTAACTCCATGAAGGGAAAAAGTCTACATTTGGCATAAAGAGAGAGGACCTCCCTCAAAATGTCTCCTTATAAAACTTAAAACTGGTAAAAGAAATTAGTAGAAGTTTCCCAAGAGCACAAATCTCTGCCAAGGCAGTTCTACCCTGTCTTGCACCCTGTAGAAATCACTGAAATAAATTCCTGGATCCACATTCAGATTTGGATCACCACCAAAATTGAATCATCTCCTCTTTTTGCCATGACCAACACTCCCTGAAAATGGCACCAAATTTTGTTAAGAAGTTACTGAGTTTCAGCAAAAATGTGGAAAAATTATGGTAAAAATAATCCTTTAAAAAATCCTGGATCCACATCTGGATTCAGATCACCACTAAAATCGAATCACCTTGTCCTTGCGCCATGACCACCATTTCTTCAAAATCCATTCACAACTTTTTGAGTGATCTTGCTAACAGGCAAATGCTGGGAAAAACATAACCATCTTGGTGGAGTTATTAAATGCAAATGAGAAACCAGACAGTCAGAAAAACTATAAATAAATTAAATAAATTAATGACAGCTCTTAGTTTAGTGTAATTTTGTTTTCTGCTAAATCATTTAGTTAACCTTATTATTTTTACTTTGCTTTAAGTGAACCACAGCTTCCTCTGTCACCTTTAAGCAGGTTAAAATAGACTGATCTGCTTATAACAGATAAATCCAATGACTGTTTAAAGTCACTTAGATTGCTTGGATAATTTGTGATTGTTGTCCTAAAGATTATCGTCATCATGATAAGTAAGTTTACACAGTGTTGTAACGCATTAAACAGACAGGCTTCATAAAAAGTGTAAAAGAACAGACAACATACATCACTTTAAATCTCAGCAGGAGTGCTCAGTGTTAAATTCTGAGCTAAATATTCTAAAAAGGTATCTTGTATTCATGAAGTTTGGTCAAGTCAGTTCTCCTTTCTGCAGCCCTTCACCAAATCCAGCTCCAAATCCATCCAACATCCACTAAATTAACTCCATCCTACAAATAGAAACCCTTTTAATACAGAGTTAATATAGAAGTATCTAGAAGGGCTGTGGGTTAAATACAGACCGTGCAGTGGTTTTCCCTCCCGGACTGTTAAAAAGTTCTGTCCTCACTCCTGTATATCCACTGCATCACACCATCACATATATGGGCAGTTTTAGCAGTAACCAGAGAAGGCAGCTGCCAGGGGCCTTGTGCTTCCAGGGGGCTCAGGGTTCAGGTGATGAAGGTGAGCATTACTTGGGTGCTCTTCTGTTTTTTTATTTTCTTCTTTAATTTGAGATTTGTGTTTTTCATAAAAATTTGGTGCCAAGAAAAAACAAAACAAAACTGTGAAGGACCCCTGGTCCTAACAGCAAAGTTCAAGTCCCTCAAAAAGCCACTAAATGTCTTCATACTGATGTCAGATTAAAGCTGAGTAGATCCCTTTACGAGTATTGAAAATAAGAGAAAATAAATGGCAGATTACTGTTGGGTAAAATGACATACAATCACTATAACTGAATGATTTATGAATGCAGAGCAGGACAGTTAAGTAAATTATCCTGAATGCCGTGCTTCAGTGCATTTGTTGAGTATATTCATTCATAAAATGTTCATTGCCTGTTATTAAAAAATATTTTATAGTTAGTTACTATACTTTTGATTCTACAAAATTTCTAATAGATCAGAAGAAACAATAAAGTTATTTTCTTCCAATCATTTGTTGTAATGTCACAACTAAGGGTTGACTTACTCTGAGCAACCCGAGTGTGAAAATGGTGTTTGCCATTGCAGAGGACAAAAGTCTTTAATATTAATCTGACATCAAGGAGAACAGGGCTTATCCACAATCTATGGCAATAAAACTACATTACCCAGAATTCTTAAGTGTCACAGTGTCACATCTGACCTACACATTGGAAATATTTACCACCCAAACAACCTTTGGCTGCTTAATGTTATCACTGCTGTCAATGTTATTGTTTTTTTCTTCTTTTTGTAAGATTTTCAAGTCTTTTCTTTTTTTCAAAAATGTAGAGAAATGGTCAGTATACATTTTGAAAAAAAGTTGACAAAACCACCATTTATTCATTTATTTCCTTTCTCTATGAAATTTCCGTCTTCTGTAACAATGATGTCCACTTCCTTCACTTTCCTTAAAAAAATTGGGGAGTGCCTTTTAAGAGGCTGCAGCTGACGGGCTTCATACATTGCATTAGGGGCTCAGAGACTTATTCCAAAAACAGCCTCGAAACACTGTCAAGATCCATCTGCATAGTCCTACATGGCCCAACAAATCCCAAGATTCATTTGCAAACTCTATGGGTGTATGAAAATATTGATACACCAATATACTGCAATATATTCCACAACACTGTATCAGTCATATTATACATAATTCTTACAGTGCCTTTAGCCTCAATGGAAGAAAACAAACCAAATTCTTCGAGGTCCAAAAAGTTGGACTCTGACTGAAAGTTGAACATTGATCATTTATTGCTTCCAACAGTCATTATGCATGGAACTAGAAAAAAATAGAGCTCTTTTACACAAAATTAAAATAAAATAATACATTTTCACAATAAGTGTCCCTTCTTAATCAGACGATGGAGTTCAGTCCTGTGTTGTGCGTGTGTATATATGCATGTTTTTTCTGCTATACCATCTGGATAGGTTTTGTGAATGTTCTTATCTCTGTCATTGAAGTGAAGTGAGTAGATGTCTGTAGTTTTTGGAGTAGATCCTGATCTCTGTTTGCTGTCGAGGGTCCAGAATCGTACAGATCAATCCCTGGTCCAGCAAAAAAAAAACAATCTACATGCATAGTGCTGAAAAACATTTCAATTACTGCAGTATCGATATTCATCACATGACTTTCTACGACTAATTCTCTGCATAAAGATATCCAGATGCAGGACATGCACTGTTCCAATCATTGTAAATGATGGCGTATGCATTTACAGTAGAAATATTTTAACACAATATTCATAATATTCATCAAGAACTTGTATTTTATCATAAATCAACTATTTATCGCTATAAGCAGTATTTATATTGTTAAAAAGCTTTTTTTAATCAATATTTATCTTTTTAACAATAAATGAACTGTGCGTGTGTTTTTAACAATAAATGAACTCTATCAATTCACTCTTTTTTGTCAACATGAGTATTTAAATAACCACAACGAGATAAATCACATTATGTACAAAATACAGTACATCAGAACAATATTATTGCAAATTGGCTGAGCATGGTAGCTCAGCCAGCTACACCAGTAGCACATATGTTGAACACCAGGTTATACTGTATCTGACCTAGTTCAACAGCGCTAGCCACATTAGCAACAGCACGGTGGTTGGCAATTTTTCGATAGTCATTTTTTCGCATATCACAATGATATAATAATTCCACCATTGGCTAAAACATTGGACAACATATCTTCAACTCCGACCGGTTATAAACAAGAGATTTGTCAACACTACACTGGGATTATTAATTTATGAGGTTTACATCATGTTTCATATCCAGGTTCATCAGCTCTCTCACAGTCAGCGCCTCGGGTGAGTCCCAGAATATGTTCACTGACAAAGAGACGCAACAGGGATGATGCATTACCGTGTGGTGGGGCATGGCAAACTCCCTCAAATGACATAAATGGGTTTGATACCCTACATTTTGTTATTTAATAATTTTAGAAACTTGAGACATTTGTCTTGTATCATCAGTCACTGCTCATTTTCTGCATCCAGTGTTACGGGCTCTTAATGCTATAAAACAAATCGAAAAGACTTGAAAGGTCATGAAGCATCACCCAGTTTGTGGTATGATGTTATGGTACGTCAAAATGCCACCCATAAATCCAGATTTGTATTGCATTGCCAGATTCTTGCCAATACACACCCCTAGCAAACTGTCATACAAAAGCAATAAAAAGAGACTTAGCATTAGGTTTTTAAAAGGAAAGCAACAGAACAACAAACAAATGCTCACAATGGTATGGAGGTACAAATGGGGCAAGAAAGGAGTGAGAGCTTTCATCATGGATCTGTACATACTGCCTTTAGCTTTAAATATAACTAAGGTTTGTTCAGTGGAAGCACATTTCAGTCTTTCTTTGTGGACTAGCTCTGTAAAGATTGAATACTGTGGTCAGCTCTAGATAAAATCATCCCATCCCATTTAATTATCTATATGGCCCATGCCTCTCAGGGTCACAGGAGGCTGGAGCCTATCTCTGCTGACACCAGACAAGAGGTGAAATACACCCTGGACCAGTCACCAGTCAATCTCATGGCTGCAATATAAAGACAGATGAAAATTCACCCACACAATAACACCTAGGGGCAATTTAGAGTCACAAATGGACCTAATAAGCAAGTTTTGGACTATGGGAGAACAGCAGAGTACCTGAAAACCCAAGGATGCACTGGGAGTACATGTAAGCTCCACACAGGAAGGCTAGGGAGTCAAACTAGCAACCTTCTCGGCATGAGGCACCAGCAGTATCTGCTTTTCCTATGTGCAGCCTAATAAAAACATATTGTTGACATTTTTCCTAATAATAATAATCAGGGTATTTGAATCAGCTTGTGAATGCTCAGCTTTCAAGGATTCTTGGTGACAGGGAGTTGCTTAGAAATAGCCGGTGACGCTGGTGTTACCGAATTTTAACACAAACTCGCTCAATCCAAGATCCTTAAGGCTCCAAGTAGGAATTTTGATTAACACATTGTTCTGAGAAAAAGAGAGAAAATGTCTCCATCAGAGCGTCACAAGTGAAGTGTGGACAAATCAGAGTGGCACACCACTGTTAATAAAAGGTCATGGGCATCATAGCCTTAAGCCTGACAGCCGCTTAGCCTCATTATAATCAAATCCTCCAAAGATATGAATACTTTTTCGTGTACTTTTAATTGTCAACTGAATTCACATCTACAGAAAGACCATGAACCTAATCCTGTCTAAATTAGGATTGCCTCCGAGTTTTTTTTTTCTGTGCCACTGTCTTGCGCCATGCTGACTAATCAGATACCAGGTTGACTGCAACTACATGCATTTTCATGAACAACACATCTCCAGTTACAACATATGCTCAGACCTCACCTTTCACTTCAAGGACCCCTAACAGTTTATTAACTGAAAGTTTTCACAGCTTCCCTAAGATACATGTTTATGGCAAGATGACAGAATGACTGTTAAAGGAAACAATAATACATTATATAGCACATAAACTCGTGGGGTACTATTCAGATTGTTATGTCGCCTACATTGAAAGCAGAATGTGACCAGGATGGATGCTTTTTCTGGCCTTCTACAGATTGTGAGGCTAATTTGCTTCCATTTATAAGCACTGCCAGCAGTGACCCACATGTACATGAAGAAATGAGAGACAAAATGTGCTTGAATATGGCATGTTGTTATATCATACTAGTTAAAAAAAAACAACAGTACCTTATCTCAAAAAAATAATTATGATCTGACTGTATATGATGTACAACCTGAACCGTCAGGGCCCTCTAAAAATTTTTGCAGCTACTCAGTTCAAATTGTTTTGTTTCGTAATATGACAACATTAAAATTAAACGTTTTAGAGAAAAATAATTGAAACACATTTTTGGTGTGTGTTGCAAAATAAAGACTTTAAAGAGATAGGACACTATGACTACCTATCACAATATTCTTCATCTGCTGTTGCTGGGCAACCCCCCCCCCCCCAAAAAAAAAAACACTTTCCCTCCAGCTTTTTCATTTATAGGCCCACTATGTCAATGTATAATACATTAATAGTATATGTCAATGAGACGTTAACATCAAATGATAGAGGTGGGTTTCCCATAAATGAACTTACACCCTCTGTGAGGCTTACAGGGACACAAGGACAGCTCTGATCAAGCTAACCAACAAGCTAGTTAGCAACCGTCACAGAGTTCAACTTCTAACAAAAAAATGGTCCAGATTGCCTTAGTGAAAGAGCTACTGTGTGTTACCATACTTGCACAAAGTAAAATGAATAGGATTTAAAGTGTGGCAAAATTTAGGTGAAAAAGTTTGTGCCCATACTGTGAGCCAATGTAACAATCAAAACTAGCAACTCAACTGAATAAAAAGCCCACGGGCTAGTAAGCAGCCTGTTGCTTAGCTAACACACAGTATTAAAAATCTGCCACAAAACCTATATTTCTTAAGCTAATTTAAGGCACTTTTTATATGAAAATATTAGTGTAACAGGCAAGACCCCAATTCCAATTAAGTTGGGATATATTATAATGTAAATAAAAACTTCAACTATTTGCAAAACCTCCCCAAACTATATTTAATTAAATACACTTAGAAGATGAAATGTTTAACTTTCAAACTGATAAAATTTACTGTCTTTCGAAAATATTCACTAATTTTGACTATAACCCCTACTACACATGACAAAAAAAAGCTGGGACAAGGGTATGTTTATCACTTACATCGCCTTTTTTTAACAGCACTCAGTAAGTGTTTGGGAACTGATTGTTGAAGTTTTGTAGATGGAATTCTTTCTCATTTTTGCTTGATGTATAACTTCGGTTGCACAGCAGTCAAGGGTCGTCACATATTTTCAGTAGGAGACAGGTCCAGACTGCAGCAGGCCTGTCCAGTCCCAGAACTCTTTTACTGCTTAGTCGTGCTGTTGTGACACACGCAGAATGTGGCTTGGCATTGTCTTGCAGGGGCGTCCTTGAAAAAGACATCACTTGGATGGCAGCATATGTTGCTCCTAAACCTGTTTGCACCTTTCACCATTAATGGCACAAGTTACCCATGCCATGGGCACTAACACACCGTCATATCATCAGAGACACTGGCTTTTGAACTATGTGCTGATAACAGTCTGGATGATCATGTTCTCTTTAGCCCAGAGGACACGACATCCATGATTTCCAGAAACAATTTAAAATGTGGACTTGTCAGACCACAGCACACTTTGCGTCAGTCTCAGGTCAGGCATAAAGAAGCCAACAGCATCTCTGGATGTTGTTAATATATGACTTTTGCTTTGTGTGAAAGTTTAACTTGCAATTACTTTTTTAACTGACAATTGTTTTCTGAAGTGTTCCTTAGCCCACGTGGTGATTTTCTTAACATTCTGTTTTTGTTTTCATTTTGTACAACTTCATTTGAACTTGGGTTTGCACATCTAATATCAGAGATTCCTGTAGAAATGACTGGACCTCTGGTTGACTTGCCTTTGTAAACATGCAGTATGTAAACATTTTATCATCTCTAACAAGCCAGTCCAGATGAAAGCATCCCTGACCATCTCCATATGCAGTCTGAGCTAATTGGATATCGAACTGTCATGTAGCTGCTTTTACACCAAGCATGTAGGGTAACCACTTGATATCTTTTTACAAGATCTGATGTTAATGCAGGGTGTAAATGTGGTCTTCATTGCCTGTGAGATACTTGGAATAAAAGGCCTGGAGATAATTAAGTTGAGGGGGGAGGATGTAGAGGTATTTGTATTTGTGGTGAAGATGATGAGGGTCTGTCTGCTGATGATGGTTGATTATGGTGATGGATTGTGATGTGATAGGGAATGATTGGAGAGATAAATGTGTCTGTAAACATGGGAAACGCATACCTTCATATAAGTACATCTCACATGAACACACACATCTCCAGCGTGTGCAGCAGGCTGACACACAGACAGACGCAGATGGAGACAAGGGTCTATGGCTGTAAGTGCGGCCCAAACCCCGTGGTTGTAAAAGCCAGTGAGTCAGCACTGCTGAGGTTATTGATGATGACAGGGTATTAGATGGAGCACTGAGGGGAGGGAGGGCACACACACACACACACACACACACACAGACACACACACACACACACACACACACACCCCCCACACACACACACACACACACACACACAAATGGTGTCACCGCAGATGATACCCGGCATTCCGTCAGACCACCAACCCCGGCTTGTGGTGTCTGGAGGTGTGTGATGTGTGTGAGACAGGAGCTGTATATGTGGGTATGAGAGGGTGGATGTGTGTTTTCACAGATCCATTACAGTCTTCCTGGTGGTCTTCACATGACAGGTCACCAGGGTTGGAAAGTAACTAATTATATTTACTCTTGTTACTGTAGTTGAGTAGCTTTTGTGTACTTGTACTTTTGGGGGAGATTTTCTTTGAGGTTACACTTGAAACATGATTCTGTGGCTGTTCTCTAAACCAGCAGTTCCCAACCTTTTTTCCTGTGAGCTACCCCTAGTTTTACCCAAGAAGAGTTGAGCTCCCCCCCACCAGGAGCTACTTGAAAAAAAACCTGACAGTTTGCTGTTCAAAATTAACACAAATTCTAACTGTTTCCATGGATAAAAACAAGATAACCTGAGCCTTGACACATGTTCTTGTGCAAAGGACCTTTAAAATATGTATGCCCTAATATTGTCATCATTGTATTGGATTATCAACATAAACCAAAGAAGTATGAAAGTTTGGGAGCTGCATCCCAAGTTGGACACTGAGACTCTTAACCACACACTACATACTATTGTCATACAGTATGCAAAAGTGCTGTTACACTACAGGCCCTCTAGGAATTCACTTGACTTTTTTAAATCATTAAATGAAACACCTGATTTTGCAGGAAAAATTTTAACAAGTTGCTGAAAGAGTTGGTACATTTCTTAGCTTAATTTCATTGTTTAGTCTTTTTGCATTGGACTTTAGAAAGACAGTGGGTAGAGTCGGAAAAAGGGTGAGAGAGCAGGAGAAGAAATACTGGGATCAAACTTGGGCCAACAGAAGACTCATTGAATGGAATTGAATGGTAAATATTCTTTTCTAATCTCTCTGATTACTCAAAGCAGCCTTTCTATTCTCTCACACCCAGTCACTCAGTGATGGATCAGAGTTTCTATGTAATTCATTCATCGGTATCAGCTAACACATCCTCACCCTTTCACATCCATTTACACATCACTGACGCAGCTGTGGGAGCAATTTGGGGCTAAGTGCCCAAGGACACATCACCAAGTGACAGCCAGAGCTGAGCTCGAACCTGCAACCTCCCGATTACTGACAGTGCGCACAATCAGACTGAGCCATCGACGCTCCATTATATGGTAAACGCACAAACATACCCACTTGGCTACCAGCACCCAAGTTGCTCAGGTTTAAGCTTTTTTAATCAATTATATCACAGAAATATGTAACTCTGCAACATTTTTGCAACTCCTGTTGGTGTTTTAAAAAGCCTATATCACGCATTTTTGAGCCTTATCTGCCCTTGTGTTTTACATGTCTCCTCTGCAAGGAATAGTCCTTTATAAAACCTATATTAAAATACAATCACTTCATTTTTTCTTTTTGGTCAGGACAATTAAAAATCTAAGTTTTTGCCATAACACTGGTATATATATATATTTATTTGTTATACATGCTAGGGTATGTTCATAATCACTAAAGATAAAAAAAAATATATGAAGTTTTTGAATACTGCGAATATTTTGAAAAATTTTAAACATTAAATACATTGCCTTTTTAGGGCATTCAATAGGTCAAATTTGAATGGAAATGGATTTGCAAATCATGCATTCTGTTTTTTTTTTTTTTTTACATTTTTCACAGTGTCCCAGCTTCATGTGATTTTGGGTTTGATTGAATAAAACTTGGGTATTTTTGGTGCCACAGTAATCCCACCATGAAAACTTAATAGCTCTAACTGCTCGTATAGTTAGCAGTTTTGAATACAGCTTTAGTGTGCATGTGTTTCCTCTAATATTTCAAGTTGGTCTTTTAATCTGATGATCCAGGTTCAGCCACCCATCCTGATGTCATCCATCCATCACTGCGAGAGCTCACAGTCCTGACCTGGAGTCAGCAGCGGTGGCGACAGGCCCAGAATTCACAGCATGCCATGACATCAACACGGCGGCCATCTTTGCTGACAAACAACAGGTGACTGTAGTCGGATAACAGGTGATTGTAATCAAACTCCAGCCATTGCCAACAAGCGATGCTTATGACAATTAAGCAGACGGGTAATGCGGTAGAGATGCATGCGATGCCACAAAGAGGCATGAGTGCAGTCATCCATCACACAGCAGTATTACAATCTATGTTACTCTGCATGGATTGGTGGTTTGTGTCAGGGGTCACTCGCTTCATGTGATCATGTTGTGTGTAGTTTGAGTATGTCAGCGTCAAACCCAGTGATGGTAAACATGTCAGCCTCAAAATGATGCTGTCTTTTGGGCTAATATGGCAGCTGCATGGGTGACAGGGACTGATTTCACTTTAAAGGCTTAGGTACAATCAGTTTAGAAAAAAATGTTTTTCACAACATGTTAATTTTACCAAAATATTACTATTGTTTATTTTTATGTCTAGAAAAACAAACAACCCTGGATGTCCAAACTATGGTCCAGAGGCCAATTGTGGCCCTTTTGCCTCTGCAATAAAAAAAATAAAATTGGATTTGGCCATCACTGGGACATTATGATTTTGCTTGACTGATCAATAAAGAGAAACCAAGTTAGCAAATAACAAACTGTGCAAATTTGCTCTACCTGCACCATCTCCAGGTCCAGTGTACAAGCATAAATTCAAAGCACAAACGTTCCTTCAAATATTAGCAGCGTTATACAGTTTGCTTTTGTTTTGTGCCTGGACAAGAAGATGAAGTGTTGGCATCCCTGTCTCTCTGTTTTGAGGAGCATTTTTCTCCTTTTCTTGGTAACAAGAGGAACACAGGGGTACCCAGGTTACCTGAAATCTGATTGGCCACCTCAAAATCCTTAAATTTCTTCCATGAAAGGCAAGATACATTAAAGTGGCCAAGTTGCGTATATATCTTTCACTATGTGGCCCTCTGTATTAGGCCTGTGCTCAAAATATCGAGACCGCAAAAAATTGTCATGCACTCCTTGGGGACACTTGTATTGATACAGATTCTACAGAATCGATACAGCCTTAGTGTTTTGACAGTTGTCAGTACACTTTGGGTAATGTTAACAATGGCACAGTTCAAAGTTGAAGCCAAGCTACATGATGAAGCACATGTTCCGAACTGAAACTTAGGTTTGCCATCTTTGAGGACCTGAATTTAAGTTTCTTAAGTTGTAGAATAATTTAAAACTCATCCTTGTTTTTTGTCCTCTTGTCATAAAAAACAAAACTTGTTGGGAATCCTGTTAATAACATAGTCAATGTTCACAGTTTACGTGTATCGGGATACATATCATATCGTGGCCTCAGTATCAGGATACGTATCGTATTGTGGGGTTGCTGGAAATACCTAGTCCTACTCTGTGTACTCTGCATATGTATATATATGTATATATATATACACACACACATATATATATATATATATATATATATGTATATATATATATATATATATATATATATATATATATATATATATATATATATATATATACATATATATATATATATACATATATATATATATACATATATATATATATATATATATATACACATACTTTTTCCCATTTTTATTCATGTTTTTATACTTTATTTTCAATTTTGTAGTTCATGTTTTTAGACATTTTTACTTTGTCACTATTTGTATTCTATTTATTCATACTGTGTGTGATGTTTGGAGCTACTGGACACCTGAATATCCCGTAGGGGCTGAATAAGGTATCTATCTATCTATCTATCTATCTATCTGATAAAAGTTCAAACATCTCTGCAGGAGATGAACCTGGTCTAGAGCCTGCAGCAGTCACTGTCATCTGCTCTTTATGCTCTTGCTCTGCTTCTTTTTAATCAGACACAAAGTGTCAGAGTCACATTTCTGTAGTCATGCTTGCTGATTACTCAGTTTAACTCTTGTTAGATGTAATAGATATTGTAAGCCCAAAGTAAGCCCTTAAAATAGAGCTGTGGGTGGCATGGCGCTCACTGGGCTGGGAGTGGTGCATATTCTGAGCTCTGTTTCTATGGTTACTTGTCTCCCATTGGCAGGATGATACTAAAACTCATGAAAAACAGTACCTTTGCATCAATGGCTGCTGTTCTGTTTTTATCCTCTTAAAAAACAGGATAATTTTACTTTTATCATGTTTTTTTGTGCTTCACCCATCAGGATGTGTGTGTTGAAGTTAGTGGAGCGTGCTCGGCACATGCTAGATCCACAAACCTGAGGATTGTGAAAGTGTTATACATAGAGGCTAAAAATGTATGGACACAAATATATATCCCACTACTGACTTTACCATCCTCACCTCATCAAACTAAAATCAGAAACGAGGCTTGTCCGTCAAACTGGACACAAAATCAGGACTGTTTGGAGCGACACCTCTGCAAAGTGAGCACAAAAAGGGCAAACCACATACACACACCTCTGTAACACAAACTCTCTGCCTCAGGATAGATGTTAGAATGAGACAGCACTCATCAGCAGCCCACACAAACACTACACACTGCATAATTGGCCCTTGGTTGCTATAAGGACGCACACAGGTAAACTACCTCGTAAGTTGTTTACTTGATCGTGATTAAGCACACACACTTGAGTTCTCCTCGAATGAAAATATATATATTTTCCATATCCATTCCTCTCAGTTCACTGATTACTCCTGTACACACACCCACTCACACTCGCACACACACCTCCCCCTCATAGTCTGTCCGGCGGCTGTCTCCCAGTACCCCTCTATGCGCCGAGATGGCATGCTGAGAATGTTTACTTTCGCCACAGTGTGTATTTACAGAGCCTAATAGTTTTTTAGGCTGCAATGGCGCCTCGCTTCGTAACATGTGTACAACCAAGCTACTCCCTCTCACTCCTACACATAGAAAACATACATCACCAAACAACGAATCAAACCTCTGATATTTTGGGGTTTGGCACAAGTGTGAGCAATAACGCAGCCAGGTGACAACAAGATGAGCGAGTGATGCTACCTGCACGGTGATCAGAGTGAGGACATCGGATGAAGTTAAAAATAAAATGAGGGTAGAGGGAGAGTGAGTGCGCTGTTAGAGTTTGAATGAAAGAGCAGGCGATGAATGGACACATGATGTCTTGAATGGTTATGCGTGACATGTGGCAACCCAAGAGATTTGTGAATGTGTGTACACAAACAGAGGCAGAGAGGGAGAGAGAGGGAAAGAGGAGAAGGATGGAGTATGTTGGAGTTGAAAGATGATGCAGATGATGCGGCCACAGCCTAATTTATACTCCTGCACTGAATCTTTGCCATACATCCCTGAATCTACGCAGAGGCCTGCGCATGTAGTCTGACATGCACCTCGTAAAAAAAAACAACTGTGCATCAAAATGGCACAGTGATTGGTCCACTGGGTAGCTCTAGTCTAACACTGTATATGGGTGTGATAAACTGACAGACAGGAGGGGAAAGAGACCATAAAATTTATTTTCTAAGATTTCTGAAGTGCAATTTTTCAGCCATGTTTATAAAGCAGCATTCAAACAGTGACATTTTAGCCAACCTTTGCCAACCTAGAGGGAAAAATCAAGCCAAGATGAGCTAAGCCAGGCCATGCAGAACTAAGTTCATGTCATTTGGGTGACGTAGATGTTTGTTGTGCACGTCAACATATTTTACGCTAATGTCCGATGTTTGATCCAACACAGTTGTCAGTACCAGTAAGAGCTGACCTCCATTAACCTTACAATGCTTGGTTACAGCTGCATTCATCTCTGTTGGCTCCAGTTGCTTCCTCTCTTTTGTGGGCAGCCATCTTTCGTCCTCTGGTAATAGTGTTGAACTACTGAGACCAGCTGTACGTAACAAAGTGGTATAAACTATATGCCTGGTTTGTATGGCGTTCATTGAATGCCATCACAATGCGTATGTACAATGTTCAGCAGCGCCAAACTCCTGTTAGACATGCATCTGTCAAGGTGCAGCTGCACCAAAAATGCCCTCAGGGAAGAAGAAAACACACATAGTGCTTATAGAGAGAATCTGCATGCAGCCAAACAAGGTTAGAAAAAAAATTGCTTGCTCTCAGCTTTGTCCACACATACGCTATGCTTGAAGTGGACTATAACTCAATGTTTTAATTAAAGGACTCTTCATGAAATGTTTCACAATGTTGCCAAAAAAGACTACAGATGGCTCACTGTAGGCATGAGTTCAACATTTTTATGTGCACGCAAAAAATGCTGGAAAACTGCACTGGAGGCAGCAGAGAAAAATCCAGGCAGGCACAGTGTTACATGGAAAAACATTGGTTTTAATGGCAACACTTTTCTAGCATTGTGTCCCTGTGTGATTTCCCCTAAGCTTAGTGCACTACCGATGTGTTGTTTCTATTTTGGCAAATGTTTAAAACTTGGCTACAATTAGTCAGGGGGTCATGAGGAAACATCATAATCCAACAGCACATTTCTCTTTCTTTAGATGCAACGACCTGTTGCGAACACAGCAAACTTGACCCCAGGGCCATACTTTGACTGAAATTTTGATGATTGTTCATCGTTGGTCAACATCAGTTAATCTATGTTGATGTCTGAATAGTTCTTAAATGGCAGTAAAAGTTCAAATTTAATCACCTGTCCTCAGTCTCCACTGATTTAGTTTCTGTACACTCCATCTCATCTAATGTTTAATGTCTTCTGGTCAAAAATTGCAGTAAAATATATTCACCAGCCACTTTATTAGGAACACCCTTTCTACTACTTGTTAATGCAAATATCCAGTCTGCTAATCACTTGGCAGCAACTCAGTGCATTGAGGCATGTAGACATGGTCAGAATGACATTCTTAAGTTTAGGCTGATCTTCAGTATGAGGAAGAAAGATGATTAAAGTGACTTTGGATGAGGTATGGTTGTTGGTGCCAGACGGGCTGGTCTCAGTATTACAGAAACTGCTGATGTACTGGATTTTCTCAAACAATCTTCTTTTGGGTTTACAGAGAAGAGTAAAAAAGAGAGAAAATATCCAGGGGTTGGCTGTTCTCTGGGTGCCTTGTTGATGCCAGAGGTTAGAGGAGAATGTACAGAGTGGCTCAAGATGACAAAAAAGGTAACAGTAACTCAAATAACCAATCTTTACAACTAAGGTATTCTGATTACAAATGTCAAATCTTGAAGCAAATGGGCCACAATAAGAAAAGACCATACAGGTGCCACTCCCACGCTGTCTGCTTGGCACACTTTGAGCCCCGTAGTATCACCTAAGCATTGTTTGAATGCCACTGCCTACCTGAGAACTGTCGCTGACCATGTCCATCCCTCTATGACCACAGAGTGACCATCTTCTGACGGCTACCAGCTGCAGGATAATGCACCATATCAAAAAGCTCAAATCATCTCAAACAACAAAACTTCAAAAATCCCAAACTGTCTTTATAAGGTCTACCTTAACTTTACATCTTTGGTTATTTCTAAACTAACTAACAAACAGTTGAACAGGTTTTCCTTTAGTAACAAAGTGGTTTTGTCTAGTATTTTCTACAGGCCCTGATTGAAACTCCTCAAAAAAGTTTTGAAACATCATTTTGGTCGATTATTTCTCCCCTTTTATAATGCCAATTGGTGGGGTGTCACCGTCCTGGGACATCCACTTTGCTGTCTGTCTTTCACTTCAGCAGACTCAGAACTTTGTCCGAAGTTTGGAAATGGCTGACATCAAAAAACGAAGAGTGGCAGCATTATTTGGTGTTTGCCCTTGTACCATTTCAAAACTTAGGACCAAGGTCTGTGAGACAGACCATGAAATGGACATCCCAGGAAGACAAAACACCATCAAGACCAGTTTATTATGCTTGCTTTGCAGAGAGACTGTAGGCTTTTCTTACATTTGTAGGGGATTCAAACCAAAACATTGACCTGTGTTGCTCATTCCATGAAAGCATGATCCTTACAAGTTGTACCTCATTATCTATATGACTAATGCTTTTTAACAAATACAATGCCAATTGGCGTTATTAAAGGGGATAGATCGATTGAAATACTGTTTCACGACTTTTAATGGAGTATATATGCAAAATTTTCACCTTAAAACTCCTTTAACAGGCAATGTGCATGTAATCATTCCCATACAGTATGTCTTTAAGAAGAGCAACATACAAATAACCTCTTGAGCTTACAATAAATGACAGAATAATGATGTACTGATGTGTTTAAGTCTCAGATTGGTGTGCCTTTAACACAGATCAGTATAAATAGGGGTGAGGAGGGCAGTGTACTCGATCTCACTGAAAGGACAGAGTGGGTTTTAAGAGCAGAGGCTCAAACACTCTGGCCTTTGTTTTATTTTCTTTCTCCCATAAGACAAAGAGCCAAACAGGTGAAAATAACTGGCCACATTTTCCCCACCGGACCTCCGTGCACGACTCGAGCTGCTGAACCTGATGTTCTGACGCCTGCCTGTCTGTCGTATTCAGCCGAGGTGGTCTATTCAGAGTGAGGGACCAGGGGACATGCAGCCCAGGGGGTGTGTGTATATGTGTGTGGTTGTGTGTGTGTGTATAAGGGGGAGGGAGGAGGCACCGTGAGCGGCAGAGAATGCTTGGTGATGGGTTACCAAAAACAGAGCACCAGGGGACAATAGGACCCAGGACATTCCTGACATAACCCCAACACACCGGGGAGGAAATGGACGGGCGGAGGCGGGGGGGTTTGGATTTATTGGTGTCAACGGCCCCTCGCCCCAAGAGGAGGAACGGGTGCCTCTTTTGTCCCCTCTGGCGTTGGAGATGGGCTGAATCGAGACGCCTTGCACAGAGAGGACGCCTCTAAACACATACACACATAATCAGTCCTTTGAAAGAAGAACCACCAATTAGGGAATGGACATATACGGCTTTAGAGGGGGCAGGTTTCTGTGTGAGTGTGTGTTGGTGTGTGTGTTGTTGCATGCTTCTCTGCATGCACTTGTCAATAGGATCTGCATGTAAAGGGAGAGCCAAATGGGATGCTTTTTCAGCTCAGATTGCACACAGGTTGACCCCATGGGAACACTGCCATGAACTTGTTTGAATCAGAGGGCATTAAGTCTCATTTAGGAAAGGTTTGTGTTACACTGGAAGAAACAACCATGAACTGGACAAAGTAATACTCTCGTATGATCGGCTGGCCAATTGTCAAGTGAATTTCCCAAAGAGTTACGTAAAACTTTTAAAAACATGGGTCACACTTGCTTTTTAGGAAAAGAAAGTGTCATATTCCTATCTATCCTATATGAAACTGACATCAGCCATTTTCTGAAGCAGGTGGGCTGCTTTTTAAAATGTAATTTTGGACTTTTGGGGACATTTTTATCTAAATACAGAAATAAAATTTTAAATAACGAGTTTGTATTGATTTTTATTCATCTTTTTATTCATCTGGTACCATTTCAAATTTTGTCACATTATTTGTGGTGCTACCCACAAGCTTAGCTGTATTGTTGGCACAATCCTTGCAAGTTGTAACTTGTTGTAAAGGTGAAAAATCAAGCTTTCCAACAATATAAAATACAATACCAACTAATATTATAACAGAGGAGAATCATCAGCTGTAATAACGTTTCCAAACTTTTTTGAGGGTATACAAAATGGCTCTTTCTTGGGGATGTTTCAAAGCAAAATGCAACTTAAAATGGTTTTGAATGCACTCATCTTAGGCTGATAAAGCACTCAGAGAAGTCAAAGTTGAGCATTCTTCTTATCACAGCGTCAGCAGGTAACAAAATGAAGAGTGTTGAAATGCTAATTTTAGCATTACTAGAACTGTTAACCTTCAGTTCTCCTAAATTTAATGTCCATGTTTAAACAGAATGTGGTTACTTGCTATTTTGGCTAAGTGGATGGGAGCATAACCTGACATGTTCTAAACAAAAGCTTAAGCCATGCATGCAATGTGTGGTTTCAATGGTACAATGACAATGGTGCATCTGTCAAGATGTACTGTCAGCTCACAATATCTGCTTTAGTCAACCATTTACAACTCGCAACCTGAGTGCAAAACTTTATAGTGGTCAGAAACAATCTGAGTGCTCATGCGGTAAGAATGAATTCAGGATTGAACGCTGACAAAAGTCAACAACCTTTCATCTGCCATATCAGTAGTCTCTTTTTCAGAGACTAAATACTCACACAGAGATCAAAAATGCTGTGGCTATGACACATGCACACACGTGGCAACATAACAAGCAGCTTAATCATATGATGCTGCCTGACATCTCAGAAAGGATAAAAAAAAAAAAAAGTGAGGGATTGCCTTGTAGTTGCTCTCACTCTGAAAGTAAATGTAGTCATGTGACCAAAATGCCAAACATGAGAAATCCATCCAGCGGATCAGGAGCCATTGAATGGGCTGTAATCTGATGTCCTGCCTCTGCATACACAGCAAGACAAACACTGCACAGTTGAGCTAAAATGTGACCCAACTTTAAAGTCAAGGCAATTCAACTTTGAGTTGAAATCATGTTGGATTGCACAGGTAGATTAGTTACAGCTCAGGAGCATTTTCATTCTAGCAACCTGTTGTGAACAGGGCTAAAACTGAGGGGTTTATAGGTAGGCCAAAATATGACACCTGAGTGGATCATTTGGCAACTTCAAAAATATGTCTTTGGGGACATCTGGGACCAGTGCAAACAAGACGAAAATAAGTAATTAAACCAACACTATGTAGTTTTTCCACCTTAATATAATATTTCTAGAATCACTGTGATGGTACATCACCTTACAGCAGGTTAAATGACACCTCTGTCATGGTCTGAGGGGGTCTGTATCGCCTTCACTGGCACAATGTAACTCCGATGTGGATGGCAGGAACCCTTCCACACTATAAAACTACAAATTTTTACTGATTTGACTGCTTTACGGCAAACGTCACTTCCCCCTCCTTCCCAATTAGTTTAAAACACGGAAGTTGAGGCGAAAGCTAAACATAGAGTTGTTATCATGGCAGAAGCAGCAAAAAACCCGAAGAAAAGAAAATCTTTGTCGGAGGAGACAAAAAAAAAGAAAGCGGGAGAGTAACAGGCTAAATGCCCGGACAAGGATAAACACTGGCCACACGTTCACCCGCTGGTGTGAGCTGAAAGACGAGGAGGAATGTCCGACCCGTGCTGATTTGGCCCTGTTATTGTTGGACTTGTAAGTACATGTTGCTAACAACTGACAGCTGGCGCTTGAAAAGTGATTTATTCGAAAAGAAACATGATCAGACTGTACCTTATCAGTCCACATGGTTTATTTGTCTCTCTAGACATCCTGTTGGCTTGCTTCACCTCCCTCTGTATTTCAACAAATGCACATTGGTGTTCGGCGCTGTTTTACGACCATGCAGTTACATTTAACATCCACAGAGGCCACTAGAGAGCAGAAAGCCAAAACCTTACATAGTGCGGCTTTAAGACTCTTTATAGTATAGATATAAATACTACCAAAATTGCACTTTTCTAACTAGATGCCTAATGCTATTTGTTAATTTCATAGCATAAATTTGACTTCTTTGGGTACATGAAGTGAAAACCTCCAGGGCTGAAAAATGAAACCAATATTGAAGTGCAAAAAAACAGTTCCTCAAATATCCACTTTCATCTGACATACAGGAAACCCAGAAATTAGATGATTGTGTCTGGAGTGTGGATGTATTTATAGCACAAATAAACATATTTAGGTTCAACAAATAGCTTCAGTCTCTATATTCAACACAAGAAATATTCAGTATAAGACACTAAATCTGATATGTCACACTTTACAAAATAAATCAATTTTATATACACACATTAAGGACTTCCAAAGTTGGGATATAACTGACATGGCTACAAGTCTGTGCAGCGTTGCTATTGGTCAGACATTCTCAAGTCCAGCCATGACACGGCCACTTGTCAGTGAGTAGTGGCTATAAATATTGAAAATTAATCTGCATGTCCTTAAAAAGACTATTGAAGGACATGTAGAAACCCCATGAACACAGTCCACCTTACTCAAATCTCAAAAACAGAGAATTTAAAAATTTTCCCATTAAAGTGTTTGACATACCACATATAAGACCATGTCATATTGCACAACTTGTGAGAAGAAACATCCTTAAAGCGAAAGGAGGTCTGGTTTAGAGTTGCATTGTAATTACTGACCCACCCCGAGTCGTCTTAAAGCTTACGCAAAACATACTGAGGGAAAATACCCCTTTGTGAACGGAAATGACTGAAAGCTGACCACTTTGCCTGACAATGAATACTTTTTTCTCCATAGATACTTGAGACTTAAACCCCACAGAAAACATTAACACCACACTGAAAGAGGACCATATTTCAGGGTATTGACTGAGAAAATATCAGTGTGCCTGCTAAGATTGGATACAAAAACTCCCTCGGGAATTTGTTGGGGGCTAACCTTTTCACTCTAACACAAATTAAAATACACAAAATTGAATTCTGGGTGGTTATTTATTAATTAAATCTGAATCTGCAGCATTTAAACCAGTAGGCTGATAGAATGATGATACATGCTATTATTCACTGTAAGTGTAAGCACTTTTACTCCTGCTGTCTAAATGTCTATCACTTTATTTGTACTAGTCTTGTGTCAGTTTCAACACCTTTTGTTGATCTTAATATGACCTTTGTCTATAATCTAACACTTTGAGCTGCTTAATAAGCCTTGTTTCAGGTGAGAGAAAAAGTCAAACTACAACAATGCTGCCATCTAGTGGTAACATGGTTGTCTTCACTTACAGTAAATCAAAGAATGATGTCAAGAAAATTCTACATGTTAGAAGTGAAACAGTGCATTGAAAACGGACTCTTATCCTAGGCTAAAACAGAGGTACTCATAGTTACTTCTGCAAATGGCCCATCTTCCATCAGTCACTCATGGCACCTGGGTCATTGGCTATATCCTGCATATCAAGAACTCCTCTCAAAGTGAATCTAAAATTAAGGAAAAAAAGTTAAAAAAAATAGGTACAACAAGATTTTTGTATGTACAGAAGTATGTGCACTCCTAAATACTATGCACTACCTCAGTGGTCACTTTTGTGACCTCATTCTGCAAAAACACCAAACAAACTTAAGAAAGATTTATGAATAATTAAAAAACACCACAAAGATCATGTGTAACAAAAATCTTTGCCCTAAGTTTATTTTGACATACTTTACTAACCTGTTCTGTGGGAGCTTTGAGGCAGCCATCTTCCTCTCAAGGTGCAACCAGGAAGTAAAAAGCTCCGGTCATGTGACAATTTACTTGAACCATGTGACACTGCAAGTTTCATCCAAACATTGTATTATTTAAATATTTACTGAAAATGCATAGAAAATCATTTAGTAACATGTTTAGAGCCTTATGGGTATTTTTGTGGACACTATCTGAATTCAGATCAACACTGAAATCTAATCAATTCTTCATTGTGCCATTACCAACATTCCCTGAGAATTTCATCAAAATCTGTCAGTAATTTTCTGAGTTATCTTGCAAACAGACTGACAAACAAACAGATAGCAGCAAAAACATAATCTCTTTGTCCGATGTAAAAACTGCAAAATACCAAAAATAAAAAAGGTTAAAAAAACAAATATTTATCCAAATAAGCCTCATTGTTTGATGTCACAAGGATATTTTTCATTTTGTTTACATTACTAGCTTCTTATCAGATTTGAGCCTCCCGGATCTTAAATATCATACACATATAATATATATAATAATTTTAGGTCAGGCTCCTCCACAGCAAACAAATAAAAACTGTTACACATTCTGACATCCCAGACAGGATTTCAACCATGTTCTTTTGATTGCCATCTCTATTATTTTATGTTATGAAGTTATGTTTGCATATGGGTTTCCGTAAATTCACTGTTACTTTGGCAGATTTATAGTCTTCAGTTTGGCTAAATCCTCTAATGTGGATAAAACATGAAACAATGCAACATTTTAGGGATTTTTTTCAGATATTATTTTTATTTTGTTATAAACCTCTAAGATGCCTGATTTTATAATAAAATAAGCTTATTTCATAAATGTGTTTTAATTGAGGAGTCAATTAAAACATCTGGCATCCTTTCTGATTTGTCTTTGTTTCATGGGAAGCAACTTGAGGCCCCTCTTTGGTGCCTTGTGACTTTTAGGGGTCCCCGATACCACTTCGGGAAATACTGCTCTAGCGTATATATTTGTTTGCTTATAAGGTTAAAGGTCCGTTTTTTTTGCTTTTAAAGTTAGAAGGAACATGGTACCTTTGACTAAACTCTCAGTTCATAGAGAAATACTCAATACCTCTTTAACAAAAATGCCTCCTAAAATCCTCCAATTTTACTTCCTGGTGTTTATTATGTAATCACTATTCAGATTCCACCTACATGTGTGTTTACTGCTCATTATAGACAAACACCATAACTGTTTTGAAAGTGCGCCTGTAACCCCCTCCCTCCAGTCCAACATGGGCAGCCAATCACTGCAGAGCTCATTATTGTAGCCTCCTGTAATCTCCATGCCACCTCAGATCCAAGCGTTTCCAAGGAGGGGGGAAAAAGAGCTTCATCTGATCATTTTTTTATTCCCCTTAATTTAAATCCTTGCTTAATAGACACCCAAGATGTGATGTAGTCAAACATACCATGACGTGGGACCTTGTTGTGGTATGATTCGTCTTTGTCTCTGAGGTTTCTAATTTCTTCTGTGTTGGCGGCCTTATAAAATCTAAATACATGACAGCACTTCCTTTAGCAAACCCAGACTTTCCAGTTTGCCACAGTTGCATCCACTGAGTGATCACCCACCAATCAAACTGGTAATAATTACCATTTTTGATCCTGATGAATCCAGGCAGGAGGGGAAATACCGAAACATTTAGAGTTTCCTTCTAATTGATTGCAGATTTATTTAGCTATTATTTACTATCAGTGCGCTCAGACTGAACCTCCTCCATCATCCACTTCCAGCTCACTGGATTAAATCTAATCGCTGAGCGCCTCTGTAGCCCTGGGTGGCATTGTTTTGGCTGTACAATTTATTAGTTAATCGACAAGACAGTGCCAGATACCGCCGCTCATGAATATCAAGGCGGAATGAGAACCAGAACGTGAGCTTTCATTAGAGCATTTTGGGCTCCTCGCTCTTTCTACATCTCCAGAACACACATCGAGTTCAAATGGGAACTCCCAAGCGCTTCCAGCTGGCAACACTTTGGGATAATGATGCTGGATTCCTCACAAATGAAGGGTCTAAATACCACCAGAGAGGTACCTGCACCCCCCTTCTCTCTTTAATGCACAGACATGCTGCATGTATGTTGGAAAACACATGCTTCCAGGCAGTCTTCTCCCTGCGTGGGTTAATCACACTTGCACTAGACACCAAGCAGGGGAGCCAGTTTCCCAGTGTCATCCTGGACGGTTGCTGCTGTCAAATGCAAACCCAAAAATAATCCCACGCACTCAGGCGGCGTACATCCTCTGAGTCTCCAGAACTACAGATTAGGTTTCAGCAGATTCCTCGCTGCAGCCTCGAGGTATCCTCAATTGAAAGTTGCTACGGTTGAGTCATCACTGTGAGCCTGGAAGAGACCACCTTCAGAGGCGTAATGTCAAAATGATGGATGAGATAATAATACTAGCAGAAGAGCTATTGATAGCTCCTTTTTCCTTAATGTTGACATGTTGATATTTCACTCCAAGCAGTGGACACGCACACATGCATGGCAAAAAGGACAAGCCAGCATTAAAGCCATTAATATCTCTTCCGTTTCCACTCCGGCACGGGGTCTTTGAAGTGGAGTGGCAGCTGAGGCCTGAGCGAGCGAGTGTGTGAGAGGATGTATACAATAACGCCAGCATACCGTCCTCGCTCAAGATGAGTCGGCACAGGGAAAGTAAACAGGCGGGGTTCCCCAAGAGGCCACGTTTTGAACAGGCGGGTGTGCTAAGAGGGGCTCAAGCTGTTTATTTTTACATGGGACCTTGATGTCGTTTGAACTGCCCTCTGTGATTTGACCTCCTTTTCCCCAAAAACTCAGCCATCATCCCTCACTCTAACCCAGTCCCTCCAATTACACACCCATACTTTCTGGGGTTCTCGTCTACAGCTAAACTAATTATCACTTGGTTGGGTTCGATTGTAGCTATGAGACTGGATCTCTTTTCTTTGCTGACTGTATTTTGTGAATACATTTGAATATAATGTTTGTTTTACATTAATGAACTGGGACACAGAGGCTGAATTCACACTTCTGAATTTGATTCTTTTGACTCAGCTGTATTTTTTAAGACATTGAAACCAGTTAAAGTCAAGTGAAATTACAAAAAGACAGGCCAATATAAACACAAAAGTACATAAAAATAGAAGGTAAAAGTACAAACCCTTATTCCTGTGAAGCCGGGATATTGTGTAAAATGTAAATAAAAACAGAATACATTTTCTTTAGACCTATATTCAATTAAATGCACTGCAAAGGCAAGATGTTTAGAAGATATGTTCAAACTGATAAACTTTCTAGGTTTTTGCAAATATTGACTCATTTTGAATCTGATGCTTGCAACACTTTCCAGTAACCTGGGATACGGTCAACACAAGACCAGGAAAGTTTAGGAGTGCTCAAAAAACACCAGTTTTGATCAATACACAGGTGAACAGGTTAATCAGAAACAGGTGAGTGTCATGTTTGGGTGTAAAGAAGCATCCCCTAAAGATTTTTGTTCACAATCAAGGATGAGGCGCTGTTCAACACTTTGTCAACAACTGCTTGAGCTAAAACCAAGTTAAAACTCTAACATGCAAGCAAAAGCCATCTGGTGTGCTGTGGTCTGACAAGTCAACATTTCAAATCGCTTTTGGAAATCATGAATGTTATGTCCTCCGGGCTTAAGAGACAAAGGACCATCCAGATTGTTATCAGCGCAAAGTTCAAAAGCCATCATGTGATGATATGGGAGGTGTTAGTGCCCATGGCATGGGTGACTTGCACATCTGGAAAGTCACCATTAACAGCGAAAGGTACAAACTGATTTTGGAGCAACATATGCTGCCATCAAAGCAATGTCGTTTTCAGGGATGTCCCTTCGTATTTGAGAAAGACAGTGCCAAGCCACATCCTGCACGTGTTACAACAGCGTGGCTTCTGGTAAAGACTGCTGGTACTAGACTGGCCTGCCTGCAGTCCAGACCAGTCTCCCATTGAAAATGTGTGACAAATTATAAAGCGCAAAATAGGACAATGGAAACCCCAGACCACTGAACAACTGAAGTTGTACATCAGGCAAGAATGGGAAAGAATTTTACCAACAAAACTTCAACAATATTGAGTGTTATTAAAACTAAAGATAATGTAACAAAATGGCAAGTATGCCCCTGTCTAAGTTTTTCTGGAACAAGTTCTATAGGAGCAAGTATTTGCTGAGAAAAAACAATAAAGCTGGGACATTTTGAACTTCAAAGTTTTACATTAGAAATCTTGTCATTTTAGTTTATTCAATTGAATATAAGACAAAAAGGATTCTCAGATCATTGTATTCTGTTTTTATTTACGTTTTATACAATGTCCTGACTTCTTTGGGGATTGCACTTAAAACAGATAATAATCAGAACAACTTATGGCTGATTTATGCCTACATATATATGTATACATAGGCATACTTGTATGGGATCGTGTGGTTTTTGTGGTTCTGTGAGTGAATCAGATTAATCTTGTTGGAAAAAGATGAATTTGACCACAATGGCCTTAGCCTTGGATCAGCTTGTTCTTGAGTCAGTGTAGACACCTGTGCCAAGTTTTAGGAAAAACTCTTTAAGCTTACTTGAGATTTTGTGTCAGTAAGGTGAGGGATACTACCAGACCATAAGACACCATGACCTTGACCTTTGTCCAATGATCTCTAAAATCTAATCAGTTATCCAATCCAGCTGGGTATATATGCACTGTATATGAAATAAAATCACTCTTTACACACCTCACACCACAGGATAATAAGGTTAAATAATGCTTAGGACCACCAGCTAATTGGGCCGTTGCTGACTTTGGTTGGAAGTTGGTATCCAAGCTATGTAGTGTGTACCCACGCTTAACACACACACTGAGCTTATGACTCTTGGCCCCAACCGTACCTTGGGTCAAACCTCAAGTCAGAGTTGAGTCTAGAGTCTTTGAGGGTTGAGTCTAATTTAAGTCACCTCTGGTTTAACCTGAGCGCAACTCGTGCCTGGGTCTCAAACTCAAGGTCCCATCTCTGGTCTGCGCCATTGCTGTGAATGTGATATCTCAAGAGCCTTTTTAGGGATTTTCTTCAAAATTTACACCAGTATCAGCCCTAAATTAGGGAAAGACTGATTCAGTTTGGAAGTTAAGTTCAAGGTTAATGTGGCCTCATATTTTCGAGCACAGAACTTTATATTGCACAAACTTACACATCCAGGTGCGCATATGTTTTTTTTTGTTTTTTTCTGAGGGTCAAAGGTCAACTGCCACAGAAAATATTTTTATTTTATTTCTCTTGACCCACCAGTATACTTTCATAATCTAAAATAAATACTGCTGCTCATTTGATGAATGCAAGATCCTTACAAGTTGTACCTCATGACTCTACCAATTAGTATTACTAAGGGGGAGAAATGATCCACCTTCCAAACCATTATTTTAGGAATATATTTTAGAACCACAAGTTATATTAGATAAACATAGATCAGTTTACTTTGGCTAAATCTTGATTCTAAACATGACTTTTAAAATTGTACACAAATATTTTGTAATCTTTCCAACAGCAATTCATAAACAAACCATTTGAATAATCATGTTGGAGATCAAATTCTATCTTGAATCAGATTTTTCTTTTTAAATGGCATAACACTGGTCAAACTAATGTCAGAGTAAAGACATTTATCATTGATTCTATTTTCATTTGTTAATTGTTTATTATCGGAGTGGCTGTGCACACAACATACAAATCATTTAGAGTACAAAGGCAAAAATTTAACCTTACCTAATGAGACTGGGGACTTAGTAAGTTGAGTAAGTTATAATTACGGTGTTGCTGATTGTTCGGACGGTGACGCCATTCAATTAATGTGTCGGTGCGCTTTTGTCTAATGAATGTGACTCAGAGAGCTGAGACAGAAAGCTTAATGTAACACAGTGTCATTAATTAGTGGTTAATAACATCTGTGCTTGTTGCTTTTACTATTAATGTCGTAATAAATGAAATCCCCTTCAGAACTTGGAGAAGAATAAGAACAAAAGCTAAAATGAATTTAAACAGACAGCGGGGGGTGAATTCAGGGTGATTGGGATTAATGAGACAATAAAGATTTTACCCTTGTGGACCTCGTGGCAATTTTTGTACATTTTTGTAGCTTTTCTTTTTTTAAATTTGGTGATAATGATGACTGGATGTTTCCTTTTTTGACATTTTTTTAAATCTAATGTCCGTTACTCTTACACACCTATACAAACTACTGACACTTTTTGCAGAAAACTAAATAAAATTCCAATTTGAATACATGTTGGTACTTGTGTTATTGAAAAAAAAAGAATACAAAGGAAAAAGGTAAATATAATGAATAGTCGAGGGAAGAGGGCAGTACTGGTGATTAGAGCTTTGACACTCAAAAACAGGTTTATGACTGTTGTGAGCAGTCAGGTGCGAAAACACAATAAGGCCTGGTTGTTGTTTTCTCCAACATGTCAGAAACATCTTTGAGTGCGGCAAGGTCAGGGGGGATGACTTCATTCAGGTTCTTTTTTAAAAAAGATTTTCTTTTGAAAAAAGTCTTAAGCATAATTTTTAAGATGAAATTCTGTCTTTATGATTAAATTACAACTTGAGTTCATGTTTATTTTTACCAAGCTAACAAATCACAGTGTGAAAATCAAAGTTACATGCAACATTGATGGCATTGATTATGTCTGATTTCAGCAATGTGATCAAGTGCCCTCTGGGAGGCCCCTCCAGTGGACAAATATGCCTGCAGTGCCCTGATGCCTGTAACCTGGCAGTGCAGATGAATCAGCCTAATTTAATGACTGTAATAAGCAGATCCATCTTGCCAAGTTCCAATCTACAACGACTTTGCTCGGCCAAAGTGGCACGGCCCAATCAGAGTCCTTTGAAGCAGGAAGAGGTGGGGGCTACAATTGAGACAACAACAGGAAGCAACTGCTTGTCCAAAGATTAGCATAGATGCTAACAGCTTCAGTAGCAGTTTTATCAGATCTGGGCCTCATTTCTTTATGAAATGAAAACAAAAAACACTGAAAGCACTTGTTGACAGAAATGATATTGGCAATAGTTTATTCCATACAGTGGCTTACATTTAGTACTTTACGCCACAGCAGTAGTGCCCCCCCATTACACTATCTAAATGGTCTGTGATGATTGTGACTGACAGAACAATAGTCAAAACACCTGACGGATTTGCTTTGAAAAGTTCTGTCCATTCCCAAACACTTTCTATGGGCTCTTTCCCAAATGGACTAGCGAAATATATTGAGCTGTCCATCTGGTGTGTCAGGTTAATATATCCGTACAGTGGTCAAAATGTGATCAAGTGCCTTTTAAGTGCCCTTTCAATGGGCACATCTGTAGGGGAGCTTCCAGTGGATAAAATGGAATTGAATGCCTTTTAAGGGGTCTCACTGGTGGATAAAAATATGATTAAAACCTGTGGAGGGCACCATCGATGGACTAAAAGTAATGAAATGCCCTCTGGGGTGCCCTCTCACTGGATGAAATGTAATAAAACATTCTTTAGATGCCCTTCCAGAGGACAAATGTTTAAATGCCTTGTAGAGGGTCCTTCTGGTGGGAAAATAAAACATGATTTAGTTGTCCATGGGATGCCCTACCAGTGGACAAAATGTATTTAATTGCCTGGAGGGTACCTTTTCAGTGGACGAATGTAAAAAAGTAGTACAAGCAGAGGCACGTGCAAGGCCTTGAAACGTAACCCAGGGTCCAGGCACCCTCGAAGGGGGGCACCAGAGAATCTTGATTATATTATCCAAAACACTGAAAGCACACTGAGGGCATAACTTTCATGTGGACTGTTGCAAAAGAATGTGTATGTTAGAGGATTTTGTCCATAAAAACAAATTCAATTCTGTGTATAGCCTATTTAGCACAGCCATATTTGAATTTTTTTCCATGTTGGTCTGGGGTGGGCTCAGCTGTTCTTTATGTATGACTAGAGGGGGCTCTATGCAGCCCCTTGTATGACGCCCTTCCAGTGGAAAAAGTGCCGCCAAGCGCACATGTATCTAAAGTCTGCCCTGGTTGCTGGAAAATGATGTATCATCATTCAATAAAAAAATTAACCATATAAACGTTTTCTGATGGTCTTACAATAATAATGTAGACATTCTGTGGGCTGGAGAATGCTATTTCCAAACAAGTCATCACATTAAAGTTACTTATCCAAGTCTCTTTCCTTAGTAAAAAGATGTTATTGCTATCTTCTTGCGCCTCGGGGAGTGACGTCACGCATGCGACAAGTCACGTTTTCAGTATGAGGACAACTCACCAAGCAGCCAGCGACACAAAGGTAAACAACAATGGAGGGAGGAGAGAGACGCGCGTTTTCTAGCTGAAAAAACAGTCACTATTATGAGTCTGTATCCGCTAAAAATGACACTAGTAAGGTTCGTTGTACACTCTGTGCTGGCGACAAAGTGTTATCAGGCTTCAACAACACTACGTCGGATTTAAAGAAACATTTGGAATCGCAGCACGGCACAGTCAAACTTACACAGAAAGTCCAACCAGGTGGTGCGAAGCAGAGAGATGCAGATAATGCAGAATGAGTATCTTGCAGTTGTGCTGTGTGGCTCTTCGGCTTTCTGGATAACATTAATGTGGCCCTCTAGGTGGCTGAAGTTGCCCATTTCCGCCCAGGAGTGATTGGGAGTCAATACATAGTCCTTATGATGTTCAAAGTTGCTCATCTGAGTCCATTAGTATGAGAACGAGGCCTCCAACTACAAAATTGTATCATTGCGCATATTCAGCCACAAGAGAGCGCCATTCCTCCATTGTAAACAAGGTCTGAGGGTCGCATCTCTACCAGACGAAGAGCCGAAAAATGAAGAGAGCGGGGAAAAGGGTCTGTCATTTTCTGTGGGGTGTCCACGGCAGGGATCCCGGCGCACTAAGGACCACTCGGGCTTCTTTTCTTCACCGATCCAACCCTAAAAGGACCGAGGGGAGCTCCCCGTCTGAAACTCGGCTGATAGAAAGTGAGTGTGTCACTGTTGTTGGTCTCATCGTATCTTTGGGCAGTGATCCCTTCTACAGTGTTTATGAGAGGGATAATCTGCATAGAATTGTGGCTTCTTTAATGTACACATGCGTCAATAATTGGCCATGTGGGTAAATGTGTGAACACTGACAAAACAGTGTAAAATGACAGAACACAACAGAATAATGAGTAATTTACCTGCCATGTCACTGATCTTCAGACTTTCCTGTTTTATGGTAAATCAGACATGTGAATGCCTGCTGTTATTCTTCCAATTATTCTATTCACCAGCCTCCTATCTCAAATGTCTGTTTAAACACAAGTATTTAAACAGAAAACACAAGAAAGTCAATTACAAGTGCGTGTCCAAAGAGTTATTTCCCCTCTGAAGAGAGATTTCATGTCAGGGGAATACAGCTAAAGAGGGAGGGCGCTAAGAAAATTACAACAAAGTGATAATTATTAGTAACTCTAATTCAAGGTTTGATTCTTGGAAGAAAAAACTTTAATAATAAAAGAGCAATTTTACATCAAATGTCAAAAGATTGATATAATTGGATGAAAGGCCAAATGTGTAAAATGAAAATAAAACTAGAAGTGTGTCCGAGAGCTAAAACCTTCACCAAGGCTTTCCAACATTGTCGGATGAGTTATTGTCAAAAATGAGGAAGACTGCCCTAACTTTTACTGTTAACAAATTCTTTAAAAGAAATCCTGGATACGCAGCTGGAGTCGGACCCAAAAAAAAGTTGATCACTGCTTCTGTGTGTCGTGACATTTCCTGAAAATGAAATAAATACCAGTAAAGAACTTCCTGATTTATTTGTGAAAATGTAGGAAACTGCTCTATCCCACAACAAATCCATGAAAAAAATCCTGGATCCACGTCTGGATTTGGATCACCACCAAAATGCAATACACTCGCCTTTCTACCATGACCAACATTCTGTGAAAATGTCATTAAAAATCATTGAGAACTTATGAAGCTATTGTCAAAAATGTTAAAAACTAACCTATTTTACATTGATTACAAATCCTTTAAAACATCCTGGATCCAGATCACCCCCAAAATCTACTTGGTTCTCCATTGTGCAAGCCGTGATCAACATTAACCTTGTCTCATGTTGCTAACAAATCCTCAAAAAAAAATTCCCTGATCAGGATCTGCATCAACATCTGGATTCGGATTGCCACCAAAATGCAGTCACTTCTTCCTTCTGCCATGGCCAACATTCCCTGAAATTGAAACCAAAATTGTTTTAAAACTTATCAAGTTGTTGGCGAAAATATGGAAAACTGACCCACCTCACAATTAATAAAGCCATAAAAATTTTTCCTGGATCCACATCCACATTCCGAATCAGATCACCACCAGAATGCAGTCACTTCTTCCCTGTGTTGTGACCAACTTCCCATGAAATTGAAACCAAAATCTTTTGAAAACTTATTGTGCCATTAGCGAAAACGTGGAAAACTGCCCCAACAAGTCCTTAAAACATTCCTGGGACCACATTCAATCACCACCAAAGTCTAATAAGTCCTCGTGCCATGACGAATATCCCCTTAAAGAAGCGAAATAGAGTCATTTTGTTAACAAACTACCAAAGAAGCAGACAAACAAACTTACAAACAAACGAATTCAAGTAAAATCATCACCTCCTTGGGTGTAACAATTGAAACAAGCTGATGACAGACAGTTTGTTTTGGGAGAACATGTTGGCTTTCTTGTGAAATGTAATGGCTTTTATCCTTCATACATTTAACACTAACTCCTCATTTTTACCCTGGCTCTGGCTAAATTAATTTAATTTAATTGATTAATTAAAAAAATTTGGACCAATTTTGATGAAGCTGGCTCCTGTTCCCCCTCTGGTGTTTAAGCTAATTAATTGGCTCGATCTCATTCATCCTTTCTGCCCCACTGCACCGCCGACGTCCTTAATGAGGATTATTGGCTGCAGGTGTGATCCAATGGGCACGCGCCAAAGTTTTATCATGCACGCGCAAACACTCGTGGGATCATGGTTTATGCTAATTATTTTGACATTGTCGTGGGTTTGAACACAGATTAATGGCTCTTTGTTTGATATGAAGGGACCGAGGCCGTCCGGCTGTTCAGAAGATGGTACCGTAAATGTTGATCAGCTCGCTGCAGGTCCCTGGGCTCTGATTGGCTGTGATGCTGGAGTATAAGTGCCCGGCCAGGATGGCAGCCTGCATCTGCAAACAGGGGCACTGCTGGAAATGTTGGGCCCCATGAAAAGATATCTGATTGGGCCCTATCCCCCCCCAAAAAAACCCCAGCTCTATACAGATTCTCAAAGCCAAGCAACTGTAGAGCAAAATGATAAATAAATATGAACATTTTTTATTGTTTGATTGACAGTTTGTAATAATTACTGCCATGTTATTCTGTTTAAATACACAAATAAGCTTCAAACATAGAAGCTTGTTTGAATCATGAATTAAACTATGTACTATATGTAACGTTCTGGTAATTGAACCATTTTAAGCATGTAAAATGTTTGTATTTATCATATAATAAGTCGTCATAGATCTCAGGTCTTTTGACCCTGTTAAGGATTCAGAACTTGTTCAGATTATGCATTTGTCTTGTTGTAGTATTTGTATTCTTAGTAGTATTTTTCTTCACAGATTCAAATATTCATAGTATTTGGAACAGCAAAATGCATGAACAAAACTAATATCCTTTAGTAGACGTTCAAATGTGCCTCTTTCATCATATAAATGTTATTTTATTGGAGATAACCTTTTTTTGCAATCAAAAACAAGAAAAACCCAGTATTGTCACATGTAAAGACAGAAGAGATTTTTAAAGAGCTATGGTGAAGAGTCAGTTAATTGATTAAAATACTGATAGTGTAGCGTTTTTAGGGGCCCCTGTCAGTCATGGGCCCTTAAGACCTTCCTAACTCTTCCACTCAACAACAATGAGCACACCCACTTATTAGCATGAATTTACGAATATTACAGAGCGGGATGTGACTTGTTTTACAATTTTACCCAAGGGGACTGGCTGATGTCATGACTCGGATCATTTCAAGGATCCAACAAAACCGCAAAGTGACACAGAAAGGGTTAACATTTGGGACGTTTTAATTTGTAATGATTTTTGGTGCTTTTTGTGTTTATCATTGTTGACATTTATGACAAGAGTTACCAAAGCGTTTCTGTTTTGATTTAAAAGTCAATATGGCTTCTCCAGTGTGCACATTCCTGGCAGTCAGAGATGGCTTTGGTCATGTACAGGCCACAGGCAGAGAGCAATCTAAGGCCATTCACTGTTTCGTTTAAAGCAGAATAAAAATGTTTTAAAACAGAGTCACTGAACCATGCCACTATAACATACCTAAAGATCAGCCATAAATCATGATTTTTTTAATTTGTTTGATGAGGTCTTACCGCAAAGTATTTTGCCATTTTATGGTTGGATAAACCTTCATGTATCTCGTCTTTAATTTAGATTAATATGAAGACATTATGGGCCATTTGAAACAACAAGTGGTTTAAGGGCAGGAGTGCATCAAGACAGTCACTTGTCCTCTAAAATGACTTAGACTGTGTCTCTATTCTACAAAAGCAAAATAAATTAAAACAAAATAATAAATTATAATCCTAGATAATTAATCAAACTAGTATGATTGTGTCTCAATCAATTACACATATGTCTTAAAGTTACAGAACACTTATTTTTTTCTGTGTAAAATCACAAAGCAGGTCAAAAACTAAAATATGTGGAACCCAAGTGCTGTTCAAAAGAATAAATTACTGAAACTACGCAACATAGCCCCTTCCTTTTAAATTTTTTTTTACGCATCTAACAGTGAGGGCCGGGTATCTGCAGCACCCTCATAATATGATATGTATTCCACAGCTGAGGCCATGGTACAATACGTATTCTGACGTGCGTAAATGGTGGACATGATGACACCTTTATCATAATTCTTGCAACTTTAAGGTTAAGAAACGTACTGTAGCATGTAGTTTATTGTTTGAACTGCACTGTTGATTACATTACCCAAGATGTATTTCAACAGCTGCTGTCACAGCATTTGGGGCTGTTCTGTAGAATCTGTATTGATACACATATTTTCAAGAAGTATGTGACCATATTTTCTGTATTGATTTTTTTGAGCACAGGCCAACTAACAGTTATTTCGTACATTATTTCTCAACACAAAACAAGGATGACAGAAACTTTGAGATTTTTACTAACACGTCGTAGAGAAAGTCTTCACTTACAGAAATGTGTTAGAAAATGTAAACAGATTTTTTTTTTAAGGTCTTTGTCAGTCATCGGCCCTTAGAAGTGTCTGAACTTTTCCCCTCCTTAGGGTGGTCATGTCTAGCGGTGCCCTTTAGCTGTGTGTTTCATCCCTGCTCAGAACAGCCTGTGTTAGAGTTCATCCTCATAGGCTGTGTCTGATCACATCTCTATCAAGAAATGGATGTGGCTTCTGTGCTTCAATGTTTACTGTGACTGCACAGACATATTCAGACATATTGTCCCCCATTGGAATGACTTGTAAGGTGAACAAACACCCAGCCTTGGGACTGTCTTCCATGTAGGGGGGGTGTGCGCATATCCCCTATGGACATCATCAGAGAAAATTTCAGGTGGACTGTTTCAGGGTTGTACACAGGCAATGAACACATATTTATGTATAAAAAAAATCACTAAGAAATGTATTTAATAATGTTTATGCAACAAAGCAAAGGACCTTTAAGATAAGACAACAATATATGAACAAATATTAACCATCATTTTAAATGTGTATGTTTTTTTATGACTTAAAATATATATTAGAAATATTGATTTATTTAGTGATTTTTTTATAGTGTAGTCCTAGTTTTGTACCGTACATGTAGATTAAGTCTTTAATTTTTGTTATAGCTTACCTCCAAGTATTGTTAACACCATGATAGAGATTATTTGTCAAATGAAAGGATATGTTGTATCACTCACTTAAAGATTTGCAGGGCTCAAATCTGAACTCTTTTTGGCACATTCCTGCTTAGCCCTGAAACTATATGGACCCCAGTTAGTCCCAACCAGGGAACCAGTGACAATAATAATAACTGATCCCCGTTTTGTACAGTTTAACACATAAAGACAGATTGAAAAAGTTGATTTTTAAAACCAAGCTATAAAAATATACATTTATATGATTAGTAATTAGCAGCAACACTGATTTCTATGCATTATTGTTTTCTGTGCAGTGTCAAATACGCACACAACACATTGATATTATTTCTAACTTTTTAGGCTTGATTTATAAACAAACATCAGTCCTGATAACACACATCAAATATTAATGGATTTTGAAAGATTTTAATCCTTTGAATGTCTGGTTTTGTCATGATGTCACCACATTCTTCAATGAAAAAAAGAGAAATAATGTTTCTGTTTTAATGTTTGTTGAAAATACTGTATGTACCATATTTTTGTTGTTGAATAACAGCCTGGAATATGTCAATGATTAACACTGATTTTTATGATTTTTTGTACAGTTTCAAATACTCACACTCATTTTCATATGGTCAAAATGAGACCATCTGATGGAGAGTAGTACAAATGATCAATCCAAAGCAAAAGCCCAGGTTGAAACCCAGATATAAAAAAGCATGTATTACTTAATTGGAAGTACTTAAAAAAATTGCAGTTTGGCTTAATTGGCACCTTTATTGTGCTTAACAGTACGACATTAACACTTGCTTGTTTTGTACCCATTGTATTTTAGACTAACTTTAGGAGCTAAGCTGAATATAACAGATTAAATGAAAAACACAATCTCGACAAAATGCTTGCCAGTTGAATAAACCCAAACAAAATGATCAAAAAATGAATAATGAAAAATGTAAAACATGCGCACAACAGTCCCTAAGCTTTTTCCAAACCATTAAAGCTCATCTTATAACATGGCACGCACCTCTGCCCATGCTTTGAACCCCCTGGTGCACAGGGCCCAAGGCCCTTGCCTACTATTTTATAAATGGTAAGCATTGTATGTGGTAAACACGCTTGTGCGCTTTTACGCACACATACCTCGTGGCAAGTAAACCAAATTGCTTATTAGCTACTGCCCCAAGGGAGAGGTATAAAACAATATGAATGTAGATAATAAGTGATTATGCTGATACCATAGCCAAGAGCGCAGTGCCTCTGTCTCTGTGCCAAAACGACCCCCTTTTTATCCACTCACACTGTCACAGACACTGCGTAATAAAATGAGCTATTTCAATGATTCAGACATTTTTTATCGTCGTTAATTCATTTAAGTTCTGCAGCATTGATACACAAACACACATTAATGCAGCCAATATGTGTGAGACTATTACAAGAATTAATAAGTTACACCATTCCGCATCTGACTCTTGTTTCTGCGGGCCCCGGAGCCCCGCCAGCTTCTCCTCTGTTCCAACAGGTTCAACGTTGTTTTCTCATTACGACCTCCATATGGCTGCCTGTGAACACAGCGAGCCATGGGGCATTTTAGTGCAGGCAGCACAGTGAGAATCAGTGCGTAAAGCGGCGGAGGTATTTGTTGTAAAAGTGAGAGCAGTTGTGTTGTTTGAGAAAGAAGAAACGCTGGAGGATGTCAAGTGTTTATTTTCGCTGCGCGTAATTTTGGCTGCGGGACTCAACTTTACGCATCACAGATAACAGGTAAAACTATGAATATAGATTGATAAAGTGGACGCAGCCTTTTGGATCGTCTCTTTCTCTCTCTCTGTTTCTCTCTCTCTCTCTCTCTCTCTCTCTCTCTCTCTCTCTCTCTCTCTCTCTCTCTCTCTTTCGCTCGCTCTCTCCCCTTGCGCACACACTGTTTGGGAAAATCTGGGTTTGATTTTAATGGGGAGTAGCCTACCCGGGGCACGCTCTACAACTTATGGATGTACCGGACGCTTTTCAGTTGGTTTGAGCTGCGGACTAGGATGGGTGTGTGAGGTCTCCCTCTTGTCGGTCTCCCCTCACTTCTGACCGCGTTACGCGTTTCTTGTTTCTTTCAACATCCTGACAAGACGAGTGAGAGAACAGGAGGAACACTTTAATGTGTTCAGTGGACAATTTCTGACTGAGGAAACCAGAAAAGCGCATTTTGGTGGATGTTTGGGGTTGTCCTTTAAATTCAGAAACGGCACGACTTGACATTTGGGTAAGTCAAAACTTGTGAATGAACATTTTGGCTGTTTGGTGGATTTCGTAGTTGGCAGGATTCCGCTTTACGCACCGCTCATTCTCCAAGAAAAAGCGAGTAACTCAGTGCGCTCTTCGTTCCAGAGGACGTCTATTACCTGCCATTTGTTTTAAATGAAGACAATGACTGTCATTACTGTTATTATAGGCTGTGCTCGCGCGACTTTAAGTGAGTGTTTGGGTCGCTGAATCAGCGGGGCGCGCTGGATCAGAGAGGCGGACCGAGCGGGCAGGTGTCACCCTCCTCGGTTTACAACTGGCCCGTGGGTCCGAGAGAAAATAAGGGAGGAAAACAGCCCGTGCCGAGGATTTAATACGAGGTACAAGAGGTGAGCTATGAAGGCTGCGGGCTTTAATAGCGGCCCGGAGTCAGAGCCAAGCGCGGGTGCCAAAGCAAGCAGCGCGCTTCTCGGATCTCGTCCTCCTCGGCAGTGGGCTCGCCAAGCTTCCCAGTGCGTTTGTCACTTTGGATGTTTTCCGTTTACTGTGCCCTGCCACCACGTGCACTAAAAAACATGAGTGTAGGATTGAGTGAATTTCAAGCGCCGAGGCTTGATCTGAATGAACTCTGTGGAGCAAAGAATTTATCCAGTTTTAGATAGATAGATTATTCAAAGGGAAATAATACAAACGTCAAACAGCAGCCTACAAGATATATAGCATGAAATGTAACATATAGACAGGGATGGAGGGAGGGTCAAAATGTATTTAGTTCAAGCACAGTTAGGTTTTAACCTCTTACACATTTTTAACCTTCAATGGTCATTTATACTTTAATATAAGCCTAAAACCGGTATTTTATCTCATTTACCTACATTGATTCTTCAACTCATCTGTTTAAGTTTCTTTTTAAAGGAGATAATTAAGGTTTAGAGGGCTAAAGCTGGTTTCGAAGAATACAGTTGGGTTTAAAAGGGTCAAATCGGTGTTGAAAAGGTTAAATATGATTTTCTGGGATATTTTATACCCTTTTCAGGAGGGCTGAAGCACCCCTACAAGCTTCTTAGCCCCCCTAAAATAATGATTCTTTTTTTTAATATATCATAAATATTTGTTTTTATAAACTTCTTAGTTAAACACTGTATTCTGAATGATTACTATGAAAGGATGCAGAGGAAACTCATTCTTTTCTGAATTAATGGCCCAAAAAATCCGGAGGTTAGAAAAACTAAAGGTAGAATGTTTTTGATAAGTTAAAATTATTTAACAGGAAAAAAGTTGTTTAATTACCTTTAATGCTGAGTAACTTACAAAGTGATGGACTAAAATAATGTCATGATGAAAACATATGTACTGAAATGGACTGATAAGGTACTTTCAAAAAGCATATTTCACAAAATCTTTTGGTGTAAAACCCATATTTCCACACGTAAGCACCAGTTTTATGAATTAAAGTCTGCCGTTTAGGGAAATGTTTGTGGTATATTAAGCGTGTGGTTTGAGCTAACTGAGCGCCCACAGGGAAGTTTGCATTAGTGTCATAATCACTGTAAGAACTGAACCCCCTAAAAGTCAAATCCTAAAACTGCACCCTGGCTTGATGATTCTACTTGTGTAAAAGGTAATTTGTGTACAATGAGATGAGGGCAATGAGTATTTAGAGAACATTTACCTGAGTTGTATTAAAAGGAAAACTGTTGGAGTGTGGTGAACAAAACAGTTATTGGTTTGTCTATTTTATGCACAGAGAGGAAATTTACCCTCATAAATATAAAATTCATTTTCGGAAATATCAGTGAGGATGTAGTTTGCATACTTGGTGTCATAGTTTTGCATAATCACACTGCGTTTGAGAAAATGAGACTAGAATAAAACTATCTGAAAATACTTTGCATTGATAAATGATAAATTACAGAATGTTAATTGTAATGCAGTTTTTAAATGTTGTTCATAAATTGTTGATTTTAAAATATGACCAACCCCCTGTGGAAATATTGAGTCTGATCTTTTGGGTATTAACGTTTGAAACTTCAGGTAATATTTTGCCATTTTCAGTCCACTTTGAACCTCATGTAAAGGACATGACCTTTCTCAGTGTGACCTGGACTACAAGGATATTTATGCTGTAATGATGTCTGATTAATGTTTTGATAGTTGTATGACCATAAAGACAAAAAACGAATCAAAACGAAATTTGAAAATGACCAAACTTTATACAAATCACTCTCTGATCAACATTAACCAGCCTTTTCACATCGTAATATGATTATGTCTAGCTTTGGCAATTAGGAGAACAAAACCTAAATATGCTGAGAAACTTAATACATAAACTATTCACATACTAACACTTATTCCTTGAGACATTTTTTTACTCTATTTATTCATTTGTACCACTGCCATTATTGTCTAAATGTTACAAAGGGCCACATCACATTTATCACACTTGGTTTTAAATTATTTTGGGGACTGACGGGTAACTGTCTTGTCTTTTGTGGCCTTTGGCTGCTCCTGATTGGACACTATTGTCAAGAAAACAAGAGAGGAGAGACATTGGGTGTATTTGATTGGTCTATGGAATGACAGGGAGTTGTCCCATTCTGTATTTCTCAGAAAGGAGGTCTTATAACATCACTGCTACATTTTTTTCATCCATAAAAAAAGGATAAAAAGATATAACAACTGCAAATTTATCACTGAGGATCAAAAAAAATCCAAATAAAACTCTGCACTTCATATCTGGATTAAAACAATTCTGTTTGGGATATTATTGACCTGCAGTTCTCTGTAGATTGGCAAAAGAGAGAGCTTCCAAACGCAATTGTCCACATAAAATTGTGTTGCGTGGTTTGAAAATTTTAAGTAAACAAAGTGAGTGTTACCACTTGGGGGCGCCAGCAATAACATGGAGTTGGGATAGTTAAGGTTGAGTTATTCTAACCACCTTATGATATATTACATCTCTTAAGTACACGTCAGTTTTGGACATCGACTGTGCCTTTAACAGAATTTACAACAACAGCTATTTCATACAGTAAAGAAAAAAAAACAAACGCATTTTCTTAAGCAGGGGGGTCAAAACTTTGTGTTACCTTAGACCAAATTCTAAAAAACTGTCCCACAGTAGAACATGAAGCTCCTGCTGGACTGATACATTATGACAAATAGATTAAAGCTATAAATAGCAGAGCAAATTGCACTCACTTGCTTTCTGCTCCATCTCAAGGTCAGATTTGCAATGAATAGAGTTAATTGCCTTTAATTACCATCACTCCCACAAAGTTTGATAGTTTTCTCTTGGTTTTTGTCTGAATGTGGAAATGAGCAGTTATCATCCCCCCTCTTGTTTGCACGGTGCGTCATTTTCATTCTTAGATGCAAATGAAGTGGCAGCCGTGGCCATCCAGAGCCCATGAGATCAACTGTCCATTAAAAAACCACCATTGGTGGCTCTTTGTCTCTGAAAGCTGTTAATGAAAAGCTGTGATGAAGGCTGTTTTATTTGTGCACAACTAAACACATCTTAACCTAAACTGCAGTGTTTTTCACCTACTTTAAAATACCTAAAGTGAGGTGACCTTTGTGGCTTTCTCAATCTTATTAGGGATGCACAGAATTGAATTTTTTCCGATATCAGCTATGCCAATATCGCCTGACTCAGTATCGCAAATACCAATATTTTTTGTCAAAAGTGTAAAGCCTCCACTTTACAAAAATTGACTAATTTCTTTCATCGCGATGAAAAACAACATTTTATTCTTAAATAAATTATACTTTCTACTAGTAAAAGTGGACATTAAATGATGAATAGGTAAACCAATATGGTAGATTTGTTCTTTCTGCCAATAAAACAGCCAGTATATGGGATGTATGTGGCCAATCCATACAGCCAAAATATCAGCCGTAAATATCAGCAAGATTTACTTATCTGCTGACCTAATAATATGGTGTTACCCTAATCCCTGAATTTTTATAATGTGGCCCTTTGTGAAAAACGTTTGGACACCTCTGGTCTATAAAGGATCCCACTACTCAAAACACTTAACCTGTACGCCGCTGAGATCTTTGATGTAGTTTTTTGTATCCCTAAGCTATGAACATGTTAACTAAACTATTCTTACTTTTTTAACAGATGTGTCTCTCTGTGTTGTCTCCCTTCCTGTTTGTGATATAACAATAATATTTAGGTTTTACTTGACTGTAAGTCCACTTGCATTTGCTTGATTGTCTCTTTGTTTTACATCATGAATGAAGGGCTGTATAGTTTTCTGTTATGAAGTGATGACAAGAGGGGCCTGAACGTGACTCACACTCTTTGAGCAGCTGCCTGAAGCCTTAATCGTCAAAATGCATCACAGCCTGAATGTTTTTGAAGGTCCCATGTCATGCAAAGTAAACTTTTTAATGTTCGTACTCCACCTTTCAGGAAATGTGGTCAAACAGTCCTTTTTGAAAACTTCCCCAAATTAGGTCATTATTTGGGGATATGTCCCTTTCCCAAGATGGTGGACACTCACGTCAGTCCAGCCAGAGTAAACATTGGAGCACAGCCCTGTAAAGTGGGAGCCCTGTTATGGTGTTAATTCAGTGCTCAAATCTGCGCTCATAAAAACCATAATCAGCGCGCATAAAGACCACTGTCTGCGCACTCTCAGTCTCTCTGTACACACTGATTATGGTTTGTATACACGCAGATTTTGGCACTGAATTGTTGCCAGTTGTTGGTCAGACAACAGCTCATGAGTCTTTGACATTAAAACAGCCTGTTCTGTGCAGGGATAAAACAGAAGGGTTTTAAAGCATGACAAAATCTAGTAACTGGGTGGCATTTGTAGGAATAAAAACATTTTCTGGAGACACCTGAGACCAGCGTTAAAGAATTAAAACTGTGATCATTAAGAATACATTTTGAATGATTTTAGGTATGTGTTGAGTCCATTTGAGTCTTCCATTTCCAGGTCTTCTCTTTACTTGTTTTATGCCTGTTGGTGTCCAGCTTAGTCCATAACAACTTCCGTATCACGTAAGCCTGACCTCTTTAATATTAAAATCAAATCCAGATCCTGTGGCCCTTTTTTCCATTTCGTATTTTGAATCTGAGTCTATGACCTAAATTATGAAAACACAATGTCTGTTTTTTTGTTTCAGAAATTTAAAACAAATAAAAAAAAAATAACTTATCACTTATTCATTTTTGATTTTGACAGTCAATAATGTAAAGAACAAAAAATACATGGATTTTCCAGTATTGAGTATATCTGATTTAAAATTGAAATGTGAGTACTGTAACAACAGCTTGGATTAATTCAGCTTTTTATTTCATTGTTTTCACTCAGTGCTCAAATGCTATGTGAAAAATAGTAAAGAAAAAAACACTTATGTCAGTAAAAATACTGATTCTGAAAAGTTAAAAAAGCCACTCAATTTCATAAATGTGAGCAATTAGTAACTTTCAACTCCTGCGTGTTTATGAACTCCCCATCTCCCATCCATGTGACAGTCCTAACAAAACTCAAAGAAACTCTTACAAAGACCAGTTCATTAGAGGTAACAAATTGGCAGTCTACTCCAAAAAGAGAAATAAAACCTGCAGCAGGAGCAGAACTTTAACTTCTTCACTCTTGAAGTCACTGATGAAATAAGACCTGTACAAAAATAAGAGCAAGGTATAGCAATTCAAGTTAAGTGTGTGGTTTAATGAGGATTATCTCTGTGGTTTAATGAGGATTAAAGTGATTATAAGCTTGGTTTGACACTGAGGCTCATTGTTGCCAAGGTGTGACAGCAAACAATAGCCTCTCTCAACAAAACGACAAACTCCGCCCTCTTGAACTCATCCTCTCTGCGCTCACAAGCAGCAACAAGCCCTGGAAGCAAAAGCATCGAGTCCCATACAGATTGCTTATCTCGACTGCTTCAGTAGACTCAAAGTATGCCCCTATTGCACCCTGAAACAGTGTCAGCCACTTGACCTACTTCTCACTCTCACCGCAAATGACTGGAAACAGTCTACAGAGAAGAAGAAGAAGGCCTCTGAATCCTCAGCGCCTAACTGAGGTCAGAGAGGATCTGTGCATGAGGGAAATATTTGAGCTGAATGAGTTTGATGAGGTGTGGTGCTATTCATGTGCAGCCTGACCTCCGTTCTCCGTGTTTTTGTAAATTAATCACCATCATTTAATTTCTTCACACCAAGCTTCCATCAATAGAGCGAGGAAGGTAGAGCCAGGAGCAGCTGCAGGCACATGATGTAGAGGCTAATCCACAGCAACATAGTACAGATTTTGGGCACTCTACAGAGAGTTTGTACCCTTGTATGTGGTACCAAGGGACCAGAGTGAAAAAAGGATTGAGATGGAGAAAGCTGCAGAAACACAAGCATGAACTTTTTGCTTGGCCAACTCATCCCTCTAAGCGGGTGAACACGTTTGATATAAATCTATATATGTCTCTGTTTCTGTCAGATGACTGTACAGAAGGATAGATATATGTATGTACGCTACTGCTAGCTTTCAGTCACATGAACTTGGCAGAGAGCTGGAAGACAAAAAGTGTATCAGCTTGCACTGACCACTATGTGGAGCTGCAGCACAGGCTTTTTCCATGTTTATCTCCTCAAAATTACATATTTACATCTCATGAAAACCACCAAAAACTGAGATAGTAATGTAAACTCTCCATTCTAGACCCTTTGGACCTTTTCACAGAACCATGGGTATTATTTTAATAATTTGAAACAGTCTTTGCCAGACCCTTGTTACCTCACACACTTTTGGCTTGAGAACAGGGTAACTCAAAAACTAAGGAACAGAATTGAATGCAATTCTCAGGAACTGTTGGTCATAGCACAGAAGGGAAGTGATTAGATTTTGGTGTCGATTTGAATCCAAATAGGGGTCAATTAATTAATTACATTAATTTAATGATTTGTTAACATTGCAAGACAGGGCAGTTTACTAAATTTTTGCTAACAACTTAACAAGTCCTCAAAGGATTTTGATGACATTTTTAGGTAATGTTGGTCATGGCACTGGGTGAATTGGTCAGATTTTTGAGGTGATCCGAATCTAGATGTGGATTCAGGAATTGTTTCAAGGACTCTTCAATAGTGTGAGCTAGGGCAGTTTTCCACATTTTTGACAACAACTCTCTTGACATTGTTGGAAATGCATTGGCGAGGGTTTGTGCTCTTGAAGCACTTCTAGTTTCTGGGATGTTTTCATAAGTTATCGGAGAATCCTTCCCCATACAGAACTCTCAGGATATAGAAATCTTCAGATACAGAGGCAGTTTTATGTATATTTTGTGGTTGAAAAGGTTATTATGCTGTTTATGAGGTGAGGATCTAGAGGTTCTTCATTATCAAACTGTTAGTTTGTAATAAGCTGATATTGACTTGTTAATGATTTTATTGATATTATTATGATCACTATCAACTGTCACTTCACTCCATTTTGTGTTTTGGGGCAGTAATTTGACAATTGGGACCGTCTTTCTTTCTACTGTATGGCCTAAAGTCACACTTTGACTCAGAAATATACAATCAGCTTCCAGCAATAACATCATCTAGCTCAGGGCACTTCGGAAGTATTCCGTGCCATAAAATAAAGATAAAGGCTGGGCAGGTGGAATAGGGATATGGGTTGGAGTGATACATAACCATATTCTAGACAGATCTGTAGACATTAACCTGTTAAGAGGACCGGAGGCTGGCAGTGCTAACCTTAGCAGGACTCTGCTTGATATTGTTAGTGGATGCTAAGTTAGTTTGCTGACTGTTGTGATATTCAGCCAGATTTTAGTTACAGTGCACTGCTTTTGGTTTGCTTGCCTTCCTTACTCACTACTAACCGAAGTTTGGACCACTAGGAGGCGAACCGTGACCCCTGTCTTCAGGCGGACCAAAGTTCATTTCTTTGTTCAACACCAGAGTTCTTGTGAGCTTTCTCATCACTCCAGATGAACTAAGCTTTTCAAAAATGCATACCAGAGTTTGTTTGATCCAGACCAAATGTGTTAAGTGTGCAAGCACCCTTATAGTTACAGTGGAGTACCTGACAAAAATAATCTGCTATTTGCTCCTCCATGGGTTTTCTCTCTAGATGTTCCACAGAAGTATAAATCAGGTTGGTCTCCTCATAAGTAAGTGCATACATTAAAGAATCTGTTTTTAATCAAATAGATCAAACAAAACAAACAAAAAAAAATCAACCTAGTTAAAATGCATAGTTGGCAACAGAGATTGTCATTGTCTTCATTGTGTTCAGCAGAGAGAATTTTTTTTTTTACTGCTGTGAAACTCTCAATAATTAATTGGCTAACTTTACACTAGACACGGCAAAGCACAACAACACCATAACATGTTTACAAAGAGAGGCATAGAAGATTTTTGCTTTCAGACATAAATGGCATCAACACCTTCATGATAAGAGGGCAGCAAAGCTCTGTCATTTTTTTTTTTTTAGTTTATTTCAATGTTATGGTAAAAAAAAACAAAAAAAAAAAAACAACTTAGTTCCTAGGATGTAAAGGAGCTTACAGGGGGCCAGTTTTTATCTTGTGAGCCTTGTAAAAATATCTTTGACTGCATACAACTCAGTATGGCTTTTTGTATTAGATACAAAAAAGCACAAGGTTGTTAGGTGTTCACTTCACTCAAGAAAACTTGACAAAGGTCTGGGTGGACTGATATGTTGTGTTTTTGTCTCTAATGTTTGTTTGTAATAAAACAAAATGGTAATCCTGGGCAATGCTGGGGTATAAAATGTCTTTTTTTTCTTTTATCATCATGGAGCAATAAATAAGAAAATTAAAAAAAAAAAAAAATAGTTCAACAGACTTCAATTATTAGTAAGTGCTCCAAGAAAGGGGACCAAAATTGAACAATAGCTCTTCTAGTCATTGCATTACTACATGACTTTTCCAAGAAACAAAATATGTTAAGTCATCATATTTGCTCAGTGCAAAAGAAAATGTGACTCAGTTTACACTTTATCCAAATCACACAACTCACATCTTTCATCATTTTGAACAAATGACTTTAAGCGGATTTAAGGAATCAGCTCCGCTCCGCCCTGAAGTCAGAGATCAGACTGATCGGCTTTCAGGGTTTAGCGGTTTGTCTGGAGCTTCAGCTCTGGCACCTGATTTCACAGTGAACAGAAAATACCTGACTATGTATTATGAAGGGTCAGTTTTTACACTGATTTTACTCTTTGTGAAGTAACTATGCAAAAGCAGTATTATTGGCATATTAGTATTGACAGAAAACACCCTTTTAAGTTAAATATTACCAGTTTCAGCAGCCAACATGTTCAACCAATCCACTTGGGGTCACCTTGCACATGTCTTTTGTAAAAATTATTATTATTTATTTTATTCAACATTCCTCAGATCATGGGTGTCCACACTATGATCATAATGAATTATGGCAGTAGACATGAAGCTTGATCTTGGCTGATAAATAGAAATAAAAATGGATTATGGTAGCAAATAGCAACATAAATTTCGATCAATTCCTCCACTCTCTGCTTCATCCTGATATGTGCCAGGATCAGACTACACATTTTTTTGTCTGTTATGATGGTCACTCTGTCAGATCAGCTGATCATAGAACAACACAGTTGTACTGTGGCTTGGCCACTGGCACATCAGACAACACAGCGGTTCCTGACTACACGTTACAGCCAACGCAGTTATGTTAGGAGAGGGCGGTGGAAAACAGTGGCAGACAGACATACTGTATTCACAGAAGTATTCTGTATTTATTTGTCTTTTAAAAAGTTATCAAAATTGATATGTTAACTCACCAGGTTGCTGTTTCTTTATAACATTTATCATTATTTTTTTTTCAATCTGTTTTTGTGACATGTCATACAGGCAGTGATGATATTTCTGTCTCAGAGTTCCATGATGAAGCAACAACATCCTTTTAGTCTGCCGTTTGGTTTGTTTACATCAGTATCTATTTTTAAAATAAGAGACAATCAAACATTTCTGCCGGGACGTCATAAGGCATCCCAGTTGGAGACTAGACTGTCATTAAGTATGACACACTACACCAGATGAAACTGAGTTTCCTGGGGCAGACAGGCCCTGAAACACCATGACTGTCAGGTTGGACATTTATCATGCTTAAATAGATAATTGAGCATATTTGAAGTAGAGCTGTTTGAGGATCGCTTCAATAGTAAATACATTAACCACTGTGATTTTGATCAGCTCTGCCCTGTGAAGAGAAGAATGACAAAGAAGTTTGGCTGTATATTGCTGCCACTGGGGGCATGAGCTATGTAGAATTTATAGAAATTTGGCTAAGATGGTTAAGCATTTGAAGTGAGGTTGCATTAGATTAATTTACAATAGCAACAGTGATTTTGACTCACTCTGCCCCTGTAAGAAGAAAACCTTCACAGAAGTTAGGCTACACATTGCTGCAGATGGGGCCAAGAGCTTGGGGTTATTCACTGAATTTCAGATTAGAGCAAACTAAAAAGCAGTGCTGAGATGACTGCACATTTTACTGAACACTTTTACAAGCTTTTCTTTTATGTTAGCGAGCCTGTTTATGTTGAAAGTTCTTAAACACACCACTTAGCCTACATGTTTTTCAACCAAGTTCTTACTCTCCTCACAGGGGCAGAGCAAAACCTCAGTGGCTTATGTATTACTAATGTATGGACCTCATACAACCTCACTTCAAAAATGCTGAACCATCCCTTTAAGTTGTGTTGTCTGACCCTAGCATTATAAAGTTTATTGTGGTACTTGTCCTTAAGAACCAACATTCACATAAAATTTGGCAGTTTTGTCTTGTTTTGTGTCCGGTTGTGGAGATAAACTGTCAGTATTACCTCTCTCTGCACAGAGCATAGTTCAGACCAGGGGCGGCTCTAGTGGCAGCCAGGGCCAAGAAACCCCCACCCCTGAAAAAAATGAATAAAAAAATTCAATCGCCAAGCATACTATACTTCTCAAATAATAGGTCAGGTATGTTAAAGTGACCAAGTCTTTTTTTTTTTCATTTTTTCAGTACAAATCCCTTGTTAGAAAAAGAGTTGGCACTCCTGCCTGTAACTTAAAATAGGGCTTGAAGGGCTGAAGTTTAGTGTTGAAACACAGCTAATTAATATTTGTGTTCATTAGTGGAGGTAATTTCTGTTGTGTCAAGCACTTTGTAGAGATTGTCTAGTCAACCCTCCCTGAAAACTTGTTTAATATGATGAATTAACATGAAATAATGCAAAAAAATTAAACAGGTCTCAGCATTTCAGATGTCAGCAAAAATCTAATATCAATTTTCCCTGATATGCTACATGCTGATTCAGTTCATTCCTTCCTTCCTGGGTGTTTTCCAACGCTAAATTGAATTTATTTGAGTCCAGGTGATGAATGTGGTGTGAAATTCACCCTCTGCTTCAGACGTGGGAGTGAAGACAAAGTGCTGTCTTACGGCTCACTTAAGCAGCCGTGTGTTTTCTCTCTGAGTGACAAATTGGGTGTGTGTGTGTGTGTGCAGGCTTACCTTTCCTGTTAGAATACCTGTCATTCGTCAGCATGACACCCAAGATGTGTCTCTTGCTGTGGGAAGATCATCCAGGGGCAAAGACTCAAATGCTTTATCCTGCCGCTCCCTGCACCCTGCTAAGCCTGCATGTGTTGGCCACACATTTCCTCCAGATGCACAGAGATATGTGTGTGTGTGAGGTCTGCATCTGTGTCCATGCCTACCAAATACCAATCATTTTATTTATATGACCTGGATACAAGGAGTATATGTTTCATGTGTAGATGGAAACCTTAAAGGGGCGTTTCCTCTATAGAAAAAATGTAAAGTTGTTAATAGATTGACCATGAGATGGATGTTTGGCCATACTGACAACCATGTGTGCTAGCTGAGTTAAGCTCATTTTGAACCAGTGTGGTCTCATGGACTTGAGAATCCTGACTCTGAAAAGTTTTCAGCATGTTGGTATTATACCTGGAGACCAAAATAAGCCATTATCCTGACTAGAGATAATTTTGTTGATAAAAAAATTATGTCAAAAATGTTTGTCCACTAGCTTTTTTTATGACATAATTGATGAAAAGTAGCTAAAAATATTTGGCAGTGTAATATCTGCAGAAAATTATTTTTACTTTTCTTTAACCAGACCAGACCAGACAGCCCTAAATTGTTCAGGGTGGAGTATTTATCATTAAAAATGTCTGATATTTCAATCATTTAAGGGAGAAGAATATGCCTGTTTCCAGCTGTAGGTGATGAGTACACCAGCTCTTATAGAAACTCACTGTCATGTTTTTGCTGAGCATCAGAGTGAGGAAGAACACTGATTGAAGTGACTTTGAATGTGGGTTAATACTAATCTGAGTAGAACTAGTGATCTACATGGGATCTCTAGAGATTTTAGAGAATGGTCCAAAAAAAGAGGAGAATATCCAGTGAGCAGCAGATGTCTGTGTAAAACGCCATGTTGATGCCAGAGGTCAGAGGAGAATGGCGGCTTATGAGGGTGGAAAGGCAACAATAACAACTTGTTACAGCCAACGAATGCAAAGGACCATTTCTGAATGCAAAACAAAAGCTCAAATCTCTGAGGAATATGTTCAGCACTTTGGCAAGTCTATGCCAAGAAGATTTTAGGTGGTTCTGAAGGACCAGTACTTGCAAGGTGTACCTAATGAAGAGGCTGATGAGTGTGCGTTCACAGTTGCTCTCCCCTTATAGCCCAATTCATATTGCTGTTTCGAGGGGTAATATTTACGCCCCTGTGAAGTTTCGCCTCCACTGTGAATGTCATGGAGATGGAATGGGGGAACAAGGTGACCCCTCTTTGCTCCGTCTCTAGAGGTAGTAACAGAGGCATGATATTGGAGAGAGGGAGTCAAGCGAACTCAGCATAAGACAGGAGTGCTTCAAGTGAGTGTCTCTGCCTTGTGTGTATGTGGGGGCATGGGCCATGTCATACACATCCAATCTATATTGCAGCGTGAATCAACAGATGTCACAGCCTTGCGGAATTAATGTGAATGTCTCTAGGTGTAAATACAGTGGAGCCTTGTTGAGGCGTTTTGAGGCACTGATACAAACCCTGCCAATGATTTGAAGAAGGCCTTGTGTTACTATTTAAAGGGTGACCAAGTAGACTAGTGACCTTTAGCTACCTGATTGTGGTTGTCTTTGAGTAAACAGATGTTAAAACCAGTAAGAGTAAAAATGCCTCTGTTAATTGCATTATTATAGTATCAGCTTTAGCTCATCAGATTTCTTGATATGAAAAATTATCAAAGAGACATTCACAAAAAATGCAAGTTAACACCAGTTAACCAGTTAAGTATTTGCCTACCAAATGCTTATTATTTTATTTATGTGATATAAGGATGAAGGAGTGTACTACTCTGTAGGAAAAGATGTACATAGACAAGAGCAAGAGATGTGCTTTGTTCACATCTGAATAAAAGAGCATTCTGGCTGTGTGGAAGTTGCGATTGACCAAAGGTGTGGTGGCTTCTAGTTGCAACCAGCTGCACTACAGTTTGAACAACACATATGGACAGGGTTAAGAGCCATGACTGAAAAAAAGAATCTGAAGAACCAGTTAAAATGACTAGTGCAAAATCCTAAACAAGACTTTCAAGTCCTTCTTAAGGCCAAGACTTGCAAAACTTGCACTGCAGACCTGTTGTACTGCGGACCTGTTGTTTCTATTGTACCCTAAAATTTACAGAAAGATCATTATTTTAAATACTGTAACAGTTAGAGTGCTAATAATTAATGTAATAACAGAATATCAGGTTGTATTGCTGACATGCACATGGACAAACAAATTCAATGCTACCTGAAAAAACTTAACTTTACTGCCGCAGTTTGTCCTGCTGTATTCTAAACCAGCTCTGAAAATAGCTTTCATTAGATTTGATAAAGATGGTCTTGGTCAACATGACATCTAACAAGTTAAATATTGGTATCTGTATTTATGACATTTCTGCTGATATTTATAGTCGATATATATCAGCTGTACATATCGGCCAAACATTTCCTTCAAATCTACTAAAGTATTAAATGATGAGTGTATCATAAGTCTATACTATATTATCACTGAATTCCCACATTTGAAAAACAACTGGATTATTTTGAGAGAATGATATGTTGTTTCTCCTGTTTCCTATACAAATGAAATGTCAGTGTAAGGAACAGGTCAGTTTGACTAAAGTAGAGACTACACACCTTCAACCAAAAAATATCAATATATCCAAACTGACAACAGTGTGTTCAGAAATATCAACATATTGGATTTCAGCAAAAATCCTACTTTCCTACTTTCTAAGGCATTTTATGACCTTACATTTCGTAAATCAAATATAAGATTTTGTATGACTTGTGAAAGAAACTTGAGGCAAACTATTTTGCTGTCTGACTTTAAATATTTAGCTTGCTAATCCTGCACATCGAACCCAAACTTGACATTAAATCAGAATATTTTGTAAGGAAATTTTTTTTCAGTACAGCCGAAGAAAATATTTTTTATTCCCTCTCTAATTATGATTCTGACGCTGATGACCCTGATCTTTAGGCTCATGTTGCTGTAGAGAGCAGAGATGGAGAAATGTTGCAAAGGGAGTTGTCTGCTGAGTCACAAACATTGGCATCCTCTACCTTCATGTGTGATTGTAAACTTAATTGGGAATTAAAACAGTCAACAACACGTGTGTTTCAAGTGTGATGTACGAACCCCCTCTAGTATTCCAAGCACTTAATAAAATGATTTGTGGTTTGTTCCCCCGTGAGTTCAAAGTGGGTCGTTGCTTTCGGCTGTGGGGTAGAGGTTGTGCTTGTGCAATGGAAAAAAAGTGACTGTTTTCCTGTCATGGGGGCTTTCTTTTCCTTTCCTTTTTTTTTTTTTGGTGGGGGAAAACCACGGCTCTGCCTACCGCAGCCAGCCTTCAAAGAGCTCTGAAAGAGTGCTCAGCTCACCTCTCCTTAAATCCTTCCATCCCTCCAAACGAGCCACTTCCTCTCACATCCAGGACCACCTCACCTGCCTCTGCCTGACTGCCATTGCCGCTGTCCAACCACTCAGCTACTCTGCTGTGGTTTGGGTTATGCTCGGGTCCATGGGAAATGTTGAATCAAGGAGCCCGGAGTCCACTTTCTTACAAACATACACTTAACAGTCCTCTCTGGCAGCTCTAACCTCTCAATGTCTGCTCTTTGGCTGGAGATGTACACTGTTTACTATTTAAACATGGACTCAAGATGGCTGCCATGATCACCTATGCACCTGTATGGCATCAGCTGTTAACATAGTCTAGAATTAAATCAAAATGGACATCAGATGCAGTTACACACACAACTTGTAAGCAGCAGTGTGGAAACAGAGAGGATGTGACATTCAACCGAGTGGCAAACTCCACTGTTAATAATGAAGCCAATACGCAATGCCAAAAACTGCAGTTCCTCAAGTATGTGCCCACTTTGTGCCCACCGCCATCAGACTTTACAACAGCAGCGGAGGCCACAGTCTGTCACTGCACTGACCCCCCCCCCCCCCCCCCCCCCCCGAAACAGCAATGGATGTACTCAAGCAATATGACACTGGACTGCACTTTAATAGATCTATAGTAATCCTCCATATGCTCCAAACCACCTCTATCCATACTGTACTGTTACTGACTCATATCCCTGATCATGGTTCATTACTCTAGGTAAATAATTTGCACTGTTACTGTGTGGTCAGTAAGTGCTGCTACATTTCACACTGTCACTTTAATATCACTGTCACTTTATTTTTATCTTTACTGCACTGCACAGGAGGCTCAGATGTTTTGTACTGTGTTAAATTATTATTTTAGTGTGTTAGTTAATTTGATAATTGAACGCCACTTACTCTGTTAATTTAGTGCTTAGTATGTTAGTTAATTTTGATAATTGTAAATATCTTCTATTCCTTGATCTATGTCTTATGCATGCTACTATCCCTGTACTTGCCCTGTACTGCTGCAATACCAGAATTTCCCCTTTGGGGATCAATAAAGGACTATCTTATCTTATCTTATCTTAAGTATCTACTAGAGGCTGACGTCAGAGGCACCAGAAGAAATGATTACTTCATGTTAAAAGTGCATGGTGGCACAGCAAGTCAGTGCACATAACAGGTTTTCTCTGGGATCTCTGGTTTCCTCCCACAGACCAAAACCATGCTTGTTAGGTAAACTGGTGACTCTAAATTGCCCTTAAGTATTATTGTGAGGGTGAATGGTTGTGTGTCTCTCTATGTTGCCCTGTGATCAGCTGGTGACCAGTTCAGGGTGTACCCCGTCTCTCGCCCAATGTCAGCTAGGACTGGCTCCAGCCTTCTGCAACCCCAAAAAGGATAGGCATAGGGTTAAGGGATATGCGGTATAGATGATGGATGGATGGATAAACATTTTTCAGTGTCTTTCTCCTTCAGTCTCCTCCCCCTCTGCAACAACACACAGCTGAATTCAGGTCCTCCACTTATCAAAGCAGTGCAGCAGGTTTTCTTTGGACAGTTGTCTCAGAACCTCGTTCTTTTCTTAACTTCTGATGCAGATTCAAAACGGATTTGTTTGAGCACAAATTTATCGTAGGAAAAAGAAAAAAGTCACAATGTGCTAGATCAGGTGAATAGGAAGGGCCTATTCACCTGATCTATAACTGCTTTACAAAGGGCGCGGTGTGAGTTGACATGTCTTGATGAAGGATGAAAGAATTTTTCCTCAGTTGTAGTCTATTTCTTCGAACTTTTTCTCACAGTTTTTCAAGAACATGTTTGTAACAGTGTTGATTCATCTTTGACCCTTATAAAACCCACTCCCCAAAAATGACACCCTAAATCTTAAAGAAGAAAATCAACAGGACCTTGAATTTGGACTTTCTTTTACGTGCTTTCTTCATCCATGGTGGCAACAGTGTTTTCCAATGCATTGACTGCATTTTGTCTCAGGATCATATTGAAAGATCCAAGTTTCATCAAATGTACAGTATTTTTAAAGGATTTGATAAAAATGTGAGATCGAGCAGATTTCCACATGTTTGACCATAACTCATCCAAAAATGTTAAAACACCTCGTTGAAACTTTGTGCTCTCAGGGCAATTATAGCACTATTTCAATTACAGAATTAATGTACACATCATTATCACCGTGTTTGTAGTTAGACCCCCACAGAGCAGGTAGTTATATAAAGACTGAGGGGCAGTTTACACGACAACGAAAACGTCAGAAAAGTTTTCGTGACGTTTGCACCTTCCATTTACTTGAGAATGGTGCCCAGAGTGCCTGAATCCGCAACCTTTTGAAACAAGGGTCCAGAATGAAAATTTTGAAAACGTTTTTGTATCTATGTGTAAACAGGAATCAGCGTTGTCAGAGAAAACGGTGACGTGGGGCACATTCGCAGTACTCTTTCAGATAAAGGTTGCGTGTGCACCCAAGAACAGCAGCTATGGCTGATCACTAAGCAACATGGGTGCTGCTTACTGTGCTAGGTTTGTTATCACTCCTCCAACAAAATGTGGATTTGCTGCAGCAATACTCTGACCAGCTGAGACGCATCAGTTATATTCGCCAACTGAAAAGTTTGTCTTCACCGAAAAGTGTTAGTGCACAGACGCTTATTGTAACACCGCTGTTTCATCGCCAACCTACAGCCTATATTGCCAACTACTGGCCTGGCATGCACACTACCTCGTTTTCAGTCATTCTCGTGGATCTGTGTGAATGTGCATTGTTTTCACACTGTCTCCATGTGAACGCAGAGGACTTTTGAAAACACAAAGGAAAAACTTTTTCTTTTCTGGCGACAAAATTGTTGTGTAAATGGGGCCTGAGTTAGACCTGTTCAAAAATGCAAAGATAAACAGTAAGTACTGTATATCTCCAGCCTGCATCTCCAACGCTGCTGCATGGCCTTCTTCTAGTGACAGATTCAGAGAGGGAATCTCCTCACAGACCTCTGGAGGTCTGCTCTTTTTTCTCAGGCTCATCTTGACAGCACATGCACGGGAATATTTCTTGCATTTGAAAGCAGATCACAGTTTGACATAGGAAGCTATAAATTTTTGAACTCTTATCCCTTTCCTCCTAAGTCCATCACTATGTCAGATAAAAATCCCAGACAGAGCACGACTTTGTCCTCCCTCCCGCTAAAGTTCACACACATATATTTCATTTTTGACTTACTGACTGGGGAATTACTTTCCCCGCTTTGGGGCCTCTTATCGTGTTTTCACGCATGCAAAATACTTCTGCTTGATGTGGGCTGCATGTGTGAGCCAAATTTTTTACCTTGAATTTATCTGGATGTCATCTTATCACCCGCTTGTCTGGCTGAGCTGATGTGTGATACAGCAAGTTATTTTGATAAAAGCGAGCAACGAACAAGGATGATGAAGGCTGCTCAAAGCTGCCTTATGCTCTTTCACTCATGCAAGTATGTCTTTTACTGCTTATTTGTTGACACTGTGAATAAGTCAGATCATACATAGCACTGAGATACAGACAAAACCAGCACTTTGGTTCTGGACGTTGTTTCTTTGTGCGCCTGGTTTTTGTTCCATTTACCTCAGACGTGGGAGGAGGAAATTATGTCACACCCCAGTTAAATACAATCCAGTTACAAGATGGTAACGTCAGTGTACCTGAAGGTTGGCCGACCTCTCAGTAGAAAATTCTACCAAAGAGGGCATTCCCAGGGATATATCTAATGTGCAACTCACAATCTGACTTCCAAGATCAAATGGAGCACACCATATGTCCTCTTCTATTCATGTCCTGCGTCATGAGATGGCTGTCAAACAGTTTTCACTGTGGGGAACATGCAAACAGGCAAGTCAGGAGACTTTGGGGGAACATTGTCTGTAAATTTTCTAGAAATTTACAGGAGTGCATGTGTAAGAGAAGGCCTTAGTAGCAGTTTCCAAAGTCGCTTTTGCACCTAACATGAACTTTGGCTAGCTTTAAAGGACAGTAAATTTGGTTTGGGATGGTGAGAATGCTCAAACTTGGCCTCGGTGTGGTCTAAGAACCAAACTGTGGTCTACTTGAAAACTGGGCCTCATTTTGCTTCCAAGTGCAACATGGTCCAGTTTGCTGTAAGTGTGTAAATGATCCAAACCAAAACTGGACCAAATGGATGAAGCCAAGCAAAAAGTAGGAAATTGAGGGTTTATTGTGATTATTAACCATTTTGAACTGGAAAGCAGAGTGTGGTTAACATTTGCGTGCCTAGCTCCGCCAGTTTCCTGTTCCCCTAGCAGATTAACATCTCTTTAGTCTGTGCTCAATATGGCACCAAATTGCCTCGAAAACACCAAACTACAAATTTATCTCTGTTATAGTTGAAATGACTGACAAACTGCTCTACAATACCAGCTGTCTGCCTTCATCAACTGTTTGTATTTTTGGGTCACAGGAGCAACCAACCACAGCTGTAGTATAGCAACCTGCCACTCAAATAGTGGCAGATGGATATACTGCAGAACATTTGATAGGCTTTGGTCTGCTTGATCAGTGCCTTGTGGGAGCGAACAAAACCAAATGAAAATGCAACATGTTGCACTTTATCCCTGAAGTGAATACGGTCCATCAAACTATGTGAAGGCCATCTAAATATTTTCTGTGGTTCCAAATCCAAAAGTCTACAAGTCAAAAGTAATCTGCAGATTGGAATATCAAATAATAGTACTTTATTGATTTTCCCTTTAACTATTCACAATCCCTTCCCTGCCTGTAGCATGTTCTTTTTTCTAATCTTAAGCTAATGCCATTGCTTACTAGAATTCCCCAGATTTTCTTTCACAAAACATGTAGGTTTTTATCCGAACAGTAAGTGAAAGACCCTGTGGTAAAAATTACAGAGTAAGGGCATAGCTATAAACAGTTTAGTTACAAAAACCCACAGAGCAGGCACTTCTGAGCTGTCTACTTCCTCTTACTCAGTGAAGCACTGATTTTATTGGGAAACAAATGACATGGATAAACTTTATTTCCCTCATCAATTTGGTTCCTAAAGTGAAAAACTGTAAAACCTGCTTCACATTGTCAATACTGATAAAAATATGTTTTTAAGTTTTTAATTCAAAATGATGCTGTTTGATAGCTTTCTTTTGCTATGTAACTTGAACCTGAACCAGGCAAGGCTTAATGCTTTATTCAGTTGAGTTTTTTATGTAACATCTCAGTTGTAGTACATTTTAAGGAATCATTAAAGTGGAGAGTAAAATCCCTTGTTGTTTGGACTGGTATTTACTTAGTATCAGAAAAAAACATACGTTGTTGCCCCTGAAAAGGGATATTATATGTGCTTCAAATGATAGAAAAACAGCATTCAGTTGACTATTTGCTGGGTGTTCTTGACTAAACCTAAAAAGCTTTACCAGGAATGGTAAGGGGTTTAAGTGTCCTTATCTCCAGATCTCACCTTGTTTAAGTCTCTTTCCTCTTACATTAATCCAGTTTAACCCTGAGTCTGGTGAGTCACTATTACACTTTTATCTTTCTGCCTGCTCATGTCCTCTCCCTCCAATGTTCTCACCGACAGCACTGACCTCACAGAAGGCTTCATTAACAGAAAAATACCCCAAAATTTCCCCATCAGCACCTCTCCCTTTACTTTTGTCTTAAAGTGTATTAGTATGGAGCGCAAGTAGCTAAGCCTGACTTCCTGTGAATCTGTGAGAACCGACCTGACCTCGTATCCCACCTCACGCTGTCTGTCTTCTCTCCTCCTGGTCGGTTCTGGATCAGGTTCTGTTGGTTCAAAGAACCGCTGTCGGACTGTGGGCCAGCCGTGTGGGCTGGGCCACAGAAGCTGCTGCATTCCTGTGCTGGGCGTTTGGTCTTTTCTCCCTACTGTGTCTCTTACTGCCAGATGCAAAAATGGAAAGACAGAGATAATTCCACAAACATGTTAAATGGTACCTTTTAGTTCCTTCTGCCTTGTCTTTGCTCTCACAAACACACAATGGCTATTTAATTAGATGCAGCAGCTTGTTCTTGATTTAAGAAACAGGTGATTGTTTAGAGTTTTGGTTGAAATCTAATAAAATAGGTCCTGTGGAAACTTTTTTGACACACTGTATAAGTAGAATTGTATGCACAGACAGGTTGAGCTAATATAGATTGATTAGGTAATCTGACAGGACTGTCTTTGTCCCTGTATACCTGCACCAGGGCAGAGCCAATTTATTTATCATTCATCGATTTCAGCCATTATTCTGAGTATAACATAAATAGAGTGAATGTTTAAACCACATTACAACTCTGCAGGTAAAATGTATCCTATTATTTATTAAAATATAAAATAAAATGGCAACTAATATCTTCATTCATTAATACACAAGAACTTCTTATTGATCTTCAATGCAAGCAGAGACTGCATAGAGACAGCAGAACAGAACTACTATATACTTGGGGAAAAAATCAAAATTGTGACATCTTTTCTTTTTGAGACATACATTGCTATTTGGAAAAAAAGAAAGAAAATCAAATCAGATTATTGGTATAAAGTATGCAATAATACTTTGATATTAGGTGCGGCAAACAAGTGCAGTTAACAAGTGAAGTGAACACAAATGTAGTTAAATTGCTTTTTTTTCCATCCTTAACAGCGATAATTTTAGTAAGTGCTCTAAATTCACTGCCAGTGAGCAGCTTCTTAAAATGCTGTTTGGTGCTCTACAAAAGTAGTGTAAGCTTGTTTTTTTTACTGTTAGATATACATTTAACGTAATGTACATTTAATCCAAAGAAATGATTCAGTTTGTGATTATCAGCTGTCTATTGCAGTGGAATACATTTATTATTTGTTGGAGAAAATTGTTTTCCCTACTGTCTTTTGGTTTCTGTCCGTCCTGTTTTGATACAATACCAGCAAAAATGAAATGAAATTCGATACCACAGCAGCACAAAAATGAGCTCCCACTAAAAAAATGGTGAATTAAGTTAATTACTTATCTATTGTTGTATAGAGGACCATTCTAACAAAACTTTAAATGCCAGTTTTATACATCTTAAGCTATCATTTGCAACAGAAACACTTTGTGGGCTAACGCTAATGCTAGCAATCTTCAAGTAAACTTATTAAAGACATGGCTGTGTCTTTATTGAATAAACAATCAATGTGAGCAGAAAACTCATTTCGAAGATAAACTTTCATTCAGCTCCTTTGATTGTCTTTTGAGTTTGTAAAACATTAAATAAGATCTGTACATGTATATTTATATATGTACAGCACAAGCGTCGCAGACTACAGATTTACACACATCAGCTGCTGCTATCCTTTAATCTGAAACATCCTGACGCACCAAGTGTTTTTATCAACTCTCTTCAGTATTTCACAGAATTTGACAACATAAGCCCAAAATGTATATACCTACATCAACAGGTAACCTGGATGTTCTCATGTCCTCCATCAATTCCTGGAAAGAGCCACAAATTATCTGTCTGAGCAGTAGTTGGTTTTTCTGTATCGAGCCTCCTTATAAGCAACTGATCCACACGCTGTCTGACTGCTGTGCAGCAGCAATTTCAGTCCAGTCTATGCTGAGGATGTAACAATGTAAAAATTTCATATCACGGGTATTGTGACCAAAATTATCACGGTTATCATTATTATTGCGGTATTGTTGCAATGTGCAAAGTTGCAAAGTTTTATTTAGTCAAAAATAATGTGACTTTAAGAATGATCTGCAGTGGTCCGACGCTGACCCTCTTCACCTCTCTGGTTCCTTGTTGAGGTAACTCAACAATCCAGGCTTCTCTCCTCTGATGCAGCTGCGGGGGTGTTTGTGGTTCTTCCTGCCTCTCTTCCTGGACACTGCATTTTCTGCAGACAGGGTGACAGTCCTCAACATCCTTGTAAAATCCAAAATATGACCAGAGTTCAGACTTTGTCGGTTTCGAGGGGAAAAAAATCTCCGATACAGCGTGCATGCGAACACTAACCATACTTTGACTTTCAGAAGCCAAACATTGCAAACTGCACGTGTGCCAGTGTCTGAGGGACCGCTGCAGCTTTGCCGAGGCGCAGACACACAGTTCTGGCTTTTCCAGGCAATGAGCAGCATCACCATGAGCTATTGACAAAGTGAGGTAATCAAACATGGATATGACAGTATTTAAAAAAAAAACCCTGTTATAATAACTGTTGGAATTTTACCGCGGTTTATCATTTTATCGGTAACTGTTACATCCCTAGTCTAAGCTAATTTTTCTATTTGTGAGTCTTCTTCTGACCAGACTCATCTGACAGACTCAGAGACAGTTTTGTTTAATTTGTTACTTCAGTGACCCAACTATGCATCTTCACAGTGATGATCAGCTGAAAACTGATATAGTCTATTGACAAACTGCCGTTTCTCTTGTAACTTTGTGACTTTCGTTACAAATTAACATAAAAAATAACTCAGAAATGTGCTGCTCCTCACCATAGGGCAGTCCTGTGTGCTTTGGCCTGCCCTAAAATACTGCAGTGTGAGCAAGAAGTGAACTAAAAGAAAAATGCAGCAGTGTTTGGTTTTATCCTTTAAAGCAAAGCAATTGAGCTGTAAGTGTGACAACACTATTTGCAAGGCTAAATGTTTTTTAAATCCCTTTTAGACCAATACAATAATTTGATGTTTCCTAACAGGGTAAAAATGTGGTGACTCACAGGGAGCCCCTGAGCAGACATAAGCAGGCTTTAAAAAATTTGTTAGTGATCCCCCTGCTAATGACGCCCTCAGCCGTGAAAGTTGACCCCCTCCTGCCCTCGGCAGCCCTTCCCTCTTTCTCAGTCCTTAATGAATGCCAGCAAGGAACTCAGAGTATCCTTCACCCCCTCACCCACCATCCTCACACCAACTTTTACACAAACAGCAGGATCGTCGTCACCGCATCGGAGACGTCTATCCTCATGTGGAATTCAGACCAACAGTGTGACCCCGGTTACCTTAAGCCCGTCAGTCATGTTGATTCATCTGGACGTGTTTGTTTACATATCAAATAATTTTGTGTAAAGAAACAGATGGGAGGAATAGAAAAAGTAATGAGGCAATTACCTAATCCATGGATTCAGTTTATTGAAACAACATTTTTCTTCAAAAGTGATAGCTAAAACCAGGATCAGGTTAATTTGCAAGTAAATTAACATTCTGTTTGCTTTTAGACACAAACCTTATATCCCTGCTTTTTTATGGTTTCCTCATTTTTTCATTAAACAGTTCCGTTAGTCAAATTTTATGTTGGTAAGTGGGTTTCATCAACTTTAAACCAAATACAAGTACAGAAAACCTTTGTAATCAGGAAAATACAATATTTGTTTATTCAGAAGTGAGTTTTTTTTTTCTTCCTGTGGAATAACAGTTTCGGAGATAGGAGGTTTGTGCCCGTCAGTAACGCTATAAACAGATATCTCTTCAGTTTCTTAATGCAAAATCAATTAGTATGCATTTGTTAAAAAAGAAGAAAGCTGGTGAACAACAGCGTTTCACTGACTTCATAAGCTTAGGAAACAGTGCATTAAAGCCATGGTTCCCGACCTGGGGTCCTGGCACCACAGGGTCACAAACTCTGTAATCGTTGAGGTGGTCAGTATTTGTTTTACATGATTTAGCTGATAAAACGGTAAGGGCAAACTTAATATAGGTATTTTGCACAAGAATGTGTGTACACCCATTTTATCTCAATTTTACTCATGAAAACAAGTTAAATGTGTGTTTATTTTGCACTGCAATTAAGCAAGTTCTTCTTGACATATAGGATCTGGGGTTGGGGTGGGGTGCTTGACCTCAGAGAAAATCAACTGCTTTAAAGATTCAAGAGTTAAACTTGAAATACCACCCGGGGTTTTATGCCCCCTGAGCAAATTGCCAGAAACTGAAATTAGAAATATTCCTAAAAAATCCTGGAGAGCATTTTTGAGATGTTGCAGTCAAAGGTAGGCAAGGAAAATATGGGTGATAACCTTTGACCTATGACCTCCGTAATCTAATCAGGTCATCTTTGAATGTGAGGATGTACTGAATTCACAAGCAAAGTATGACTGGAAACTATATGACCTTGACCTTTGACCTCTGACCTTCATAATGTTGTCACGATGGATGTTTGTGCAAAGTTTGGAGGAGATCCTTTGAAGAATACTTGTGATATGAGGCTTCAGACGTTGGCAAGCTAAAGCTGATAATGGAAGTTCTTTTATTGTGTGTTGGTGATGTGCTTCAATATTTCTATCAATCTACTCTGACTTTAGACAGTGAGACAGTAACTACAGGACTTTGTGATGTCTTCAGCCTCGAGACATTAGCGCAAAGTTAACTCTCCTTTAGCAATTACCTTTTATGAGTGATGGAAAATAAAAACCAATTCCATTTGAGAATCCATAGCAACTCTCTCAAGGAATTGATAACATAAGTCTTTTTGCACATCAATTCCTTCCACTTACAGGGGTCAGAAATGGACAAAATTGTGTCTTAATTTACAACTAAGAGCAACTTACTGCACAACTTTCAGTAACTGGAAACATCACCAACTTGCAGCACATCAGTGAATATCAGCAGTGTCATGTGTTTGACATTGTTGCCACTGAAAACCTACACGTACAGCATGTAAGTCAACTTTTGCCCACACAGAAAATCAGCACGGATCAATAAGGGAATTGTTAATGGTATTGGTATCAATAAAATGTTACATCAATTCCCATCCCTACCCTTTACCAGCTCCTGCTCGGTCATTGGATGTTCAGGTCCAGAGTTTGCAACATACAGTAAATGTTGCCTTTTTTTTTTAGTTTCTTTTGGTGTCTTGCGAGTGGTTTCACACATATTTGCTCTCGGCCAAGGAAAGTAGAGCTGATGAGGCCACTAAGTTTGTATCGATGTAACTAGTTATTTCTTGTCCCGATTCTCCCTAACCCTATAGCCCTCTTGCCACTTTAATGTCTTAACCTTGTTACCTTCACCAAGGAGGTTATGTTTTTGCTGGCTTTTGCTTGTTTGTCCGTTTGTCTGTTATTCCGTTAGCAAGACAACTCAAAAAGTAATGAATGGATCACTCCCAATTTGCTGCTTTTTGCAGTGCAGTTTGAAATTATGTGGAAAGACCAAATAACGATGCTCGGATATGAAGGTAATATGAGTAAAAGTTTGGCAATAAACAGCCTAAAACCCTGTGCAGTCTGTGTGAGGCCTGTCTGATTTTGTTTTGTCTCACGCTGTTCTTTTATGTTTTGACACAATTCATCTCTCCGTAATGATAATGAGAGTGGAGGTGGCCCTGTTGTTAGCCAATTAAAAAGTCCTCCACGGTTCTGGGCAGCCGCTAATAACCCCACCAGGGATTACTGTACAGCAGGCTGCAGGGACAGCAGGACACCAGTTTGGAGCCTCAGCTTGCTGTCATCCCAGAGCGCTAACCCAGTAGACTCCTATTCACTCCCAATCTTAGAGGGGCCACAATGCCAACTATCTAGAAACAGCATGAAAGGCCCCAGCAAAGTGGCTCAGCTGTCCCTTTCCTATCTTCACCTCCCACGGTGCCCTCCTCCTCACCAAAACCAAATAAAGCCTCTCAGCAACTTCTGTTTTCCTAATCTGTGAACTCTGACAGAGGAGCCCACGCTTGAAAGAGAGACAGCTCAACATGGGATGATCTCCCAGTGACAGAGAGAAGGCTGAAAAAACGTTAGTGAAACCGACAGACCACCCTGTTGTCTTCCTGTTTCTGTCCCTCTGTGTTACTTACCCTCCTTTTTTTGATTTAGTTCCCCTTCCTTTTGCCCTCCATCATCCACCTTCACTAATTGGGCTCTCACTGTTTGATTAAAGCTATTGAATCCTTTCCAACAGCCAAATGGCCCGAGTAATCTCAACATTTTATGCAGGGTGGGGCTCCCACACTAAAAGCCTCATATTTTTTTCATACTCCGTCCATAATACTAATGGGTAAATCATCTAACACTGCAGAAGCAAGACCACGGAGAATGGTAGCACGTCGGCACAAGCACATTTCTCTTGCAATTAATCCAAAGAGGAATGCTGCAGTGATAAATTGTTATTGCGGTTTGTATTTGTCACTGCACTCTGAGCGGACATTGACACGGAAATGGCTTTGTTGGCAGGAGAGCCATTTGTCTTTGAATAAACCAGATAGTGGTGGGTTTGTGTGCTGGGGTTGAGGTCCAACTTTAAATCTACATTACATTATTTAGTGTTAGACATAAAGATGGCAATGCTAAAGACAACCCACAAAAAAAATTCTAGACACTTTTAGGGTGACCTATATTTGTGAACCAAACTTCAGAGATACACATGAGATATGATTGCAAACAGGAGAGTTAATGTTTCCCTCAATCTTTAAAGGGACTTTTTCATGCGAGCCCCTCAAAACACAATTCCAAGTGAAGCTAGGTTAATGTATATTGAGACTGCAGAAGAAATGTGATAAAAGTTGTGGGCAACAGGTGGAGAGTCATGCATGAAACAAACACTGTCAGATGCATATGTGACTAGAACCGTCCTGTGTTTGTAAACAGTGTGATGTTGACAGGTAAAACAACCCTCATGACGTGGAAGCCATGGCTGGTTAGCAGATTGTTTTTGGCTTATGTTTGACCATGGTGCAAGAGAAAAGGGGTCCCTCTGAGAATGTTCGGTCACTAACTTCGTGCGGCTGAGATTGTTACTTTGAAAAGTTTACACTGAAAAAATTAGAGGCAAGATTTCAACTTTGAGTCATTGCTGTTAGCACTTTGGCACCCAAAAACAAGACAACAAGAGTACATCTTCTAGACTCCTGTGCTGCCTGCTGACATGTGGTGGCTATTTGTGTGTGCCTCCAGTTTTGGTCTTTTAATGCTATGATGCCTGTTGTGATGGGGGTTGTAAAAGAGTCTACTGGCAAGTTGAGACATGTTCTGGAGCAGTTTGTCCCTACATTTTTCAATAAATTTTCAGGGGTGTACCCTAGACCATCCAGATAACAATCCTTTTCCTCTTTAGCCCGGAGGCAACCACATCTGTGATTTCCAAAACAGTTTATAATGTGGACCCGTCAGACCACAGCACTCTTTTCCACTTGGTGTCCGTCCATCTCAGATGAGCTAATTTTTGGGTGTTGTTGATATATGGTTTTCGCTTTGCATGGTAGAGTTTTAACTTACACTTTAAGGTGTAGCGACAAACTGTGTTGACCGACAATGGTTTTCCAAAGTGTTCCTGAGCCCGTGTGGTAAGATCCTTTACAGAATGACGTCTGTTTTTTATGCAGTGCCGTCTGAAGGATCAAAGGTCATGAGCATTCAGTGTTGGTTTTCAGCCTTGCTGCTTATGTGCAGAAATTTATCTGGATTATCTAAATATTTTAAGGATATCATGGACAGATGAAATCCCTAAATTCTTTGCAGTTGTATGTTGAGAAACATTATTCTTGGTAGTGAATGACGGAGCCTTTCAAGATGCTCCATTTATACTCTGTTATTACACTTGCCTGTTTCCACCTGTTCACCTGTGGAATCTTCCAAAGAAGTGTTTTTGAGATTTCCTAAACTTTTTTGCCCCTTTCCCAGCTTTTCGGGTATGTGTTTTATCCATCAAATTCAAAGTAAATTTTTGGAAAAAAAAGGAATAATTAAAATGGACTTTATCAGTTGAACATTAAGTATCTTGTCTTTGTAGTGCATTCAATTGAATATAGGTCAAAAAGTATTTCCAAATCAATGTGTATTGTTCTTATTAACCTTTGTTAACCGTATTGACCAATGCCAATGTCTCATCTTCATTGTATTTGGGGGTTTCACTAGAATACTCTTACCCCAAATGAAATTCCTCAAGCATTGCCATCCCAAACCAACAAAACTCTCATCTCAATGCTAGATTTTAGGCCCTTAGTCAGCAGCATTTCTGCTCAGCATTTGTATTTTTCTTCCAAAGAGACTCAGACATCGACCTGCAGCTGTTGCTACTTTAACCACATTTAATGAAAGACAATGTCTTCCCCCACCCCACTGAGGAGAACTTGTGGCTTGTTAAGCACAGTGTCAGCACCGAGGGCGAAATCTTTTCTTGCTTAAACAGATTGTTATATTTTCAAAGGTCAGCCAGCTCCACCACTGTGCCGACATCCTGGCAATGCTCACGGATACCGAGGGATTATGAGGAGCTGGCTCACATTTTGCAGTTTTACAGCAAGTCATAGGTTTTTAATAAAGATCAGCATTATGGGGGCTCTTTCGTAGAATTGTTAACGCTTGCCGCAAGGCCTGCATTAATTTTAGAGGATGCACAGAGTGGAATTAAATAGCCTTGTCACTGGTCTCTGTTTAACCTACGCACTCGTCTGCCAGACTCCCCTGACAGCATCAGACCCTAGAAGAATCCTCAAACAGGCCAGGCAGTACACGGGCCACTCCATATTTAGTCATCCAAAGTCCAGACACAAGCCAATGCAGTCCTCCACTTTAATCCGTTTCTCCTTCCATCCCTCTCATTTTTTATGTCTGCCCCTCTTCTCCCTCCTCCCATCTCTGTCACTTTCCCTCTCTCTCCTACTGCTTCCATTCATATCTGTCCCCACTCGTCCTCCCTCTAGTCATTTCTGCTTTATCACTGTCGAGCCCCTCACTGTTTCCTCCCCCTCACATGTCCCCTTTTTCCCTTCCTTCCTACTGTAAATCATCTTTCCTTGTGCCTGTTCATCCTCATGTCTGCTCACTTAAACCTGTCACATATTTCAAAGACCTCCTCCATCGCCATCTTTATCCATGCTCCCTCACTTTTCATGTCTTCTTCCTTGCTGCTTTCTCCTCTCTGAGAGTTTCCACGCCATCTCTCTTCTCAGTCAAACATGCAGCTGATGGAAGCTGAGCCTGGATGCTAATGAGTTGCTAATTCTATCAGCCGCCCCTCTATGCCCTCCCTAGTGGGTGTCGGAGCCTGCCAGCTTCACCACGGCCAGCCTTTTGATGGAGTGCCTTGGCTGATGAACTCCCGTCTGTGTGCCCACTTTAACCTCCTCGTCCTCAGACACATGCCATTGATCAATGGCCCTATCTGTCCTGGCAAGGGCCCACCCTCGCTTCAGTCATTTGTGAGCCAAGATGTTCCAAGCAATCTAGTTTTTATGCACTGAATATTATAGAGGCAGGTTTTCAGGGGGCTTTCTTTGAGCGTCTATTCGAGGGTACATGAATTTTTCCAGGTGAAAAAGTAAATTTGGTGAATTTTTTTTGCAACATACATGATTGACAAGAGATGCCGTCCTACTTCCACTTCAGTCGTTTCCTTCTTCAGCCGTCTTCCTGCTCTGTAGAATTCCCTCACACTTGTTTCCTTTAACAATCCACACTTAAAGAGAGGCCAAATGGCTGGATTTAAGCACTTGGGCACACACGAGTGGTCCTATTTACCAGGCCAGTGGTCTCTTTTCTTCAGGGTGCTAGCTTTGGACCCCTCACACTAGAAAAGAACCAAACTTGTTTTTCCGACTCCACTTCAATCCGTCTGTCTGCCTTCCCCGCTTGACTGAAGTGGATACAGAGGCGCCCTTTTGTTCTACTAAGATGAAGAGGGATGCTGTGGTGCAAGAAAGACTGAGGTTGAGGGGAGGTGGGTGTGATTCATGGTAATTTAATAAATACCTTGCAAAGAGGCTTGGGGAGCCTCCTCGACCCATCAGCTGTCTAAGAATAGAGCTCTTCCAGATTTGACACCCAGTGAAGTAAAAGGGGGATTAGCAATGAAAAGCCTTGGGCTATATACCCCATATTCTTTGTTCTAAAGCTTTCTCTCCCTGCACCCCTCAATCTTCCTCTATTAAGGGCCATGTGGCCCTCTTGTCTTGCTGTGAGTGTTTGAATGATGTCATCCAGGTACCTGTTTTGACCCAGAGGTTAAGAAAAGGCTTGAATGGAGTCTTATGCCCGCGGTTCTTCTTAAATAAAGTATAATCCTCAAAAAGCTGTCACTTTGAGTGAATTTAATGGTTCAGTGAATGAACATAAGGTTGTCTTATCTTGGGTCGGCACTGTGTGACATGAAGGTTGCAATGGTTGGTTTCCTGTTGAAATCCCAGAGATCAGTGGAATCTGAAATGTTGAGCTTAATTACCTCAGCCGGGGATGTTTTCCTCAATCGTGTTTTTGCTAGCATTAGCTTGCTTGCAAGATTGTTGTTTGTTGTTTTGTTTGTAACAAAATGACTTGAAAAACTATGCAAAGAATTGGATGACATTTTAAGGATAGGTCAAAAATTGGCATAGAACTATGTGACTTGATTTTAAAGGTGATCTGAATCTGGATGTGGAACCAGGATTTTTTTTTTTTTTTTTTCGTAAGGATAAGCATTATAAGATTGGGCAGTTTCTCATATTTTGGTAAGTGGCTCCATATGTTTTCTACAGATTTTGATGACATTTTTGGGGAATGCTGGTCATGACACAGGAAATTCTTTTAAAGAATTGTTAACAGTGTAAGATAGGGTAGGTTTCCACATTTTTGACAATCACTCAATAAATTCCCAACTGGTTTTGCTGCAATAGTCCAGGAATGTTGGTCTTGGCACATGGGAAAACTGAATAGATTTTGGTGGTGATCCAAACCCAGATGTGGATCATAGAATTTTTTAAGGCTCTGATAGCACTGCAAGATTGGGTAGGTTTCCATGTTTTCACTTACAATTCTTAGCCAGTTTTGATGACATTTTCAGGTCATGGTGTTTCATGACACAAGGAAGAAGTGATACAATTTTAATCGTGGTACAGTCTGTTGCAGATTCAAGAACATTTTAATGGATTTGTTAACATTGGTAGATAGGTCAGTTTTCCACATTGTTGCAAATAACTCAATGAGGTCTGAACAGATTTTGATAGTATTTTTAGGAAATGTTGCCCATGGTACCAGAAATACTTGAATACACTTTGGTGGGGATCTGAAGCTGGGTGTGGATCCAGGAATTTTTTAAGGATTTGCTAAATTGGCCAGACATGGCAGTTTTCCACATTTTCACGAATGACTCAATCATTTCTAAATAGATTTTAATGATATTTTTGGACAATGTTGGTCATGGCAAAAAGAAGAACTGATTTGATTTTGGTTTGATCCCAAGACATTTTTAAGGATTTAAATCCAGATTTGAGTCAGATAATTTATTAAGGGATCTGCTAACATTTTTGCCTCTAAGTATTTAGATCAAAGTTTTGGAGTTAATGGTCTCGGCACAAGGAAGGAATGATTAGATTTGATAACGATCCAAATCGAGATGCAAATCCTGGATTTTTTTTAAAGATTTGTTGATGTTACAAGAAGGGGCAGTTTTCCACATTTTTGTCAATAAGTTCTCAATAGATTTTAATGACATTTTCAGGGAATGTTGTTATAGCACAAGAACAAGTGATGCATTTATGAGGTGATCTAAATTTGGATATAGGTCCAGGAGTTCTTTCAAGATTTATTTAGTGGTGCCAGATAAAGCATTTTTTTTTTTTTTTTTTTTTTTTACATTTACCTTATTTTTATTTTGTCTCGTTCACTGTACTAGAGAGAAAACAACTGCCGAAGTCAAATTCCTTGTATGTGTCGCATACTTGGCAATAAAAAACGATTCTGATTCTGATTCTGATTCTGATTTTCAATATTTTTGGCAGTAACTTGCTCAACAATGTTAGAAATGCCTAGGCTGAAGTTTTTGCTCTCAGAGCAATTCTAATTTTTTTAAATATATATATTAGTCTATATATTATCTATATATATTAAGAAATATATATAGACCATATTTCATTTACAAGTGACTTTTACAAAAAAAGTAGCAGAAAGATAACTTTACCTGCAAAACTTCTGTTTTGCTTTACACATTTCAATAACATGTAGGCTTCTCTCATGGATCTCTTTTCAACTCTTTACCCTTAACACTGCTTTTGACACAGTGGTTTGGTTGGGGTCACTCATGGTCCACTGCTCTGCAGAATCAGCAGGGATTATAGGGTAACTTCTGCCTTGCTGCTCGAGCATGACCAGAAGGCTCGGCCAGTTTGACTTGAATGAAAGAACTGAATGGGAGTCCAGTGTGGATATTTAGGATGCAGTCACTCACTGCCACTAATGTCTTTCTTCAGACAGTCACATCTTTTATCCTGGGCACCTTGTCTTACTGTCTTATTATTCAAGGAGCTTTTGGTCCATAGAAACATTGATCTTGATGGTACAGAACTAAAGATATAATTCTATTTACTCATAAATGCAAGCATTACTTGGCTCTGAAGATGAATGAGCACTTTCTGTCTGGTAAAATTCAATAACTGTCTGTTTAATGTCCTTTTATGGTCAAAATATGTCCATGGATTTGACCTCTCTATTTGTTTCTCTTTCTTACAGGAAGGACCAGCCTGAAGTTAGGGGTCACTGAGCTTGGACACTCTCCCTCCATTGACCCAAAACTGTACACACACATAGGCGAAATTCAAACACATACAGTCATAACTGAACTGCACGGTCACACAGTCACGTAACACCCCTAGACTTTTGTACACACACACAAAGTCATCTGTGCATTAACGTGGAAACAGTCATACACACACAGGCCCTCCAAGCAGGATGAGGGACCCCTGGAGGTACCTGCTGGGCCTGTGCCTCCTGGCATGCTCAGCCTCCACCCATAGTGCCACCAATCCCTTTGCAGGACAGCAAACCCCTCCAGACCCTTGCTACGATGACACAGGCGCAGCCCGCCGTTGCATACCAGAGTTTATCAATGCTGCCTTTGGTAAAGAGGTGACAGTGTCAAGCGTCTGTGGGCGACCTCCATCCCGCTCCTGTAGTGTGGTAGAAAGAGGCGACGATCGACCATCTGTGCGCACTTGCCAGATCTGTGATGCAGCTGACCCACGCCGTGCCCATCCTGCCTCCTACCTCACTGACCTCAACTCTGCACATAACCTTACCTGCTGGCAGTCGGAGAATCTGAACACCTCACCATACAATGTGACTTTGACGCTTTCACTTGGCAAAAAGTTTGAGATCACCTATGTCAGCCTGCAGTTCTGCTCACCGAGACCTGAGTCTTTGGCCATTTACAAGAGCATGGACTACGGCAAGACCTGGATGCCCTATCAGTTCTATTCCTCACAGTGTCGGCGCATGTACAACCGACCAAACAAAGCAACGATAACCAAGCAAAATGAACAAGAGGCTCTGTGCACAGATGGACACACTGACCTCTATCCACTCTCTGGAGGACTTATTGCCTTCAGTACTCTTGATGGTAGACCCTCTGGCAAAGACTTTGACAACAGTCCAGTTCTTCAGGACTGGGTGACTGTCACAGATATCCGTGTGGTCTTCAGCCGGCCCCAGCTACCTCGGGAGCTGGCTCTGGGGGCTGGGGGCAATGGCGGAGGAAGGGATGATGACCCCACAGCAGTGACTTCAACGCTGCCAAATTATTTCTATGCAGTGGGAGACTTCCAGGTGGGTGGGAGGTGTAAATGCAATGGACATGGCTCACGCTGTGTGAAAGATAAAGAAGGGAAACTGGTGTGTGACTGCAAACACAACACAGAGGGACCTGAATGTGACCGCTGCAAGCCCTTCCACTATGACAGACCGTGGCAGAGGGCCAACGCCCGCGAGGCAAATGAGTGTCTGCGTAAGTTTTTCGTTTTACCTGTCCTGTCTATGCATGTTTCTGTGTTTTTTTTCTGAGATTTTTCTTTCTGCTTGGAGCTATTGGTTAGTTAGAATAGTTGAAAGAGTTGAAACTTGAGGGGAGAGAGTGGGAAATCACTTGCAGGAATGAAGCTGCAGATTGAGCCTAAACCCAGGCAGCTCTCTTGAACGTTGGGCCCCCTGTTGGTCCCAAGAGGTACTGGAAGTGGGCTGAAAAAATGTCATTTACAATAATCAAAAACTCTAGGCTGAATTTAAACTATAATAAACAGCGATTACATACCTGATGAGAGTTTTTTCAAATACCAGAACTGCAACCAAAACACAACCAGAAGGTTAAGCTTACATTTTAGCTTTTTATCATTTACTACATATTGTTCACAGAGCTAGTGTCACAGTTGAACATTTTTGTATTGGCCCTACACAAATTTTCCCCCCTTGGCAGGCACCGCATTACTGTAATGGTTAATGTGGCCCCTATTAAGAGTATAAACCTTATTATAAAAGATATACAGGAAGTTAACTCTGCCTTCAGTTGGCTCTTTAAAATTGTGGGGAAAAAAACAAGGTATCTTCCTGACTGTGGATTTTGGGGAAATGTGATGTTTTTTGAACAGCAGGTAAAAAACAGACAGGATGAAGCATGAACTTGAGACACAGTGATGACTACAGGTAAAAATAAAGGGCAACTGTTTCCATTTAAAACCATTTAGAACTACACAGCACTCGAAGAGTGCAAACTTTCACCAAAGTAGCTCAGACATTGCTGGTACACCTGTAAGCAATAGTTCCATGATGAAGTAACTGCTATAGTATGATTCCTTGACCCTAAAAAACTTATCCCTAGGATTCATGTTGAAATCATGTTTATTTTGCTAATTATTGAGTGAAAACAATTTTTCCCCAGTGGCAGATATCTAGATCGCCACCAAAACCTAATCATTGTTAAGCTGTGAAAATTACAGCATAATCCATCTGGTGGTTTTGTGTAATTTTGCTGATGATCAAACAAACAGACAGAAAAAAACTACACTATAAGTATATATAAAACTATAAGTATATAATATATACTTCTTGGTGGAAGTAATTGCATTTATAACCAGTCGATCAGTACAGTGGTGAAGACATCTTTAAATAGCAAGTGCCTCACTAGTACAAAAAAAGTTGTGTCAGGACATCACTGTGTACAATCAAAGGTTATTTGAGAAATAAAAATACAAATGCCAACTTTATGCTTAAAGTTGTAATAAAAGCCTGTAAATACATTTCAAGGGTCAAGGTTTCTGTATTAGTACCTCAAGGGTAAATTTGTTTGGCAGACAAGATATTAAAATTCTAATAATAAAAACTATTACAGCAATGCACAGTTACAAACGCATCTGAATAAATACATTAAAAACCTTTCCTAAACTAGAAGCACTCCAAGAGCACAAACCTTCACTAGGATATTACAAGTACTGTTTTTTGAGTTATTGTCAAAAATGTAGGAAACTACCTGATCTCGCGCTATTGAGAAAACTTCTGGATCTGCTTCCAGGTTCAGATCACTACCAAAGCCTACCACTTCTCCCTTGTGCCATGACCAACATTCCCTGAAAATGTAATTGAAAATCAGTTATTGAGTTCTTGGCGAAAATGTGGAAAATTGCTCTGTCTTGTAAAGTTAACAAAACCTTCACAAAGTGTCTGGATCCTGATTTGGATCACCACTGATTATTTCCCCTGAATCTCGTTCTGAAGAATCTCTTCTTCTGTATACTCTGGTTCATAAAGCTAACCCCTTGCCTCCACAGTAAGAGGACCTTTGCATCACTTGAATCAAAATCACTGGTTTTTGGTTCAGTATTAGTTTCCTCTGCTGTTGTTGTGTCTTTCTGAGTCCATTGAACGAAATAGTACATCAGCAGAGTCAATGCGCACGGAAGAAAATATAGCCATTTGCTGCATCATTAAAAGGTGCAAAACACAGAGACTCCCTGGGGGAAAAATAAAGCGCAATGAAATTTTTCACCTGATTGTACGTTCAACCTAACAGGGTTTCATGGCTCATTATGTTAAACTCTCACAATTAGAAAAAATAACCCCACGAACAACAGTGTACCTTACTGGTAGTATTAGCTCCTTACAGGCACAGCTCTGCTGGGTGCCCTTTCAGCCTCTTCACTGACTGTTGTCTATTATTTGATAGAGCCCAACTTCAAAAATACTGAAATATCCCTTTAACTTATTGTACATGAGCAAGTAAAAATAAAAAAGAAACACTTCAAAATATTTGTTGTTTATTCTCTTTTGGACTGAGTCATGACCTTTTCACCACCCTTTTCCAGGATATGAAGACAGCAATTAAAACACAGGCCAATAAACTTAAAATATACACACACTCTGGGAAAGAGAGGGGAAGGTAGAAGAAAAGAGATATTTAACGGTGTTGACCTGTGTTTGACAGTCACAGGGGTAATTAAGAATGTAGCCAGAACTGAGCGGATGGGTTTGTGTTTATACAGGTGAGAACTTCTAGTAGCTCATAACGGTGGTTAAGCCCGCAACTTTGGCAGCATCTCTCGAAAACACAAGCCCATCCTTTCCTTGCATTCCCCCCTCAGCTCCATCTGTTTACCGTTCCTTCACGGGAAAACAAGCCTACTTTCCATAAAATCATTTTTTTCTGGACATGTCTATGAAAATACTTCTCTCACAAGCAAGTCTAAACAGTGGATGACAACAACTCGAGTCACTGGCACAGCGCTACAGCTAAGTCATCCAAGAATGTTATTTGGCAGTGTTTGCCTTTACCTCAAGGCATGCTCTGTGAAAGTCATCCAGACATGCTCTGAAAGCTCGCCAAGGAAAATTATAGCAATTTCTGTTGCAGTGTTTGTTGATATAAATGGATTACCTTTTTATTGGATTAGGCTTTTATATGATAACAAGAGGGGTTTGATGTGATATTCATCAGGTTCAGTCATTTCATGGCTGTATAATACACAGGTTTTAGACACATGCCATGTAAGCCGGGGGTTTTTGGCAGGAATTTCTCAGTGCACATGTGTATGTTGGTGGCAATTCTGACAGTATTTTTCTGTAAGTATAAATAGACATAGGAGGAACCTAATTCAGGTCAATTTTACCTGTCATAAAAATTTGTTAGCGTAGGAAAATAAACCCTAATTAAAACACCACTGTCCCCGATTTCACCTTTCCCCAAAATGAAATAAGATGACAGCAAAGACGGAAAAAGCAGAAGCAGAACATTACACTAGAACCACTGCCTGGTGGTTTTATACCTCCATGAGGTGTGCAATTGCCAGACAGTGAAAATACAGTGAAAGGTCAAGAAGAGGGACCAGGGCAGTTTTTTTGGTTTTGTAAGTGATGCTAGGAAATCTTAAAGAAAGGGAAGGACATGATCATTAGTGTTATCAGTTCATCGCCAGGCAAGAGAGGACATTGGTATAAAGTTTGACTAAGTTCTCAAAGGATATTTTTAACATCAAGTTTCCAACAAGTGATCATATTAAGATCCAAGGGTGTATTAACTTCAAAGTTTTTCCAGTTCAGAAAAATCCCTTAACGCATTTTTTAAGATAAAGGGTTGAAAATCAGGGAGGGAACGTGCCAGTGGATAAGACATCTATAATCAGTTCATTCATACATCAGAAAAGACAAATGAGAAAAGTTGGTAAAAAGTTGGACATAAGTCCTTGCAAGCCATCTTAAGGCTTTGTGACCTTGACTTTTAAACTATGTCCAACAAAATATAATCACTTAATCCTTGTGTCCTGCTGGACATTTGTGCAAAATTTAAAGTCAATCCTTTCAAGACCCACAACCCTATAGGGTGGAAATCTTTTAAAGTTTGATTAAAGTCCCTTAAAGTGTTCTTAAAATACTGGGTTCCACAATCAAAAGATAAACATGAGGCTCTGTAACCTTAACTTTTGACCTGGGACCTCCAAAATCAAATCCCTTCATTTCTGTATCATGGTACATATTTGTGCAAAGTTTGATGTAAATTTTAAAGCCCTGATGAGGTATTACATTCATAGTCAAAGTATGACAAGGACACTCTGTGACATTGACTTGTGAGCTATAACCTTAAAACACCATTTGCCCTGTGTCTTTTGACCACCAAGATTTAATCACTTCATCTCTGTTTATAGTAAATTCCTTTGAGAATTCTCGTGATATTGCATCCACAAGATACATTCAGAAGCAAGGGATGATCCTAAAAGTCTGTCATGAGGAACGGATGACCAAGAGACTGACTTTTGATCTGTAATCACCAAAATATGACCAGTTTACCCCTGTGTCATGGTGGACATTTGTACAAAACTTACAGAAAATCCCTTGAAGCATTCTTGTGATATCCTCCATTTGACCTCTCTATTTGCCTCCAGTAAAGCCTCATGATCTTGACGTCTGACCCTCGACCTCTTAAATCTAATCTGACATTCTACAGAAATAATGAACATTTAAGAAAGTTGGTGAAAACCCCTAAAGCAATCATGAAATATTGCATATACTGTACTGTCAATTCATGCAAAAAAGATGAAGTGGCTCTGTGACCTTAACTTTTGACCTTTAACCACAGAAATCTGATCAATACATCCCTGTGTCACGTTGGACATTTGTGCAAAACTTAAAGAAAATCTCTTGAATCACAAGATTTTTTACAAGACAGACATGGGGTTCTGTTAACTTGACCTTTAACCCATGACTTCAAAAATCTAATTAAATCATCCCTTTAAACATGAGTGTAAAGTTTGATGAAAATCACTCTAAGTATTCTGAAGATATTGAGAAGAAGATAAACATGATGCTCTCTTGCTATGACCTTTGACTTCCAAAATCTGATCAGTTAATCCTTGAACCCAGGTAATAACTTGTTCAAAGTTCAAAGACGACCCCATAAAGAGTTTTCAAAGATTTGGCCTTCACACTAATCTCCCTGTACGTACTGAGGGACATCAGAAAGGATAACCTAAAGATGCCTCTAGCCTTGGCTGTCAGTGATGTGAACGCATAAAAGCGTTGTATATTTTTATAACATGCTATGATGGAGTAGTGAGCTGGCCTGGGATCATATTAACATTAGACAGTGCCAGATCTGTTAAAAGAGGACAGAGAATGACTGAGCCAGTGGAGTTTGGCCATTTAGCCTCAATCTGGCCAGGGATCAACTCCCCTTCCCCAGCTCTCAGTACTCCTGAACCTGCCAAACCAACACTACCTTACTTTGGCTCCTCATCTGTCCTTGACACCCTCACTTACTCAAGCCATACAAGCGCACACACATACACCTAGCCCCTTCTAAAACAATATCCTGTGAATCCCTGAGTGTGTTCACAATCGTACTTTCACACACACCCTCTTTCAAATGTCCCGTAGCTGTTTCCGAAATGTTACACTCACTTCCCGTAGATGACTTCTCAGCGGGACTGATATGTCACTTCCATCCACAGGTCCTGGACTAAACAGTCCGGCTCCACTGGCCAACTCTGATGACCTTATCCCTGTGTTGATACAAAGCAGTTAAAGCCTATTGCAAGTTGCACGCTATACCTGATCACACATCCGGACGCGCCAAATGTCAGTCCCAGATGTCTCCAATTTCATGTTCCAAAAGCCTTTTTTGCAGCTTATTCCAGAAGAAAATTGTTCCAGGATATCCTCAAAGCAGCAAGAGAGGTTTTAAAAGTCCTCTCCTGTGTATATTTAAGCCCATTCTTAAAATGCTCCCAACCCTTGTTGATTTTGCTTTTCTTTCTGACACAGTCTACAAATGGGGACAGGCTGAAGTGCAAGCCCTGAGGCACGCTGCCATGGCAGCGAGGTGTAAGTATTTAGACTGGGAACATGTGTAAGAGTGGCAAGCTGTAGAGCCAGGGGGTCCCTTAGGTGTCACCAGAGCCTTTACAGGCCCTCTGGGTGTTTGGGTTGGATGTTGGGTCCGAAGGGGCCAGGCTGAGGTCATGAACCTTTGCAAAGTGGTGACAAGGTTAAGTTGACAGGGAGATGGCTTGTGGGTAATGAGGAATTCACAGAGGTTAGATGTAAAGCCAAATCAATAGCAGTTTCACACCAGAAGTCTGAGCCTGTCAGACCTTGAGGAGTAATAAGCATGGAGGATTTATTCACAGGAAGATTTTTGTTGGGGTGGTTTTAAAGTTTTTGTGAGATTTGCTCTCTCTCTTGTAGCTGCCTTTACTCGAAGCCACTGGAAACCCAAAGCTGCTCTCGACTCCTGGCTATAAATTTCAAGGCTTATTAGACAATTGTTATCACTCAGAAACACACTGAAAAAAGAGAATCTAATACCGCTTTCACACTAAAATCCGCGGGTCAACGCTGGTTTTTTCAACGCTGGTTAACCCGTGAGTGACTCCTTTACCACTGCCAGCAGACCCGGGTCTACTCAGCAGCAGACGAGCTGCGTGGCTGTTTTTTTCCCTCTGGCGCATCAAGCTGATGTCATCACGTCGATGACGTCATCGGTGCGACAAAACACGACCACGTAAACAACAGAAAAGAGCATGGACGCCGTGGACACGGTTTTTTGTACCTTGTACTTTTGTCCTTCTTTAAAAATGCACAAACTCGGCGCTCATGATACAAAGGCGGATGGAATTTGTTGCTGAGATGGCAAAGAGTCACGTAAGTTACAGACAGAGGGGACGGGCGCGATGTTATGCCGTGAGCATGTAACGCCGACGTCATCCGTAACTTAGCAGCTTGACCCGGGTGTGATGTTCATACTGAAGCCGGTCGGAGACGAGCCGATAAAAACCCATGTCGCTTGCAGGGTAAGTCGACCCAGGTCGAAATGCCGAGTAGACCCTTTCAAACTGCGGACAGGAGCCGATTGTTGGAGGATTTACATGGGTTTTTTGGCCAGTCTGAAAGGGGTATTGGGGGATCTTTGGTCTCATATTAGTTGTATTGCCCTGTATTGTTCCTTTTCTGTCTTAAAGCAGTGGTGAATGATGCATGATTCTGCACCCTACGCAGCTCCACTTCTACTATTAATCCTTAAAGCACAAAGGGCATTTTTTCCACTCTGCAAACCACTATTTAAACCACTTCTTTAACATGCAATCTTGATATTTTCTAGAAAATACCTGTGTATCTTACCTACAAAATTACCTGACTCACTTGTTCACACTTGGCCCCTCACAGCAGGAAGTTTACCTGTGGTACACAAAAGTGAATGGAGAAGAGAGGGAGGGGAAATACTAGAAGCAGCAGGTAAATTTTAGGGTTAACCCAGGGTGAAAAAAACCCTGCTGTTTTTCGTTCACACATGCAGCTTACAGGTAATTTCAGGATAGTTTCAGGGTTTTCTGCAAGAGTAGATGGGATTCTTGACTGACTTGATAAAATACTAAACCCTAAAACATAGAAAAAGTTTAAAATTAATATTATTTTACTTAGAAAATACTGTCACCTGCCACTTCATTGATACACCTTGCTGGTACTGGTTGGACCCTCCTTTGCCTTCAAACAGCCTTAATTCTTTGTGGCATTGATTCAATCAATGTGCTGGAAACCATCTTAGAGATATTGGTCTATATTTACATGATAGCATCACACAGTAATTGAAAAGTCAGCTGCTTCAACCTGCTGTTCCACCACATCCCAAAGGTGTTTTATTGGATTGAGACCTGGTGACTGTTGAGGCTGCTGAAGTACAGTGAACTTACTGTAATTTCAAGGAACCAGATTGAAATGATTTGTGCTTTGTGATATGGTAAATTATTCTACTGAAGTCGTCATAAGAGGACAGTTTAGTTATAAAGGGATGGACATGATCAGCAACAAAAAGGGCTCGGCTGTGGTGTTAAAATGATGCTTGGGTGGAACTAAGGGGCCCAAGGTGTGCCAAGAAAATATCCCCACACAATTTCACCACCACTACCAGCAAGAACCAATAGCACAAGGCCAAATGGATCCATGCATTCATGCTGCTAATGCCAAATTCTAACCCTACCATCTGACGAGTCCCCAAGAAATTGGGACTCATCATGAGACCAGTCAAGATTTTCCCCAATCTTTTACTGTCTAATTTTGGTGAGCTTGTGCTTATTGTAGCCTCAGTTTCCAGTTTTTAGCAGATGAGCGACACCTGGTTTGGTCTTATGGTGCTTGATCCCCTGTGCTTCAACACTCAACGTGTTGAGCATTCAGGAATGTTCTTCAGTATACCTTTGCTTTAGTCTGTGATTATTTGAGTGACTTTTACCTTCCCATTATCTCAAACCTTTGGCATCAACAAGACGTTTTCAAATAAATTACTGCTGCACACTGGATATCTTATTTTCTCTGTAAACCCTGGAGATGGTTGTGTCTGAAAGTCCTAGAAGATAGTTGCTAAATGCTTGTAGATAAATCCTTGTAGCATTTTCTGAAACACTCAGACCATGTTGTCTGGAAGCCACAACCATGTTACTTTAGAGTCACATAAATCACATTTCTTCCCCATTCTGATGCACAGTTTGAACTTCAGCAGGCCTGCAAGTTATCAGCCACAATTAAGGTAAGTTAAACAAGTACAGGAAGAGCTATGGGATATAGCAGTGTTAATGCAAAACAATTTTGGTTAAAATTATATTATTGTAAATTCTGTTTTATTAGACCTGTTAACAAGAAGGACATTTGCAGAGAGTTTCAGTTTTGCCCTTTTGACCCAAACTGAAGGTAACGCTAAATGTGTGTTTATTTTTCTATATCACACCAAAAATAGATGTACTATTGGACCAGAAACCTCTGCCAAGGCAATTCTGACATTGTTAGCCAAGTCATTGTAGAAAATGTGGCCTATCACCATGACCAACCTTGTGCCATGACCAACATTCCCTGGAAATTCATTAAAATTCATCTGGAAATTTAGAATTATCTTGCTCATAGTTTGTCGAACAAACAAACAAAAATACAATCAGACAAATACCAGTAAAACATAATCTTCTTTGTGGAGGAAAAAAAAGGCATGCAATGGCCATCAATTCAAAAACAGTTTATATGGAGCCAGGGCTGTAATGGTACAAGTCTTTTACCAAACTGGTACAGATATGCCCCAAACAAACACATGCATATGTTCAGAACTGCAGTATACATCAAATTTGTTTTCTACATGAACCTAAAAGCTGGAGCAAACCACCGACGCTCGTATTGGAAGCTAAAACAAACATTTCACTATCATTGAAGTTTCCAGTCAGTGAACCTTTGGGTTTCAGTGCTACAAAAACAATGAACAAAGATTGCACCAACCTTCCTCTATGCAAGTTTTCAGTGACTTAAAATGCCATTTGCATGTATACAAGGGGCTAATACACACATAGAAAGCTACGTGTACAAAAATGTGCACTGTGTTATTAGCATATGATTCATTTCAGATGGCAGGCTTCTACTTACTCCGATGATTCTGAGTCAGAAAGCTTCTAAATACTTACTGTTTTGGACAGCATTTTACCTTGGCCTTTATAGTTTGCAAAGTCTTTTAAATGTCAGTCAAAACATGATCTGCCACACCTATACAGTACTACCCAAAATGGTTTACCAGAATGTCCCACTTGTAAATAATATGGACTTTGTGGATGCTTGAGGAGACTCAACTTTGGATTCATCCAGACATTTTTAACAGGTCAACTTCCAGAGGCTTATTCCACAACGCTACATGACAAGCACATTGTCTTGAACAGGCTGGTGTGACTGCTCGCTTGTCTTTCTAAACGCGAGACATGCACCACATCAAGATTCCTCCTCTGCACTCTTGGCAAACTCATGACCTGTCTCCAAACACAAGCCATGCACACACACGCCCATCTGCCGCCTCCCTCTCTATGAATCCTGCCTCAAGACATTGGTTTACAAATCCCTGCTCTAGCCGTTTAGAGAGGGCAGCCTTGCAGAGGAGCATATCTGTTTGTATTGAGGAGGACATGATGGAAAAATCTGTGATATATCAGCCTGGAGTTTAAGCCACAGGACAGAATGAGGAAACAGATGGATAAATACTAGTTAGTCACCAGTTGTGATGGAGTCTTGGCTTTTCTGCGGGTGTGGTTGTTGCAGAAATGTTAACGCTTTATGCTCACTTGAAAATGTGAGACATTGGAGAACCTGCCAAAGTCACCAAAGAAGATGTAGAGACTTCTGGAGCAGCCAACAGCAGAGTGGCATGCTGAATAGATGATAATTTATGGTGCTGCAGGAGCACCTCTGGTTTGGCGGTGCCTTTAGTCATCTTGGCCTTGTGTGGCTGCCTCACTGAGCTTTCCGTCTCTGTAGCCCTTCCTCTCCCTCAGCTGGACTGAGCCTGCAGGAAGTCCAGAGTACTGCTCTGGGAGGCTCAGAGCCCAGGGCCAGACACCATCCATCCCTAATGGACCAGCCGAGCCAGGCCTGTTCTCAGTGTTTGCCAAGCACAGTGGTATGCATTCATAGCATTAAATTCAGAGGTCACACGAAGGCCGTTCGCCATTTCAACTGATTTGCCAGAAATGCCATTGAGCTGCGGTTGGTAGAGCTGGGTGTTCCTTCTCTGCTGCAGCATTTGGGTGTGGTGTTGAATATTTATAATGGTACTTTTTGACATATTGAGTCCAGTGGGGAATTAGTGGTATGGTGTTACTCTGTTTGCATGAGAATGAGTTTCCTTTGAAATTAAATCAATCAACCGAAATATTCATTTTAAACCTTATTATACATTACCCCATGTCATCACCTAGAAGAAAGTCTTTCAAATGCATATATCTAAAAAGGTAGTTTTTTTTTTAATACAACAGGATATGATACAACACACTATTGTCCCCGTGGGAAACTAGTCTTGGGCCTCAAGTAGGGCTGGGAAATATGGTCCATAAACCAAATCTCAATGCTCAAAGCCAAATGGTAACACCTGGTACACATTTTGATATTTTATTTAGTTTTATGCTAAATTGGGGGTGTTCAACTGGTGGCTCGGGACCACATGCAGCCTCCTTATGCTGAAGTGCCGCTTCCCAAATAGTTTCAGTAGGAAAAAATATTTATATTAAAGTTCCCTTGTTGGTGTGTTTGACCGTTTACATCATGTCTTGGTTGTCTATTAAACAGTTTGAATAAAAAAAAGTTGAATAAAAAAAAAAAGAAAAATTTTGTCTCGGTAGAGGATATCTTACAGTTCTTTTTCCCTGCCCTTTGGAAACACTCAGATCTGAGTGGCAGAGAGGCTATGATAATGAGCTCTGCAATGATTGGCTGCCCAGGTCATGGACTTTCAAAACAGTCATGGCATCTGCTTCTGATGAGCAGAAAACACACACGTAGGTGGAGGCTGTATAGCTATTACATAACAAACCCCAAGACAAACAACAATCAGAGCATTTTAAGAGACTTTTTCTTTAAATAGGAAAAGTGTGAGTTTCATAAAACAACCCCTTATAAAAAACATTCAAAGTAAACACTGGACATGAGACTTTTAACATGGAAACATGATAATGTCTGTCAAAAAAACAGCAGTATTTCTAAGTAAAAACGAGCTGTAATAGGACTGTAACTGTTTCTGTTACACTTATCTGCATTGCAAAATGCTTTTGTAAAGGGCCATATACTAAACAAATAGTAAAGACTCTGTTACTTTTGTTAAAATTGTAACTGAACTGGCCCTGATCTACATTAAGCCAGCTTAAGAGTGAGGATCATGCTTTTGATTTGACTTTTAATAGCTACAAACCCTTTTCACCCTCTAACACAAGCCTGTGCTGTGTATCTATAATCAAAGAAAGATGATTAATTATTTCTGTGTTTATTACTTAATGTTGTAGCTAAAACTGAATGTGTGGTTTGTTTCTCCCCTGTTTCTCCCACTCAGTTGTATTAAGACTGAGAGGATCTAATTTTCTGTTATGGCTTTTCAAATTAAAAGCAACAAACCTAAATTACAACTGAGGGCTGTTATTGTTCAGGCTATAATTCAAGTGCTTATAACTGATGAACAATTTTATATACCATAGGTTAAGATTTTGTTGAAAGCCCATTCCAGGGGTCCATTTTGCTGCGTTTCATACATATTGACTAATCTAAAGTGAAGATAAACATGCTGATGGAGTATGATGTTTCTCGACAGCCCCCTGACTAATTGTATACTACTTTTTAAATGTTTGCCATTGAACATTTGCCATATAAGCATGCTCATCAGTGGCACAGTTGGATAGAGTGCTTGCTCAGTTATCTGGAGGTTACAGGTTCAAACCCAGCTTCGAGCGACACATGGCGATGTGTCCTTGGGCAAGACACTTAACCCCAAGTTGCTCCCGTTGCTGTGTCAGTGGTGTGTAAATGGGAATGAAAGGCTGTGAATGTGTTAGTTGATGCTGATGGATAACTAACATAGGAACTCTGAACCATCAGTGAGTTAATGTGAGAGTAAATGGGTGTGAATGGGTAGATGTGACCTGCAGTGTGTAGCTGCTTTGAGTAGTCACAAGACTAGAAAAATGCTATATTAGCTCAAGTCCATTTACCATTGTCCTAGCATAGATTGAACATTGTGCAAATGAATTTCAGTGTCACTCCACGCTTTAATGCGGAAACATATGAAGATGGCTAACACACAAGAGTTTGTTTGGATGGACAGAGTAGAGAAGGAAGTAGAGTTGCTACTCCAAGTGACCTTTATTTATAAAGCAAGTAAATTCCAAGAAAATATCCACCATTGCAGTAATAGCTCACACACTCATGCATGGCTGTTGGCTGGACCCGTGGTGTGCACATGCCAGCAAAGTCTCAGTTTTCAATGAAACAGCATATTGCTTGTTAAAAAGATGAGAAATGATGCCACTCACCATTTTAGTATGAATAACCAGCCAAAACTAAACAAAACATTCTTGCCTTTGGATAAATTGTTGTGTAAACAAGGTCATAGCTAAAGTGTCAATGTGTGAATACACATGTCCAAGGAAGGGGCAAACTGGGAACTCAAGCTTGGAAACAGGAGTCGTGAATAAGGCCTGCGATCTGAATCAAGTGGTGGAAACTCTGAAACCACAGGAGCAAAAAATGTCTCATTCTCTCTTTCATCAATTTTCTTTCTGACAAGTGGCAGATGGCTGTTTTTTTGCTGATTAGAATTTCAAAAAGGCCTTCATCCTTTCACACCAGCCCCCCCAACCCCTCCACATCTACTCACAAGGCCAAGTAAAGGTCAGGCCCATGCTCCAGTCGTAGAGCAGAGAAGCTGGGGCATTTTTTTGTGTTGGGGGTTTAGAAGTTACCTCTTGTCACATAGCAAAATAGGAGCGTTTGCAAATTCTAGTTTCTGAAACGTGGCACATGGAGAGGGATTTTTAATGTTTTTAGCGCTGTGAAATATTGTTTACCTGACTGGTAAACTTCAGGTAATCTCATTAGATATCGAGGAATTGTAATACATTGTATGTACATTTGCAGCAAGATAGTATTTATTAAAGTAATGTCAAACAATTACAAGTAGAGACTGACACACTGACATCTCTGCCTACCTCCACTGTTTAAATGTAGGACTCAATATAACTGCTCTTAGAGGAGGGCAGGGATGATGTATTGTTTTAGGCCAACAAGGATGTCAGGATTCCACTGGTTCTCTTGACTAAAAGTCCATGGTATTATTCACTGTGCTTCAGATCATTGCTAATAACAAAGTCCGTAGCTCACAAAAAAATATGAAACTTACATGTTCTGTTCTTTGTGGTAATCTTAATTAACAAAACCACGTTTCATGACTTTTTAAGCAAAAACTTAACCATTGAGAATTAAAAGCTATCAGTAAGCTACTACTGAACAACAACTTGGCGTTTCTACTTAGAGGCAACAGCATTATTTCAAATGTATCACGTCTTGTTGTGACCACGAAAGAATTTCCTCATAACTGAGTGACCTGATCATGCTGGTTCTCTTAGCTTTGGCCATGTATGAATTATTGTTTATTAAAAAGCGATCAGAGATGCTTGCAGTCGGATCCCTGACCATTTTTGTAGACTTGTTAGTAGATTGTTATTCTACAGTTAAACACAACAAAGCTTAATTATTTGTATTATTTCAGATTAAACATCAAAGTCTCTTATGCATGCTCATCACAAACCTTATTTCAGGCATTTATTCAAAACTGGTATTCTAGTTCCTATATACTTTTAGCATGGGAACCAAGAAATGCTAAATGCTAACTCACTCCTAACTTTTTGGACTCATTACTTTATTAGAGGTGCTTACTTAATGGATGGTCACTGTTTTTGTTTCATGGATGAATTTCACATAATTAGAAAGAAAAGCTGTTAAAAGATGGCTATCATGTTCATGCTATTAGCAATCAGAGAAAACTTGACGAATAGCTCATACTGCAAACCGGGAAGTATTTACTTTTACTGATTCTCATTATGTAAAATTCTTACAGAAAATTGAAGTGTTTGTCAAATATTTGATGCAATGCACTTATTTACTGCACCTCAAAAGGGTCAAAAACTGTCTAATCAAGCAGAATCTGTCCTAGGTTTTGAGTTGTGCAAGTCACACAGGTGGGAGAGCACATAGCCGTTTGCCACATCGTTAAATAAGAGGGAAAATGAAGTGCTCCAAAATGTTTCTTTCAATCAGACATTCCACCCAACATTTTTTGTTCATCAATTTTTAGGTAAAACTCACAATTATGTGAACTAACTGTACCCACCAATAGCAGTATCCCTTACAAGCAGTCTGAGCTCATTCTCGTTAAAAGTACAGCCCTGCAGGGAGCCCATTCAGCCACTTCCCTGACTATTGTCAGGTACCTGATACAACCCAACTTCAAAAATAATAAAATTATCCCTTTAATGCTATAATGAAAATGTTTTAAAAAGACAATTTAGTGTAAGGAATCATAATGAATACTCTGTTTATATTACCCAATATTTTGACATATGTTACTGTCAATCAGATTTGCAGATTTCTGGAAGAACACATCCCCTCTGCTGATGAATACAGTCAAATCAGCAGAAAAAAAAAAAAAATGCAGGACAGGTAATCTGTTATGTCTGTTGAGAGAGGAGAGGTGCACATGCCTATAAGTGTATAAATAAAGGGGATTTAAGGGAGGTAAGACTTAGAAGTCATTCACTTATATTGTTTTTATGAAGCCTAAAATAATAAGGGCTGCCTTGTCCCCTCAACGACCCAAATACAGTCTTGGACCAATCTATGTCCAAGTCTATTCTGTGAGAAACACTGCACAGGGATAGTTTTTTTTCTTTTTAATTAACTTAAATTTTTCGATTGCCAATTTTCAGAATATTATACATCTTGTATTTTTATACATTGGATACTAAAAAGTTAGCTGAAATTATGTTGTCCATCCCTTGAGGGCAACATGATACGAATCTCAGCAAAACGCCAAATATAGGCCTGGTAGAGATGAAAAAAGCCAGAGCTGCTGTGACATTACTACATGTATGTATGTGCCATGTTTCTACTTACGCTAATTGACTTAAAGACCCTCCCACTCCCTCCACCTCTGTTGCCTGTCGCTGGAGGCTAATGGGGAACCAACACTTCAATTACTTACACAGTGACACACAAATGAGCAGGAGATGTTTGTGTATGTTGTAAAGGGGGTTGGGGGGCTGCAAAGCAAAAGAAAGTGATTTTGAAAAAGAAACCTCCTGTGTTTTTCCAATAATTACACAGCCGAGGAATGTTGTTCTAAAAATCAACAGCCCTATGAAATAATGCCTCTGGGGTGGTTAGCGTGAGATGCAGGGGCTGCGAGGGCCAACAAACATGAGGTGTGGGAGTTGTTTTTGTTTTGTGTGAGCCCAGAATATGAGGGGCTTCCTTTATCTGGCTTAGACAACAAGGTTTGGTCAGCATTTGATTGGTCTTTTGGTTTAGATTCGCCTGTTTTAATTCCCTCTGTCAGTATCGGGACTTTAATCCGAAGCCAACCCACAAAGGATTGATGCTCTTCTCATTCTGCAAAGCCACCCATAAAGGCTCCTGGCAAGTCAGGAACATGGTGAAACAAATGTAAAAGACAGCAAAGTGTCAAGTAACAGAGTTAATGTCAGCTGGATTCTTAGGAAATGCTCGCTCCGCCTGAGGCCAAGTGTGTGTCTCCTTGTGTATGTGCATGTGTGAGAGCCACATGTAATCTAGTAGTCCAGTGAGTGTTTCATCCTTTTGCCAAAGCAAACTGGTTGAGCTGCAGCGTGCCCACCCTGCTCTGCACGGCCCCCCTTGGCTTTCCCCCACAGATGGTAGCAATCACCTCCCGAGGTGCCCGTCACCGCCGGTGCTCTCTTCCTCCCGATCCTTGTGTAACTGACTCTTGTCAAAGATTAACTCTCTGCAGGGATTTTTTCCTGTCTGAGAAATCTTCTTTTATTTCATTTAGACTTTTAGCGCATCAGCATTTTTTTCCTTCTCTCATCGAAGCCTTTGTGTTTTGCTAACAGTTAGCTGGGTTTTTGCTCTTTCGCCTAAAAATATATGTGGTCTTTGGCTAAAAGCTGGTGTTGGCGGCACAAAGATTGAGAGGCCGTTATGAGTGCATTAAAATGCTCGTTTTTTAGAGGAATATTTCAAAATGTTTTTGAAGTGAGGTTGCCGTGGCCCATGGAACTAGTGAATGTGATTGCCAGATATTGATGCTGGGTGATATATGGGCAGTCAATGGTGCCACCAAAAGCCTTGTAATCAGCTCACTTTTACGGTAAAACTACACAAAAATCAATGGTGGCTCAACAAGACACTACAATAGGATTTTTACTTTCCCTCAACAAAGCACCTGTGCACTATTTTGTGATGCAACATCTTGGCCATGTATCTTTACGACAGCAACTCCTCTCATTAGATGTTTAGTCAGATTGCTGCAGGCTGTGGGGTCAGGTAGCGGCCACTGGAGCACAAATTGGTGTAAATCTAAAGCTGTAGATATACTTGCAGTTTGCCTTTAAGTCCTTTGGCACCATGAGAGTTTTTGTTTATAAACTTGCCTGTCTGACACGTATTGTTATAGGATACCACTTAATAGCACAAAAGACCACAGGCTGTATGCTACTATGTTGTGTCACAAGTGCAAATGGCTTCAATTTTGAGAGCAAAAGTAACAAAATAAAATAAAAAATCAACATCATCATCATCATTAAATATTTGTTGACAACTGCTGACCAGTGGTCACACCACACTATCAGCATCACTCTGTTTCTGCAGTATTTTTCTCTGTGCACGTCTGAACTGTCTAGGTGTTATGGTCTAGCAGGTGACCCTGTTATCAGATGACTTGCATCGAGCTGTGCAGTTAATGTTGTCGTCAAAGCACCGGTAAAAGCAGAGGGTTTACCCTTCAATGCCTAATTTTTATTAATCATTGTATTAAAGAATACTTCATTAGTTTATATGTAAGAAAATATAGCCGAGTAAACCAAGTTAACACAAACGTTTATAAGGACAAAGTCAACCATGGCATTACCTCCAAGTCACCAATGTCCACGGTCACCAGTTGAAGTAATACACCAAACTTATTTCCTTGTTTCTGACTTAAAAAGAAGGATTTCTCTGTCATTAGCCAGAATTGTATCTTTATAGTTTCAAACAATATTTAGATGCTGATGACTGCGGTCTTCATTTATCAGTTTGTCTGTTAAATACTGGCTAACATGCACAACTGATGTGCTGAATCAATGCAGGGGCGTGGCGGCCATCATGCGAATGTGTCTGCATACTTAACAGCAAATATATCTCTAACTTTACTCCTAGATGTTACGAAGATGGGTTGTTCAAGTATTAAAAGGCAAAAGAAGTGGTCAAAATTCGGGATTCCCCATCTACGGCAACAGAACATTGTATTTGCAGTGTCCATTTTACCAATTAGGACTACGACACATGACAGCAGTTTTATAAGCTAATAGATCTGCCAAGAGGTCCAGGGGAAGCATTGTTACTGAGTCTCACTCGTGACAGCAGTAAGCCTCTGGAAGACCAGTTCTTCCAGGTTTGGCTGTGCTCCTCATTCTACGAATGCACAATCCTAACAAGTTGTACCTCCTTGTGAAGGTGACCAATTAGGCCTTCCAACAATATAAAATACAACACCAGTTGGTATAAACAGAGAAGATAAATAATCATCCAAAATAATGTTAACAATTTTTTTTTTGAGGAGTGTGTAAACCATGTCTTTAACTGTGAGGTTTTAGAGACTGTTTTTCTGTAAATTGTTTTTAATTAAGTTGCCCTTTGGGTTGATTAAGATACTAATATCCCTGAACAATCAAAATAGTTTGTATAAAATGCTTAATTAGGCTGCAGAAAGTCAGACTTTTCTTACTTAAAAATATTTCTCTTCAATCAAAAATTGATTTTCAGCATCCATCTGCAGACGTCATGTCCCTGACTCACATTAATCTCTCTTTTAAGGCTGCCAAACAACATTTTGTTATCTTCTTCCTTTGTGATGTGTAAGTCTCCAGCTCAAAGAAGCTTCTTTTTTACCAAATTACAGCCCTTCATGTTGTAAATTCTGGGCTAAACTGTAAATATTTAGGAGCGTGTTATTCAAATGATGATTGTTTTCAGCCTCATTCATTAGTACACAGTAGTTTGTATGCTGAAACTGGCCAAATCTGCATTTTTTATGAATCCTGCGTGGGAGCTAGTTTAAGACAATTTATGCATCAAAATCTGCAAAAGTTTCCATGCCAGACTGACTAATGAGGGCCACTCTGAGCAGATGAAGGATGAGAAAAGCACTGCGCAAACTCAAATCTATATTTTCACCATGTCTGGTCCCAGTGATGAATTTATATGCTGTAGGTTACATCCATCACTTCTAATTTCCAGACCAGCTCAGGCATGCTTGTATATGCCAAGACTTGGAACACAGTAAATCTTTTTTTTTACATCAGATTTCACTGATTTGCTATGATGATTTGATTGCGCAGCAGTCGTCTGCTCCAGCCCTTGTGATCGGGACTGCAGGATATTGTCTGTGGAAAAAAAAACAGCGAGCAAGACAGACAGAGAGTGAAGGCAGTGGCGGGACAGAGATAACAATGTTTAGATGTGGGGAAGTGAAGTGGACCAGAGAGAAGGAACAGAACTAAGGACTCAACTCTCCACTGACACCAGGCCCCCCAAACTGGCAACCGGCCAGCCTAATCTCGTTAAAACCTTTCCCCGCCTGATGCCATCCAGAGAGAGAGAGGGGGAGACGGAGGAAAGGATGCAAGGGTTGGTAGAGGAAACAAGCAAAAAGAAGGGGAGAGGCAAGCAGTGAGAGTATTTAAAACAGGGTCTCATGGAAGTACTAGGAGAAAAGAGAGGGGGGAGCTTTGGGGAGGGCTGGGAGAGGAATTAAGGGGGCTCTTAGTTCAAAAGGGCTCCCGAGAGCCGGCTCTTAAGCCCACGACGTGAGGCTAACCGCAGAAACCATTTAAGCGAGTTAAGGGGAGGGCTGAGACGTGGTGTCAGAGCTATAAGTGAAAGATATGTCTGTGTGGATGAGAGAGAAAGAGAAAGTTGAGCTCAAGTAGATCTGTTGCGTAAAAGGGATGAACCAGTGCAATTCTGAAAGTCCTGATACCGATCCAGGACCTGGGCTTTGAGTTTCTGCTGATACTGTATACGAATCTGTTACCAGGATTAAAGTTATAACCCAGGTTCCTAACTGTGCAGAAGACAAACACTTAGTGTGGGGTAGGTTGAGTTTGTTCTAAATTTGTACAAACCCAATGCCAATGAAGTTGGGATGTCGCGAAAAATACAAATACAAACAGAATACAGTCATTGTGCAAATCCTTTTTCGACCTGTATTCAATTTAATGCACTACAAAGACAAGATACTTGATACTCAAACTGATAACTTTAATGTTGTTTTGCAAATATTTGCTCATTTTGAATTTCATGCCAGAACACGTTAAAAATTACCAGGGACAGGGGCACCTCTGTTGAACCTTTGGGGGTGAAATTTATTCCAATTCTTGCTTGATGTATGACTTTATTTACTCAACAGTCCAAGGTTTCCATTAGGGCCCGACCGATACGGATTTTTTGAAGCTGATGCCAATACCGATATTTGGCAGAAAGAAATACAGATTACCAATTAATTGGCCAATTAATTAAAAATATATATATAAAATGATTTTTTTAAAAAAAACAAGAACACTTACAACAATGAATATATGAATTACAGGCTGAACATTTTACCATTTTACAATACTTTGTTACTAAGTATTTGTTTAACGTTACAACAGAGGGAAATTTTCAAGTACAAAAACATACAAAGCATTAAACCTCTGGGAAATTAATTATAAAACCCTAAAAAGAGTCACTCTTTATCTTGTACTTCCTGTTGATGAAAATAATAAGAAGGTAGGTTATAGTTCAGGTAGAACAACTTTTAAAAAGTTGTAAACAGGTCACTGTGAGAGGAAAGCAACAACATTCTTTTCATAAGCCTCTTTTATTTTTCTCCTCTGCAACTTTCAAGAGCAAAGAACTTTCAAATACAAAATAAAATATTTGGCAAAACTGCAGTCAATTCCTGCAAAATGAAATAAATAACCTTATTTAAAATGTAAATATATAGAAGAATTATGAACTCTTGTCCTGTCACATCTGCCTTTCAGTCCTAGAGTCCTCATTAGTGTATCAGAAGTAGGTTTAAGTGCAGGTAGAACCACTTTTTTATTGTAAACATGAGGTAATATGTGTGAGGAAATCAGAATATTTTGTGGGACACTGCACATATTGCACAAACTTCTTTAAACAGGCCTGGTTAAAGTTCCCAGCTATGATGAAGGCACCCCCCGATGACGTCAAACAGCTCCGAGGGAGCAATGCTAATGCTAGCGTTGTTAGCTAGCTAGCTAGTTAGCTCAACTGCAGTGTCGGGGACAAGCAGGTGAAGCCAGGTTTCCGTAATAATCATCACAGAACAGTCACAAATAAACCGATCCCCTGCCATCAGAAAGTCCAGTTTGTCAGTTTTGTAAATGACAGATCTGGTATTGGTCAGCTCATCAGTGTCGGTCTGTCGGCTGCTTCTGTAGCTGAGCAGAGAGCTCGGTGCTCTCGCTATGTCCAGCGGTATACTGTGCGAGCGCTGAAAGTCGGTCGTTATGTCGGACTTGCAGGCAAAAACAACATTTAGCAACTCTGTGTGACTGTAGGTGAGTTTTGCCCCATACACTCCATCATCCATACACACAGCAGAGCTCAGAGCTGCTTTAGCAATGCGCCGCCATCTTTCACAACGTCATCATTCTGCGCAGCTTGGACGCCGAACAGTGTTTACTGTTTTATGAGAAATTAAGAATATATCGGCGTTATATCGGCAAAACTCGGGCCGATGTTGAATCCTTTGAAAAGGGCCAAAATCGGCCGATTTAAACGGACGGCCGATAAATCGGTCCGGCCCTAGTTTCCATTGTCATATTTTGCGCTTCATAATGCGCCACACATATTCAATGGTGGACAGGTCTGGACTGCAGGCATGCAAGCCTAACACCTGCAGTCTTTAACTCCAAAACCACACTGTTGTAACACATGAAGAATGTGGCTTGGCATTATCTTCCTGAAATTAGCAGTGACGTTCCTGAAAAAGGCGGATGGCAGTATCCAAAACCGGTATGTACAATTCAGCATTAATGGTGCCATCACAGATGTGCAAGCTACTAATGCCATAGGGCCCCCCCCCAGGTCCTTTTTCTCTCTAGCCCGGAGGACATAACATCCATGATTTCCAAAAGCAATTTAAAATGTGGACTCGTCAGACCGCAGCAAACTTGTCACTTTGTGTCAGTTCATCTCAGATGAGCTCAGGCCCAGAGAAGCCAGTGGCATTTCTAGGTGTTTTTGATGTATGGCTTTGACTTTGTATGGGTAGAGTTTTAACTTGCACTTGTCTCTTTTTGATTTAGTGACAATCTGTGTTAACTGACAAGTTTTCTGAAGTGTTTCTAAGTCCACATGGTAATATCCTTAACAGAATGGTGTCGGTATTTAATCCAGTGCTGCCTGAAGGATGGAAGGTCATGGGCATTCAATGTTTGTTTTCAGCCTTGTTGCTTACCTAAAGTGATTTCTTCAGATTCTCTGAATGTTCTTGGTGATATTATGGACTGTAGGTGATTAAATCCCTAAAGCTCTTGCTCTTGTACGTTGAAAAATATTGTGCTAAAAGTCTTTGTATATTTGCTCACGCAGTTGTTCACAAATAGGTGAACCCCACCCAATCCTTGTTTATGAACAACTGATCCTTTTGCGGATGCTACTATTATACCCAGTCATGACACTCACCCATTTCCAAATAACCTGTTCACCTGTGGAATGTAACAACAGATGTTTTTGAGTATTGCTCAACTTTCTCCTTTTCTTGCTTTTTAGACCATATTGCAGGCATCAGATTCAAAATGAGTGATGCAGAAAACAATGAAGTTAATTCGTTTGAACATTAAATATCTTGTCTTTGTAGTTTATTCAATTGTATATAGACTGTATTTGCGAATTAAATTATTCTGTTTTTACTTATATTTATCCAACATCCCAACTTCATTGGAATTGGGATTTGTATTAAGATTTCTTTAGTCAGTCTTGATGGTTAGTTGTTCGGCACAGTCCCCTATGTCTTCTGGTTAAGTCAGGGCATGCTGTTATGGTTCTGTCATTGCCTTAAATAACATCAAAACTGACAAAAACATTGTCTAGTGTGAGTCTAATTTATGTTACTAATTATTTGTTATAAACCTCTTTTGACACTCCATTTCATAGGGGTGCCTGCATTCGTGTGTGCATGTGTGTACGTCCACACTGTATACACTGTCTTGGCTCTAATGAGGAGCTAATTAACCGGGTGTTACCCCCAGTGCCCTGAGCAGGTGGCTGGAGCAGCCAGGCGGAACTCAGCCCAAACATACAGACACAGACACACACTTTTACACACATGCACAAACATGATGGCAGGATCCAAAGCCTGCTTGGCCAAGCGGGGAGGGCACCCAAGGGGGAGGGGTTCCAGCAGGTCTGGACTATGGCCTGGGCCAAGAGGAAAGAGGTTGTGGTGGTGGTGGGAGAGCGGCACTCCAAATTTCAAGGACCAATTTTAGCCATGGGATCTGGGTTTCGCGCAGGCATCCAAAATCAATTGGCTGTGCTCACCGGCTTGGCTTTGGTCACGCTAAAGGAAAAATGAGGTTAGATTTATCCCTGACATATGGAGGGGAACTGAGAGGAGGTGCACTCTACAAACACAAGAGCATTTTATTTGTTGAGTGGGGTCTTTATGGGCCAATTTGTCATTGAGCACTTGACAGGCCGGTGTGTGAGCCTGCTCAGAGCACATTTACTTGTTGATGCACCTGTTAGGTAAGGTGGAATAGGAGAATCGGCCTTACCTGAAATACTCCCTGTCAAGGCACAAAAACATTTATTTGCAATGAAGGATAGACATTTAAGCAATATAGGAATTTGGCACAGCGGTCCTCCTCTGTAATATTTTCCGAGGGGTTTCACATTCTCCCCTCTTCTTCCTTTCATTCAATTTATTCCCCACTGTTGCCAAGCCTGTAGCCTGTGTTTGTTGTTCGATTTCCAGGACAACATCAGGAACCAGATTTACTCATCCTTGAATTGGACTCTGACCCATAAGGGATCTGTGTTCATTCGAGGACCACCGCTCCTTTTCCTCACTCTCCACCACCCGCACAACTCCTGTTTTATTTTTTACTCCAACAGATAAGAATTAGGGAGTGTTTTTGTGGAGCACTAGCAAGGCTTTGATGTGTTAATGAATTGAAAAATGGCCTTCACCAGTGTTCAGTTATCCCCGCTGGAGCCTAATTTGGGTGGGTGGGTGGGTTGTGTTGGGAAGGAGTGTTGGGGGGGGGGGGGGGGGGGGGGGGCTTGCTGCAGCGGTGGGGAAGGGGGTAGAGGGAGGTTGCAGGTTGTACGTGTGTGTGCAAGCACTTCAAAACAAACCCATAAACATTCCTGGATCTTTAGGGAGCTGCAGTTTGGAGTTGAGGTTAACAGCAGGCAGCATGTACGACACACAAAATGGACACACATAAAACACCTCCTTGGTACGAGTTATAATTTATTGTCCTTTTAGACCCTTATATTTCACCCTTTTTAACAAAATCCAATTCCCAAAAAAGTTGGAACACATTGTAAAATGTGAATAAATACAGAAAACAGTTGTTAGGGATTTGTTTTCAACCTATCTTCATTTGACCCCTGCACAAATACAAGACATTGAATGTTTAAACTGAAAAATTGTATTGCTTTAAAACTGTAAACACACCACTCTGAACTACTGATGCCAGAGGCACTCAAAAACAGTTGGAACAGGTGCGTGTTTACCACGTTGTATCATAAAGTTACCTAAAAAATGCCCAGGGGATAAGCACACTTATTGTTGGACTATTAAAGGTGATATTCATACCCATTCTCACATGTTAAGTATATCTCTAGATGCTCCACAATGAAGATTTTTTGTTGTTTGTGTTATATTTTGTGTTTTATTGAGTGGCATACGTTGTCAATGGGAAACAGGTTTGGACAAAACGCAGGCCAGTCTTGCATCCCCGCTCCTGCTGTTGTAATGTGCAGAATGTGACTTGACAGTGGCCTTTATTTCAACACTGAAAACTATACTTGCAGCGCCCAAATGTAGTAGACAGTATGCAGACATTTGTAAAATCTGCACTATGCCAAAATTACCTGGATCTCACACTACTTGGGAAAAGTTAGCAGCATTCATCAGACCAGCAATACAACGTGCCAACAGGTCAGAGGTCGAAATGTCGGACAACCAGCCTTAGCAATATGAACAAAGAGCATTTATTCAATTGCATTTTCATAGCAATAAAGCCAAAAAAAAGTTCAAGTTGTTTCATGAATGTTACACATGTTCAGTGGTGAATATCGTGATAAAACAAATCAGTCACTCGTTCGACTTATATTAGTCCATTAATGATCATTCATTTTGTGCCACTAGCCATTACCTGAGCTACCATTTACATTTGTTTGCATGACCAGGAACAGAAATTGGCATAAATTATTGGATTGGGGAGGGAAAGCACACAACTTTGTTTGTGTAATTAAAAGAAACTTGATTATCTATAGGTGTTTGTTATAGTTTTTGTATTGTAGAAATAGTTGCACTGATCCAAACTTAAGCTCGGTAGGTGGCAGTAATTCACTGTATATTATGGCTGACACCTGCTACAAAACAGAAAGAAAAAAAGAATAATCTTGACTGTGTGTATCATACAACAAATTCACAGCAGTTAAACTACATGCTACTTCTGAAAGAATTGCAGTATATACTACAAACTGCTTTTTAGTAGTCGTATGTAGTAGGTGGTTCTGAAAACAGCCAATGTCTTAACAAGGAATTGGGGAAATCCTAGAAAAATGTGCTGCCCAGGTAGAAGTATATTGCCCCAAAAGCTTTACAGTGACCCCCACAAATTACCCATGCCATGGTCACTAACACACCCTCACATCATCACAGATGCTTGCCTTTAAACTTTACTGTGATGCTGATCTGGATGATCCTTCTCCTCAGCAAGAGCCATGTCCACGTGTAGGCAGGCATTTTGCAGCTGACATTGCTAAACTTTTGCTGGTTTCAGTGTTGCTGAGAGGACTATTGACATGTTTATACATACTTTAAGTTACCCCTCACTTTGATGCTGCTTCAGCAGCATTCTAACAATACAAACATTACCAACATGTTGGATGAGACCTGGTGTTATTGTTTTATTAATGATGGTGTTGACGGGCAATCAATGGCTGCCTGTGTCTGTGGTTGCTGTAGTTGAAACTGACAAGATTGCCTCATGAACATAGATCAAGATTTTTGATGGATTGAACTCCAAACAGAAATTTTTGCTTAAAGTACCTGCTAATATCAGTTAACATGGTCCCAAGTTTAATCATAACACTGGTTAGACCTTTGGTTGGAATTGAATTGTAGTCTAAACAGCTTTTGCATAAAAAATGTTGCACGTCACAGACACCCTTTTATGCTTAGAAACTGCATTTATCAGTCCATTTTTGCATGGTCATGTGGACAAAAATGTCTAGGAAAAGTTCATGTGATGATGACAGGATTATTTTTAAAATAAAAGGAAGAAAACCTCAGTTTTCAGAAATACCCACCTACATGTGGACAGAGCCATAGAGTTCTTGATTGTCATGACAAATGTAAACTGTGTATATGTATCAATCTATCTATCTATCTATCTATATATATATATATATATATATATATATATATATATATATATATATATATATATTTATATATATAAGTATATATATATATATGTATATATATATACATATGTCTGGCTGTTATCAAAGCTGTTTCCTAGAACACACATGCTAAACCATTTAAAGGTTAAACTCTGTAGCTTTCTTTACATTCTCCACACTTGAACATATCCTCCCTGACTCCAGACTTTGTCAGCCGATCTTGTTGCACAGCTGTAAGTGGAGAAGATGCCATGAGAGGGCCGTTTGGTACTTCAGCAAAGGAGAAAATGTGATCCATGGCTTTCATGTTCTGCTACAAGGTGTTAATGGACACAAGTGCTCACAGCTGTGTGTGTGTTTGAGACGCTTGATCATAATCACAGTCCCCCACCTCGTTCGCTACCCCCTCCCCTCAAAAGCTACACCAGCCGCTGACTGAAGCTGGTGTGTTCTTTGTCACATTCCCCTTTAGAAGTAGTTGGACAGGCTGCTTGGCCATCGTGCCACACAAAAAGGCAGTCAAGAGACCAGCACACATTGCTCATGCCATGTATCATTAGTTATAACAATATGACTTAAGATGGTTTTCACACCTACGGCTCAGCTGCTTTGCTCCAATTCAGCTAAAAAAAACAAGAAACAGTATTTTGAAGTGGGCAGAGACCAATTTGAAGGACCAGAGCTGACCTCACGTCATTACGACACAACCAGCATTGCTATGATTACGAGTCACACTGTGCATTAAGGGAAGAAAGCTTGAAGTCTTAACTACCAATTAAACGACTCTCTGATTAATAGAGAAGATTAATCGTCCTACGTAAGACTTTACAGATGAGCATGTTCATCAATGTGCCACATTCCTTGAGCTATTAGAGAAAACAAACCCAGTGCATGAAGAAAAGGGGCTTTTAATGCTCATCGGTGTCAACACTGGACCATGGAGGACACCAGATAGCATAGTAACTTATTATAACATAACGAAAATAGAAGTGTCCACAGAGAAACTGTCAGCATTGCAGAAAAGCAGAGAGCCACTTTATAAAGGGCAAATTTTCCTGCTTGATCAAGCTGGATTTAATTTTTGGATACTGTGCAACTTTTTAAACCAGTTTTCATAGTATGTTGTGCCTTTGCACAGAAAGTGACTCTGTGAGATCCAAAATATTAAGTCGTACTTTGTCATCTGCCTGGTTGCTGTAATGCGATCACTATTACTACTACTGCTGCTTAAACTGCTACAGAAGTGTGATGACTTACCATATTATCTTGTTTGTGTTGGTTGCTGGATCAAATGTGCCCGTACAGCAAACAAACTGCTCCAGAGGTTGTATGTATGTATGTACCTTTCAGTACTAATGGTGCCTTCACAGATGTGCAGGTTACCCATGTCATGGGCACTAACACATCCCCATACCATAACACATGCTGGGTTTGGAACTTTGCTCTGATAACAACCTGGATGGTCCTTTTCATCTTCAGCCCGGAGGACACAACGTCCATGATTTACAAGAACAATTTGAAATGTGGACTCAACAGACCACCGCACACTTTTCCACTTGTGTATGTCCATGTCAGATGAGCTGGTAATAACCTTTACAGAAATATGTTATTTTTTTAATGCAGTTCTGCCTGAGGGAAAGAAGGTCATGGACATTGAATGATGGTTTTCTGCCTTGCCCCTTGTGTGCAGAGATTTCTCTGGATTCTCTGAATCTCTTGATGATATTTTGGACTATAGATGATTAAAATTCTAAACTCCTTGCAGCTGTTCATTGAGAAACGTTGTTCTCAATCTATCGGATTGTTTGGTCACACAGTCGTTAAAGTGAGGGACCTTGCCCAATTTTGCTTGTGAACAACTAAGCCTTTTAGGGAATGCTCCTTTCATACCCAGTCATGACACTCACCTGTTTCCAATTTACCTGTTAAATGTTCCAAACAGGTGTTTTTTGAGCATTCTTCAAATCTCTCAGTTGTATGTTGCCCCTGTCCCGGCTTTTTTGGAATGTGTTGTAGGTATCAGATTCAAAATTAGAGGATATTTCCAAAAAGCAATAAAAAGTATAGTTTGAACATTAAATATCTTGTCTTTGTAGTGAATTCACCCGAATAAAGGCTGTAAAGGATTTGAATTGGGCTTTTTAAAAGGATTTGAGTTTTGCATAATTAGGGGCATGGTTGATATGACTGCAAGCCCACGCTGGGTTGTTATTTGACATGATGCTTTAAGCCCACCTCTGCTCTGGCTCTTTATTTGTTTTCTAGGTTGACCAAAAAATGACTTTAAACAGAGTTTTCAACATGGAGACCGCCATGGCTTAGCTTCAAAAGACCCCTTTTGTGACCTAGCAGCTGATATCACTCAGACTTAATCCAATATTTTCTAGTCTGTGGTCAAAAGTCAAACCTTACCTTCAGCTAACTAGCTCATAAGAGCCCAGTAAAAATTCCAACATTGTTTCCACAAAAACACACAGTCTCAACATTAATCCATACATGAAACAGCATTTCATTTACTAAAGAATTCCAAACAAATCGGCCGCATAATAACCAGATGGAATTGGGAAACAGTCTGGGAATGTGCTCTCCCTTTTTTCCAAGGTCTGGAACCAGGGAAAGCTGGGCCTCTTTCCCAACCCGGTGCCAGGCTTCCCTTTCAGTGAGGATGTAGGCGCACACATTGTTCACTGCTCACACTTCACATTTGTATTCAAGTGATTCTCCTCCAGTGTCATTAACAATCATTTATGATAATCTGCTGGGAGCTCTTCTAACATTGTTCAGATCATTGGGTGCTGTGTAACTGCAGGACTGACCTTGGCTGCCACAGAGACACACACTTATGATAGTAATGACGCTGAATGATTCTCTCTTTATTAAATTAAATGCCCGCTAATAGAAGTGTTTTGAGATTACCCGAATGAAGATGTAACTGCGTTGTCTAAAACCACGCCAAATGCTCTAAAATTCAAGGACAACTGCGGCACTGCTGCTACACCATTGAAGTTTGATAGTTGATGAACACGTTCAGGTGAAAAACAAATGATCAAAACAATACATTTACCAATATTGGGTGTAAAAAAAACTCTATTTTTTACCATGGTATAAAATACGTGTTAATATAATTCAACCTAAATATAGTAATGGTTCATAAATACACTTATATTCTAATTATCATTAATCAGTGATTTAGAAAATTCAAGACACTTGTTTTGCATCAGAGTTCAGCTATCAGCCGCCAGTTGGCAGCTTGCATTTAGCCATTAGTCTCTCTGTCTCTCCATTACATTTATTACCTCCACCAAGGAGATTATGTTTTTGTCTGTGTTTGATAGTTTCTTTTTATTTTGTGAACTGAATAACTCAAAAGCACATCAATGGATTTGGATTAAATTTTCAGGGAATGTTGGTAACAGCACGAGGAAGAAGTGGCTTGATTTTGGTGGTGATACAAATCTGGATGTGGTTCCAGGACTTGTTTGAAGGATTTGTTGACAGATCAAGGTGGGGCAATTTGCCAAAGTTTTGACAATGACTCACTTGACAGCATTGGTGGTGCCTTGACAACTAGAAGTGCTCCTGGTCTCGGAGCACCAGTAGTTGTTAGTTTTTCTGTCACGAAAATAAAAAAATTACATTTATCCATTTTGCAAGGATCATGGGGTTACATCAATTAAACATACTGATTTTTTACATATAATTGTAATATTGTAATAATTAGTGGGTTTGTTGAATTAAAAAAAAAACAACAATATCAGCTGCTCTGTTAAAAAATATGCGATATATTGTTTGTTTGACATTTTCCATTTTCATGGATAAAAGCCACCCTGGTTTCTTTAACTACTACAACTAAAAAATACCTGAAGTTTTTAGTTACCTCTGAACAGAGCCTGGAAAGTCAGTATGCCTGGCAAATCAGTGCATGCTTCATTAGACTGATCAATTTCAGGATACTGCTTAAATGTTGTTGACAATAATTGTTCATAACTACTTACTAGTTAAAGCAACTTAGACAGAGTGGAGTAATTTGCTTGCAACAATGCAGTGCTTCCAGTCAAGGTCAAGGGCTTATTTATTTTATTTTATTTTATTTTATTTTATTTATTTATTTATTTATTTATTTATGGGGGGGGGGGGGGGGGGGGGGGGGGGGGTTGACTTCCCATACATTTTTTAGAGGGTTTCTTTCATATTTGCACAGCTGTGTACTCTAAGTCAAACACAAACTGATAATATTTTGGAAAACATGAGTCAAAGGTCAAATTCGTTGATGAGGGATAATTAACTGCATAGTAAAGAGGGGCAGGTTTGTCTTAACCAATGCTGCTGGAGACATATTAAAATAAAAAACAAAATGACAAAAGTATTTTGGTTTGTGTGCCACTTTTATAACTGAGATCAGTCCCTATTACCAATTCTGCTGTTGGACACATAAGAGCAACTGAGATGTCTTGGCTGTCATGTTACTTATCACTGGGCTTGACACGAATACACTTGTACATTAATATGTTTAAGTATTAACTAATAATACCTGACAGGTGGATTTCTGTTTACAGATAAATCATGGAGTTATTCCCGATTAAACTGTTTCAGTATCAGTTGTTTTTTCATTGCTTTGATATATGTAGGGATTTTACATCTACCCTTCCACACCCATTCAATCCCTTACTCATTCACTCACCAATGGTTCAGAGTTTCATTCAAAGTCATCCATCAGTATCAGTGCACTCTCATATCCTTTCACCCCCACTAATGATCAGAAATGCTTGCAGTTGGGTCCCAGGCCATTTTTGTTGTCCTTGTTAACAAATCATTAGTAAATGAAAGCGATATCAGTTGTATTTTATTGTTTCTGATAAAATCATTAAAATGTAGTGTGCATGTGTCCATTGCAAACCTTATTTCAGACAATTGTCCGAAACGGGTATTCTACATCCCATAAACCAGGAAAAGCTTAATGCTAACTGCTGCTACATTTTTGCACTTATTCCTCCACCTCCAAATCTAACCCAGAAGTGTCCAAACGTTTTCATGACTGACCACGTGCAGAAAAACCCACAGATGAAGGGACCATTTGGATGTACCTCACCTTCAGTGTATCGCAGTTAAGGACTCTGTGATGGCCAATTGCATTTCAGCAAGCTCTGATTGTCCATTGCCCTCACATAATTGGTCCCCCAAATAACAGGATAAGAATGATGCTGTCAGCAGCAGACAGAAAAATAAGGCTCATCTCCATATTTAGACTCAAAACAAGAACAAACTGCACAAGGCTGATAAGCTATAATGGAGTATTAGTGCTTCAGGATATTGAAAATGATTGGTACTATTGGCTTTTAAAACCTTGACATGGTAACAGAAAACACAGAAAATTAGTTTGGTGTTTTTTAATCCATTTGTTTTATTCATCAGTCAAGCAAAAGCTTCATGCACCACCGCCAGCCATAATTAATTCTATCTTTTGAGGTTTGCAGAGGGATGATTGAAAATTAGCCCTGGGCCGCATTTGGCCCCAAGGTCATAGTTTGGACATCCCTGATCTAACCCTTGGTTGAAAGTCCTTTAATCTTCAAAACCGTACAAGAGATTTTCTTCAAATATTGCACAAATGTCTACTTTGGCTCTGTGATGAACTAGTTAGACTTTGGGCCAAAAAGATCACAGTCTTTGGGCCACATGTTCACCTCACAGATATAAGATTTCTTGGAATCCTTTACAGAGGACTAAAACTACATATCAGTAGTATAAATTGTTTTTAAACTAGACATTTTAGAGATTGGGTGCTGAGGACAAAAGTTCTGATATTGGACAATCTAATACAAGTTTCAGGCATACATCATTAACTTTTGACTTCACATAGAGCGCTGATAATCAATCAGAAATGCTTTGCAGAAGAGTTTTAAAACAAGCTTACCATAAAGTAAGAAAAAGGAGCTCAGGCTAAAATCCAACACTGGAAATGATTGAGACCATCCAAAGTTATTCATCCTTTTGAAAACAGATTTTATTAAGTATCCAGGCTTCTTAAACTTTTGCACATGTTTTCTCACTTACTAAAACTTTGACTTTGAAAAGACAGAAAATGTTCCAGATGTAGTTACAAGTTTAACATCTCAATCCACATAGTCTGCTTCCTACTCATCGATCACTTATTTGCATGCAAAGGCACACAGAAAAGATTCAATCCTCCAGCCTTCCTGTCTTCTCTTATTCCCCATTGTTGTAGCTCTTCCAGTTGTAAACATCCATTGTTAATCATATTTTACAAACATGCTCCCAATGGACTTAAGTAAATTAATATCACCCACTATTGTGATCCCTTAATAATCTAATTTTGCTATAACTGTTGATGTTTTTGGTCAAACATCTCCATTGTTGTTTACCACTTTCTAATTTCTCCATGAAAAACTCTGGACTGGAGCTAAGTCTTGCAGAAGTCGTCTTTGAAGCAACAGCCAAGTCTTCAGGTCCAGGGTCTGAATCTAATTTAACCAGCAGAGGGTCTGGATCAAACTCAATCTTACACAAACACAGAGGGCAGATCTCTTATTAAGGCTTCTCATATGCAAACCCCACATGTAGAGAGTGGACAGTATATGAAAAATGTCTGAGCCATGGATCTGGTCTTATAGGGGGGAATCAATGAAAGATTTATGAACATGTGTAGAATGCACCGCCAGGGGACTCTCATTATGAAGAGGCTGGTCTGTTTCGAAGGCGTTTTGCATGTTGTCTAAAGGTGCACAGCAGTTTGGGGCTTTTAATTTTATATTTTGCTATTCTGACGACACAAATTCTTGACAAAGCTAACTGCAGGGTGCAGAGAGGGATGGATTATTTGCCTTGATTACACATTGGTATGTTTTTATCGTGTGTCAATCAAACCATTGAGACTGTCAACTCTCATTCCGTAAAGTAGTGTGTCGGCCGGTGTTTTGTGTTTCACAGAGTGGGTATCATTTTTGGTCCAGATTTCAGCATTATTATTTAATTTGTCTCTGCATTGTGCTGCTAAACACACAATACGTGCACATGGCAGGGTATGAAATCTGTTGATGCTGAAATTAAAGTTATATTTCACGGATGCATTCCCACAACATTGAAAACAAACTAGATGACTGCATGAGTTTAAAACTAAAACATCATGATTAGACAGGTTTCTGTTTATGATAGACCTGTTTACTTTACATCAAATAATTTTGGCTGTAAAAGTCATTCTTTTTTCATTTGAAATCACTGGCTGTGTTCTTCATTACATGCATGAAACACACTGGATAGCCTGCATTGTCATATGTAAGCACAATTATCAATGGCATTCTTAAGTTATAAGTATATGTACTCTTGTGTTGCATGAGAATCTTTGATTATGTGTTTTTTCTTGTTTCTAGTTGTATACAGCCAGACATATGCTTGCAGTTTGTTCTGCGTTTGCGTGACATCCGTTGACACCTTGAGCTTTTTTGATTACATACTAGCCTGTATATGATGTGTGTTACTGGAGGAAACCACTGAAAGGAGAAAAAAAGATCTCAGGCTGTTTGCAGCTATCTATTTTGCTAGAAGTAAACTACAATCATGGTGGTAATTATGAGAGTAAAAGTAGAAAATAAACATCAAGTCAACGTCATCATCAAATATTTGTTAGCAACTGATGACTAGTGGTCAGACCTCACCATCATCATTGTCCGCATTCCATTTACCAGTGTTGTGGTCCAATGAGCTACTGTGTAAACTGATGACCTTTGGACTACTGTGCTGATTGATGTAATTAAAGCACTGGCATAAACAATGGGTGGACTCTCCGATTTATCATTGTGAAGTACTGTTTGAGCATTGTATCAAAACTACTAATCAGTTGTTTATTTGTGAAAAAACTCTTAAGCCTCTGTCTATTTAAGCAGTCTCCGAAAGGGAAAAGGGGCATAAAGGACTTTCTGTCTGATGATTTGTACTTTATTCTGTTAAGACAATTTACGCTTTTAGGTCAGTCCTCTTTTGCTGTGTTAGCTTGTGTTTCTGCAAGCTATATTATTGTAGCTGAGCTCACAGCCTGCCCTGTCTGGACTGTTGTGAAGTGGAGACTCAATTCTGTGACAGCAGCAGAGATGGGCACTTATTGCAAGTCCAAGTCAAGTGTCAAGTCATTGAGTCCAGGTCAAGTCTCAAGTCTCTGTGTGGCAGCTGTAATTTTGTCAAGGCTCTATTGGATGGAATATCTGCTAAAATGGATTAAGTATACATAAAATAATCTAACCCAGAGTAACATGAAAATATTTTTTGCATAAGTAGACATATAACACTTTTTTGCATAAGTAGACATATAACACAAGCTTGGAATTGATTCATGATACCAGGTTAAAGCAATATACTAAATAATAAAAAAAAAAACTGTAGCCATAATGACAATCTTGGCCACTAAACCATATTACATGGTCATGGATCACCTTTGGAGGGTGACAAGTAATGTGTGGGTATTGCAGGTGGTCTTTATTTACAGTGAGATGGTCCTGCAAAAATTATTATTTGCGACAAGTCTCATACCTCAAGACTGAGTTGAGTCTGAAGTCTTTGGAGGGCGAAACCAAGTTCACTTTCAAGTCACATCTGAGTGTCACTTGAGTTTGAGTCTCTAACTCAAGTCCCCATTTCTGGAGGACAGCACTGCCTGCCTCTGCTTGTTGACTTTAATTGAGCAGTCTTTTTCATGGTTCTGTTGTGTTTTTTATATTGATTTTGATTGTTATTTCTAATCTAGTTTCCTTTTTTTAAATTTACCATTTTTATTTCTGTTTGGTAGTCACTGTGCAGCAAGTTTGTGAACTTTTTTTTTTTTTTACAACTATTTTTTGGGCATTTTTATGCCTTTTATTGAGAGGAGAGATAAACAGTGGAAAGGCTTGTGAAAGGGGGTAAGAGGTAGTAGGGGGGGACACTGAATTTGAACCCAGGCAGGCAGAAGACGTTATATGGGTCCACTCCGCCAAACCAACACCCCACACGTTGGTAAACTGTATAAGGCGCTGTATAAATAAAGTAGAGTGGATACCTCATGAACTTAAGTGTTTGTGGTGTAGAAGTCTTATTGTCTTATTTCAAAACTAAAAGAAGTCGGCAGAAGTTGGCAGAGATTCTTCAGTAAACTTGGAAATGTCCAGCCGCTCTTTTAGCGGGGTCAGTGGGGTGGTGAGTGAAGTTGTGCTTTGCAGGGGAAGCTTGGGAAACAGAATGTGCAGCCAGTGGCAGAGTATAATAAGGATCTATCTTAAGTAGCATAAAACATGTACGAGATGCAGGAACAGAAAGGCAGCTTCTGGTACTGTTTCCACCCTTTTTTGTTGCAGTCTTTGACGCAGCATCCAGAGGCATCTCCACTGCGACAATGAGCATGTCATGTCTGTCATGGCAGCTCAGTCATTATGGTCGACATGACAGACAACAGTTTCCTATTTCTCTTTAACTTTGTAAATTTTAGGAAATATTTACACTATTTCATGCGCTGGGTTTAATTACATTTGTTATTGTATGTATAGTAATTTCTTTAAATTGGTTTGGCACTTTGAGTGTTGCATGAACAGACAATTGTCAATATAGTTTCTTGTAGGGCTCAGCTGGTTTTGAAGTGGAACTAGAAGGGTCTGTGAGGAGATGTAACCTCACTGCACACGTCCCATATATCGCAGCGCGCCTCATTTAGAAGACAGCTAGCCCGAGCCCAGTCCTTTATGTGAATCGCTCTTGCTTTTAATAGATCTTTAGGAGTCTTTACTCATCAGTGATTCATGAAATTAATGCCCCTCTTTCCAGTGATTAATAACTAATGGGGCTGAGAGAAGCTGAATTCATTAATTATGAAATGGAGAAAATGAGCTCTGCAAATATCACTTTTGATTGATGAGCTCTGGAATAGCAGCCAGGCACAGAGCCGCAGTGTAGATTATAAACCACTCTCTGCTGCCTTCCCCTCCTTGGGAAAAAACCCTCCTCCTGCTCCCTGTAAGCATATGTTTTTACTGCAATGAGCACTTCATCCAAACTTACAGTGAACCTCTAAAAGGGGAAATACTGTGAAGACATTGTAAACTTTCACATTTCTTGCGCAATCACACAACTGACACTGTTAACTTTCCACTTCCATCTGCAGCATGCAACTGCAACCTCCACGCCCGCCGCTGTCGTTTCAACATGGAGTTGTATAAGCTGTCAGGGAGGAAGAGTGGAGGGGTCTGCATGAATTGCCGCCACAACACTGCAGGCCGACACTGCCACTACTGCAAGGAGGGCTTCTACAGAGACATGGCAAGACCAATCACTCACAGACGAGCCTGCAAAGGTAAGCAAACTAATCTAAGCCTGTGGCTCAGTATTCGTAGAACTGTGGGAGTTGCTTTCAGTTGTTGTGATTTTTTTAGCACTTTTTTTTTTCACATTTACAGGCATGTCAGACATTTTTCAACAAAACTTAATTCCAAAAGGGTTGGGACATCATGCAAAATGTGAACAATGTAGAAAACAGTGATTTGCTAACACTTTTGAAATTATATTCCATTAAACACAAGACAAAGTCAGTGTATTTAACATTTAAATGTTCTTGTTTTTTTTTTTTTACACTTTCTGAATCTGATGCCTGAAATATTTTTCCAAATGATTGAGACAGGGACAAGAAAAGGCTTGGAAATCTGTGCATTGCTGAAAAAAACAAAAACACCTGGAATATATGTGTGTATAAGATATGGCCATTAAATAATGAGACTGCTCTTATGAGGATAAAACCATGTGCTTCACAGTCACACTGAGTGTTATATATTAAAGGTTGGGTATTCACGCACAAATGATGTACTTTTGTTTTTTTTTTTACTAAGGCGCTGACAAAAAACTAGCCTAAAATTTGAGAAACATATTAACTTGAAATTTTTGGTGAAATTGAAAAAAACAGCAGCTTAGTCTTTCCAAGGGGTTTGGGGAACTGTGCGTGTCACAAGAGCCTCTGTTTGAGTAGCATAAAGATTTTTTGAAGACAGAGAGGACATCTAGGACAATGAATGTTCTGGGTGTCCATGCACCTCAAAAACCAGAAATGGTCATTGATAAAAAGATGTTTGGCAAATTTTGCATAAAAAAACTAAATTGCAAAAGTTGTCTCAAAACTTCTGACCCGGATCAAAAAGGAAAAAGCAAGAAAATTTGTGTAGACATTTTGGAAGAAATTGAAGGAAAGTGTTTTTTTTTTTTTAAAAGGACTGATTGCAGTGAAACTTAGATCTTCCAGTATGATCCTGAGACAAAATGACAGCCAGTGCACTGGAAAACACCATCAACACCAAGCACCTCAAAGCAAGTCCAAATTCAAGCCCATGTTGACTGTTTTCTTTGACATTTAGGGTGTAATTTTGGAGGAGTGGGTTCAAGAAGGGTCAAAGGTGAATCAATACTATTACAAACAGGTTCCAGAAATCTGAGAGAAAGTCTGAAGACAGTGACTACAATTGTGGAAAAATGTAATTCTTCAAGACGACGTGCCAGCTCACACAGCTTTCTCGCTAGGCAGTTTCTGGCCCAGAAACAAATCACAGAGCTTGATCACCCTTCCCATTCAGCAAATCTGGCACAGTGTGACTTTTTCCTACAATCAGCTCTGTGCTCAGAGGAACACATGTGAGAGTCTGTGTCAGAAGATAAGAAAAGAAAGACAGAGATTCTGAGACAACTGTCTGAAGAAGACCCGCTGCACTGCTTTGATCAGAGGAAAACCTGAATGCAGCAGTGTGTTGATGCAGAAGGATTGGAGGAGAAAGAGATTGAAGAAGGTTTATGTTCAATCAAACTGTGTTTCAGCATCAGTCTTGATTTTTAATAGCCATACCTTGTATAAGTGGCAACAGGTGATGGTACCATGATCGGGTATAAAACAGTCAAAGATGGAGCAAGGTGCTCCACTCAATGAAAAACTGTGTGGTTCTATAGCACTACAGTGAATGAATGAGAACCTTGATGTGAAATTTCAAGGAATGTTGGTTTTTTACCCCTGACAGTCCATAAATTCATCAAAAGATTCAGAGAATCACTCATTAACCTCTTCACTTGAGAGAAGGCTAAATAGTAACATTGAATGCTTGTGACACTTAACCCTTTAATGCCTGAAAACACAAATTATAGCCAGAAAATTCTAATTTTTTTGAGCTGAAATGTTTATTTCACTTTCTACTGAAATCCTAAAAATTCAAAATTTCCATAAAATTTAACATATGTATTTTTTGGATCTCATTTGAGACATTAGGTGTTTTTGACAACTGATAATCCATTTGAAGACATTTTTTTATCATTCATCTGATTGTATTCAGATGTTTTTTTTTTTTCGTAATTTGTTGCTCATATTGATTAGATAGAGGTATCATAAAAGTATGCATCAAATATGATACAAAAGGCGATAAAGGGTTAATTCTCAAGGAGCACTGCATTAAAAACCAGAACCTTTCTGTGATTAATATCACAGCTTGGCCTGAATAACACTTAAGAAAATTATTTTCAGTTTAATTGTTTCAACTGCCTATTGATGCAAATAGCTAACCAACCAATCACACGGCAGCATCTCAATACATTAAGATGTACAGACATGATCAGGACCTACCGAAGTTTGAATCCAGTGTCAGAACAGGAAAGAAAGAGGAGTTTTGTTACTTTGAAAGTGGCCTGGTTGCTTCTGCCAGATGAGCTGGTTTGAGTATTTCAGAAACTGCTGATGTACTGCAATTTCGCACACATTTATCTCTTGGGTTTACAGATAATGGTCTAAATAAGGGAAGTATCCAGCAGTTTGTCAAAATACCTTAGATATAGGTTGAAACAGAATAACAAATCAGTGTAATCTGTTTTTATTCCAAATTTAAACAACATTTTTAGGTTCTTGGACATTGGGTTTGTCATTGTTTTCTGCAACTCTATTATTAAGTGTTTTTTTTACATATAAGGGGTGTGCAAGCTTATTATTTAATTGTAATGGATGGGTAAGATGTTTCTAGAAATGAGTAACAAACTTTATTTCTCCAATGAAGTGCTATTATTAACATTTGTTTGTATGAAAATGTCATGGACTATGACTCTAAGTTCAGTTTGAACTCTCATATCCCCTAATGTTTATACAAATTCCAAACAAAGTTAAATGAGATGTTCTCACTCTGCTAACAACTGTGTAGTCATGCCATTTTGAAGAGGGGGTAATTTTTTTACAAATGAAAAGTTATGATTGGAAACATGCACAGTCATGGTTACTTTAATATAAAAACATGCATAACCAAAGAAAAGAGTCATGAAGTGAAACAATGCCCAAAGTTTCTTTTTCCTTTTTTGCCATCCCACTGAATGCCTCCCTTTAGCACACACCACATAATATTATCACATGTTCAAGGTTTTTCTCGTGGAAAAATATATTTAAGCGCTATATTGTTTTACACTTGTAGTGAGTATTTCCAGCCTGATATTATGCTGAAGGTCTTTCCTCCCTTCTGCCAGATTTACTTTTGTTTTTTAATTCAAGACAACTCAACATTTTTCACCTTTGAAAGATTTTTTAATTTTGTACATATCTGCAGGACATCACTTACCCCTTCTGTCTGGTGCCTATAATGAGAGAAAATCAGGCATAACTTAATCATATTGTTTACAATGGTCTCACAAGACAAACAGAAATCATTGCTCTGTTGTGCACATGAAAAACCTTTTGGGCTCAGGCGAGGAGAGAATGTGTGAATTGGGCTTTAGAAAGACAACATGGGAGGAAAAGCCATAGTAAGGTGCCCTTACTGGGGCAAACTCTCACCCTGGGGCTTTTGCTCTGCCTTCCCCTACTCGCTCGTTTTGATAAAGAAAAAGGGGAGAAATAGAAAAACCCCAGATTGAGTGGTTTTCTCTGTGATTCTGACCTGCACTCACAGCTTTATCAGCAACAAGACAGCTGATCTCGCAATGGACTCACACAGGGGAAATTTTAGGATGAGACCCGTAGCCCCAAGTGGGGAATAAAAAGCTGTCTGGAGTTTACGTGCAATGGTTGCTTTGAGGGCCCTCTGATGCTAATGGGTTGGTTAGTTGTCCAATCAGAGACCCAACAAAGAGTCAATTGACAGACATTGACTGCATATTATAATTATTATAAAATAAATGGTTATAAACCCATTATAGTGCATGTCTAGTCCCATAAGTTAAGCAGCTGTCTTTGCTATAAAGTCTCTACATCCCTATTCTACACCTCAAAAAGATGTTTGTTGTTTAACTGATCAATTAAAAACAAAAACTGCACCATATTATCACCCAAATTAAAATTATATAGACAATAAACAGCAGTTCACACAAAATATAATGGAATTTGACTTATTCTCTTAGTGACTGGACAGTTGATTTTGCTATAAACCCCATACATCCCACATCTGCACCTCCTAGATTTGTTCATGGAAAAATTGATCCACTGAAGTGCAATGATTTTGTCTTGCTATGATAAAAAAAAAACAGGACACAGTAGAAGTGATCCAAGAGCACAAATGTATGCTAAGGCACTTTTGAAACTGTCAAATGAGTTATTGGCAGAGATGTTGAAAGGAGCCCTGTCTCACACAGTTAAGAAATCCTTTAAATAACTTCTGGATCCACATCCAGATTTGGATCACCGCCAAAATGTAATCATCTCTTCCTTGTGCCATAACTCCCTAAAAATGTCATCAAAATCAGTTGAGAACTTTTTGGTCCATTGTACAAAATGGGAAAAATTGCATGATTTCGCGCTGTAAACAAATTCTTGAAACATTCCTGGATTTGGATTGGGATCACCACAGAGATCAACTCAGTTCTCCCTTGTGCCATGAACAACATCCTCTGGAAAAGTTATAAAAATCTGTTTGGCACTTACTGAGTAATTGGCAAAAATGTGGAAAACTGCCCTATCTCTGATTGTTAACAAATCTTTAAAAACATTTCTGGATCCACATCTACATATGGATCAAATTAAAATTTAATCAGTTAGTGTTAGTGTAATGACTTCAAACTTGTTCCATGGCCAACGGTCCCTAAAAATGTTATCTATATCTGTTAAGAACTTGTTGAGTTTTTAGTGAAATGTGGAAAATTGTCCAGGTTTGCATGGATTACAGACCTCTAAAATATTTGTGAATTTCCATCTGGTTTTGCATCACTATCAGAATCTAAAAACTTCCTTCTTGTGCCATGATAAAAAAAAAAGAGTTAAAATCAGTTAAGAACTTTTTCTGTTCTTCTTTCTTATCTCGCACTGTTAACAAATCCTTGAAACTGTTCTGGGATCAAAACCTGAATTAGATTACCACCAAAATCTAATCATTTCTCTCTTGTGCCATTACCAACATTCCCTGACAATGTCATAAAGACCTGTTGGGACTTCACCGAGTTATTTGCAAAATGTGCAAAACTGCCCTATCTCGCAATGTAAACAAAAACTTTTTTTTCTGGAATTTCTGGATCTGCATCTGGATTCAGATCACCACCAAAATGGAATCACTTTTTCCTTGTTCCATGACCAACATTTCATGAAGATTTAATCAAAATCTGTGCGTAAGTTTTTGAGTTATCCTGTTCACAAACTAACTATCTATCAAAGAAACAAACACTGGCAAAAACATAACATCCGTGGCGGAGGTAATAACTACACATTGTGATGAAGTACTCCTTATCCTTCCAGCGATGGTTTGGGTCATTTTGCTTCTATCCCTCTTCATTCCTCTCCTGGACCTCCAAGAAATGTTTGCAATATAACTGATCCATTGAAAGACAAATACTGTACTTTAACAGGAAAATATGGTAAACAAAAGATTATAATGGAATTTTTATGACTTTGTTGGTCAAAATGACAAACAACTTTGCTCAGGACTACATTCAAGTTCTTTATTTGTTCTGTTGCTCCTGATGAAGGTAAAGAATCCCATCCCTAACATGAAAAACTACATCGCTGAGAGCTGCCAGGGCCGACAGCCATGAAGATCTTTTGGTTCAAACCTCATGGCGAGAATCTCCCGCTGGCTTCCGCTCAGTTTTCCTTCTGCAGCTGACCCAAGTAGTAACAGAACACCAGGAGGTTAGAAACGGCCCGATATTAGTTGCACGCAGACGTCGAGCAATTCATCATAAAATGGCACACACTCCACAGTGACTTGGTCGCATACCTTAAAAGTTAAGTCATCCGACCCGTTACTGACAGTTAGATATCTCCCTCAGTCCTGGCTCCAGATCCACCCTGAGATGTGTGTCCTCTTGTGCGAATTGTTCCCTCATCTTCCATTTCCTGCTATATCGTAGTATGCGATGCTCTCCCCGACACTCCAATTTGTCCTTATCAAAGATCAGCTGGTAAACAGTTTATCTCCCTCCCTCACAAAAAGGCCCCAGATGTGACGGAAATGAAAGCTAACGTCCGAAAAGCCTCCGTTGAGCTGCTGGCTTTGTGATTGATCAGAGCAATTCCTCGGCCGTCCAGGAGCCGTCATTCTCCTCTGCCTTGGCCTTTGCTCCTTGGTTTCCTTCTCCAACTTCTCCATCTTCCATGGTTGTTTATATCCGCCATCTCCCCTTCCTCCTCAACCTCTGGTTTCTTTCTCAATGACTGACTGGAAGCCTCTAAACCTTTGTCTTTCTCTTTTTTTACCCTGTGAGTTTGATCTCCTCTGTGTTTTATCTCCATGTGTCAGGGTCAGGATGGAGGTCACAGGTGTGGTATGGCTGCAGAGAGGGAGGGTTGAGTGTCGAGTCTGAAATGGAGCTACAACAATAAAATACAGGTGTTTTCTACAGGCTAGACAGGAATGGGGAAGGCTGAGTGGACAAATAGGCCATGTCTGTTTCCAATAAGGCCTGCCCTTGTGATGTCTTTGCACAATCTGAGGAGTATATGAGAAGGAGTAACACCTTTTTATCATCCTCAATCACACCACCACTTACCCTCCACTTATACAAAACATATGCAGCACTTACATCTCCACGCAAAGCAAATCCCCAGTGCTTGGATGCCCCGTCTCTCCATCATTTTATGGTGTCAAGGGCTTTTAAAAGGCCAGAAGAATAAAAGAAACATGGCCAAGCTGAAGGCCTTAAAATGAATGTTTTTATGTGGATCCAAGCTGCGCAGCTGGCATTTACTGACTGCAAGGAACATTGATAAAAAACGTAAAACATTGAGGCACCAAGGCAGCCAAGACAAGCCAAACTGTGTTTCAACTATAATCCTGAAAATATTCATGGGAATATTTTCTGATGGAGAGCATTCTGTTTAAGAGCTGTCACACAGTCTTGTTTGCAAAATTAGTTGTTTTTTAAACTCTTAGGTTGAATAAATTGGCATTGTTACCATGGGCATGGTTGGCCAGCTGGTGAACATGAGCAGAGTGAGGCCAAAAAACCAAGATATTCACTGAGGGTACTGTAAAATAGCTTTTACACCTAGCACATTTGATCTGGACCAAACAATCTCTGGTTTACTGTTTTTGGATGTTGATCACGGCACAAGAATGAAGTGTTTAGATTTTGGTGGTGATCTGAATCCAGATCAAGGACATTTTTCAAAGACTAATCATAAACACTGCAAGACAGGGCAGTTTTCAACAGTTTTGTCAGTAGCTCAGCTAATGATGTCAGAAATGTCTTGGCAGAGGTTTGTGCTCTCTGAATATTCTAGTTTGATTTGTGATGGTATGAAAGTTCAAACAAAACAAAGGACCAAACTTTGATCTACTTGATAACAGGGGTCCTGGTTAGCTTCAAAGATAATCAGACATTAATTTGCTGTGGTTGTGAAACGACTTTGCACTGCAGCTAGATCCCCCTGATTCTGTAATTAATCAGATCCATCAGGAGCCAAGCTCCAATGTAGAACAATTGTGCTTGGCCCGAATCTGGTCAGTACAATTATAAATGTCAATTAAAGCAAAGAGGCTCTGCATGATAAGAGCTGCTCGATGCAGAAGAACACATAAAGCTGATAGTCTCCTCGGATCCTGAATATCCTGAGGCATCCTGAGGTGATTTTTCTTAGTCACACTCTTATTTCATTAAGTTTGACAACATAAACTCACAATTTATTCACCTGATCAACAGGTATCATGGGTTTCTCTGGTCCTCCAGTTCCCATAGTAGATTCCTACATTTTCAATCAGACCTGTTGACTCTCCATCTACAAAAATTTCCCCTGTGTGTACTCTTGTTCATACAAATATTCCAAAGAATCCAAAGTAAACAGTGGTCATTTTCACTACAAAAATCATCAATTTATTCTGTTTGGTTGCAGCTGTTTCCTCTTGTGAAACAACTTAGTCAGTACTTCTGGGGGAAGGAGATGTAGTCTGTGCCATATCTCAAAATAGTGCCTAATCAAAGCAGCTTGGTAGTGGAAAATTAAGCTGATGTAGACAAATGGTTTGTAGCAGGTGATGACCCCATGCTATTTTTGTGGCTTGTTTTCTCCCTAAATTCTTTTAATGACGTGGAGAGTTTGGCACCATCCACGGCTATGTAAAGCATTAGCATCAGTCCCAATTTCTTTTTAACAGATAGAGAACTGAGACATGACACTTTGGCACAAATTCAGGCTTATGCCATGTACCTCACACAACCCCACTTCAAAAAACCCGAAGAACCTATAAGCCAAGGTGCATACATTGCATACATTTTAGTGCCTAAAGCAGCAAAGTCATGAATTGTGTTAAACAGCTGATCCTCAAAGCAAATTCTTATTCTGTTCAATCTGAGACTCCCCGAGCATAAAAGTAAAGGGTGCATGCAAAACTAATACCATAAGTGCTAAATTGAGTGTATGCTAATGTTAACATTGTTCCCCATCTAGTTGTAAAAATACACCACCCTTTTCAAATGTGTCAATAGCAAATGACTGCGGACATAAAGCAGTCCATGTTAGTACTTAAGACCATTTGTGCACTCACACATGCAAAGGACAACACAAATCAATTTAAGTGAAGAAACGCCTGTCAAAGGACTACAAATCCCAACACAGAGCCTGTCAAGTCTGAAGGCGTAAAGGCTTGGAAAGTCATCAACCTCTGAGGACGTTTTTACTACTTCTTAACCGGCTCGAGCCCCTGCACATAAAACTTCAGAAAAGCAGTTCAAGGAGGAAGGTTGGGGGTGGAGATTGACACCACCACCCCTGTCCCCTTCCTGCAGCTCACAGGCCGTTTAGGTCTGGAAGTCGCTGGTTGTTTACTGAACATGAGCACTGGTAATAAACTCTGACATCCAAACAGCCTGTGAGGGTTGATGGAGGAACTGAGAGCATCTAACATAACTCAGGACCTTCTTTTGTTCTCAAATAAGGTTGATTGAGTTTGTGCTGTTCAGTGATCAGCAAGCAAACGGTGGCCAATGCCTCTTCAGGCATGACAGTCAAACTCCAGACTTCATCAGAGGATTTCTCTCTTATGTTCTTGGGACTCATTCTCAAGCAGTTTGGAGAAACTCTCTCATTAGCCTGAATAATTTTGATCAGGAGCTTCTTTATGAAAAACTATAGTCCTAAACATAAAGTGTTAAGCGATGCAGATGATAAAAGTTTTATCAAATGTGAAGTTATTTACTATTCAGATGGATTTTTTAACAATGAGAACAAGCTCCAGAGAGGCCAGAGCATCTGCAGTTGTCCCTTAAAAACATGGCTCTGGTAACTATGGTACAGATGTATGCCACTAAACAACTAAGCATTTCAATGACATCACCTCTGCTAGACTGCACCAAGCTAACAAGTTGGTCGAACTATTTTAGAAATAATATTCTTATGAAGGCTGTCCAATGATTTCTAAAATTGCAATCAACTTCAAAATTTTACTGTATCATTCACAAATAATCTCACTCACACACTCTCACACTTCTGTCAAGGAGATGTGGGAGTCAATTAGCTGTGGCGTAAGTCAGGGGAAAAAAATCAAAAGTTTATTTTTGTAAATCTTCTAAGATAAAAAATTTATGTTAATCGGTGTCATTGAAATACTGCCCAGACCTAGCAAGCTGACCCCAATGTTGCCAACAAACTTCAATTCTTAATTCTTGCCTTTACTTCCTCTGTAAAATACTTTTTGTTGTACTTGACCTGATAAAGTTAGTGGTCAGAGCTGTAAGTGTGAATCCAACATCATTTTTAAAGATGATCAAAAACAATGATTTAATGTCACAGACAAACACACCAACCCTTTAAAATTTTATAAATGAGGCTATTTCAGATGTATGTTGAAAAAAAAAAATACTTGAGTTTGTGTTTACCATTGAATTTTTTGGGGGGGCATTTCACCAAAAGACTAATCTAAAAGACTTTAATACAAGGGGACTGCAGGTGCTAAAATACTCAATCATTTTTGTGTTTTAAGACTTTTTTCTGTACCACTTTATGAGTAACCATATCAAGCACAAGCATGTAGACGTAAAAACCCTACAAGGGAGGCCAAAGGCTGGTAAAGCTGGGACTGCGGGCATTAACAGACTTGGCAAACCAATTCGACATAGACAGTAAAATTAGTGGCTTGGAACATTCTTTCACCTGGCCGTTATAAAACTAAGGATAAAAAACAAGTGGTAGGAACAACAGACAGTCCAAAGGTCCCTTTTAAAATTGACCCCCATCATCAAAGTCCTAACCCTGCATTATGCAGATGTTTTTTATGTAGGTAAGTCAGAAACCCTTGCAGGGTATCCTTAAAGCTAAGTTTCCTGGTTGGGCTTGCGTGACTCAAATGCTGGGGATTTTGCACGGACACTGAAGAGTCAGATTTACGTCTCAGCTTCAAACACAGCGCAGCCACTCTGACACCTGTGGGCTGGGCCAGTCCTGCCGGAAAAAAGGCGAAACGTGTCTCTGAAGATCTGAGCTGCCGTTAATCCCCCCTCCCACCCCGCCGCCAGACGCACACACGATCGCTCTTGGGTCAATTTCAGCCATTTAAAACCACCCTCTGCCCAGTCAACAGGTGGTAGGGTCCTCAGGCTCCCCTCTGTTGTAACAGCTCAAAAATGTCCGGTGCAAATAAACACATTCACAGTTCCGTCAAGTGGCTGGAAGGAATCGTGGCATGTTAGCAGCTGCCTTTCTCTGGCAGACCCTGCAAAAAAAAAAATCTGTTGGGTTACAGGGTTTTTCCCTAAAGTGTAATTTTGGCCTTTCTTGTCTTTCCTTGATAATTTTACACAATTACACTGATCTTGTTTCAGTATAGTGCCTTTTGAAATGTTGATCCACAGTCTTTGCCTTTTTTCCTTGTTTAAATTAAGAAAAATGGAATAATATCTAGGATGGATTTCGTGTTTATTCAAGTTTTTGGATGGCATGCAAGTAGAAATGATCCTTTTTTGAACTAAGAAATGTTTTGTCTGGGCAGAGGATGCAAAAATTGTAAAGAAACCGATTAATATCACTGCAGAAGAGGATGGAAAGGTCTTTGGTTTGTTTTCATATGTCACTTCTGTGTTTGTTTGGTTGGATTGCTGTAAAAATGTAAAGTATGTGTTTATTACTTACAGGACAAATTTCTGTTTTTATAGTGGAGTCAGAGAAGCCACAGTTTGGTTAGATTCATTGTTGTTTATCCTGGTGAGCACAGCGGAGGCTCTGTTTGGTCTACACCAAAGCACTGTGTCTCAATATCTGCCCTCCTCTCTCCAGTCTCCTCTGTTTCTCACTCCCTGATATGATACCTTTTTTCCCGTCATCCTCTTTAACATCTTATAAAACTCTCTTAGAAGGCTCTGAACAAGCACACAGGCTCAACAGCTCTTACAGAAAGCCTCATGTTGCCTAAGATCTTGGGTAAATGCCTGTGAGGAGGTAATAGTTGGGAAAGATTTGCCAAAGTGAGATGACTGGAGTGTAACTTGTTAATAGGAATATTTGCCAGGCAAGGACTTAATTTTTGGGAAGTTGAGAAACAGCAGAGAATGTGTCAGCAGGCAAATAGTACTGAGGAGAGAGGGAGTAAGTTAAGAGGCAAATCATGGTGATTAAATGGATCTATGACAACGATGCCCTAAATGCTGATGCCTATTCATCAGTAATCAAGTGGTGCAGGAATAAGTCCAAAAATACCAAAGTGAGTTAGTGAACTGCTAACAAGGACTACAAAAATGGCTGTTGAGCCTAAAGCGATTAGTACCAATTGTTTTTAATTAAAAAACTAGAGGTGCTCCAAGAGCACGAACCTCTGCCAAGGCATTTCCAACACTGTCCAAAAAAGATGTGTGAAACTGCCTTTGCTTGCCTCACACTGTCAAGAAATCGTTTAAAAATTGCTGCATCTGCATCCGGAATCGGATCACCACCAAATTCACTTTTCCCTTGTGCCATGACCAACACTCCCTAGAATAGTTTTAAAAATTTGTTTAGAACTTATTGTTTTAGCAAGAACATGGGAAACTTCCATATGCCACAATGTTAACAAATCCTTGAAAAATCCCTGGATTTGCATTCAGGTTTAGATCACCACCAAAATGAAATCACTTCTTCCTTCCATCCATGTCCAACATTCCCCGAGAATGTCTTGATAATCTTTTCACAACTTAAGTTATCAGCAAAAATGTTCAGAAAATGCCTTATCTCACACTGTCAAGAAATCCTTGAAAAAAAATCCTGGGTCTGCATCTGGGTTTGGATCAACACGAAAATCTTGTTACTTCTTTTGTGCCATGACCAATATTCCCTGAAAATGTAATTAAAATCCATTGAAAACATCATGAGTAATTTGCAAAAATGTGGAAAACTGCCCTATCTCTCATGTTAAGAAATCCTTGACTTTTCCTTGATTGGCATCCAGATTTGATCACGAAAACCAAATGATTTCTTCCTTGTGCCATAACCAACATTCCCTGAAAATTTAGTTATCAGGTTCACAAACTAACAAACTAAACAAAACTAACAAATGCCGGCAAATATATAACCTCCTTGGTGAAGGTAATGATACATAAATGATGGTCAAAACATGGCATCATTACTTGGAAATGTAGTAGCAGCTTTTAAGTCCAAAAGCCATGTTGTAGTTCCAAAATGACTTGATAATAGCATTTTTCAATCACCAATTATGTTTAAGCTTAAAAAATTGTGAAAGTTAGGTTTGTTCAGAAGATTATCATGATGAACACAATGTGCAACTAACATCAGTTTTTGCTTCCCACAGGCCTTGCCAGCAACGATCCAAGAATTGTATTTTCTGGGTTCTTACAACATAACGTGTTTTTCTATAACAGTGCCTTGATTTAAACTGGGCCTTTTGTTTTGTTTTTTGTTTTAATTCCTTTTGTGCTCTTGTGATTACTGTCTGTATGTTCTTGTCTGATTGAAAGCACTTTGTAAACCACTGTTTTTGAAAAGTGCTATACAAATAAAGTTATTATTATTATTATTGTTATTAAGAACACTGAAAAATCCAACAGGTTGTAAATCAAGAGAACTAGCGCAATGCTAACTTCCGGGTTGGCCTACATAAATACATCGTCCCTTCACCACTCTATAAGCATGGTTTTGGTTTTATTTACATATGTCCATTCAGGAATTCTTGTGAACGCATCGTCTTCAGAATGGTTTAAGGGACTTCTCCAAACATTGCACAAATGTCCACTTTGATTTAAGAATTAAAAATATATGTTTTAGAGGTCACAGTCAAAGGTTAAGGTCAGTTGGCCTTATCTTGATCTTGAACTTGTGAACTTTATAATTAAAGAACACTTCAGTGGATTTTCTTCAGACTTAACTGATATGTCACTCTGACAAGAGGATAAAATAGAAATATGTTGGAGGTCATAGGTCAAAGGTCAAAGTCATTAGGCCTCTTGTTAAGATTTGTTCATACACCTTGTAATCAGGAGTGTTTTGTTGAATTTTCTTAGCACTTTGCACATTTTTTAGCTTTCCTGTATCCCCTATTTATTTTGTATGCCCATTTCTATCCAACTGTAATCCAAAGATATTTTTCTTTTCTTACTAACATGTACTTATACTTAAGAGTAAGACTTCTGTCAGTTACTAAATCACAAAACCACCCCAGCTCTTCTCCTCGACCCACCACTGTGCTTTCATGTCCAACAACTGTTCACCTCGAGGAGTAATACAAATGCCAGGAGGCAGCTCTACTGCTCTCTGTCATTTTTCAAGTCAGCTGCTATTGAGAAAATTATCTCCTGCCCACAAAATCCCTCTTTTTGTTTTCCCACGAACATGTAATAGAGTACAGATTTCTCCTTTTAGTGCTCCAAGCACAGGAGCAGACAGTAAAAACAAACTTTCAATTCTAATTTGTATCTGTCTGCCTGCACAAAACAGAAAATTACAAAGTTTAAACCCGATACTCTTCAGAGACTGTCATATCAAAAGAATAAGCCTGTGCCTTGAGTGCACTTTTGGCAGCATGTAAAACTGTGATTATCATATCTAATCATTTCTGTTTCCTCTTTCTTACAATACAACTGCCCACCTACCCCTCCTTCACACCTGTCGCCTACACCGACGTCAGCTTGTGACTGCCACCCTGTGGGTGCCGCCGGCAAAACGTGCAACCAGACCACAGGCCAGTGCCCCTGCAAGGACGGAGTCACCGGTATTACCTGCAACCGCTGCGCCAAGGGCTACCAGCAGAGCCGCTCACCTGTGGCCCCCTGCATAAGTGAGTGACTTTCACAGACATGCAAACACAAACTCTAGTTAAATGGTATATCAGTAATGACTAAAACTGTCTGCTGCTGAGGACCTTGTCCTGGGGAGAATCTTGCTCAAGAAAAGGTCTTCTTTATAGACAGAGGTTTTGGTCTATGTTATTACGTGGAGACGACAGAGCTAATTAAAAGCATACTTTCATGTAGCCAAAAGTCATTTTGACAGGCACACCCTCTCCAAACTCAGCAAGCAGTATACACTTTACATATGTTTTGTGGATTTGTCTTCAGAAAATGACATGATAATTTCACAGAGACATGTGGGCCTAGAGGTGAAATCAGGCTAATCTGTAACATGATCTTGGCCTGAGTGCAACTTCTTCTGGAAGTGGAAATCATTAAGTATCTCTTTCTCTCATTTAGTTTGTGAGGTTACGGTTTTGTGAAAATACATTTTCACTTCACTTTGACTCCAAATTTACGGCTACAAAAAGTATCTACTACTTATCTGTATAGCTCAGCAGTGATCACTCACTGTTTATGACATGAACTTAACCAGGAAAAGGACCCAAGTGCAGGACACAAGGCGTAACAGGTTCCAAAATCTTGGTTTAATGACAGATCCAAAAGTCGGTACACAGTCAGGCAGTCAACAGGCAGAGGTATCAAAAACGCTGAGGCTAAGACTAGGTCAAAAAGGATGAAACAGGATCAAAAGCAGAAAAGGCTAGACTATGAAAAGGGCTGGAACGTGACACAAGGGTACTAATGAACTGGCAACAAGACAGGGGAAGACACGGGGTGTAAATACATGGGGTGATGAGGGTAGATGGGAAGCAGCCGGGGAAGCAGAATCAGGGATCAGCTGTGACAAAGCCAGACAGGAAACAAAACCTACGGAGACAAGGAAAGACAGGTGAATTTTCAAAATAAAACAGGAAGCACAAGACAAGACACAAAACACAAACACAATACAGGTAACTTAACTAAACACAGAAAACAGGATCATGACAGTTTAGCAGCTCTGGTATGTACCATAAGTACAAATCCCAATTCCAATGAAGTTGGGATGTTACATTAAACAACAACATAATACAATGTTTCCAAATCTTTTTGGCCTATATCCAATTTAAAACACTACAGAAACAAGATATTTGAAGGTCAAACTGATAAATTTAATAGTTTTTTTTTTTACATATTCACTCATTTTGAATTTGATGCCTGTAACACATTACAAAAATGCTGGGGCAGGGGCACGTTTACCACTATATTCTATCACTTTTCTTTTAACAACACTCAATAACTGTTTGGGAACAGAGGGCACTAACTGTTGAAGCTTTTTTGGTGGAATTCTTTACCATCTTCGCTTGAACTTCAGTTGCTCAACAGTTCAGGGTCTATATTGTTATGTTTTGTGCCACACATTTTCAATGGGAGACAGGTCTGAAATGCAGACAGGCCAGTCTAGTGCCTGCACTCTTACAACAAAACCACGCTCTTGTAATGCATGCATAATGTGGCTTGGTGTGTTGGTTTTCAAACTTGTGGCATCTATGCAGAGGTTTCTCTGGATTCTTTGTACCTTTTGGTAATTTTATGGTTTGTAGATGATGTAAACCTTAACATAATTCCTTGCAATTGTGCAATGAGAAAGGTTGTTCTTAAGCTGTTGGACTATTTGCTCATGCAGTTGTTCACAAAGTTGTGAGCCTTTCCCCATACTTACCAGAGAACAACTGAGCCTTTTGGGCATCCAATCATCATACTCACCTGTCTCCAATTAACCTGTTCACCTGTGGAATGTTTCAAACAGGTGTTTTTCAAACTTTCTAAGCCTTTTTTTTTTTTACCTTGTCCCAGCTTTTTTGAATGTGTTGCAGGCATCAAATTCAAAACAAGTTAATTTTTCAAAAAACAGCAAGGCTTTTCAGTTTGAACATAAAAATCTTGTTTTTTTTATTTTGGCTACATTGAATATAGGACAAAAAGAGGTGGCAAATAGTCTGGTAAATTCTGTTTTATTGAAATTTTACACAATGTCCCAACTTCATTGGAATTGGGGTTTGTAAAAGGTTTATGTATAACCATAGTAAAATCCCCTATACATTGTGTAACTGATCATGAAAAAAAATCAAATTAAAGCCTTTTGCACAGAATGGAAGAGTTTGTGAACAGAATTGCCAAACCAGGCTTTTGTTTTGAAAGACCTAATAGGAATTATTACCATATGGTTTTCATCTAATCTGTGATGCGTAACTGTGTAGATATACATATCTGCTGAAATATTTGGCTCTCTATTTTTCATCTCCCTGTTTATTTAGGCTGTTATGTACAATGCTGGAATGAAATGATGAGCCTTCTATTCTCTAGATTCTCAGTGTGCTCAAGCCAGCAGTAATAAAGCCCTGACTTATGATTATGCTCTCCAAAATGAATATCAACATTCACAGCTGTTAACATGCATCCAGGCCAAAATGTGACAAGTGTGCATGTTGATTAAAACTTGATAGTGGGCCCAGGGCGTGCAGATATTTTAAGAGGACTTTCAAACAGGTAGTGCAGGCTAGCATTGAACACACTCTCGACCTCCACCAAAACAAATCATGCTGCCAAGTGCCATACCAAGCTGTGCCACACTGTGCCACATGCTGCCATGTTGTTTCACACCCATGCAGCTCTAGGAGCAGATGGTGGATGGGTGAGAAGAAGAAAACAACCGCGGTCATGGATGGCAAACCACACTCTTTTGAGTGCTATGAAGCATCCAGAGAGAACAGGAGCTGTGAATATGCATTCAAGTACATTTAGATCTATTACGCCTAATGAAAACTGTGTGCGTCAATATGGCGTCATAATGGGCCGCTCACCTTCTTTTGGGGCTCCTGGACCCCACGACAGAAGACAAGCCCATTAAGCAGCCAATTAGTATGACGGCAGCGACCCTCATCTGAGTGATCCTTTCATCATCTGTCTGTCTCAGCACGTTGTGGTCATGAGGGCACACTGACTCAAAAAGGGCTTCCAGCAGCTGCGCCTGCCTTCAGAAAGAACCGTGCCCTTGTTTGTTTTTGTTGGCGGGGTGTCCATAATTTCAGAGAGACAACTGCCGCTTGTGCCTAAAAACAGCTTTCCAACAACCCCCAGAACGCCTCCCGCCAACAGACTCCCTCTCACTTGGTTCATACCCTCAACCTTCAAATCCAATCAAAAGCAGATCCTTTGGGTGGATGCTAAGCCAGCATTCCAGCAAGTCTCTTTATGGTAAAAGAAGAGGGTCCGTTGTTAGCATTAGCATTTGTATTGGGGAATTGCATACGATTAGATGAGACGTCTTGGAGAAATTCCATGGAGGCACTTTTTAGTGTTGCCAGTGGGCACAATGAGAGAGGGTTGCATCTGTCTCAAGATGATCCAACCAAATTTGCCCTTTAGCCATCTGTCTATACATGCCTGTATGGATATTACACAGCAGTGTTAACCCAGCATCTGTTTAGGGAGGACAAGGCTAATCCAGTAAAGCCACCTTTCCATTTAAATCAGTGTCTCTCTCAGATGTGTGTCCACTTTGAATGAATTGACCTTGCCATAGTGGATTATGTGGTGAATCTGTGCAGGGTTTTTACTGCATTCAAAACCCTTGCCTAGTGTCGTACCATTGCTGGCCCTGTTGAGGTGCATGCTGGATGAGTCAGATGGGTCAAATGAGTCTTATGTGAGTTGAAGAGGGAGCACCATCTTCCAAGGAAAAAGTTTGATGTTTTTTTTACTACATTTATGGTTACACACCCACAAGGCAGTGGCAGCACTGCCCACTTAAGTATAGAAATGCCCCTCAAAACTAACTTTGAGAAGGAAGGTAAACTGATTTGTTGAAGAACTTATGAGACCTTTGCATTTCAGTCACTAATTTGCAGGCCTGGGCGGGGTTTCAAAAAGGGGTTGGTCTTTAAACTTGCTAATCATGTATTTTCAGCTGAATAAAATATTGTCAAGAAGTTGATTTTGTACAATTAATGATAATTTAAGGTGAAAGTACAGCTAAGATGAGGAAATAATCTTTTCTGAGCCCTATTTTGATAGTAAGAAGTGTGTTTTCTTAAAGCACTTGGAGCACAGCAGTTTGGAGCATGCCTTATATTTTGCTATCTTGAAGGAGCACAATTCTGGTACAAAGTCAGGTACAGAGAATATAAAGGGTCCTATTCTGACAGCATGATGTGGGTTGTCTAAACCCTGTGGCACAAAGCAGTTTGGGGCAGGTGGGTCTATATTTTGCTATTTTTTAATATGTGTGTTTTTGGCACAAGCCAGGTGTAGGGAATGAAGAGGATTAATTGTGTGACTTGATTATGCATGGGTGTGTTTTGGACGCAACAAAGATCAAACCAATCAGAGTGTCTGCTCTCATTACCTTTAAATCAGTGTGTGCCAGGCAGCTGGCATTTCACTATTTACACAGCGGGTTGAGTTCTTTGGTCAGAATTTTCGGTGTTTTTTTTAATTCCTCTCCTTTTATTGTGCCACTACACTTAAAGAACACACACAAAACGGCCACCAGGAGCACTTCTTCTACATGCACCAAGGCTTAAAAAAAGGCTCACTGTCCCTCAGCTCTCCGTCACGCTCCATTTCTTAACTTCCTGGGGTTTGTTATGTAATAGCTATACAGTTTCCACCTATACATTTGTTTTCTGTTATCACATGCAGACGCCATGACTGTTTTGAAAGTCTGCTCAGCAGCCTGTAGCCCCTCCTCCCCCTCTAATCAGATGTCGTTTGGGCAGCCAATCAATGCAGAACTCATTATAATAGCCTCCTGTAGCCTCCTTGCTTCATCAGATCCGAGCATTTCCAAAGGGGAGGGAAAAAGGGCTGCATCTGATCCTCTGCAGAGACAAACAAGATTTTTCTCTTTTTATTCAACTTAAATTTAATTCTTGCCTAATAGAAAGCCAAGACATGATGTGAATGTCAGACAATTCAGTACATGAGACCTTTAAATTATATGTGCACTGGGCATTTGCATAGAGAAAATAGGAAAGAAATCTGCTCTGTATACCAAAAAGCTCTGCAGCAATAGCGTCATGGGGCATTCTGTCAGAATCTGAAATGTTCTTTAAAGTAACAAGTACCAGAGATTCATCATTTAAATAGACAGGTTCCAGAAAAATTGAGACATTTATGATGAACTGCTACACAAAGTATAACAGGCTACAGTAAATAAACCATTTGACCCTCAAAATTTCCTGTTTAGCAATAGTCTTGTAATATATTTAGTTATGACCAGCTCCATTTGTTTTAAAGATCAAATTATGTTTATGTAAAAAATGTCCATTCTTTAATTGAGCAATTATAAAAAGTTATTTTAAATATAAATGTGATTGAATGAACCAGTGTACACACAGTGCATACCCATGTGCAGCGACAGAAAGGTACCTTAACCACCTCATTTTAAGACAGGGAAAACACTGTTGTGGTACATCTTAAGAGTTTGACTTAAAACTTCATCTGTCCTCTGATCTTAGAGGGTCTGGCCTTAAAATCTCAGTGTATTTCTTTAAAATGACGGTGAAACCACCACATTAGTCGAAGGAATGCACAGTTTACATAAGCCTGTCTTCCCTCTAACCACCAATAAGCTTTGCTGTCAGTCTTGTCTGTATTTATCGAGCAGATCAGTCCTTCATGTCTCATGTGTTTTAACATGCATAATTGACAAATGTCACAAGCCAAGCTTACTGTATGACAGGCCTGGTATTTCCTTCTTCTGCCTTTGGTGAGCAGGGACACATTTCTTCTTAACACTTTGCTTGAACCCTTTTTGTGGTTGTACCTTCCCAAAGCAATTCTAATAATAAAATTCAGAAGTACCTCATTTTTCGACCGCGCTTACACTCATGGTTGGCATGTGGTTGAACAGTTACATCATATTTAAAAGGTATGGATTTAACCAGTGAAATAACTCTGAACTTCCTCTGTTTTTTTCTGTTGTAGAAATCCCCGTGGTCAACCCTACAGCTGTGGTGAGCAGCACAGAGGAACCAGCAGGTTAGTAAATGCTCTCTGCACCTCACCCAGCAGCAACACTGCTTTACGAGACAAATAAACACACTTTTTTCATATTGCTGGACTTAAGTTTGGGGTGTGGAATAAATATTAATAAAGGGTGGGTCCCCCTTTTGAAGCTTTGCAAAGAGAACGAGTGCACTGAGACCTGCAGAATTTTTCCATTGTCTTAAAAAAAACTGTGTCCTTGGCAAAGTTTCCCCAGCAGCTACCCTCAAGTTAGTGGAGCCCCACTGTGCTCAGAGTATAGCTGCAGCTTAAAGCCAAGGCTGACAGATAGACAGCAGCAGTGACTGGTTAAAATTTAGCTGGGAGATCGACTGGAAAGCAGAGTTTTGAGGCGCGAAAAGGGTTTTGGCAAGTGACTGTGGGGAAATTTGCCGTCTCTCCCTCTAACTGTCCAATTTAGGCTTCAGTCAATTACCCTGCCCTTATTTTTCATTCTGTGGCTTTTTTGATTCAAATAGTGGTGTTGATTTGGAAATGTTGATTCATTAGTGAGTTTATAACATAAATCATCACTCAGGCTGAACCCCCCACTTTGCCACTGACACTTAACTGCACTTCTCAAAGCATAAAGTTTCTGTTTTTATAAAGTTTCTCTCCTACAAAATACAAATCTGTCAGACAGCTGACAGTAAATTACACCTTTGACTTATGTGCTTCTTACATTTCAAAGGTTAAATAAAGTTGGAGTATATGAGGTATTGGTTTGAGAATGTCTTGATTGGCTCGACTGATGCTCTTCTAATAGTGAAGCTGGAGGTCAAATTTGGTCACAGAGCACATATGGAAACAGAAACTGAGCCAATCAAATGGCAATAGCTGAAAAACTTGGTTAGGAATGGCTTACAGATTAGTCACAGACTGTTAATTTTTGACAGTGCTGGGTTAGTAGTAACCTGACACACCTGATGGACTATGCAGCATATCTCACTAGTCCATCTGGGCCACAGCCCATAGAAAGTGTTTTGGAATGAGCAGAACCTTTCAAAAGTATGTGGCATGCGATTGGACAATTGTTCCGTCAATCACATTCATCACGGGCCAATCAGATAATGTAGAACGTGGATGCTACTGTTGGGGTGTAAAGTACGAAACATGGGCCACTTCATAGAACAAACTCTTGCCAAAACATGTTGGAAGTGGAATGAAAATAATACTGCTATCAAGAACTGCTTTGAGTGTTATTATTTCTTTGCATTTAATAAAGAAATACAGTCCAGATCTGATAAAATTGACACTTAAGTTGTTAGCATCTATGCTAATCTCTGTGTGAGCTTCCTACTGTTGACTCACTCATAGCTTCCACCTCTACCTCAGTTGGGCTGTGCTTCTTTGGACTGTGCACGATTGTTGTATATTGGAGCTAACTTGTGGCTGGCTGTAACATTATACTCATCTTAAATGGTTCTACTCATTTTTTCTGAAACTTAAAGTGCTCAGAGTGAAATAGACTTCAAAGAATTCCCAACATTGTCAAGTTTTTGTTGTAAAGGTGGAAAACTGCCCTATGTCACACTTTATCAAATTCTTGAAAAACATCTGGGATTTAGATTGATTATGCTCAAAATATGTGTTTGCACTCAAGCCTCTGTTGACTGACCCCTGACAATGCTGTCATGGTCTCTGGTGAAAAAACTTTAAGGACCACTGCTCTTTGACACCAGTGCAGTCCTTCAGTTTTGTGTTGACGAGTGTTATTTGAGTATGATCTATTAAATAAAGCCTTAAAGATTTTTCAACCGCTGAAGGACTTTTCAGGGTGTCAAAATGGACGTTAATAAAAAAAAAAAAACATTTGCACCACGACCATATGCATACTTATGGCATACTCTAAGTCACCCCAGTATGAGTGTATCTCCAAAAATGATAAATATGTCTTTAAATATTGAAAGAAATGTGTTTTATATCCTAACCCCATTTTGCATTTTGCTCATTCTGTTTCTTCCGATTACTCAGGCCTCTCATGGTCTTGAAGAAACAACAGAAAAACGCACATGCCAGTCTTTTCTCAAATTTCCTACCTCCATGGGAAAGACTTGAAGAGTCCTGGAACACAAGGGTTGCTGATCGCCAATTCACCTCAGGTTCAAGAGCATTTCCCCCATTTCTCTCCTTCCTAAACTACCATAGAATGGGCATCACCATTGGAAACTCAAGGCCCCCAAATCTTTTTGTGTAAGGGGCGGTGGATGCAATTTGTCCTTGTCATGGCACAGCAAGAGGGACTCAAGAGAACAGGGGGCATCAAGAGCCCCACAGCCAACTGTGAGTGTTTTCATAGGGCTGGTCTTCTGGGTCAGTGGGCGATTGACCGAGAGCTTTCCAGGTGAACTGACTCTTCATGGGAAACGCACACAATATCTTCTTGCCAGGACTTCCTTGTAGATGCCTTCAGGCCAACCACACACAAGCACACAGTGGCAGTAATGAAATCCATGCTCATCTAATACAAATGCATACCGGCACACTTGCATGATAATGATCTGCATATGAAACCACAAGCTCACTTATTATTCAAAAACCTAAAAGAAGTTATGAGAACTAGCATCTTTTAGAAGAGTTTTTCACTAATGTGCAGTACAAATCAATCCACACCTTCACCTCTGCATCTGTCAACATCTACACCTCAGCTCATAGTTTTCCTTTTAAAGTCACCCAGGTTATTGGAAGCTGCCATCTGCTCCCTCCTTCTCCCCTTCTTTCCTCTTCCCTCCACTCTCTGGCTAATAAAATCTCCAGCGCTCTGATATACAGCCAAGCCTCCTGGACATTTTTATGGGCTTCTTGGTCCCCTGTTTCTCTCTCTCCTCTTGCTCTCCTTCCATTTCTCCATCCTTCCTTCCCCCCAAAAAATGAATGATACAACACCTTGACTCTCATGCAACCCGTAAGGAGGAATTTCTCCCTCTCACATAACTTTTTCTTTCTAACAGGGGCGTTTTATATCTAGCAATTTGACTCGTTTTAGTTTAGGAAGTTACATGACTGAATGGTTTTCCGTCCGAAGGTTGAGGAAAGGCCTTACAACAGATACAAGTCCAGCAAGCGGCATGTGGTTTTTCAGTTTCATGCCTTGACATTCCTAGCATGGTCAGCTCTTCATGTAATCTCATTATAGCTGACTAAAGGCACATTAAGAAATGACCGTCTTGGTACTTTCAACATGTCAATCATTCACTTTTCTTTCCCTTTCCTTAAACCTGTGTCCTTCTCATAACTATGTAATTGGAAAAGTGCTTCCAGTATTCCTCAGATCATGAAATCCTTTGGTGTCAAGTACAGTAAAATGATCAGCAGTGCCTTTTTTGTTCTTGTCACAGCATCATTTGCATTAGATACGGGAACTTAAGACTTAAGCAACATTTTAAAACTAACAGCAATTATTTCCAAGTTACTTGTTATTTCATACCAAAAGACTTCCTTTTGTTTTGAAAGTTTCTGCTCACAGTAAACATGTTTTTGATCAGTCAAACAAGCAAAAAATCAGGGTTGGGTGATTACATGCACTTCCTCTGTTTGACCAGACGTTTGACTTTCTTGCTCACTTTAGAGAGATAGTGTTGGGTCAAAAGACATGTTCAGAATCTACTTTTGCTGTTCTAGGCCTGATATCCTGATCAAATGCAAAACTAACACCACTTGTACCCACAGCTTGAATTACTGCCACAATCTTGTTGCCTCAATGCTTCACTACCTGGATGAAAACAAAGCACAATGGTAAATGGTAGATGAACTTGAGCTCATACAGTGTTTTCCTAGTCTCTGACTATTCATACTTACTATCCATCAGTATCAGCTAACACATTCATGATCTTTCATGCCCATTTGCAAGCCACTGACACAGCAATGGAAGCAACTTGGGGTTAAATGTCTTGCCCAAGGACTCATCGTCATGTGACAGCCAGAGCTGAGCTTGAACCTGCAGCCAGTGTTAAATTTGTTGACTAATTATTTTCGTCATAGTTTTCGTCAACAAACTTTTTTCCCCTGACGAAAACTAGACTATAACTAAAAAAACATGTGTACATTGACAAAAAGTAAAACTAAATTAACTGACATCAACAAATAAAAACTAGACTAAAATGTCTGACAGAGACTAAATCCCATCAGACCTAATTCCGTCATGTAGGAAGTAAAGACAAGTTAGGAATCACAGCTACTTTGGTTGTGTGGAAAGTTTGGATGAGTTAAGAGGGACATCCAGTCACAACTGCCATAGCTTCATGGTGGCAGGATCCAAGTGTAAAACATGACTTCAGAAATTCAAGGAAACATAAAAATTGCCTTGCACTTTAAACTTCATATTTTAGTCGACTAAATTTAAAGTAGATTTTGTCGACTAAAATGTTGTAAAATTTCATCAATTAAAACTAGACTGAAATTAAAACAATTTAGATGACTAAATTATGACTAAAACTAAAAGATACTTTAGGCAAAAGACTAAAACTGAAACTAAATTAAAAAGTGCTGTCAAAATTAACAGTGCCTGCAACCTACAGACCAAGCGCACCAGCAGACCGCACCACCAATGCCCAATGAGCAGATAGCATCAATGACGTCTGATAGGAACAGCATGATTTTCTATGGAAATTGGATCAAGCTGTACAAAGGCTTTGTTAGGTTATACTAGGGTATAACCACTGAAACTGAGCAATGGCGACTGCATTTATCACAGGTTTATAACCTTTGAAAGAAGGATTGAAGGCTCGTGGGGTTAGCATTGCTAGTGTTAGCCAAGGTGGGTAAACCGTTTCATATTAGCCCAGTTTATTCATCGTTTCAAGCTAAGTATTGAAACCCTTGAAAAATTTTGAAATTTCACCTCCACTGTGAACATTGTGGAGATGGACTGGAGCAGACAAGTTGACCCTATATTTGCTCCATCTCCAGAGACTGTATCAAAGATATAATAGTTTTTAAGAGTGGAGCATGCAGACTCAATGAGTTAGTATCACTGTGTCTGCCCTTGTGTCTATGTGAAGCCCACGCTGTGTTACGCGCTCACTGTGAAATGACACAAGTATAATGTCCACAGTGCTACTATCATCCCCTGACTTTGTGAGATCTCCTATCACAAAAATGACAACTCCTACCCCCAATTTCCACATAGTCCACCTGTTCAGCATTCTGTATGCACTTAATACACTAAATATACTGTTGCATGCTTTATTTTCAAGTTGAATCCTTAAGTTTAAAGAAAAAGTACGTAACAAGAGACAGTCCCTACTTGTCCTTTTTGCTTGTTGTTTTCATTGAGAGCACCCTGAGAGTTTGCTTGGTTGTTTAACATTAATATGCCAATAAATACCAATAAATGTTTTTAATTATTGCTCAGCTTCAGTGTGAACTTTGGGCCCTAAAAGAGGACATTACAGGATGCAGCTGGAGAGGTGGTTGTTTCAAGTCCTTAACTGAGGAATTCAAGTTGGGTTCCAGCTGGACGTTTAATGTTTATGTTAGGAGAGGCAGTCTTTGAAAACTCAAAGATAAATGACAACTAACCAACTCAAAGTTAGTCAAGAGTTACACTGAGATGGGTCATTCGGCCAGGATGTCAATTTGAACTGTCACAATACTAATTCTAACACCTCATCAGTGGTGGCTCCACCTATGAGTGGTCAGCGGAGGTCATCCGTCCAATGTGTGGTCCAACTCTTCACACTGGCAGCCAAGGTCCATTCACACACATCCAACCATGACCCGCTTCCAGCACGCTCTGTCTTTCCTCAAGATCCCAGAAAACATGTCAAACTGAACACTTTTACAACTCTGGTGTGTTTCACTTGCCTCCCAGCTCCGGCTGTTGTGGCAGTTTGTTGTGTGATTTGTCAGAAATTGTATTTGAGCACATAAAAATCAAACAAGCCTTGCACTTATAAATCTGCTCCAGTTCCCTTCAAGCCTTTGGTTTTACTAGTGGGTATAAGCTGGTGTGTGAGCAGATGTGAATAGCCTTACTTGCCAGAAAATAAGACATTTATTTTGATGTTTTATGTGTTTGGTGGTGGTTTTTAAGTATGTTACAGTTTTCAGTGTTTTGTAACACCAACTGTGGTAGCTGCTAAGTATGATTAACTTCAGCACCCCATAATGCACTATGACGCGGTGTAAAATAAGCCTTAAAGTCAATGTTATGGTAACTATTCAGGTGACAAGTGTGTAAGTGTCAACTTATGTGTGTAATGTGAGTATTGTCAGGTAGATCCACTGGGTTACTGCCTCCCATAAACATCTTTTGTTTTTTCTTCACAGACTGTGAGTCCTATTGTAAACCAGTGAAGGGCAACCTGAAGATCAACATGAAGAAATATTGCAAGAAGGATTACGGTAAAAGAAGAATTTGTCTTCAATATAATACTAAAATACCAACCCAATTCCAGTGAAGTTGGGATGTTGTGTTAAAAAGTAAATAGAAACAGAATACAATGATGTGCAAATCCTTTTCAACCTAAACGCTTATGAATACACTACAGAAACCAAACAGGTGTTTTCTGACCATTCCTCAACTTTCCCAGTCTTTAGTCACCACTGTCCAAGGTTTTTCAGAACATTTTGCAGGTATCAAATTCAAAATGACTAATATTTGATATATATATATATATATATATATATATATATATATATATATATATACACATATATGTGTGTATATATATGTGTATATATAAATATCTATATATATATATATAAATATATATATGTATATGTGTATATATAATATATATATATTATATATATATATATACATATATATATATTTATATTACATGTTTTCTCTTTGTAGTGCATTCAATTCAATATAGGTCAAAAAATATTAGCATATCATTGCTTTCTGCTTTTGTTTACATTTTACACAATGTCACAACTTCAGTGGAATTGGGTTTTTTACAAGTTTTGTATTGGGTGTTTTGATTCAAACCTTTTTTTCTTTTAATTTTCTCTCAGCGGTCCAAGTCAATGTCCTAGACATGGAGACAGTTGGGGACTGGGCCAAATTCTCTGTAAACCTGGTGTCAGTATACAAGAGCCGTGGCGAGCCTCTGAAGAGAGGTGACAACATCCTGTGGGTCCACATGAAAGACCTCGCCTGCAAATGTCCCAAAATCCAGATGAGCAAACGGTTCTTGGTGATGGGCGGCAGCGATGGCGGAACAGGTCCTGGGTCAGGTCCAGGGGTCGGGCCTGGCGGTGGTGCAGCCACACCAGGGGCGGAGCGCGTGGGCCTTGTGGCTGATAAAAACAGCCTGGTGATCCAGTGGAGGGACGTTTGGACGAGACGCTTGAGGAAGTTCCAGCGCAAAGAGAAGAAGGGAAAGTGTGGCAAAGCGTGATGTGAAAGCAGAGTTTATCCCAGACCCTAACCCTTGTTCTTGTCCCTTTGAAACCCTCTGCTTACCCTTATCATGGGAACTCAGCACATTAGAAAGACTGCATGTACCCTACCTGATTTAAGGACCACGTTTTGTGTATATTGTATAATTATTTTACTTTTTCAAGTATTGTCTTTGTTATGTCTTTTGTTGTCAAATTGGTTTGCCTTAAAAAGGGACCATTAAAAAGGGTATGAAGTGTAAAAGCAAACGCCATTCCCTCCCTCGGTGACGACAGCAGAAATGTCCACTCGTCCTCCAACTACAACCCCCTGACCCTCAGCCTAGTCTCTCTCCTGTCAACACTGACTGTCTTCTTGCCACTTTGTTTGACACATTATATTAGCGCTCACACTTCACAAGCTTCTCTGAGGATTTTATTCTACACTGTTTGTCACTTCAGAGAGACTGACTGATATCACAGCTTGGATCAGAATCACCTGGCAACCTTTGAACGTTTGCAGTCAAAATGCTCATAAAAAGTGGGCCTGCTTGCTACAGGTCTCTGCAGTAACTTCTACAGACTGTTACTTCAAACTCTTTGTCCCCTGAGGAACTAAGGGCTACCTTTGCAGGGACATTTTCCACAGCAAACCTCAGTCTCACCACCACTGCTGCTGCCACAACACATTCCTCACAGTAGAAACTGCTCATGTAGGCTGCTCTATCTGCAACTGTGTGATGTCGCTGCTTGTTTTACAGGTTGTTTGTCAGGTGGCTGTTTCACTCCATATACATCATTGCTTTATGAAAGCCCATTTCAGCCAGAACAAAAGGACGAAAGCTGCATAATGACGAACAAGATATTAAAGGTCACATTTACTAGAAAATACTCATTTTCATGTCTATTATCAAAAAAGTATGACCATTGCCTCTTTACAAACCCTCCAAAAGAAGAAAAATCTCTCCTCTTCATCTGTCATTTATTCTGCCTTTTAAGAAACGTGCGCTCAAACAGTCATATGCCACCTCCCCCAGAGGGAAGACATTCCCCAACGTGAGTGTTGGATGTTGCATTGCATCACACAGCATGGCACACCTGCTGTCTGCAGTGCATGCAACAAAAACAAATGAAGCCCTGTTTTCCCTTTGTAAAACAGGGTGCTTTTACTGCACAGCTAGAGAAAAGGATGTGTCTTACTTTGTATTGATGATGGGTGCAAACCTGTATGAAAGAGTTTAGAAAAAAGTTACATTTCTGTCGAAAGTATGTGATTAAAAATTAAATAAGGTAAACAGTCTAAATTATGAGACACTGTATTATACTATGAGATAAAATGTCACGATTATGAGATACAAAGTCAGAACTCTGAGAGAAATGTCATCATTTCTGGATCAAAAATGTAATATTTAGATACCTCATCATAATTATGAGATACAAAGCTCTCAGAACTATAAGATAAATAAAAAAATTATGAGTAAGGTCATCTCGTAGTTTGATTATTTTATCTGTAATTGACCTTATTATTATCATGGCTTGCTACTTCTAAGTATTATTTGGTCACATTATGTTTTTTTTCAATAACCATGACTTAGTTTCTAAAAATTTTGAGATTTGTGATATAACTTATCTTTTAATTTCACTTTTAAATGTTTATCTCACTCTAATGACTTTTTTATTACTTTAACAGTGATTTTCTGTGTCACAATTCCAACTAGATATACCACAATCATCCCTTTTCCTCATAATTATGGCTAAGTATCTCATTATTCTGAGTTTCCTCTCATATTTTTTTACTTATAATTACATAAATTTGGCTTTTATGACATCGTAAATTTTTAATATCACAGTTATGGCTTACAGATTAACTGTTTTTTGTTATTGCTAAACTCTTATTTTTCTTTCTTTTGAGCAGCAGAAATGGGCTTTCATTTAGAGCTATACCTTACTGTTTGATTCTAAGCAGAGCAAAACCCTGTTAGCATGTATGAGTCACATCCCGGCCCCTCTGGGATTGCACCTCTTCACCACCAGTCTCACTCACCAGTGGTTTATAAAGTCATGCTTCAACATCATGACTCATTGCTTGTAACTGCTTGTGAAAGACAGATTAAGCGTTGTGGACAAATGGCTGGAATTTCAGAACAATACCAATATTTCCAAGGAGATGTTTTGCTTTATGGATAATGTGTCCCGCGGGGTCGCAGCCCTCCAGATGTTGCTGTGTGGCCCGTGTCTTGTCTTTGTATTTAAATGTCTGAACATTTTCCTGATGTGTCCATTGACTGGCAAGCTTTCGTTTGCCAAAAAAAAAGAGAGATTGAAACGAGAGTTCCTTTTCATGCAGTAAAAAGAAAACCGAGGTGGATAAACAACATAGTTGTGTTTTTCTCTAGCATATTTTGACAAAATGAATGAGGCTGGAAAGATTTTAGTGCTCACCGATTGTATTATGACATGAGAGGATCATATAACATTTCTCATGTGTTTTGTTATGTTTGCATGTTTGTGGTTTTTTGCTGGTCCATCAGAACCTTACAGTGAGCAGACTAAGACCTTAAACCAATATGTGCATCGAGATCCAAAGGAAAACTCCCCAAGTCATCCATCCCCCACTTGCCCACCCTGACACAGTCCCTGTCATCCTTTGCCAAATAAGCATAGTCAGTTTTTAAATTCAATTAAGAGACTATGGAAGTCAGGAGTGACTGAAACCACAGAGTGACCCATCTGGTTGCTCTCAAGCTTTTTATCTGCCTTTTGCTGTTATTTCATTTTGTAAAGCGCATTACAATTTATTTAAATAGAGTACAAGATAAACACGCAGTTTTGAGGGATGCATCAAGTCGGCATAGCAGTGAGTGTGCCGACAGGCTTGTCATGCTAGCTTGTGGTTACGCTCCTCTGGCTGGTGGTATGTTTGGTTTGTCATCCATCCAAAAATGTCTCTCCTCTGCTCTCTTCTCCATGTCAGCCACCACCCTCCCCCCCGGGCTCCCTCTTTAACCCTTTTTGCATGTTGTGTACTCAGTGTTTTTAGATAAGTGGCAGCTCAGAACGAGGCTGCCAGAACTCTTCAGTGGTGTACTGTACTGCACTGTACTTCTTGTTTTCAATCCCTTGGAGAATGTATGTCAAACTGTGAAGAACACGCTCATGCAGGTGTATGGTCTGATTGTAAGTGTTTGTGAAATATTGTCAACAAGCTTAAGAATGTGGAAGCTGACATCTGATCCTATTCTAAATTATGAACAGGGTCAGATGTTGTTCAAAGACTGTTGATTTTCATGTTTTTCTGTCTCATACTGACACTTTTACCATCTAATCCAAAAATATACACACAACCAAAATGAACCATCACCCACTAGGATTTCTGGTGTGTGATGAAACAGTACTGTGTACGTTTACATGATCACACTAACAGGTAAATGGCATAACTAGGTCATAGTCACAATCTGATATGAAGCTTTTACTTGCAATTTAATTTTCTCAAATAGTAGATGAATTTCTTTCCATAGTTACACAATGAAAAACTCACTTCCTGTTGTTTTCAAGAGCATCAAAATATTGGCCTGTTCCTAGATCAGACCCACTTGTTCTGGTTTGTCTCGTGTCCTAACTGAAGAGCGTTGGAAATCGCGTCATATCTTGCATCGTCACACGCCTGTTGTCTCCACTTCATTTGTTACAAATGTAATACCATACCCTACATTTCCCCTTGTAAACCGTCAATCATGTGCTTTAACTCTACAACTGGAGAAATGGGCATGAAGTGCTTTGTATTGACGAGGGGTGGTCTTGTAGGATCAGAAATACAGAGCTGTCTGTGAGCTAAATAAAGTTTCTCCCTCTATGTTGAAAATGAAAGAATGATTCTCTATCTCCACTAGACAACACGCACTACTGGCAAAAACGCCAAGCCACACAGCATCTTGCAGCACAGCATTGCACCACATCGCTCGCAGACTCTCCCATATGATTCATTGTAATTGGCCTGATTTTGTTGCTTGCTCACATCGCATTCAGTAAGAACACAGTGTCAGCTTTGAAGTGCATTGGGCTGGGGATTTCCAGTGGCAGCAAATCTGCTAAATGCTTCCTGAAAACCCTACCTTACCAATTATGTAGATGCCTTTCAAAAAATAACTAAACCCCAAAACAAATTTGTTGCAGCTAACTGATGTGTACAGGTATGTAGTGGTGTTGTTGATCAGTAAGGATCCAAATTAGCATAAGTATTTAAACTCTAGATTTTCATGTTAGATATATACAAAGTGAACTGCCCTCTTGTGACTAGTTATCTTTACTTAGTTAGATTTTTTTTCAATTGATTCCTCTAAAAGAGTTTTGAAACATTATTTCATTTGATTATTGCTCCCCTTTAATACTACCATTTGATATGTATTTTTCATTGTGGGAAAGCTTGCTTAGTAACCTTTACAACAAGGCACTTGTAAAGGTCATGCATTTGTGAAATGAGTAACGCAGCTAAAAGACTGGGTAGCACCCAGAAATGCACCAAATCCCCTGCAACTTAAAACTGGTGTTGTAGTGCAGAGTGGCAGCTTTATATGGTGTAAGCCCTTGTACCATCTCCAGGCTTAGGACCAAGTTTCTTGAACCTCAGTGAAGACTCAAAGTCAATGACAGACTGTGAAATGTGCATCCCAGGAGGAAAATACACCAAGAAGACCAGTTCCTCATCCCTGCTACAGAGGAACTGTAGGCTTTCTTCCAGTTGCAGGGGATTTTAGCATATCTTTGCCCATATACATAGCTGTTTAGCTCATTCCAAGAATGCATGATCATGACAAGTTGTACTTCATTGTAAAGATAACTAATCAGGCTTTTCAATGATATAAAATACAAGATCAATCTTTATCATTTAAGGGGAGAAGTGATTGAGTGAAATAAAGTTTCCAAACTTTTTGAAGAGTGTACTGTACATAGAATGTTTGTTGTGAAAATTAAGAAAGAAGACTGCTAAATTCAATAGTAAAAGACAAACTTGGTTTATCATGGGAAATAGGCTCCACCAAGGTCACACTAGTCTTAATGACACTAGGACTCAGGCTTGTGTATTTTTGTTGCCTCTGAGCTGGAATAAACCATATTTTTTCTTTTTAAACAAGTTAAAAAATATACAAACTCATGTTTCAGCAGGACCATAGATAGAAATGTTGGTTTTCATGATGTTTTATGGTTAGTCTACCTTAGATGCGTGAGACATTTTGGCTAAAACTCAAATTTACAGAAGTTGTAGAGACTGTTGCATTGTGTGGCTGATGAGAAAAACACAAAAGAGTTAGTGGGTTTGACTTAACTTTCCCCCTCCATGCACTTGATTTCATTAAGTTTCTGAGTAGATATGCCTTGGCAGAATCTCATTGGTTTAGTTATTCTTTGAAGGGATAGTTAAATTTGCTCATGGTCCATGCCACTAGTTAATATGTGGTCCACTCTCTTTTTAATGATCATGTAATTTGCTCAAATTTCATTCCAAATATTCTGTTTCCCAACACAGCTGCCCATCGTGTTTGACATTTTTTATACTTCTACTTCTCCCTCTTTTGCTTGTATTCTTTTCTCATGCACAAATTGAAGAAAACTAAAGAAACCAGATCAAATGTTTTTACTTGGATTGAAAATAGAGATTACTGGCCAAAAAGTTATAAAAAAATGTTTATCCATATTTTCATACCCCAATAACAGCCGCTATATGACAAAGGATGTTGTTTACATGACAACTTGAGTAATTAGGTGATTTCATAAGTCAGAAAATGTTGACTTTATTAGTGTGCATATAAACGTACTCCATGCTGAAGATTTCTGATAGGGTAAAATTCACAAAAATGCAGAACCAAATAGTCTCTGATTTGTGCACTGGCTGTGTGAAATGGCCTGTCAGACAGATGGTGTTACAGTAGCACCAGTGTCCTCTTCATGGTACGTAAAAACGCTATACCACATTATGATTGATGGTCAAATTACGTGCCCCTGAGGCCTCTTTGGCGCTCAACTCCTTAAGAGCTTCTACACTCGTATGGGGTAACTGCAGTGTCCTTGAATGTGGAGCTTCACAGGTTCTCATTCCTCACATTTCCTCGTTTTCTTGGGCGCCCACCCTGAATGTTGAAATAAAGATAAGAAGTGAGCCAGATGTTGTTTTTGGGGTTGGAAGTGTAGTCTTGTGAAAGCTATTTAGTGAGCCTCATGGAGAGAGCCGTCCTGTTGTTTTACGTTAACAAGCCGAGGAGCTTGGCAGTGGAACTGAGGCCAGAACTGCTTTACTTTTTTTTTACCCCCCTCTTTTGCAGCATTTAGAGCATTTACAGGTGTGTGTGTGTCTAATTAGCCCTGCCCAAGTAAACGAGTGATAAGCACATGAACCGAGAGCGTAAAGAGATGAGATCACTCTAATATGAAGGATGCTTTCCTGTTCTCGAAGCTCCTTCTTGTCACATAAAGGACGATGAAGAACTGTCATAAAAATCGACATTTATTCTGTTTCACTTTCATCTTGTTCATCAAGTCTTGACAACAGATGGAGATCAAAATCTGTCTCTGTTATGATCCAGTTTCACAACTGAGCTTATTGATACTGCTTTTGAGTTTTGCAGGTCCTGTGACAGAGCATCATGCTGTCATGTGACTGGTGCACAAACAAACAAGCAGCAGTTTTTGGGGAACGATGACTCTCAGCACATCAGCATGGAACAAACTCATAATGGCAGCCATATTCCTGTGATGTTCGCTTGGGTTCATATTGTCATATAAACATAAAGATTCTGACCATGACTTTTACTTTATTATCTTTATTTATTTATTCTTTTTACTTGATTGAAACGTGACAGTAAAGATGATTGATAGTGAAAGCCCATGGAGAGATCCAACTATGTTTCATGCATGCTTGATCACCCCTGAGCCACCATCAGATTGAAGCTTACATTAGGGTCACATTAGCAGGCTAGCCACATTGCAGTTATCATTAAGGTTGGAAAAGAATATATAGTAAATCAAAACAAGCCTTGCATGTCATGTCTGCAGTCATCAGATTTAAATGATAATTGTAAATGGTCTAGCCTGCTCTTGCTAATGCTAATGGTGGCATAAAAAGATATTAGTCCACTTTCATAATTTTGAGTTCTAACAAATTAAAAATTTTCACATGAACAACACATAAACAAAAAAAAGAGGGGGAAACAGAAACCTGTTTTTACATACCAGTAGCCCACATTGATTTTCACATATATCCCACCTTTTACATGCCATGAAGCCAATCTCAGTGCAGAATTTTTGGATTGGCACATGAGGTGGCCAATTAAAATTCCAAGGGGTCCATGCCATATTTTATAACGCCCCTATGAAGTCAGGTCGCACCCCCCTGGGATGTGACCACAGCCCTCTTGGGTGATGGACCCCATCATTTGAGAAACAGAAAACATCAGAAACACTGAGTTGGAGCATCTGATTAAATAATAGTTGTCTTTCTTTAAAAAAAATATAAATCAAACTGGTTAAAGCACAAAGTTGGCATTAGCAACTATCAACTTCTCTGTGGTGTAGAGATAGATAGATAGATAGATAGATAGATAGATAGATAGATAGATAGATAGATAGATAGATAGATAGATAGATAGATAGATGCTTTATTCATCCCTTGGGGAAATTTGGTGATGTCATATGAAAGCTATCAATTGGTTGGAAAAAGCTCACAAACTAATGTAATAAGCTGGCACACAATTACAGATCACATGTTCAAGGTCTGCTCGAAAAAATGGCTGTAAGTGAATGACTGTTTGAGGTTGTTAACTTTTCTTTATAAAGAATCAATACTAGTGTCCATAAAGAGTATTGATAAGGTATCAATTAGGGGAATCAATATTAAAAAGTGAAGGTTCCCATCCCTGGTCATGATCATTTTTTTTTGTTGTTGTAAATATGTTCTTGATTGCCTCTGTTGTCGCCAATCATGTTGTCTTTTGTAAAACTTGGCCCTGGATGACTTGTGTATGGATGTACAAACCAGATGACGTTCTATGGATGTAGAAACCAGAAACATATGCTTTTGTGATCACCACCAGAAGATGTGGTTCAATTATTACACCGAATGTATTCCTTCTTTTTTTTTTTTCTTTTTTTTTTTTAAATTTATGTTGCTTCCTGACAACAGCCGCCCAATTGCTTATGACTTTGCGGGGGAAAAATGTGACAGGGGCTAAAAGACTGTCTCCTTTTCTGACGGAAGGAGCTGACCCAACAAACCCATCATTTTCCGTGTAAATGTCTGGAGAAAAATCATTCAGTCACACAAAAACAGCCTGCCTGACTTTCTTTGGGGAAAAACAGGATCCTTCCCTTAGTTCAGTCCTGCTCTTCGTTTCTGTTATATCAAAGTTTCCTTGTACATTTTCCTCTGAGGCAATGAACCACTGACTTTTTAATCTAAATGATACAAAATAAATTATTAGTTAATGAGCTGTGTTGGTGATCCGTCTCTTTAACTGCACTCATGAGCCTGAGCAGAAGAAACGGTACTAAACTGATGTATGTGATTATAAGGTGTGGATATGGCTTGGGTAGGGCTGAGATGAAGGTACCACACTCATCACTTTATATATAAAAAAATATAACTAAAAAGCTATCCATTATATTTTTCTTGTGATTTCATTCTGTAAAGACGTGACATATGGTTGTCACAATTGCAGAATGTATAATGCCAAACTCTGATATGAAGTTTGTAAAAGTCATTTATATGAACAACTAAGATAGCCTTGACATTTATTTTAATATCTTTTTTGGGCCTTCTTTCTTTTTTTAGGTATAATTGATGGCAGGTAAAATTTGACAGCAATTTTAATATAGATATATAATAAATTATTAGGGATGCTACTGTTGGATTTTTCATGTCAATATACCAATATTTTAAAACTTTATTTAGCCCATAATGATATTGATACTGATATATACAAATAATAAGGATTTGTTTTACTACACCTACCTGTACATCTAATGCAAGATAGATATGCTGTGTATAAACATCCAAACTGATAGAATTCATGCCTGCAACATGTTTCAAAAAAGCTGGGACAGGGGCATGTTTACCACTGTGATACATCACCTTTCCCAAAATAAGCATTTGGGAACTGATTGAGGACACTAATTGTTAAAGCTCTGAACTATAGGCAGGCCAGTCTAGTATTTGCACTCCTTTCCTCTGAAGCCACGCTGTTGCTACAGGTACAAAATATTGCTTGGCATAACCTTGCTGAAATATTCCAGACATTCCAGAAAAAGATGTCCTTTTGATGGCATTATAATGGAATTATACGTTGCTCCAAAACCTGCATGTACCTTTCAGCATTAATCGTGCCTTCAGATGTGCAAGTTACCCATGCCATGGGCACTAACCCATGCCCATATCAGCACAGATGCTTTTGAACTTTGCACCGATAACAATCCGGATGGTCCTTTTCCTCTTTAGCTCAGAGGACATAATGTCCATAATTTCCATAAACAATTTGAAATGTGGACTCATCAGACCACCTAAACATTTTATTACTTTGTGTCCGTCCATGTCAGGTGAACTAGGGCCAGAGAAGCCAGCAGTGTTTCTAGGTGTTGTTGATATATGGCTTTGACTTTGTATGGTAGAGTTTTAACTTGAACTTGTAAATGTAGAGAAAAACGATGTTTTCCCAAATGTTCTTGAGCCCATGTGGGAATATCCTTCACGGGATGTTGTTGGTTTTTAATGCAGCACCGCCTGAGGGACTGAAGGTCGCGTGCATTCAATGTTGTTTTTTTTTACCTTGCTGGTTACATTTAGAGATTTCTCCAGATTCTCTGAATCTTTTGATGATGTTGTGGACTGTACATGATGAAATCCCGAAATTCCTTGCAACTGTATGTAGAGAAACATTCTTAAACTGTTGGATTATTTGCTTGTGTATTTGTTCACAAAGTGGTGAACTTCACTCAATCCTTGCTTGAGAATGACTGATACTTTTGGGATGCTCATTTTATCCCCACTTACAACATTTCCAATTAAGCTGTTCACCTGTGGAATTTTCCAAGCAGGTGTTTTTTGATCATTATGCAACTTTCCTATTTCTTTGTTGCTCCTGTACCAGTTTTTTTTTCTTTTTTCAGAACATGGCATGTTCAAAATGGGTGTAGATGTGCCAAAAAAAACATTTAAACATAAAATATCTGGTTTTTGTAGTGTATTCAATTGAATATAGATCAAAAAGGATATGCAAATCCCTGTATTCCTTTTTATTTGCATTTTACACTACATCCCGACTTCATTGGTATTAGGGTTTACACATATAGTCTTCTAAAGACACATTACAGAAACTCAATATATTTCCCAGCCCTAAGCTCTGGTGTGTTTCCACTCACGGGGGCAGGTCTGATGTTTTGGAGAGGCAGCGTACGGGGTAAAGCGGCTCCCCTCCAGTATGAACAGAGCGAGAACTGAGGCTCTGTAAATAAACAGTGAGGCAAACGCATGCACACTTGAATGTGTACCTCACCTCTGAGGAAACCCAACTCCAGAGTCAGGTCCAAAGCAGGAAACTCCTTACTCTCTTTCTCTTTTCCCTTCTCCCTCCACCTACCCCCCACACCCACCCCTCTCTCACCTACAGTCTCCTCTCCCCTGGTCTACCCACCCTCTAACTAAACAGCCAGCTCCATCCATCCTCCTGAAGGTAAATTACAGGAAAGTAACCATTTATCATCTCTCTCCCCGGCACGGCTATCGAGCCTTTGAGAAGAGAAGTAGCTGAGATCGTGTGCACACTTGCACATGCACACACATGACATATGTCTCTGCATCAAGCACATCCATTCTTGGCCCCCCATCCGTGTGCTATTCTAGTCCAATCCCTATTATACCATAACAATGTGAATGGCCAACAACCACATGGACTACACAAATCTAAAAGTATGCTTTAATACAGGAGTCTGCAGGAGGACTAGACTGAAGACTGAGTTGTTCTGCAGTGAGTCAGGCTGTAAGTGAAGGACTTCAAGGTCATACAATCTGGTTGAATAATGCCATTTTTGAAACATCCTCTTCCTTTGATTTTGCTCCTTTCCCTCAAAATGATTTTACTGGACAGATACAACAAATTCAAGGGGCCAATTAAGGAACATGCACGGCAGAACAACATCTCTCTCCCTCTCTCTCTCTCTGTCACACTGGCCTGCACAGCCAGCAGAGCTTAAGCCTTAGGGACCCTGCTGCCATTTTTGAACACTTTTGTTATTATTCTTTTTTAAATTTGGTCATCATTATGGCTGTGTTACAACTGATGGCATTAATGTCCATAAGAATGTTTATTTTTGACTTTTTTTAAAAATATAATGTAAGTTACTTTACATGTTTATTATATTGTATACTTGCATAGCAGCTGGATCAGCCTTATTTAATGTCTGTAATCAGGCAGATCCATCTTGTATAGCTCCAATCTCCAACAATTTTGAGCGGCTCAAAGTGGCACAGCCCAGTCAGCATCTTTTAGAGCAGGAAGAGGTGGGAACTACGAGAGAGACGACAGCAGGAGGTTGCTGATCGCACAGAGATTAGTATAGATGCTAACAGCAACAGTAGCAGTTTTGTCAGATTTGGACAGCATTTCTTTGCTGAATGAAGAACAAACAACAGTGAAAGCATTTCTCGATAGAAAAGATATTTTCGCTCCCATTCCAACAGTCCTTTGATTTACGTTGTGGCTTTCGACACTGCAGCAGTAGTGCCTGCCTTCTACATTATCTGATTGGTCTGTAATGAATGTGAATGATGGAACAATCGTCCAATCACCTGTTAGATATGCAATAGAATCGTTCTGCCCATTCACAAACACATTCTATGGGCTGTTGCCCAGATGGACAGTGAGATATACTGAACAGGAAGGGATAACCAGTATAGATATTGGATGAATGGATAGTTCATCAGATAAAAATACTAATGAAATGTTGCTGCAATTTTTTTTTCTTGCATTGTTGGGAAACCTGCAGTATCTCGCCCTTTCATAGATCTCTGAAAAATGTGTGGACCCACATCCAAATATGAACCACCAATATTCATTTACCTTTCCCTTGTACAAATTGTACAATGTACAATTTGCACATTGTACATATTGTACATATTCTATTCTATTCTTTTATTCTCACCTTAACTTAATTTTTTAAACTTCTCATTTATAATATAGGATGTACACTGTGTGTACCTATTTTTTTGTACTTGGAGAGTGAAGTGAACCGGTGACAAATTCCTTGTATGTCTACCATACGTGGCCAATAAAGCTGATTCTGATTCTGATTCTGATTGTGTCATAACCAACATTACCTGAAAATATCGTCCAAATTAGCTGAGAAATTACTGAATTATTTCCATAAACCTTGGAAACATAAACCTTGTCCCATCTTACATTGTAAAAAAAAAAAAATCTTCAGAAGATTCCTGGATCTGCATCCACATTTGGATTACAACCAAAATCCAATGGGTCCATGATCTATTTCTGACCTACTCTTAAAAATAAATCAAATCCCATCCATACCGTTTAAGTAATCCTGTAAACCAGTGGTTCTTGACTGGTGTGGGTTTGGGACCCGCCGTCATCTCTTAATGTCAAGCTGCAATCCAAATTGAGGAAAATGTTTAACCTCTCAAATTTATTAAGTAAAAGATGCTGCACATCTGAAATAGAACAGAATATCACAGTAACACAATTACAATTAATTAGAAACCAAAATACCTACATGTGGCAATGCTAGAGAGGATTTTGTCCCTTTTACACTCAATTAGCTGCATTTAAATTGAAACCAAAAAAGTGCATCTGAGGGACACAAGGCTTCAAGACTATAAATCTAACTGTAGCTGTGATAACCCTGTGTCAGTGGATACATACTGAACAGCCATGTATTAATAATATTCAATTAGTAGCACTTAATAAGCTGAGGCTGCCACAACACAACACACTTCAGTAACTTCAGCCTTTCATTACAGACTCAACAGAGCGTTCATGCTCAAACATGAAATTAAAAAGTTCTGCTACTGAGAAGTTCTTTCAAATATCTTAAAGCAACACTTAAGAACTTTCAGTTTTCCTTGATTATGGCGGCGCCGGTGGACAAAGGCGGTAGTGTTTTGCCTGAAAGAAGACCACATTTCCCATGAGGCCCAGTGCGTAGTGCCGTAAATTCCTGATCTCCCGGTAGCCTGCAGTTGGACTGAACTACATTTCTATTTCCAGCGGCTGTGTGAAGGATGAATAGTGACAAGGTAATGAATCTAATTGTGGCTAAACAATATCATATGACGATGTTGAAAATAAACGTGTAACTTTGTTTTGTACTGTATCCCCCCACCGCCCCCCCTTACCTGACTCGTCAGCGACTGACGCGCTGACGAGTTTTAGAGCCTTGAAACTGATAAATAAAACGCTATGTTGGCTAATTTCACAGTAAACACACGTACAGATCCCGGCAGGAGGAAGCTACTTACTAGTCCAGCAGGAACAGAGCCAAGGCAGCGTCGGTCGGAAATCCCTCCTCGTCTTTGATCTCACGCCAGCGAGTGAAAGCTGGGCCAATGTTAATCCTTGACTGTCCTTTTATCCGGGTAGCCTCCCTCTTTCTTTTTTTTGTCTCCTCAGACAAAACTTTTCGTTTCTTCGTTTGTTTTGCAGCTTCTGCCATGAGAGCACTAGTTGCGCGTAGGCGTTCGACTCGACTTCCGTCTTTGTAGCGAATGGGGAAAGGGGAAAGTGACGTATGCGGTAAAGCAGTCAGCACATTTGTAGTCTTTTGTGTGGCAGGTTTCCTGCCACCCTCCTCAAAGTTGCTTAGTGCCAGTGAAAGCGATACAGACCCCCCCAGGCCATGACAGAGGTGTCATTCAACTAGTTGTAAGTCGATGTTTCATCACAAAAGTTATGAAAATATTTTATGAAGGCTGAAAAGTTACTTAGTGTTGGTTTAAAAACATGTAGCTTTAGCTGAGTACCTGCTAAATGAACATATAACAAACACCTTTCAAGTAAAACTGGTGTTAATTAGCATTCAATTAGAAGCACTTTTAGATAAGGAGTGTGAACAGATGGCAGTGCAATGCAAATTGAAGCACAGGATTTTTTCCTAACACTTTTTTGCCCAGGCAAAGGCTCAAGACCCACTGAAAAGGGGTCCACGACCCACTTTTAGGTCACGACCCAGCAGTTGAGAATCATTGATGTAAACAAATAAATGCCTTGGCAGAGGTTTTTGCTCTCAGAGCACTTAAAGTTTCAATCATTCACCAAAGTTGTCAGGCTTTTGCTGCCACTTGTTTCTTTTTTTGTTTGATTGTGAACAAGAATACTAAAAATGTTGTGAATGGATTATGATGAAATTTTCAGGGAAAGTTGGTCATGGCACAGAGAAGAAGTATTAGGTTAAGATCCAGATTGTGATACTAATCCTGATGTGGATCCTGATGGGTTTTTTTTCAAGGATTTGTTAACATTTTGAGATAGGGCAGTTTTCCACATTTTCCCTAATAACTCAAAAGTTCATGACATTTTCAGGAAATATTGGTCATGGCACAAGAAAGAACTGATTAGAGTTTGGTGGCGATCTGAATCTGGATGTGGATCAAAGAATTTTTCAAGGAATTGTCAGCACAGTGAAAAAGGGAGGTTTTCCACATTTACAATAATAACTCAGTGAACAATGTCAGAAATGCCTTGGCAGAGGTTTGTGCTATCTGAGTACTTCTAGTTGTTTTATTGTTTTACATTGGAACATTTGTTATCTCTTTGGCCTCAAAAAACCCTAATTTTCAGTCTAAACAACTGCATGAAACTCTAAAGAGGATCTTTTTCACTTTGTAATTTATTGCAGTAATGTGATTGATGATGGTCTAAAATGATCACAAATATAAGAAAAAAAACAACTGTCAATTTCCCTTAACTGTGTAAAATAATAAATCTTCAAGTTTGTTTTGGACGAAGCTTCAGTGTTTGCAAAGAAAACCGAGCTCTGCAGAATGACTGGTCAGGGAGAGACCTGCTGCCATTGCGGGAAAAGAGCGGAGCAGATCCAAACACTGTCCATTACCACCCACCCCACCCCTCCCACCCCACCCCTTTTTTTCTCTGACACTCACACACACATCCACACTAACGCACACACCACCCAGCGGCAGACGAGGGGGGCTTACCAATCGTGCTTTCATAAGCTGCCAAAGCGGCTTCATTGGCTTTAAATGGAGCCTCATTACCACTGCGCTTCAAAGCTCAACAACAGCGTTTTCCAGCATGGGGTCTTAGTGTGTGTGTCTGTGAGTGTGTGGGTCTGTTTCCTAAATCTTCTCTCTCCTCTAATATACTTACTTTTACTTAACGGCACATTCACGACTTTCCATTCTAATGATTTTTACGCCTTTCCTTACTTTCGTTTTTTAATCCCCCCTCTGAGACGTGTGAATATCTAAATGTATCTGTGAACGCTCATGCAAGAGTGTGTGGGTCACCAAGTCCCCCCCCCCCCCTTCTTGGAACCGCAAAAAAATGTGGCGAGAAATCTGTGCGGACTGAGATCATAAATATTCAGAGGTGAAGGTCTGATCTCTCTCTCTGAGCTGCACGTCTTTTCTCTTTGAGTGAAACCAGCTGTCGTCCGAAGACACACCACTCCCTCTGGAACTGACAACATGCTTGACAATGACCACACCTCTGCGCTCACATCTGTCATCCCTCAATCTCCCCATCTTTATTTTTTTTTTTTTCCATTGAGCTAAATGAGTCCACTCTTCCTTAAACAGATTTGTTTTTTGTTCTTGATGGACAAAACCCCTCAGCGATACCTGCAGACAAATTTTCAGACAGAAGCGCACAGTGTCGGGGACTGTTAGAGGACCGCTGTTGCACAAAACTGGGATTCAGTCTTCCTTTATTGGAGGAACAAACTTTATTGGGCCAGTGAGTGATTGAAAATGAGCAAGGAACAGAAGGGTAATTTAAAACCAGTGTGGTCCCTGATAGGAGCATTGTGCAGCACAGGCCTGCTCCTAATCCGCCCCTCAGCTTTGTGTTTGATTGGGTACTGTTGAAAATGGGGATGAGTCCACCTCTTCAAAGCCTGTAACATAAGAGGAATGTGTGTGAGTGTGTATGTGTTGCCTACATATTAAGGTTCACACAAAAAGAGGATTGTGTGCAGATGGACAAATAGAAATATCTGATATATTTAGCATAAACCCTCTCTGAGTTTATAGCTTTCATAGCTCACCTTTGATAGTTTTATGTCAAGAATTAAAACATGCAGCCAAACAATAAAATTCTGAACACAATGACTAACTGAGTAGAATAGGAAAGCACAATGTTGACAGTACAATATTGGTTTAAGAAGATATTGCCTAAAAAACTGAATATCTGTATTGATTATTTGTGCCTGATGTCACCCTCTGTTTAATTTCAGCTGGAAATCAAAAATGATGCCATCCAGCATCTTACTTGATGGTTGTCTATGCTAAATCAACATAAATGTTCCCATGGTGGACTTTAATAAGCAGGTGAACTGAGCAACACTGATTCTCTTCTTAATGCCACCTGTTAGTCGGTGGGATATGTCAGGCAGCAAGTGAATGTTTTGTCCTCAAAATGGATGTTAGAAGCTGGAAAAATGGACAAGTTTAGGGATTTGAGTGAGTTTGGCAAGGGCCAGTTGTGATGGCTAGATGACTGGGTCAGAGCATCTCCGAAAGTGCAGCTCTTGTGGTTTCTGGTCTGCAGTTGTCAGTATCTGTCTAATGTGGTCCACAGAGGGAACAGTAGTGAAGTGAAGTATTTGCCGATACCAGACTTTTTCAAATTGATGCAATACAGATACTTTTTGCTGTAATATTTACAATACAAAGACCACTGTTTATGATTTTTTCTTTTTTCATTAACCAAAAGCATCACATCACTGAAACATTTAGTCTAGACTCTAGACCATCAGAGCTTAAAATGAGTTTAGTTTAAGTCTTAATCAAAATAAATAAATAAAAATAAATAATAAATAATAATAATAATCTATTCTATGATTTCTAAAATATCTTTTTTGAGACTTCCTACTTTAGTTTGCTACAAAACTGTTATGTGTAAGCTTGTTGGTGCAGCTGAATACTGCTTGATACTTCTAATTCTAATAAGCCTCCACAGTCACATGACACAGAAAGGGACGCTGCCTCGGCACAGAGGAAGAGGCAAAGACTGACAGCTGTTCTTAAAACATCACAGACAAACATTTTGTTTGTGTACTCATTTGGTATTGATATTTTAGAGGAGTAATGGATACCAAAAGAGTACTTTTGATAGTATTGATACTTTGGTACTTGATATTGATAGTTCCATCCCTGGCAAACTGGTAAAAGGGTCGTGGGTGGCCAAGGCTCATTGATGCATATGAGGAGCAAAGGTTGGCCGGTGTGGTCCAATCCAGTGGATGAGCTACTGTCAATCAAGTTGCTGAGGAAGGTAAAGCATTATAACTTTTTGCATATAGGCAAAGGGGGACACATATAATATTAGGCAGGTGGTCATAATGTTATGCCTGACTGGTGTATATCAGCCATATAAATCCCTCACATCAGCTGTAACACTGACAAAATACACAAATGTACCATAACTCTTCACATTAATCATCAATGCTTGGGTACGTTTAATCAAGAGTTTCGTTTTTCAGCAGTGAAATGTTGTATTTTTTTTTCTTTTATATCTGGTCCTTAGACAAACAGACCTTTACATTGAAAGCAGCAAGACATTTTTCGCTCTTGACAAAAAATAGTGGTAATGGCAAAAATTAGTCTGGAAATTTTGACATATTAGATATTGAAAAAAATTCAATACCATGTATTGATCTTGAGGCTCCACAACCTTGACATTTGCCAAATAACTATGCTGGAGTTTGATCGGAATCCTTGAGATTATATTAAGATACAACATTCAAAAGCAAAAGATAAGAACCTAAGACCTTTATCTTTCACCTTTGCTATCTAAACTCTTATGAGTTTATCCTTAAGTGGGGTGGAAATTTGTTTAAAGTTTGAAGCAAATCTTTTAAGGCATTCGAGAGGTATTGCATTCACAAGGTCGGCTTTACAAGCAATGTCTTAAAATGGTTGATATTGGTATGTTTTGAATGAATCTCGAGATATTTCTTTCACAATAACTGAAAGAGTTTAAAAAAAAAGCCTCACTCTGGCACAGGCAAAAAAGAACAAGTTGGCTTTGATTTTTCCAAGACTTTTTCCAAGGCAACAAAGTCAGAGATATTTTAAGAAGTTTAATTGCACAGGCCAAAAGTTGGAACCGTCTTAACATTCAGTGGTTGTTTCTGGTATAGAGGGTAAATTAATCATATTTACACAGCAAATACTTTATCAAACAGGATCAACTGAGCATAAAATGATGGGAATATACTCCCTGAGCAGCATTTAAAGAGTTCTTAATATACAGGAAAACTGCACTAAGAATTAGAAAGCATATTTCATTTATATTTCACATGTGATGACAGATTGATTGGTTAAAACTGTGCCATTTCAGGAGTATCCATGCTGAATTGGCTATGTGCTGCACGGTTGTCCCTGCCAAAAATGTGATTAAATATGCATATTTCAGCGGTGAACTAAGGGGCAAGCTTTGTTTAAAATAAATCTGACTCATTTTTTGGAACACATTCACTCAGCTTCTTTATAAATGAGAAGAGAGGAGCATGTTTTGTTGTGAGACTAGGAACGGTGTTGACAATGAGTCTTAAGCATATCTTGTCCTGGATAGAGCTTAATCTTAGATAACATCCTGGTTCATTACTTTCCAATGTAAGCCCAGTTTCCCTTTTTTGTAGTGATCTGAATTATTCATATTCCCTTTATACAATTGTCCTTGCTTGTGGATTCTCAGATTTTGGCCCAAGAAGAGCTAGATCTATTAAGAATGCTCCTCTGTCCTCAAGGCTTAGACTCGCTGTCAGGTCTGCACCCAAGGCTATACTGTACTGAAATGTGTCAGGCTCAGCCGATCCACCTCAGGCCCCATCTGTTGGCATTTAGCACCAGCTTCTCCGCCTCTGCACTGATCTCCGGTCTACATTAACTGCCCTAATTTGTCTGCCAAAGCCCACTCTGATTGCTACCATGTGATGCTATGTGAAAGGTGAGGGATGCCTACTTATCTGTGAAGACTGATGAACAATAAAAGAACAGGGGAGGGTTTAAAACACAAGAGAGTGAACAAAGTAAAAGGGAAAAACCAGAGAAAAGAAATGAAAGTGATAAGAAAATGTCACAAGGAGGGAATAGGGACAAGACAGGAAGAATGGGTGGCAGTTTCGGTGGCTTAAAACATGAGAGTGAGTGTTGGGATTGTGCCTAAAGAGATTAATTTGAGGTTCATTTGGTAGGCTGAGAGATTTAGGGATAGTGCTGACATCAAACAGTCGGGACTGTGCCGAGTCTGTAGCCTTCAAAAGCAGAGTAGAGTGCAAAGTGTGTAGAGATGCCAAAGAAGGAAACCAAGATACAAGACACTGGAGGCAATAAGAGACAAGGAAAATGTTTCAAAGGATATCCAAGATGGGATTTGCTGGGGGTACAGGGGGTCTCCTCATTCTTCCTCTGATACCTATTTTATTTTATATTTAGTGGGGAAAAATTCTGTTTTAAGCTGTTCAAGGACACCTTTCCCCTAGTTTGTCCATCCTTGTTGGAGACAATCAATATATCTTTATATTCCACAGTCCTTTAAAGTAGCTGTAGCCAAACCTCTTCAAAACCTACCCTCAATTCAGGCACATTAGCTAACTACAGGCTAATATCAAACCTTAAAAGATCCTTGAGAAAGTAGTGGCTAATCAGCTATGACTTCCTTCAAAACAACATGTTTGAGGACTTTCAGTCAGGATTTAGAGCTCACCACAGCACAGAGACTGCTCTAGTTAAAGTAACTAATGATTTACTCTCAGCTTCAGATGATGGACTTCTCTCAGTACTTGTTTTGTTAGATCTTAGTGCTGTTTTTGACACCATAGATCATAATGTTATTCTACAGAGATTAGAGGAATTACTCGGGATCACAGAGACTGCTTTAAATTGGTTTAAGTCCTACTTTTCTGATAGATACCAGTTTGTACATGAGAAAAATAAGTCTTCTGTGTTCACTAAAGTAAGTTATGGGGTTCCCTAAGGCTCTGTGCTGGGTCCCATTCTCCTCTCCACATATATGCTTCCCCTCGGTTATATCAGGAGGAAATACTCCATTACTTTTCATTGTTATGCTGATGATACTCAACTGTACGTATCAATAAAGCCAGGTGAGACAAATCAGTTATCTAAACTAGAAGTGTGTCTAAAGGACATTAGGACATGGATGGCCAGAAATGTTCTTCTTCTTAACTCAGACAAGACAGAAGTCATTGTTCTGGGCCCCCGACACCTTAGAGAAACCTTTTCTAATGATTTAACTGCCATAGACTGCAATAGCCTGGCATCAATCACAACCGTTAGAAATCTTGGGGTTCTATTTGGTCAGGAATTATCCTTCAACCCCCACAAAAAATAAATAACAAGGACAGCCTTTTGCCATCTTCTTAACATTGTTAAAATCAGGCCTATCCTGTCCCAGAATGATGCTGAAAAGCTAGTCCATGCTTTTGTTACCTCTAGATTGGATTATTGTAATTCTCTTTTATCAGGCTGTCCCAGTAAGTCGCTCAAGATGCTTCAGCTGGTTCAAAATGCTGCAGCACATGTACTGCCTAGAACTAAGAAAAGAGATCACATTAATCTGTATTAGCTTCTCTGCATTAGCGTCCCATAAGATATAGAATAGAATTCATGATTCTTCTTTTCACTTATAAAGCTCTCAGTGGACAAGCACCAATTATCTCAAGAGCTTGTAGTGCCGTACAACCCCTCTAGAACATTACACTCCCAAAATGTTGGCCTTCTCGTGTTACCATCAGTCTCTAGAAGTAGTATGGGAGGTAGAGCCTTCAGTTATCAGGCTCCTCTTCTCTGGAACCATTTATCGACCATTGTTTGGGGGGAATTTCTCCTCTTCTTATAACTGAGATATTGGTCAGGACTGAGACCTCATGCAGTCCACCAGAGATTTTCTAGTCATGTTTGGAGGTATACAGGTCAAACACCAAGGCCTATCATTTTTTTTTTCCTTTTAGAAGACTATAAATCAAATTTCTGTTCTGATACTTACTCTCTTCTTGTGTCATTTTCCTTTCCAGGACCTTAGATTTTCTCTCTGCCAATGGAAATTATGGTTATAATATTTAAGACAGTCAGGGAAGTGGAAATCTATTACCAAGAAGAGATTTAGGTGGGACCTGGCACAACAATTTATGAGGTCAAAGTAATCTACATTTATTTGTGCTTTCAGGCATGTATTATAGAAAGGGACAATGGGACATACAAACTGGGAGAGAGACTGGTAATGTGTCCCTAAAGACCAAGTATGTCAAAACCAAACCAAACTGAAAACCATAACCATAAAAACAAGGTACACATTGAACTGTAGGCTAAGTGTGTTGTTGCATCCCAACTCTCCTGTCAGCAAGCCAAAGCAAAAAAGGCAAAAGTCAAAGCTTTCTGAAACCTGCACTGAAAGACAGCTAATGTAACTGTCTTGCAAATCTACCCTACTAATTAAAACTCAGAAATGACTCTTTCCAGACAGCACATTCCCCGATGTTGAATGAACAACAGAACATCTACTTTAAAAGTTCTTGGAATCAATGTTGGCATTCATGTGAGTTTCCCCTCAGGTTATGAAAAGGACCGTGAAGACTCCTCGCAGAAAGAAGCCTTCTCTCATCCACTCCAGAAAAGCTAAGTCCAGTTGTAAAAATGTGCCTGGCGTGATTTAACTGCAGCAGCTCATCGGGGTGTAGTACTGCCATGATGATAGCTCCTGGACCATTACTGCTCCACCATGTCTAAATCAACCATGGATATTTGCACTTTAATATGTTGATGTAATATGAAAAACAGTCAAGGAGACCAAAAGATGTGATCCATGGTGCTTCCTGTGGCTTCTTTACTGTCGACATTAAATCTTTCACTGGCTCAATAAATTCTTGTCATTTACAGGCTTGATAACTATTAAAAACTAATATCAAACTGTGCTGCTGTATCTGACCCAGCAAGAGCACTGTTACCCCACAGCAGCTTCCCAGAAGTGGTTTGATCCAAATGGTGACTCTCATCAGCTCATAATATCTATTGATTTGGGGATAGATTAGCTTAACCTTAAATAAGTCAGACAACACTCAGATGATTTTAAGAGTGCATTTTGAAGGGCGTCTTAAAAGAGCAGAGGGGCACTCTTTCTCCTGGTTCACGAGAGGAAGTTCTGGACAACCAAGGCCTTGTGTCTGCCAGGGAAAGCAGGAATCAGGCTCTTGGTTCAACAACACAGGCACCTGTGAAAATATGAGCAGTGCACCACGTATCAAACCAAATAAACTCAACTTGGCATAGAACAAGGGCATGTTTTGACGACAGATGCCACTCAGCCATGTGTCTATGGGCCAATAAAACACTTAGCTGGCTTGATGACAGGCCTAAGTACAAAGTACGGTTTTTAAAGCATAGGGCCTACGATAAGGCAAGAGTGGAACATAATATGATAATGCTTGTGCAGATGAATTTGGGTTAATAAGCTGAGAGTAGTGTTGGACTTAAACTGTTAGAAATATTGTCATAGTTAATTTTATATGGGATTTTTGTGGCACTGTTATCACCAATTTTGTGAAACATTTTATGTTGTTGTGCTCACATAAAGCTAAACCAAACACCAACAACTTAAAGCCTTGACCTGACCACAGTTGCAGGTAAATAAAATAGTGCAACAGACTGAGTTGTGACACAGAGCAAAGTACACACTTAAAACACACTTACTAAACAGCCCATCATCCACCACTTGGTGTTTGTGTTTACAATGATTGTAAGTTATGGCACACTAAAACATGTGCTCTTTATTTTCCATGTACAATATCTCTAAATTTTAGACATGTTTAATTGAGTTTGCTCACTTTCCAGAGCTTTGGTATCTATCCAGGGCTTCATCATGGGCTATGTGCTGGAATGAGTCAACACAGATTGTTTTGATCCAGAGTGCAGCAATTTAGGAGTGCTTTCACACCTAACACCTTTGGTCTAAACCAAACAAACTCTGCTTTCCTTTTTTGCAAAGTTCAGTTGATTTGGGGTGGTGTGAAAGCTCAAATGAACTCTGGTGCAAACCAAAGAACCAAACTCCGGTCTTCTAAGCAGACCAGAGTTTGGTTTGCAGTGGGTGTGAAAGCCATCAGAACCAAACAAGAACCAAAATAGGCAAGCAAACCAAAAATCAGTGAATTGTGGCTACTACCTGACAATATGGCCTCATCTTTATTTTATGTCAGAAGATACTTTCAACTGTTTTGATCAAACTAGTATGTTATTGCTCAAAGTTGGTTGTGTGTATTTCAGGGTCATAGAGCAACAATGGGCTGGATGGAACAACAGACCCCTCTACAGCCCTTACCAGTGGCAGGTGGCTATTACGTTATATTTTACAGGCTTTGGTCCACCTGACTAAGTGCAGGGTAAAAGAAAATGAAACCAAGAGATATATGAAATAATGCTGCAAGTCCAAGGAACTTTAGGTGTGAAAGCAACCTCAGACTCTATTACAATAGCTACTTAGAGGTGTTTGAACCCAAGACTTGCTTGTTTCAAGTCCAAAATGTAAAGCCCCACCAATGATAAGCATAACACCCCTGACAGTTTTTCATTATGAATTTGTAATTTTGATCAAATGCTGTTAATTTGAACACTCAAACCAGGAAATTTTATGCTTTTAGTGGTAGCTCATCACCAATTTCCAAATAGTTCACCTGCATAGCATCCCAAACACGCTGAACACTTAACAGCAAATTGTCACCAGTCTTGTCAATCAGTTGGTTTCCACAGTCTGCGCCGTTATCTGTCTGCAGCATGTGTAAGCAGGATAGCTCCAGGCCGGTTCGCTGGAAATACGCTGCTTGTCCATTTTCAGTAGCCTTGCAGAGCAGACGTACCTGCCTGATTCATTGTTGGAAATCCTGCATGTCCGTCTTGCCAACTTCCATTGTCCAACGACTTCACTCGCCTAACTGCTTAACGGCCCAATCAGGGAAGAGAGGCGGGAGCTGCGGACGTGACAACAACAGGAAGTGACTGCATGTTTGAAAACAATGGTGGCTTCTGAAGCGGTCTCTACATCTGCGTTTTTTTTTATCAGCAATGGACTCAATATATTCTTTGAAAGAGGAGCAAAGAACTTCACTTGAAGCTTGTCTTATGAGAAATCATGTTTTTGCTCTTCTGACGACCGGGGATCACTGCTGGGAAACCTGGGAGAGAACGCGGAAATCCTCCACGGACATGCCGGTTAGTCTGGTCATTATGGTTACTCAGTGATACTTGGCGAAATATGCTATCCTCAGAAGTTTACCGTGAGTACTTGGTAGGGATTGTCTTTGACGAGGTTTATGTCACATATAAATGTTAAATGATACATCTGTGTGGTATAATTTAATGTAAGAAGATAGTCTAAGGTAGTTTAAGCTAATGGCTAACGACAGCGCGAGCTGCTATGTCATACGTAGCAGCGTTGCTAGATATGGATTGGTCTGTGATGAGTGTGACGAGCCGAATGATCATCCAATCACAAGCTGCTGTTGTTTTTGAAGGCTCTGCCTCTGAAAACATTTTCGAACGGCTCTTTTCCAGATGGATTAGTGAAATATTTCCCGTGGCAGATGTATGGAACTGGCCGTCTGGCATGTCGGGTTACATTTTCAGCAGAACCACTTTACTTCTGAGTCAATCTCCACCAAGCAGATTGACGCAACACAAGAAAACAAGCGCTCAGAGTTTCTGGTTCATTTCAAAATACAGTGGAAATAATGAAATAATATCAATGCTGAATGCAAATCAATTTCAGACAGGATACATGGCAGAAAATATGACCTGTTTTGACATGTTGCTCTTCCCCTTTCACTTTAACTCACAATTACCTCCGGGAGTTCTCTCATGATCATAAAATATACATCCTGTGGGTAAGGACGCACGCTGTCAAGCAGACCAAAGCGTTGATGTGATGCTATGCGTGGATATTTGGGGTAATGTAACACAAGAGAGAAACAAACCACACATTAAGACACATGTAAAACACCAAGAAATGGAAACACCAAAACTTACAAAAGTACCCCCCTTAAATTTCATACACAAAAATGGCTATTTTATCCCATTATTAGCTTTTTATAAGAGGGAGATGAGGGTTATGTCACTTAAGAATGCAATATAATGCATGACCCCTTTTTTATTTTGTAATACTTCAATACCTATCTCATTTTGTTTTATGTTTTTTTTTTTACTTATTTGACTCATCAGCATAACCTGCCATGAGTTGTGTGAAACACAGCACTATAAATGACTGGCAGGACCTGCTGACCCAGGAGGACAATGTAGGTCCAAGACAGAAGGAGCTGGACCACACCTGGATGAGGCTTAACATGCACAGTTAGTTAAACAAAAAACATGAACATCCCAAAAGAAAATTTAAGCTTTATATTCATTCAGGTGGCCTTGGGTGATACTTTCATATGAAATGCATCACATACGGGGAGGCTGTGCCTTATGGGCTCACTGGCCTTTGACTTAAACTTTATCCTTCAGCTGGCAGTCTAGCGATATGACCAGTGTGTTGATTTAAATAAACATGAAGCACAAGTGGATGCCAACAAGACTTGATTGCTAAATTGAAGAGTCCTGGACTGCAAAAGCATACATGCACTGGGATAAAAACCTCAGCAGATGCAAAACACTGAAATACACATAAATTGAGAAACCGAGGCTGCAATCAGTCATCTTTTTGCAAAACAAATTCCTGCGAGTGCATGTCACAGTTCAGCGGCTGGCAGGGCTGTGCAGGACCCAAGACCTGCCATGGTGCTGTAAAACCAGAGGAAACCACATTTCCTGTTCTCTACTCCTGTTTCTTGAGCTGTAATGATGGAAGCCAAGCTTTGGCCAGGGCAACACAAGCAGTGGTTGCATGTGGTAGAATAAGGCCACAAAACAAGAGAGCCGTCACATTTCACTCTGGCGCTGTAACCTCAGGCCGGTGTTACTAAAGACCAGTCACTCAAAAGAGCGCAATATGATAGAGGAGAATTCAGTGCCATACGAGGCATCTAGGCATGATCTATTCTTCCGACCTGTCATGAAATAGTTGTGTTTGACAAACATTGATAGTCCTTAGAGTGGTGTGATGGTTAATCATTTCTTTCAAGATATTGAGGAGGGGGAAAAAGTACCTCATTGTTCAAATATGAGCGACTGGAAATGATCCATACCAACACCATAGACCAGAAACTCATAACTACTGGCTGCTACATCAGACCTACATCTTTTCCTCTTTAAAATATGAGAGACCTTACCCTTTCATCCAGGAAGCTCTACTACAAAGTGCTTTCCAACATTTCCATTATAACATTTAATGAAGCTGTTAAAATCATTTTTTTACACTTACTTTACCTCTGGATATGATTAAAGAGACATTTTTACATGGATTCCTCTGTTAGAAGTTGTGTTTGAATGAAAGTGCCACTACTACCACCTGCAAAATTTGGCCCATGGGATGGAAAGACACATGAAAACTAGGTAGAAATGTTTGCTCCAAGGCAAGCAAGTCAAACTTATGGCTCAAGGGCCAAATCAGGTCTGTTATCAAATTAAATAAGGCCCACAAGATAATTTCATATAACTATAACCAAAGGCCATCCCTTAAATAGCACAATCATACTACAAATCCCATGATGCAGTTCAACAGCTGCCATGTAGGACCTGTGTGCCAACCCCTCCTCCAATTACTTTATTATCATTCTGATGTGGTCAGCAGATGAATGCATTGGTCACTGCTTTTACATTGACTTCCAAGCTTGCCCCAAAATAAATGCTGTTCAAATTTTATATTTCTGACTAAAACATTATCAGTTTTCGGCTTTTCAATAAATCTGGATCCTGTTTGACCAGCATCTTAATCCTTGTCTTAAATGTTGGCCCCTTCTGGGATCAGTTTTGACACCCCTGTACTAAGGGATGCCACAATAAGAAACTTTTTGTTCATTTTGTTTTGTTTTGTTGAGCAATTGAGTTGGATCAGCTAAATCTGCTAAATTTGGGTCATTTTATGGATTTGTGCTTAAATGATTGGAGTTTAAGAGTCACTTTATCAAACTGACCTTTAAAAAACCTAAAGTTGTCCTTCATTCTGTCCAACTTATGGCTTTTGTTTAATTGTTCTTTGTGTGTCATGACACAAGGAAGCACTGATTCAATTTTTGTGTGACAAGGCCAACATTTCCTTAAAATGTCATACAAATCTGTTTGAGAAACTTATTGATTTGAATTTGGCTCGTCACATACAAAACTTATTGAGATTTTGTCAAAAATGTGGAAAACTGCCCTATCTCACAATCTTAACAAATACGTCAAAGAATTCTTGGATCCGCATCCAGATTCAGATCACCACCAAAATCTACCAACTTCTTGCTTGGGCCGTAACCAATGTTCCCTGAAAATTTCATCAAAATCCGTTATTGTCTTTTTGAGTTATCCTGTTCATAACCAAGAAACAAACAAATTAACAAATGCCAGCAGAAAACATAACCTCATACTGTGCAGGTATCAGCTACAGTCAATTGGGAACAAACCACAAGTGATCTGAGTTTTAACTAGAGGCATTTATTCCACTCTACATGTCTCATATATGTATATGTGACAAAAATCTCCCTTTGATGATCAGTTCTTGACCAAGCAGTGCATCTCTCTCTGCTTGTTAGACCTTCACTTCACATTTGAAGTACGATAAAAGCAGATGTGTATAGTGTTTGCAACAAAATACATGCGCAGTGATATTTTGAGATACTGGACAGCCAGTATGGAGCAATAGAGGGGATCTTTGAGTAATACTCCACCTGAACCTGCACCTGTCTTTGCCATGTCAGAAATCTGAGATTGGAATGGAGGCTGGGAAAACCCCACAGAAGTGACTATGACAGGGCAAGATCAACGACTTTGATTTTTATTCAGAATATAACAGACTTTATTGTGGTCCGTCTACAGGAGAAGACCCTCTTCTCTTTCTGAACCACTGTGCACTCTTATATGACCTTAAGGGCTCTATATTTATTTTCTCTAATGCCTTTGCTTTGAAAAGTCAACAGTGATGTTCATATGTGAAGGCCCCAGTGTTTATATAGCCCACTGACACCAGAAGGTCATTTCATTGAGAGATGAAGCAGCTTTTGACATAATCAAAAACACAGCAGGCCTAAGCGTAGCATCATGAAGAAGCACTTAACTTCTGAATCCAACTATATCCCCGGTGCTGCAGCGCTAGAGTCGTACAAATGACAGTTATCCCCGAGGTCCAAGCTCCTGGGCCTCTCGGTCAGGGGGGCTATGTGTGCCAGGGTGCCATGACAAAGTTATGATTATTTTTTCAAGGCTGAGGTGAGGAGAGGGTTATTGGGGAAAAGGGAGGGAGGCCGCCGTACCACACAAAAAGCAGATATAATAACAACCAGGTGAGGGGGCTTGGTGAGTTCACTGGACTGTCACAGACTCCTGTTTCTGCCTTGGTGATGTGTTTCTGCTCCTCTGCCTCTCTGCCCCACAGTGAGTGGGAGTGGTTTCCCCTGCACGGATTCACTGCAGATCCACACCTGATCCTGATCCTGATCCTGATCATGCCATTCACCTGCACCTTCAAAGCCTGCACGCTGAAGCTTCTCCAGTGCCAGACGATTCCCGCATCTCCAGTGGTTTGTTGGCCAAATTCTCTCATCTTCAGTTTTTTTCTAGTGTTGTGCTCAACTTGTGCTTGTTGGATCTTTTGCTCTGAGCCTTTTGGATTGTGCTCTGTGACATACCCTTGTTCTTTGCTCCTTTGTCCACAGTGCCTCCACGAACCCTCATTACTCTTCACACCATCCACCTTTGATCCTCACTCTCACCACAGATTCCCCTCCTTACTCACAGACCCCAGATTCCCCCGATCTTTCCCCCTGGCCTTTCCTCAATAAAATCACTTTTTTACACATTTACTCTGCCTCTGGTTTCAGCTTTTGGGTCCTACATTAAAAGTACCAGGATTCATATCCTAACATGAACTCTGCAATATAGAAATATTAAATATGCTTAATAGGGGCATCCCTTATACTGTATATATAATTATATAATGGCTGAACAATATATTCTTTGAACATCGCAATTGCAATGTGTGTTTGTGCAATAACAACATCCCAGGACAACCAGTTTTCTCAAGTATTTGATGATCTACAATGAAAGTCCATCTGATGTAACCATTGTCATGCCCATCCAGAGGACAGGCAGTGCTGTATGCAGAGTTTGTGTGTTTACAGCATGTAAAATGTAACAGCTATAGACAACACTTTTCACTTTTAGAAGTTAAGGTCAGGGGGCTGTTCATGGAGATTCCACTTTGACGTAATCATATATGGTTAACAACACAGGCCACAAGAAACAGAGTTGCAAGTCACAAGTTTTTTTTTTTTGTTTGTTTTTTGTAAAGTTACTGAAGGAACATGTAGCTACACTTTCCATTCTCCTATGAAGAGAGTGAGATTTTGCTTTAATCTTTTTTTTTTTTTTTTTGCTTTTCAAATAAAATTTTGGAAAGAAATCAAGATTCTTTATGAACCAGAGGCAGTCAGTAGAAGAAATATCTGAGTCAAAATCCTGATCATCTGTTCTACTCTGTAAGAACTGCCTTTCATTTCTTATACACATTTTTTTTTTACCAAATCCTCTGTCTAAATAAGTCAATTCAAGCCAAAATTCAGCAAGAGCCCATGATAGGAAGCTTTCTGAAAGACTTCTAAGAGCTGTGGGTTTGTGGTGTGAACAGCAATATCAGATTACGCTCTAAAATGGACTGCAGTGGGTGTTGATCTAAAATACTGCTAACACCAATCCTTTTATAACTGTGGTTATGACTTTTCAGCTATGGCTGTCCACTGAGGAGTTTTATCCTCTCAGCTCTTTGGAGGGAATTGGTTCTGACTTAAAGTCATTAAAGGTTTATCTCAGAGACAAATGGATGAAAGTATTTAATTAGAAAGCTTGAGGCAGACTCTCAGCATAGCTTTAGAATATATATATATAAGGATAAACCAAAATAAGTTGTGGGAGGTTTGAGAGTTTAAGAAATTAAAGATGCAAAACGTTCAGAAACCCTTGATTTGAAATGGTTTAAACGGAGCCTTAAACGCCCCTAAAGACATGTTTTACTTATGACTTAATGTCTGCTAGCATAATTAATGACAGCCAAAGATGAACGGACCATTTAAATAGATGCTGACCTCTTTAAAGAGTCTTTTCAGTCATTTGCGCACAGTTGTGATTTACCCTGAACAAAAGATTAACCATGTAATAACTTGCCATTATCCAAGTGAGTGCCTTTATATCTTTATCTGTGTAATAAATGCATCATTTCAATTTTCTCATTCTCTTTTTAACTGCAACCATCTGGATTTAATTAGGAGGCCATCTGGAGACCCGCACAGCAAGTGCCCCACCTCCCCAAAAGATGGAAAGTAATATGAGTGCAAGGCTCACTGTTATACCTGTGAGGTGAGCTCTTTCAGACAGTTAAGGTGATCTTTGAGTGAAACAAGCAATACTTCAGGTGAAATGTGTTATTTTGATGGCTTGAATCAGGAGGGCTGTGGTAAAGAATTTATCAAAAGGCCTTTTCACTTAGCATTCCTGCAAAGTGCTAGAACAAATTACTGAAATGTTTACGTTCGAAGAGACAATGATATAGATTCTGCAATGACGTGATATAGGTATTACTGACTCGTGCGTTACCATGAAGGCAACATAGATACATAGATAGGAGGGCTGGGAATCCCCGGTGGCCCCACAATGCAATATTTGTTATGTCTGTCAAGTTTCCTTTACTTTTTGCACATTTTGTGTCTCATGTCTTTCCTGTTCTATTTTGAAGGCTAACCCTTGTCTCAGTTTCAGGCCTGTTTGTCCTGCCTCCATCTTGTCACACCTGCCTCCTGATTGTCACCCACCTGTTCCCCATCACCCCTCATTACCTCTTGTATTTAACCTTGTGTCTCTAACTGTCTTGTTACCAGTTTGTCACACTTCATAGTCTAGTCAAGCCGTGTATTACCCAGTCTGTTTTTTAGACTTTGCCTCTTGTCTCACATTTTTTGGATCCTGTTGCCTTTTTCTGATTGCCTACTCATGTACTGAACTCTTGCCTGGTTTTTGGATTAAACCTTCTTGCCCATTTCTTGTGTTTGTGTTGTTTATTTGTGTCAGCCTTTTCGGTACCACATTTCATGACAATATTATCACAATACTTACATCCTGGTTTGATTTTACTTCAATTCTTAATAATTATGATATACTGAATATTACAATACTTAACATGGCAGTTTCATATATTGCAGTTTTTAATCATTCACTGTCCCTGGGTGATGCCATCAGAGGTGAGCCATAAGTCTGCAGTATTTTGTTCTCATGCATCACTCCTTAAAATACCCAATGTGTCAAGTCCATCTCTTATGTCCCTTTTAGTGTCCAAAAAAACCCCACACAGCTGGTTTAAATGCAGATGGTGCAGTAATTTTGTCTCTCTCCTCTGCTGCCATGTTTGTTGACTAATTCTCTGCACAAATAATATCACTCCCACAGACCTTCCTTGCACTGGTTCAACAGCAACATTGTGTGGATTTTATTTCTATAGAACCAAACGCTTTAATAAATGTTGGAAATTAACCTGTTCAGCCCAACCCCCTTCTTTAAGCCTTGTGATCGAAACCCACAAGGTCTATTTGAATTATTTTGGTGTCATAATAAAAGTAACACTTGAGAGATTTGTCCAGATGTTTAATTATCAGTATATGTGTTACTGGGACAGAGTAAATGAAGATAGAAGTCAGAATAAATTGAAAATTTCATCCTCGCCTAAAACGAAAACAGTTTTTTTATTGTGAATATCTCTCTTAGAAATGATGCTAAAGTGGCTGTAAAACTCTAAAAATGAGTAATACATTTTTTTTACATCATCTCTGCAAAGGATTATTGTTATAAAGTGATGCAGAGCAAAATGAAAGAGGTTTTATAACAATATGGTCAGGCAAGGATGTTGAAAAACAGTGCATACTGAGCCAAAGGTCAAAAATATATGTATTTTGTCAAATGAAAGCCAACATGACTATAGTCTTAAAGGCACAGTTCACTGCATTGTTGTGTCAAGGAGCTTTTCTCCTAAGCCCCAGCAGACCCAAATTTTGGTCCTATTGGGCTGAAGAGGTTAATACATTAAACGATATTGATATTGCAGCTATCAACTGTTATAATATCATCACACCAAATATTGGGATACTATGGTGTATCAATTCTAATCCCCATCTCTAACGAAAGCTGTTTGTATTTTCACTTTTTTCCAGATTCATTCAGTAATGCTTCATCTGAGAACTTTACAGAACCAATAATGATTATTACATTATATTCACTTTCAAGTAACAACCATATGCCATAAATCAAAGATTATTATAAAATATTGGCATTTTTTGGTAAGAATACTCTGTGACAGAAAATATGTTTAGATCATTCATTTAGATGGATATTTCTATCACCAACTTGTTGAGCCCACTGAGTGACTTTAGAGGCTACATTTTACCTCAGAGTTGCCATACCACCCGCGATCTGGAAATAACTTAAACTTTGTTGTTAGAAGGCTAGGAAACCAGTTCAAATTGAGTTTGAGCTGTACCTACAAAACCATGTTCAGTCTAATCATTTAAATCTACTTTATGTTAAACACCTAAACCAGCTTCCACTCAAACAGTCATTTCCACGCCTTAATCAGGCTCTCTCCATCCAGCTGTCTATATATCTGAACATCCTCGACCAGAGTTCTAGCTGCTGCCTTTCTTTTATGCTTTTCTCCCACGGTAAATAGCACAGCCTGGCTGCAGATGGCATAGACCTCCACCCACTAGGAGTATTCCACCTCACAGCCTTGTGCATACCTGTGGCCGAGCCCAGCTGCAGCAGCACAAACATACGGAGAGCCCAAATTCCAATACACCCTGTGACTGCTGCTTAGTCTGCTTACCATCAGCTATTGATGGTTCAATAGCTCCGACGATGCAGTGGTGAAGTTAGCATAATGTAAGATGATGTTATAAGTGAAAAACCAAACCCTGTTTTCTGGCATCTGATTTGGTTAATAAGATTCTGGCAAGTAATTTGTTAACAGCTGTTGTCAAGGCTGTTTTTTAGTTCAGTAAGCGATGGTATGGCTTCTGGACGGGTCATGCCAAGGACAGGATTAACATAAATGCTGCCTCAGGTCCTCACTAGCTTAGAGAGAGAATACTAGTCCCTGATTGGCTCAGAGAGTGTTACAGCTCCTAAATGGCACAGTCTAAACTTTTCTGGCTTCCAAATAATTATTCCAAAAATCCTGGCAATTATCCATCATGGTCTTGTCTTTGCTGCTGACCTGCACAGTGCTACTGTCTTCCATGATTAGGACCAAATCCTACTTTATGTTTTCTTTTCTTTTCTTTTTATAATTTTATTTTAAGCAACTGTTGTCTAAAATGATGCTTTGATACACCTAACAAAAATAACTTTGCTGACTCAAGGTTATTTCATCATGGGTTAATAATAACCAATTGTTACCCAATTACAGGGTTGTCTTCAGCACCCCCATCACATTTTTAAAGTCACTGCCATAACAACTGGCTTCTCAGTAGACTGTTACTATCCAAAAGAACAGAAGGACTCCTTTATCATATTAAACTCAAGCAGCTCAGTTACGGCAGTGGCTTTTCCACAACCCCTGTAAAAGATACAATTCTGGATCACCACGCGCTCCAATTGGACGGCCGAGTCTTCGCTCATGTCTGTTCATGTGGAGAACTCCTCCACTGGCATTGAAAGGGAAGCTGGGTAATGTAGTGACATAGGCTTGAAAAACGTTGACGTCAGTTTTCAAATAAACTACAATTCCCATAATGACGTAAAGGGGGCAAAACCGTCACAGCAGATGAGGAGAAATGAATGGGATTTGCCGTTAAAAACTTCAATGTTTTTTTATGATGTCAATCTGGATGGGATCCAGATAATATTTACATTGATGATAGAGTTATATGATATATATTATCTTGTTAATTTGGAAGCGAATCCATCAAGTGATGTCAGAGATACAGCCCAATGTTAAGTTATGGGATTTTTAGAAAATTTTGCGATTTTTTTGCATCCAGACAAATATGCGGATCACCACCAAACTGTAATGGCTATTTCCTTGGACCAAATCACACCTCTTGTAAAATCTTCATGTAAATCCATCCAGTAGTTTTTGCGTTATCTTGGTAACAAACAGGCAGACCCTGGTGAAAACATAACCTCCTTGGTGGAGGTAATAAGAAGAGAAATATTAGTAAAAGGTGACTAATAAACAAAGAACTATAGAGGACCCAGGAATGAGCCCTGTGGAGTGTCAAAAAACATCGAAGTGTAATAAAACAAGCAGGTAACTTAATGTCCGTTGACTTAATATCTGTGGGGGATTCCAGCAAGTCAAGCAATGGCACTCCAAAACCTCATCCAAAAGGGGGCTACTGGACTTGGTTAAGGTTCTTGAAGATATTTAGCTTCTCCTCTAATAGGAACAATCTTCTAAAACCTTTCGCAGTTGTATCCACTTAGGAAGACAAAGGCAATTGATTATTCTTTTGTTAAAATAGTTTATGGGGATGCTTCACTAAACTTTACAGGGATGCACAGTATTGTATTTCTACTGATATTCGATATGCTGATATTTCAACAGTAACTTTTTCCGATAACCAACATTGATAAAGATATTTTATGTCATGATCAAAGCCTCCACTTTACTAAAATGGTGACAGTTTATTTGTGTTAGAAATGGATGTGAAGCAAGAAAAAAAAAATTTAATCATAAATAAATGATATGTTCAATGTGCAAAGGTGAACATTCGGTGCTTATGATGTTAAATATTATGGTAAATTTGTTCATTCTGCCAGAATTGCAGCTAAAACATGGAATATACCGTATATGGCAAATCTGTATTGCCAAAATTTTGGCTATAAATATCAACAAAATGTTTATAGCTTTCAATTCCGATAATCACCTTTTAAGGCAATTATCTGTTGATACAAATACAATAATATTGTGCATCCCTGGATTATTCCCTGGATATTGTTTCATCTCTAAATAAAGATATTATTGCAAAGAGCAAAATTAATCCCCATATAACAGTAAAAGATGAACACATTTTTCTTTGCTATATTCTATAAATTTTTGTTCAGTTTTGCTAAACATCTGAATGTAATGTTAACCTCAGAACTCAATAGTACTGCAAACTCAGTTACTTTATTTTGTTATATCAACTTCATTATATGGGACTGATTGCCTTAGTAATAAGTGTTTTGAGGTCTGTCTGCATATATGTAAGCATGCACGTGTCATTTGTCAGTCCCCGTCGGGCTCATTAAATGGCTTGTAAAGGTCTTTCAGAGAGGAACACCTGAGCAGGCTCATAAAGCTTCCAGCCCGAGCAGCCTGTGCAGCTGTCTGCCTGTCTTACTACCAGCTCTTTAGTTATCACATGCCTCACATCCTTCTTTTTCATATCAGAATCATGCACCAGTCACTGACTCATTTATTTCTCTTCAGTGTTTTATTTGGTTCTAGCTCTAACTGTGTTCTGCTACTGTGAGTCAGATCCCAAAGTAAAAGCTCAGTTCTTAAAATGATGAAGTCTCAGCCACCATTCACCACCACAAACACCTGTATAGTCATTTAAATACATGTTGTGGTTTTAAACCCCTCATTCACTTTCCCTCGCAGCTTTTCCCTCCACTGACTTTGGATAAGTGCATGTTTGTGCACAGCTTAACGATCTGAGCAGCATGTGCTCACGTAATTTTGTACACAAGCACAAACTAATGCGCAAACACACACTTTCCAAAGTAACACAGGGTTAACAGAGTGGAAGGTGATCTTCTCCCATTGGGAGCCAGTTTTCTTTTCATTACTCTACCTGGAGGTCGAACCCCCCACTATCACAATAAGCTTTATTTTTATCGACATGTCGAGACGGAAGCGGCATTCCAGGGAATTAGGCTCAATTTCACTTGGCCTCGAGTGTTTTTGGGGAATACCATGCTCCCACAACTGCCCCCTTACCACCTCCAATTATTTAGCACCACTAACATGCTGCTTACTTGACATTTAATCCCATGTGATGTGGTTTATTGTTACTCCAAAACCATATTAATTAGTTTCATGTGTTTGCATTACTGACAGGTTTCATTAAATCAGATGTTGTTACTGTCAACAATGTCACTCTAGTTCCACTTTTCATCCTAAACTTGCCAAAAAGTGCATGTCAAAGGCTGCTTCATCTGATTATAAGCAAAACCTACCTGGAAATATGTATCAAATTTTGTTGTCAGCACAGCAAATACTGTGATAAACTGGATAGAAAATATATTCACATTAAAGCTGCATACAGCCTTTAAAGGTACTTTCTCACACAAAGTCCGGCAGACTTGTTTTAGCATTTTTGCTGTCATCTCTTGGTTTGGTTTCCTTTTACACTGCACTTTCTCAGGCAGACCAAATCCTTTAAAATGCAGCGCAATACAGCAGCCTGCCACTATTTGGGGCTGTAACTGCAGTCTTTGCTCCTTCCAACCAGCCTATTGTCGCACTGCGCCCCAAAAAAGAGTGGTGCAGGAATGAGTCCAAAAAAGTGGAAGTGAGTTTGCATTTGGCACATCCTGGTTCCTAAATCCACAAAGTGAATAGGATTGAGAGTACAGGTTTCTGATATGCCTGAAATAATGACCGTGGTGAACACAGACACATGAGATTTTAACATGTAATAGAAAACAATAAAATGTGTTTGCTTTTGAATCTTTAACCATTGTTGTGTGTTTAAAAGGACAGTTGCTAGCCAGTTGCTAACGAGAACTAGAATGGCTGGGAACCCAATGGCAAGCATTTCTAATTTGTTTTAAAAAATCAGTTATTCATACAATATTGTCACAGCCATCAGGACCAACTAGATATGGTCACTCAATTATGAGGAATCACTTAAACAAGAGGTTCTCCTAAGACATTAAATGTTTGGATTATTGAAGTTTCTTCTAAGTTGAACAGCCATGTTGTAGTTTTATAGTAGCTTACTTTTCACTCCCGCGATTAGGTTTAAGGTTTAAGCCTAAAAAATTGTTGGTAAATGTAGGTTTGTTTGTTAAAGTTATCTCAAAGTGCAGAACGTGTAAGTTTCATCATTTTTTGTTTGCTACAAACCTTATTATCAGCAGTGATCCAAAACAGTGCAAAATCCCACAGGCCTGTAGTAGGCTTGCTGTCGAGGGAACCAGCGCAATGCTAACTTCTGCATTAACTTACAAAAATACGTCTTCCCTGCACCACTATAACCAGGCAGCAACCTCCAGGGCTAAAACTGGAGGCCATGTAGAAGTGCCAAAACCTGTAGTAAACCTAGTGCCCTCTTGAGGCTGGCGGCAGAAATCTGACACCCAAATGACTGTTTACAGGGAAACTACGCTTTTTATGGCCTTTGACTTAAAACATCTATGAGTGCTCACTGTTTGAGGTATATTTTTTTTATATCAAGTCTGTTTTTCTTTAATTGAGGATTTCCAGTTTTGGAAATATGGCATCCATATTGGTCAGAGAGCCTTTAGTTCTGTCTTAACACAGGCTCCCTGTCTGCGAGTAGGTTGAGCTTAAGTTGGGCTGAGATGAAGTGAAGTATGGCAGTCCATTATGAAGCTCCTTTGAAAATAAAACTGCTGACATCACATGGCTTCATAATAAAGTTTTCATCTCAGGGCAGTTAAGAAGTATTGTGTGCCATAAAATAAAGAAAAAGATGCTTTTCAGCTGCTTCAGGTGGCCTGTGCGTTTTGACTGGAGTGATGTGTAACGATATTTTGCATGGATTTGTAGATGTTAACCTGTCAAGAGAAACGGAGGCTGGCGGTGCTAGCAATGCTAATGATAGCCACATTCTGCTTGATTCTGTCAGTGAGTACGGGATTAGCTTGCTTTCTGTCATTTATGTGGTCAAATTCGGGCCACAATTCTCTTCCTCTTAGTTTACTTACCTTGTTTGGTCCTTGTTTGGTCAGAACGGCTTTCAAACCCACCATGAGCCAAACTCTGGTTCACTTGAAAGAAAATCATGGTACCCTGTTCTCAGACAGATCAGAGTTTATTTAGACCAGACAACTTAAGCATAAATACAACCTAAACAATATATAATAGTTCAATGCAACATCTTTTCTTCTATACATAATATTTTCTGTTTGTTTGATTCACAGCACGCAGTTTAAAACAGTGTAAAACTTTAGGATAAAATATTCTGATTAATAATATGACAACTGGTTAAGAAAATAATAAGATGCAGTTTTTTCATAAAGTAACAAACAAAACAGAATGCTAATGTTTTTACCAGGGACAACTGGATAAGATATATTTTGTACATTGTCTGTTGACCACACATTTTCCTCAAATCATCATACCTACATGCATGGAAACCATTACATTTGATTTCCAATAAATTTCAGTGCACACAGAGGTTATTCCTCTTTTAGACAAACCAACTTGTTTATCACCCGCAAACAGTTAAAGCTGAGCTGCTTGAAGTTTTGTACCAAGAGCAACCTTTCAGAATTAAATTTTCTTTTTGTTATGATTTGCCTGAGAAAATCAATCAAACATAATACTAATGTGCAATAGAGAGTTACAGCTTTGTGTTTAATTTCCACATGACTGTGTTATTTTAAGCTGGTTGGTTTGTAATACTAGCCGTGACCATGTCAGCATGTCTGCTTTGAGAGCATGGCGAGGAAAAACTACCATTAATGGAAGAGGTTAAACCACTGACTGTGGAAACTGTGTCCACAACTACTGGGTCAAACCACAAGCATTAAGTCCTTTTCCTAACCCATTATCCTGGAAAATAAATCAATTTATTTTTCCACAGCCTAGGTGTCACCTGTCTTGATATTTAATTTTCATCTTTGCATTTCTGAGGGTATTTTAAATGAAAAACAGTTGGTTAAAACTCCTTAAATCCACCTGTTGAGGCTCACTTTCAACTGACATAGTAAGGAAACAAACTGGAAATAGTCTTTGCTGGCCTCAGCCTATTAGTGTTTTATCATCCATGCTTTGAGGTAGGGGGTTTGGTTTGGGGGCTTGACCTTGGGTGATGGTGCCTCCCCGTCAGTCTGAGTCTGTATGTAGAGCAACCCACCTGTAATTATCTGGGGATTACCCCTTTATATGAGCAAGCTTTATTGCATCCAAAGGGACTTCCTGTTTCCCTTCCCAAAACTCGTAATAAAAAGGCCCCACTGTAGCATCACAGCAGGACAGCAGCCAATCAATAATTATCCACAGAATGCCAGGTTCAACTACTGGATTTTTTAGGTTTTTAGTTCATGTGCACTCACTGACATGTAAAAAAAATGAAATAAAGTTCTAAATGTGTTGTTGTTGCAGACTGCACATGCGAAATATGATAGTTGTGGTCAATGTGAACAAACTAGAGCCATCAAATAGATCAAATAGAAAACTGCAAATAATCACATGCTCTGTGATTTACTGATTGGCATGAATCCCATTTATCAGTAATGATGAAGAACACAAAACGGCCCAGCCATCTTCTACTGTTTGTCATGCTCACTTAATATTAGGGATGGGGGGAATCACTGCAACATAGCATTGCTATATTTGGCTTGATGATAGCATCTTAACTCATGGCCAATATTTTTCACTATAGAATTTCCAACATTCAATAAAGCTTTTGGTTCTATAGGCGTAGAATCAATTACTTTGTAAGTCCACACGGTGGTGCTGTTTATCCATTTTACAAGTGCAGTTGGCAGAGGTGACATTTGTTGTATGGGATGGAATTAGTCGATTAAACAGTCCAGTTGGGTTTGTGAGGAGTGATGCATGAGAATAACAATGTGTGAAAATATGGCTCACATCACTTAGAACCACTTAGGGAAAGCAAAGCCAAGGACAGTAAGAGAGTTCACCATGTTGTAAAAGCAAGGGCTTTTGCTACATGCTGGATGTGCCTTTGTCTTGGCTAGAGGGCAAGTGGCACATTTCTCATAATGTCACCCCCTGCTGTAATGCCATGGACTTATTTTTAAACCCCAATAAAGAGATACTGTATTCACGACGACTGTCTGTTTTTGCTTAACAATGACATTTAGGAATGCAGTTGGCAGAACGTCAGTTGTCATGGTGGCTCTTGAAACCACTACACCTTGTAAATATGGAGGAAAATGCTGTTGAAATGGTGAAAGTACAAGCTGACTGTGTGTGTTTCATCCTTTGGTCATCAGTCTGACCTGATCTGATGGCTCTATTGATTATTTATGGGTATTGTATTAGCTCTTACCTCTGAATTGAATGCCTTCACATCAGGAGGTTGAGTGCTCTCGTGCGCCTCGACTGCCCTCCAGTTACACACATTGTGCAGTCAAATGTATTTATAACTACACCCAAAGCACATTTTGCTCATTTTGCAGTGCAGATGGACCTGCCTGATTCATTGTCTGAAATCACGCTGATCCATCTTGCTAAGCTCCAAGCTCCAATGACTTCATCAGCCAAAATCCAGACGGCCCAATCAAGGAAGAGAGGCGGAAACTGAAGACATGACGACAGCATGAAGTGACTGCATGTTTGAAAATGATGGCGGCTTCTGAAGCAGTCTCCGTGGATGCTGCAATATCTCCGGTTTTAATCAGAAACTGACTCAATTTCTTCTTTAGAAGGGGAGTGAAGAAAGTCACTTCAAGCTTTTCTTACAGGAAATCCTGTTTTTCTCTTCTCCCGATCGGGGATCACTGCTGGGAGAGAACGCGGAAATCCTTTGGGGACAATACCAGTTAGTCTGTGGTAGCCCGGTGTCGTGGTTACTCAACGATACCTGTGGAAATATGCTCAACCTTAGAATTACCGGAAGAACTTGGTGGGGATTGTCGATGACGAGGTTCATGTCACATATAAGTGGTAAATGATACATCTGTTTGGATTAATTAATGTAAGACAATAGTCTAAGGACTGAAATGTAGTTTAAGCTAACGACTAACAACAGGGTCTAGCTGCTACGTCATATTGTGACTTGATATGGCAGAACAAATGCAGTTTAGTCCTTCGTATTAGTACAATGGACCAGATTCAAAGACAATTGAATAGAAGGGAAAACAAAAAACTTTAATTCAACAAATATGACTCAATACCTCAAAATCATGACTTCTTGTTTTATAAATATGACTTACCACAGGATTCTTCAAATCAATGTCAGTTTTTTCACACAAAAATAAATGGGGAAGTGTTGCTGTGAATGAACATGGCATGGGTGAGCCGTTGTCACACAAAGTATAAATAATAACACACAATCACATTACCAGCTGTATTTATATATAGTACATATATATATATATACATGAGTAGTGACTTATGCTCTGTAAAACCAGTAACAGAAGAACATTTTTACAATAAAAAAAAACACCAAATTCAGAACTGAATGGGGAACAGGATGAGAAAATAATTCATATATTGCCAAGATTTGTTTTTTTTTGCTTCAATCCAAACAAGTTTCCATATTAGATAAAATTATAAAATGCAGCATGCAATGTAAGGAGGTGGAGAATATTTCAGTATATCAGGCATTTATACTTGTATTTCTGAAATCATACCTAAAAGCTGCGAGCTTAAATTGGCTGCTGTGCCATCAAACTCCAGGGGCTGAAACAGAGTCCCACTCCGGCCCTGCGCAGCCTGGAACCAAATGATCTATGGACAGGGGCTGGTCCGTGGCCCTGTGGTTGGGGACCTCTGGATGAAAAACCCCTGTATCCACAATTTGTTGAAGGGAACAAGGAAAGAACTGTAAAATCGGGCAGGAATTCTGTTTATGGGGCACCAGAACACAGCTGCCTGTTTGAGCTGGCGAGGGAAGACAGTGTCACAGGCAAAGCAGCAATCCGCTGAGCACAGAGTGTCACTTGCCAGATGTTTGATTCTGTTAATGTAAATTATTTGTATAAAGTTGAATAGATCTAGCATAACACAGGTGCATTGCTTTCTTTGTACTACAGTAAAATTCACACATGATGCACACCTTTCAGTTATACCAGCCGCATTATTGCTCCTGGACTGTGCCTTTAAAGCCTGTAGCACCGCTGTCGCACGCAATGTGCCGACTGAAAGCTCCCAAAGTCACAGAGAGAGGGGGACAGCCAAAGAAGGAGGGAGCAACAGAGGGAGCGTGCAAAGGATTTAGACATGGTATGAAAAAAGTCCATTAAGTGGCTCATCTAGCTTTGCCAAACACAGTCACACCCAACTCAAAGGATCAACCAAGTTCCACCACTTTTCCACTGCCAACTGAGAAAGAAAAAAGGAGACAGAAGGATCAAACTGAAACACACATTTAAGAAGGTTATTGAGGACAATCCAAGAAAACATTGTGTTAAATCTATTTCCCTGTCTGATTAAAAGTCAGGGCTTGTATTTCATAAAACTAAACATTATAACAAAGCCAGTGTGCACAGGTGGCTCTGAGAGAGAAAATGCATGAACAACCTTTTACAAGCCTCAAATACTCCAAAGTGAAGGTCCTTTGCCTCATTCTGGGTTATGTCTGAACTGTTTTCCTGGCCCCATAAAAACAGGCATATTTGAAGAAACTATGTGAAACAGAAACACCTTGTGGTTGAGTGCTTATGATCGGTCAGTGTGTACAATGACACCTCTTTCTCATGTGCATTCAGTACTTCATTTTTTGTGACACCAGGAAAGCAGCAGGCCCAGCTCATTTCGGCTTGTCCCTTGTAATCACAGTGCTGGATAGGCCAAAGAATTTTCTAAATCAAAACAGCCAATGAGACTCATTTAGGACATTGCAATGGGGTGGTTGCAGTTATGTGAACTGGGCTGCTGCAGCTCAGATCAGGCGTGCTGACAGCGTTGCCCTCAGTGTCCATTTACATTGAGGGCCACATTAATGTACTTCAAACAGTTGGAGGGTCACACAAAAATGGCATGATACTCATAGTGTCACGTATATGCTTACCTAATCAAACGAAAGGAGCTCATATAAATTTTCTATGAATTTCCTCCACAACTTCCAATTTTTAAAGTAAATTGCAAATATAAAGACTCAATTAAATGAGCTAAGTGTAGAACTAATGCCAACTGAAACTACTTTTAAAGTGCAATAAAAATATTATTTACAGTGTTTTCCCCAACACATTTTATTTCCAGGTATTTTTGTATTACACAAATACATTTACTGATGTATGTACATGATTTTAAAAGAAACAAGGCATAAAGTTCAAAACTACTTTCTTGCAAAGAACAAAATATATTGCAATCCCCAAAATTATTACGGAAATATTTTGATTTTAAAGGATAAGTTCGTTTTTTTGACACCTGGACCTTATTTTTAGGATTAAATACGCTCGTAGACTCACCCAGACAATTTTGTCGGAGCTCGGAGCCGCTTTTGAGCAATTTAGATCCATCCGACGGCGTTTTTCTCTCATGCCATAGTAGCAGATGGGGCCAGAAAAATCGAAGCCCCTAAATTAGACATTATCTGCTGCGAAACTCACTCCTCCTCTGTTGTGTTTGCCGTGCAATGTCCACAACAACACCACCAGTTAGCCCCCATTCGTGGACATGCAGTGGTTGCTTGTTCTCTGGCCAGCTGTTCGGCTCTTTCCCTCTGCATCCTCCTTTCAAACAGCTCCTCGTTGGTATATTCTGGCTCATAACAAAACGGGCATCCATTATACTCAAAGTCGTCGTCAGACACTTCTACATTGGATAAATATTCCGCCATGTTGCACAGAAATAGCCGCGTAGCCGTGTAGCCTGGCAACAACAGCGGCTCTACTCAGCTGCGCTCTTGCGGTGCATGTCTATGACGTCACCAAAAGTTACCCATCCTTGTAAAGCCCCGGATGACCATAACAACAAAGTTGAGCTGACATGGTGATAACACTGGCCATTCATTTATAAAATGTAGCTGAAATGAGCGAGTTTCGCAGCAGATAATGTCTAATTTAGGGGCTTTGATTTCTGGCCCCGTCTGCTACTATGGCATGAGAAAAAACGTCGTCGGATGGATCTAAATTGCTCAAAAAAGGCTCCGAGCTCCGCCAAAATTGTCTGGGTGAGTCTATCAGCGTATTTAATCCTCAAAATAAGGTCTAGGTGTCAAAAAACCGAACTTAACCTTTAAGTCTTTTCATGGCAGATTTTGTCTTTTGAAATAACTTGTAGTTATCCTTGTTAGTTTTTTATTTATACCTTTTTGTTTAGATTTACATTTGGGTTCTTCCCCAAGTGTTTGTTTGTTTGTTTAGTTCCTTTACACCTAGTGTCTCCTGTACTTCTAGTGTTTCCATGTGTTTGTAGTTTGTCTTTTGTTGTACTGTTTAGTTACTTTTACTTATAATTTGTGTTTTTCTTCTAGAGTATTCCCCATTTGTCCACCTATGTTTATTTATTACTTTGTTAGAGCTTTTTGTTCATTAATTTGACTTTTTGTAAAGAGGTAGTTTTTGGTTTTAGATCCTGTTTCAGTTGTTTAATAGACCCTTTTCGTTAATCTGCATTTTGGGTCCTCACCTTTTTTTTTATTTTTAGTTTAATTTTGAACATATCTTGACATCGTAGGCTGTATTCAGTGAGAAGGAATGCCACATGTGGCCCCCAGGCTGCATTTTGCCCATACCTGGTTTAAGGACCATTCCCAAATCAATGTTAAGTAGCTGACAATGACAAATTTTGAGAATTTATCAACATTTCAGTAAAAAAGTGTGTCTGGGGTCTGTTTTCCCATTTTAACACAGGTCAGTGTATATAAAGTACAAAAATCATTGTGTTGGTGTAGTATGACATTTTTCAATGACCCCTGACTAATTATAGACAGATTTTAAACAATCTCAAGTGTAGATGAAACACATAGATAGCACTCAACTCACAATAACTTTGGCCTAACAGAGCTTGGAACTGGTAAACATTGTACAAACTTATTGCAGTGTCACTCAACAAACGCCATGTAAAGCAGATGTATATGCCATTTTACCACTCTCAACTGCACCTGGTTTCAGTATTTCAGCACCACGGCTAGGGGGCAAAATATGTCTGTCCCCAAAAGGGCAAGTGGTACAATAGGAGTCCAGTCCAGAGGGGGGAGCAACTAGACCTGATGGAGAAGAATGTAGCTCTAACTGAGGGTAACAAAGGTAAGCAGAGGTCTTTCTATTGTTTACCACCACTGTTCACATGTCCTTGAAAAAGTTCTTGGATCCACATCCAGATTCTGATCAACACCAAAATCTAATAAGTTCTCCCTTGTACCATGTACCAACATCCCCCTAAACGGTCTTGAAAATCCATTGAGAACTTATTGAGTTATTAGAGAAAATGTGGAAAACTTTCCAATCATGCAGTGTTAACTAATCCTTAAAACAATTCCTTGATCTTCAGTTTTATCTAACAAGTTAAAAAATAGTGCCTTGTTGTGGTTTATATGTTTTCTATCATTATAATAATTATTACATCTGACTCAAAGTTGCTCCTGCAATAAACAAACAAATTTGAAGATTTGGGCATTGTGGCTTTCTCAAACCACAAAATCAACAAGATCCATATATCATGTACACTAGAGACGCTCACCTGCACAGGTCCCTGATGTAATTCCTCTCTGAGCTTGGCTTGGTACTTTCACAAACAACTACATCCAGATGCAAAGTGGGGATCAAGAGGGCTCATTCCCGTATATGAGAGGGTTTATTAAAAATAATACAGAGCGAGGGGTAGAATCATACCTCATCATTCTCTTAGGGCTGTTTTTTTCTCTGGCAGCACATGCAGCCCTCGCAGGTGCTGACATTCCTTCTCCACTCCTTCCCTCCATTCCAGCCCTCTTTCACCCTCTCCACTGACTATCCCCACATTCACCCCCTGTCTTCTCTTTTATTGTTCCCATTTTAATTGCAGATATAAAAATTGCCAAATGCTGTCCTTTGATGGGAAGGGACATTCCTAGCGTCTCTCAGATGTCTGTGCTGCTTTGCCGTAACCCAACTCCGGTTGAAAGCATTTTCCTGGGAAAAAGAGGCAGCTCACGATCAACGGGGCACAGGGACACCTGCAGCCTTGGCCCGGCAGTAACTACAGATCAACCCTGAACATGAATCAACACCAACCATAACACACTGATCCACTCACACAAATGCTTGCATTCCAGTGGTAATTTCATGAATTAAAAATATGACAAAAATCTCCAAAATCTATCTTTGTCCATGATGAAAAAAGATGAGAAATGGCTCAAATTTGATGGTGAAAATTATCACAAAATTTAAATTTTATGTATTGGATGCAAATTAATGCACTGTGATAAAAAAAAAAATGTAATTTCAATTGCTATTACAGTTTTATCAGAAAAACAGCATAATCAGCATGAGACAATCACAGTGCCACTTGTTGCATTACAACCACATGTTTAGTTGAGTTCCACAAATGCTCAATCCTTACCGGTTGTACATTTTGTAAAGATGACTATTCCTCAAAAAGCCTTAGGGTATTTTCTATGCGGTCTTCGATCATTGCTGGTGATAAGGTCTGTGGTTAACAATAATGTATAAAACTGATGAATAATGTTATTCATAATAATCTTCTCAAATGACCTAACTTTCAGGGCTTTGCAAGCTTTAATTTAATCAGCAAGATTAAAAGGCTATTGCCAATCTATTATGGAACTACAACATATGGGCTTCAACTCAAAAGCAAATACCACACATCCAACATATAGGGCCACATTGTAACCCCTTGATTGAGAATATCCTCTTAGTCATGTGACCTGATCAAGCTGATGCCCATGGCTGTGGCTATCATCTATTATTGTTTATCAAAAATGATCCGTCATGATCACGTTAGGGTTCTTGGCCCTTTTTGTAGTCCTTGTTAGCAATTCACTCATAACTGTCCTTTGAAAAACTCAGTCAAATCTTGTTTGCATGGGCTTATTTAAAAAAAAAAAGAAGTTTGTGAAATCCTAACCTTGCTCAGCCTGATTCAATGTCTGTATACAGACAGATCCATCTCGCCATGCTCGAATCTACAACGACTGCGAGCAGCCCAAAGTTGGATGGCCGAATCAGCATTCTTTTGAGCAGGAACAGGTGGGAGCTACGAGTGAGTCGACAACAGGAAGAGACTGTTCATACTAAGAGCTTCAGTAGCAGTTTTATCAGATCTGGACGGCATTTCTTTACAAAATGAAAAGCAAATAACACTGAAAGCATTTCTCGATAAAAAAGATATTTTCACTCCATTTCTGACATGTTTTGGCTTGAGTTTGTTCTACGAAGTGGCTCATGTTGTGTCTTTTACACTGCAGCAATAGCACCCACCAATGACATTTTCTGAATGGCCTGCAATGTATGTGATTGACTAAATGAGTGTCCGATCACCTGGCAGATATACTTTTGAGAAGACCCAAAGATGCCTAAATGTTAACTCATATCTGTGTATTTAATAATAATAATAATAATAATAATACATTTTATTTGGGGGCGCCTTTCAAGTCACCCAAGGTCACCTTACAGGAGTAAAAAGCATAAAAGCATCAACCATTGCAAACACTTTAAAAACAAAACATTAACATAAAAGCAAGTGGGGTGAACAATGTCCAGTTAGAGGGAATATGCCAGTTTGAACAGGTGAGTTTTGAGTTGGTATCTGAATGAGGTGATGGAGTCTGACTGTCTTATGTGTGGGGGGAGGGAGTTCCAGAGTCTGGGTGCTGAGCAGCTGAAGGCTCGGGCACCCATGGTACTGAGGCGTGATGTGGGGGTGAATAACAGTCCAGGAGAGGTTGAGCGGAGGGTGCGGGAGGGAGTGTATTCATGAAGGAGATCGCAGAGGTAAGTGGGGGCTAGGCTGTGGAGAGCTTTGTAGGTGAGGAGAAGGTTTTTGTAGTGGATGCGGTATTGTACAGGGAGCCAGTGAAGTTGGATGAGAGCAGGGGTGATGTGGTCAGATGATTTGGTGCGGCTGATGATCCGAGCAGCCGAGTTCTGAATGAGTTGCAGTCTGTTGATGAGTTTGGTGGGGAGTCCGGTGAGGAGGGCATTGCAGTAGTCGATGCGGGATGTGACAAATAAGTGCTCATTCCTGCACCACTCTTATTGGATACTGCCATCAGTCACATTATTAAACACTGTTTGTATTAGAATAGACTAACATTAAGCCTCTTTGGCTTATTGTGTAAAGACAAAAGGGTTTGAACTGTATGAAAACCATATATTTAAAGAATAAGATCACAGGAGAAGGCACCAACTCCTTCAAAACTCAAGATTTTATTCTGACATTGGAAATGTGTGACCTGAGATCTGTATTTTGATCCAAAGACTAAGACAGAGACTGCAATGGCTGTCAAAAATAAGGACCCTAGCGTTTGCTATGCTCCCACGCATTTATGGCAGATTCCACTCTCAGCAGCTTCCCCCACCTTCCCAGCTGCATCTCAGGTTCATTCAGCGATGTCCTTGCTGATGAGCGTAAAAGGGTTAAAATGAGGACAGCTGCTTCCATAAACCCTGTCATCAATTTGTCCCAGTCATTAAAATTGGCTGTAATTGGCCTAATTGTGGTCAATCATGCTTTTCAGTGGTGCAGAAAAGTGCAGGGTATCCTTTTACCAGGAGGGTGGATGATGAAGTTGGAGCAGGCCGGCCCGCTTTGGAATAATGATTGCTAAGTATAATCTTTGTCTAATCCTTGCTGCAAATGACCCATTTGATCAAACAGAAAACAAATGATGCAGAAACGGCAAACAGGTTGAAACAGTAAGACGCCGGCTTTCTGAAAGTCAACTGCAACTTACGTAATTCCCTCTGAACAATGTCCTATTTAACTCAAAAATCCAACACCATGCCACTGAGCTCTGTTTTAAGTCAATATCTGATCAGTCACAGTACATCATGACAGGAGCTGAGCCGCCACAGGATTATATACATGGACTTGCATGGCGGTAAGGTCTGCTGAGACAAAACAGTTTCAGGTACTGCGAAACTCGATTCCTCCTGCGGGGCCATCGACTGTCACTCTCGGCCGTGAGATGATTGACTCCCAAAATGCCTCCCTCTTCAAACATCGCATTTCTTATGCACACAAACACAGACACGTCGAGCGTGAGGAGAATGTGACAGGCGGTCATGAGTGACAGCTAAGCATGCTTGATAGCGAGGGGAGGTGGGTGAGGAGGGAGGCGGGCGGAGGGTGTGAGTTTCCATGGAGGTGTGCTGGGGCAGCTCAGGTCGACGGGACACATGGCTGCGCTGGAAGGAATTTGTATTAAATTCATCCCCCCCTCCTGCCACAAATTGTTTCCAGCCTGCAGCGATCAAAATGCTGTCAGATAACCGACTCTCTCTCTCCTTTGCTCTGTGTCCTCTCTTCCTCTTATTCTCCCACCCATCCTCCCATCACACACACAACCATTGCTTCCTTCTCCATGGTTCCTTCTCCGCTTCTTCACTTACACAAACAGTGGGAGAAAGAAAAGGGGGGTTGTAGATCAGTGGGCAGTCTGGCTGTCTGAGGATTTGGTGTGTGTACAGCCTTGCTCTCGGGGCCATCAGGAAAGGTCTAACCTCTAAAACGCAGCGCTTGGAATAATTTAGGTGCAACCGAAAATATGTCTCATGATTTCATGCATGCTTGGCAGCGGTAATCAATCTCTTTGAAGTGGTTGCCTGTCTCATTTGGAAACCAAATAAATGGCCAATTTCACTGAGTTGTTTGACAGCAGCTTAACTGATTGTGGAAAATAGAAGTTCTTGTGCCATATCGAGTGCCTGCATGCATTCTCTGACTGGTTAGTCTTTAAGAGTTAAAGTACACAGAAAGCTTAGATACTTGTCTACTTCTAAAAAAGGAAGACTTAAAAACAAATTACAGAGGCTCTCATGAGTGTTTGGCTTTGACAGACACTGAAAAAAATTGTATCTATGACCTTTGAAAAGTATCAAGTAGATACATCACCTTTGACAAGTATAAAGTCAGGACAACTGAATTACCCAGTGTGATTATTCATTGATAACATATTAGGGCTGTCAATTTTTCCCAAAAATCAAACTTGATCGGATTTTGAGTCATGCACGCTTATAGCCAAAGATATTTGAGTCCCCCACCATCCTCGCTAAAACAAAGACATAAGGTATTTCCATTAGATCATGTTACAGTTTACCACTCCTGAGGCCACACTGGTGGGTCACATGCCTTTGCATATGAATCTTGCAACCTTGCCCTCTATGATCTCTTCCCTGCCTCTCGCAGGGGCTTCCCTGGTAGGACACAGTCGCACAGGTATGCACACAAATGGGCCTGCAGATTTGTTGTGAAGAAGGAGTAAGCTAGCTGCTTTACAAACTATTGACACACAGCCTGGTCTTGCCTGTCTTCAGATTTCTTGAGGTATACTTCCTGCTGTTGAAGTCAAGAGAGCAAAGGATGGTCAGGTTGGTCTGGGAGCGTCCTCTGTTGGATCGGATGTTCAGTTCTCCTAGCCCCTGAAGTGCTGCAGAACTGTATATTTTCTATTCAAATGTACTTTAAAAATTTAGTATGAATTTTTACCCCCATGCTCGACCACATATTACAGTATTGAGTAGAAGGTGACAGCCCGATTACGTGTTAGTTTATGTGAGATTATTATCACAATTACTGAGAGAATGAAAAATATTAGGCCTAATCAATAGGCTAAACAGCACAGCCACACCAACCAATCAATTGTTCTTTCCGAATGAAAAAAGATAAATAAACCAAAAGATGCATAATTTTATTGGCTGGAAGTTTTCCAGAATCTGGGCTGTAGCCATAATAAGTTTCTTTTAACAGAGATCAGCAAAGCAAAAACACAGAAGTACATGCATTAGTTTGCAGAGGCAAAGGACTGACAATTAGAATTTATGGTAGCGACAGACTCATGGACGCCCAGACCATAAATGCCTCCCTACCATATTTGTCTCTGTTGAGTATAAATTCAGTAAAGGTAAGTCTCATGAGATGTGGTATCTCAATTTCAAGAGGGATCTCATGTCTATGTGGTGCTAGAGATAGTTACTATAGATGTATAATCAACCATGGATAAAGAGATCATGCTAATGTCTACATTAACAACCAGAATGATTATGAACTGAAATGGAGCTGAAGGAATGGTCAAATATTAATGTCTGTAATTGTAGTTATGAGGCTTCATAACTCCACAGCAGCAGGCAGTCTCCACCAAGGATCCCAGGCCACCTACAAGACAAGAGCCAGAGACGAGTACAGGAGCAAACGAAAAGGGGCAAAGGCATATATAGAGAGAGACAGAGGGCTAGAGCCCAGTGTGCCAGATCCAACCAGATTGATATAAACAAGCCCAAAACAAGCAACCTCCAGCTATTTCTTTTTCTAATGCAATATATTACTTTATTACTTTTTTTTAAAGAGAAATCTAATTAAAGCGTGTTTTATTTTCATCTACATTACATTTCAATTTCACAGTGCCAAGCATCTATTGAAAAAAAGAAGCCCAACATTGCTTATAATAAGCGGACCTGGCATCCATGGCTCTGGCACATGCGCCATGTGCATGACTGTGTTTGGGGCCAGTCAAGATGACCAGGAAACGAGGAAGTGGAAAGGACAAACTACCTGCCGCTCTCATGTTTCGCTTTATTGTGGGGAGCTGGAAGATAAATAATCAGGGAGGATTCACACAGACAGAAAGCAAGCCCCAACAAACAATTGCACTTTAAGAGACAGCAACTTTAGAGAAAAACAGGTCCAAAGACACTTATAATGACACTGCTCGTGTCTAATGCAGGCAGCTGAGAAGGCAGCATCGGTGTCAGATCTGTCTGTGGGAAAAGTAACATTGTGCCTAATTAAAAAAGGATCTACATTTCGTTACCACATTGTCAGAAGTAGTGCATTACTTTACTTTTTACCAGAAGAAGTAGTTACATTACTGAAATGCTTTATTTTGTAACATGTTACACACAACACTGCACATAAGAGACCCTCTGCTGCCATTCTGTTTAAACCTTCCAGGGCCTTTCAAGTTAAAACACTACCCAAAGTGATTTAAATACCAACGTTTTCGGTTACATTTGTAGTTTGTTTGATCTGGCTCATTCCATTGCTTTTTTGTTTAAGAGCAATTGTGTGTTTGTGCATTGCAATTTTTCATAATTTACACTTTAATTACTTTCTTTACCTTCTTTTCTCAAGAACCTTTTCTTTCAGATGTTTTAACATTGTAATATGTACTGCCCTAAGCTAAGAGTACTCACTCTCAAAATTTTCGAGTTTATAAAGTCGCAAATTTGCGACTTTATAACTCATATTATAAACCCATATTTCAGGTTAATACTTTATCAATAAAACAATGTAGTTCCAAACCCGATCCCTTATTTTAATCACTGTCATAAAGGCTTTGAGCTACAACCTCATTTTCCCCCAAATGAGCCGTCCTCCCAACCATACAACTTCAACAGGTCTCAATACACTGCCGGTGATGGCTCAGGCAGGTTAGGGACCGTCAGCAAGTCACCATATCGGAGGAATGTCGTGAAAGAAAATTCAATAACTTCACCATAAAGACATGTAACGTCTTCAAAATCACAGCACACATAAATGACAGAAGGTTGTTCATAGTACATGTCATAGTTTTTTAAGAATTGTAAATTAAAATATTTCACAGGATTTTTTGATTGAAAATAAAGCAAATGCCATGAAAGTTATGAGATCTACCAACAAAATGATACTAAAACATGAATGGTGATCTCCTCTACCTTAAACTACAGCTCTTTCTTTGGAAAAAAAGCTTTCGATTTGATTAAAATTATTTTTTATACATTGAACTGTGTGAATTCATATGCTATGACAATAATTACTGTACTAACTGTACTGCTGTGGACTGTAGTGACACCAAACTCATACTAATGAAAAACATCTCAAGTTTATACTACAGCTCTTACTTTAGAGAAATATGTTTTAATGTAATTCATATGATTTTTTTTTTAATTATTGACATGTTTATCAATAGGTAATGACTATAAAAATTGTAATAACTGTACTGTTGTTAACTGTAGAAACAACAAACTCATAATGAATATACGTCAATATTTAAAAAAATCATATGAATTAAATTAAAAACTATCTCTCTTAAATAAAAGCTGCAGTATAAACTATAAGAGATGTGTGATCAAATTGGTAACTTGCCGATGGATGGCCGCCGAGCCATCACCGGCAGCGTATTGAGACCTGTTGAAGTTGTCTGGTTCGGAGGACGGCTCGTTTGGAGGAAAACGAGGTTGTAGCTCACAGTCTTTATGACAGTGATTAAAAAGAAGGGTTGGGTTTGTTACTGCATTGTTTTATTGATGAGTTATTGACCCAAAATATGAGTTTTGCGACTTTATAAAGCGCAATTTACAACTTTATAAAGTAGTAAATTTGCGAGTTTATAAAGCTGTAAATTTGCGACTTATAAAGTAGTAAATTTGCAAGTTTATAACGTCGTAAATTTTGAGTTTTAATAATTTTTTTTTTTTATTTCTTTACGTAGCCCTAATATGCTGTCGTACAAAATACTTAAATAGAGCAGTCAAAAATCAAAATGTGACTTTTTACCTACCAACTGAGTGATCTTTAAGCTATTGACAGTGAAATAAGACATCCAAATTCTACCTAAAACAACAGAACAGTATGCAATTAATAAAATTCAAATGTGTTAATTTTGGACTTGATCTAATCATGCTGAACACATTTATATGAACAGCCATATAATTCATTGATTTACAGTACTGTAGTATCAGTTTTCTGGCCTTCACCCAATCATCACACAATATTTAATGTATCTGCTATCTCTATAGGAAGTAAATCTAAGGTAAGTTTCATTGGAGTTCCCAGGTTATAGTACCGGGCCCCAGCTGTGAGCAGTTTGATGGTTGGTTGAGTTCAGACAGAAAAAAAACAACGTCTCCACGGCTTCTCAGGCCAAAGGTACAAGGCTGTGTGAGTCAGTGGAAGGAAGAAGAGCGCTCCCATTTAGTGATCCGGGATGTGATGATGCTGTGAGAGGTTACTAAGGGCGATGGGCCACGCCTGACTTGGGGGGCCTCTGTCAAAGGGTGGAGGTCAATTAGAAGCAAATGTCCTCCATCATGATCAGTCCATTGTAGTATGAGTCGCACACGTTTTGTTATGAGTAGGAGGACTCCATCTGACCCTAGCTGAATCACTCTCCCCCCTCTTATATCACACTCAATAACCATCATCCTTCTAAAAGAGACCATAAAATCAGGAGAAGCATGTAATGTCTCATTTCTGTGACGGAGTCCCCATAGTCACCGTAATGCAATATCATTGTTGATGCTACGATACAGAGTTTAAATCAACCACAGCCTGATGCTGTGGCTTTGAACCACGTATGAGGATGGTGAGTGTTGGCCTCTGTCCAGCTGTCAAATCTGAATCCCTCTCAAAAGTGCTCAGATTTTCTGTTTTTTTGTACTCAAGATGTGGAAACACCCAGTATCTCTGTAAAAGCAGCATTTTAAGATTTCTGAAGATGATGTAATACTTTCCATAAGTGGACAGGTCACTAATGCAACAATTTTGAATTAAATATTGAACTATTGGATTTGTCGTTCATGGTTTAGAGCAAACAGATTTCATCCATATGTGTCCTTTTCTCTCTGTATTTGCACTGCTGTGTTTGAGCCAAGGGGTTAGAGCGCAAGGGCAACTAAACTCCTGCCACAAGAAGCAGTGCACTGAAGTTTGGCCGAGACATAACTACACTGCTTTGAGAGGAAGGGCAGCAATATGCACCCACACTCACACATCAGGGACCTCTTATTCTTCTGACCTGTGGTGGAGTTGGGGAAAAGATGGTATGGCATTTGCACAACCTGACATCAATAACATTTGAGCTTATCAATAATGCAGTAGAGCCTTGTAAGCCCTGATGTATAACATCATCTTTTAAAAAACACTGATGCACAAATATTCAACAGGTTTTGCAGAGGGAAATTAAATTCAAATCACATCAGCATTGCACATTTTATTGAGCTGAACATGTCTTACCTATTCACTTGGTAATTCCACAACAGACTCCTAACATACTGGCCCCTGCAGCTAAAAAAATTACAATCATCTGCTCAAAACAGCTGTGAAAAGCACATACAGACTTTGTTAAACATCCCATAGGTTAAAAAAATGTAATAAATAATTAAATCCTTGAGGCAGGATGAGTTCTAGAAACAAGCAGATGTCTACAGCTATATAATGATGTGTTCAATGACAGCTCAGACATTCAGTTAGAAGAATAAGTAGGACGTCATCATGTTGTGTTTAAACAATACATCAAAAAAAGGAAAGTTAAGTGGTGCTCTAAAAATGTTGGTGATTGCAGTTGTTTGCAGGTCATATCTGTTTGTTTCTCCAGCATTATAAAACAGATATAAAGTAGAGGGTAAGAGACTGCGCTTATAAGGATAAAGCCACGTGGTCCACAGTCACGTTGAGCGATCTATATTAACGGTAGCTACTGCTACTGCTTGAAGTGCACATAATATAAGGCAGTGGTTCTCTCCTGGTCTGGCTTCAGGACCCACCATCACCCATTCATAACAAGCTGCAACCCAAATCGAGGAAAGATTTCAACTCCTCGAATTTATATAATTAAAAGACACTGCACTTTAGACCTGAGATAGTATAGAATATCACAGTATACCAACTCAAACATAAAAGTTGAATGAGGAAAAATTGTATCTCAGGGACACAAGGCTTCAAGACTATAAATCTAACTGCAGCTGTGATAACCCTGCATCAGTGGGTCCTGAACAGCCCTATAATTATATATTTAATCTGTAGCACTAAATAAGCTGTTGTTCATGAGGGTGCTACACAAAACACTTCAGTAACTTCAGCCTTTTTAACAGACTCAACAGAGCTTTCATGCACAAACACGAAATCAAAAAGTGCAGCTACTAAGAAGTTGTTTAAACCATGTATCTCAAGCTGAGTATCTGCTCATTGAACATATAACAAACATTTTTCTATTATCTAAAACGTGTCAATTAGCAATTCATGTATTATCGTCACCTATTGTTTAGGAGTGTGAATAGATGGTGCCCCACAGCATAAAAAAAAAATACCCTTTTATTCCTGAGATTTTTTTCTCAGGCAAAGGCTTGAGACCCACTGGAAAAGGGCCTGCAATCCACTTTTGGGTCACAACCCACCAGTTGAGAATCACTGGTATAAGGCATTGGAAAATGATTAGCTTAACAGTTGAGAAATGCATTAACTTTGTATGCATTAGCTTTTGGTGAAATTAAGCAAAACTGCAGCCAAATCTTTTCATACATCAACTGAGGCTTATGGAAAAAACTGCACGTTACATGCACATGTGTTTACACGGTACAACAGATTTTGCAAAGGCAGAGAATATCGTCCAAGTCAATCATGCAGTTTTCCACCAGTGCTCTGGATGTAGTTGTAAAAGTTTTTGACTCTGCAAGATGTGTGAGACTGAGGGGCAGTCGTGGCACAGAAGAGCGCCAGGTAAGAAGAGTTCACTTCCCCATCTCACATTAACACCCATAAAGCCATATAAAATTGCTCCATGTGGGTCATATTTTCTTTCATTCACTGAAACGACAGCCAAAAACCATAAACACAGAGTCATGAAATCATCTCCTACCACTGATAGAAGCTTAAGACCAGAAAGTAGCTCCCTTATAAATACGAGGCAGCTCATTTTCACCTCCGCCATTGTTGTTTACGAAACAATCGGCAGTCTTAACTTTGAATGGTCAGGAAGGAGGGAGTGATAGCAACAAGGACCAAGCTCTCTTTGAAGTAGAGCTGTTTTTAACTGAGAGCTCTGGAGCATGGGGACAACAATCAAATAACACTGAGGACACTTCAGGGTGCTAGGCACAGAGCACGAATTATGTTGGTTTTGAATTGAAAATGTGCAAAATATGTTGCAAGTAGTCATAATATCCAAGACAGCTGAGAAAAACACAGCAAAATGCTTGTGAATATTTTTACATTTGGGGTTTACAAACAAGTCCATGGCTTTCTCTGGTCTTGTGTGGTGTTGAGTTATACTCTGCACATTGTGTGTTCGTCTGGCGCCATCTTTGTCACACCCTTATCCTTAAAGGTCAGTGTGTGACTATATTGTATCACAGAAAAACAAAAGGGTTGGGGACAATTAATTCCCAGCCTCACATGAAATGTCTTTACTTCACCTGCTCTCAAAATAATTTTGGCTAGCATTAGCCAGCCTCTCACCTGCTGCAGCCCCTCACGGTCCACTTCTCACGACTTTGTTTAGATACTTTGTCATGAAAAATATTTAGCTACTCTGACACAGCAGGTCCTTGCAGTTTGGTAAAGCTTTGACAGAAAGCAGTATTTTCACTAAGGTCTAATTCTGGAAGATTTATGTAGCTGTTGAAAACCAAAAAAGTACAACCAAAACTTATGTTCTTTGTATCTAATCCATGAATTTCCAGCATTCAGAAGTGACTACCCAAACTTAAGCCTTCAGTGAGGACATCTCTTTTGGTAGCCATCATCTTTGATCGTGCTAAAGCTCTCAGCACTTGGAGACTTCTTCTCCTCTTACTTGGACACAATAATAGTTATAAAACTGTCTCTTAGTGGGGCAGTTACTCATCCACTTGCCCACACACACATGCATGTAGGCCTTAAAGAAAAATTCTGTACCAGAGTTGGACTTTCACGTCCCAGGATGGTTATAAAACCGTACAGTTTGTTTCTCTGACCTCTTGTGGTTTAGGATACAACTCTAACCATCAAACAAACACAATCACACATCTCTGGAGAAGGGATGGTTTTGACATGATTCTCTCAAAGTGGTCTGTTTTGAGTGGTACATCCTGTGGTGACACAGTTATGATGCTCCTGTAGGAAAACACTTCAGAGGTTTCAGAGTAGGATGGATGACAGGTACACGGATAGATGATGTGTTCAGGAGGCACAGAAAGGGAAGAGAGGAATAACGGACTTCATCAAAAAGGTGAGATGATGTAGAAAAGATTTTGGCAAGGGATATAAAAAGGAAATAAAAAGCAAGATTGCTGTCAAAGAGCAGGGAATGCAAGCTGATGGGATAGATGGAGAGACACAAGAGAGGTTTTCAGCGGAGAGGGAGATGCAGAAATAGAGGAGGAGCATGTCTGTGTACGCTGGATTAAAACCACATGTGTCTGCCTGAGGTGAGGACACCAAAACTCTGCACACACATGTGAAGAAGAATGGCGTCACTTGCACTCACCAGGGGCACCACACGTTTGTTTTCCAGAATGCTTTTCTCCTGCCAACTTTTCTGCTGCCTGCAAAACTTTTTAATGTCATGTCATCAGCATCCTTCAACTCTGTCCTCCTTAAACAAACAAAATAATGAATTGAAATGACCTTTTTTCTCTAAATTGGTGTTTTAAAAAAGCAGGAGATTCATTAGGATCAGGACGGACATTTGAGGGTTTTGACTCGTTAGCTTCATTAGCTTCTGCTGTTTTCAGTCAAGAGGAGAGCAGCAGCAGTGTGTGAAGCCACAAGCGAGCAGGATGCCAAAAGACATGCAAAACACTGGAAACAATAAGACAGGGATTTGATCTTAGTGTAAATGACCTTGTATTCTCTTGTAAATGCTAGTATGATTTTGGAGGTAATTTCTTTGGGTTTTCTGACTGTCTTTTGGAGGGGGGAATCAATTGGAAAGCTGATTTTATTTATTTTGTAGGCAAAAAGAACGGGAATTAATTTAAAAGGCGTTTTAAAGAGGCGGTTAAAACTGCCTAAATAGTTGTAAAAAGAAATTAAGAATATTAGGAATATTACAGTGAATAACCACCCCACTGTTTGGAGCAAGAATAGTTAATTTGCTTTACATGAATATAAAGGGTGAAAGAAAATGCTGATACACCAATATATCACAATATTTTGTGACGCAATGCTGAATCAATATTCTGAGTACATATCGTGATATATATATATGTATGTATATATATATATATATATATATATATATATATATATATATATATATATATATATATATATATATATATGGAGAGAGAGAGATAGGTATATATGTATGTATATGTATATAATTAACAGAAATTTGTCACATTTGTTTAGCATTTTATGGCAACCTTCTGGTGTTAGTTTGCAGCAGACAGTCAGTCATTTGATCTTTCAAGCTCTTTTACAGTTATTTCTGTCTTCTAGAAACAAAAAAGGGCTATAGATTTTGCAGGAATCATGCTTTATGTAAATAACACTTGTTAGAAACTGTGTTTTTATGCATGCAATATTGTTGCTCTTGATGCTATATGAAAAAAAATATTGTGATTAATATTTTATTGTGGCCCATGTATCGCAATACGTATCATACCTAGATTTTTTCAAATACACTCCCCTTATGAACATTGTAGGGAGACAGGTTACTAAGTTTTGTTTTGTAGTTTTAATGAGATGTGTCAGCTTCCAGAGTTTCTGCTTCTCTCTAAAGCCATGACATTCTCAGGTCACCAGTAGTGTACTAATGCATTTCAAGTGGATTTATATGAAAGATTACACAACACGAAGAATGTATGTTTTTTTGTTTGTTTTTATACAAAACACGTCTATGGCCTGCCTATAACCTCCACCACCAAGACCAACACCATTATGAGAAGGACCTCTGCTTCTTTTGTTACTGACTCCACCTTTCAGAAAATGTATGCTCAGTCTACTTAAAAATGTTCCCTTAATGATGCCATTGGGGGATATGCCACCTCCTTAAGATGGAAAACACTGCCTAAGCTATTTATTGTTGCGCCCATAGCTAGCTCCAGTGGAAGAAACAGATATAGGCAGTCTGTGCTAATATAACACGCCCAATGTCCAATATAGGCTATACCAAACAGCATGGTCCATCTTCGCAACTGCCCATAAAAATGTTTGGGGAGGGCAGAATCTTTCAAAAACATATCCAGAGGATAATGTAATAATGATTTTGTCTATCACAATCATTACGTGTCATTAAATATTATAGTCAGTGCTACTGACACTGTGTAAAGGACAAAATGTGAGCCAACTGGTAAAACTATCAACAAAGCAAAAATATCTTTTCTATGGAGAAACGCTTTCAGTGCTGTTTGTTCTTCATTTAATGCAGAAATGTAGTCCAGTTCTGATAACTGCCTCTGTAGCTGGTAGCATCCATGTTAATCTTCGTACAAGCAACAGTTACTGTATGCTGACATCTCACTCATAGCTCCCGCCTCTTCCTCCTCAAAGGACACTGATTGGGCAGTGCAGAACTAGCTCAATCCTTCCAGCTCGGAGCTTTTTCAAGATCCATCTAAATTTCAGAAAATGAATAAGGCAGGTCCAACTGCACAGCAAGGTTAGGTCTGTGTGGCCACAGTAAACATTAGAGCACATCATTGGAAGTCTGAAACCACATTCACCTTTAGAGAGGAATGTGGTCAGACAGTGTATGAAGATTTAAAGGTATGGACACCAAAACAGCTTACAGGGCTGAAACAGATGGGTTGACAGGCATACCAAAACTTGATATCTGAGTGGATTTTTAGGCAAGAAACTTATAAAATGTCTAAAGGGCATCTGAGTCCAATGTAAACTCATTGAAAATGAGTAGAACATTGTACCTTTAAGAGGGCTGATAAAGTATTTCATCAACTTAATTTCAAGTTTATAATCACCTCAACAAAAGAGATTACATTTTCGCTGGCATTTGTTACCTTACGTGTTTGTTTGTTAGCAGGATAATTCCAAGGTAAATAGTAGATCTTGATTAAATTTTAAGGAAATGTTGGCCATTCTACAATAACTTGCCCAACAATGTTGAAAATGCCTCGGCAGAAGTTTGTGCTCTAGGAGCACTTCTAGTGGTATTTGTTATTGTGAATGGTCATATGTTTGGCTAGGCAACCTTTTACCATGGAAATTGCTTGCTATCAAGTTATTTTACACATTCCTGAGCCACAAGTTACTTGGCAAAACTTTCATCTAAATGACCAAATATCAAGCTGGGTGCTGATCAAGGAAAACTGGATGCAGTCTGGACAAGCTTACGTGGTGGTGAGTCATGAGTCTGTCACAGACAGAATAGCTTTGCGCTCACTGAAGGAAGCTTAGGTATCACTACTTAGTTACATGCATCATGTAGAGGGAGGCTTTACATTGTGGGAACACTGGTCCTTGGGTTAGGTAGTGCTCTTTAGCTGGCAGTGTGGCAGTTGGCCTAATTACGGTAAAATACTTTGGCGAGCGTTGCCATGACAAGGAGCTCCCTGAAGAAATCTATGTGGTAAGAAAAGTCATGGGAAGAGGGCAGTAAGGAAATGGTCGCCCAGGACGCAACAGAGGCCCTGCTCTTCAAAGTAATGCTGCCATAATTATTATAAATTTTATTAAATTCTTTCTTTTCAGTTTTCCTTTACAACACTTTTGTCACTGCTGGTCCCTTGAGCAACTGGCTAGATATCAAAATCAAGAAGTTCAGGTCATTTAATTTGTGTCTTACTTATATCTTGCAACTTACTTATGATAAAATATTCTCAATCAGAACTTTTGATATATGACTTTCAATTTAAGAAAAAAAATATCTTATTTAGGACAGTTGAAAGAGAAGAAGAAATAAGAGGAGAGGGGCAGCCGAGGAAAAAGGGGGGCGAGACGGCCATGCTATGGGAAAGTGTTTTGGGGAAACCAAATTAAGGGGAAGAAAGGCCGGACACAAAGGCCTTTGAAAGCAGCAGACAGTTCCCTTGACATGTGCCTTAAAAGAGATGCTGCCGCCAATGCCAAGAAAAGGGGGGAAAGGACAGAGAGGAGAGAGAGAGAGAGAGAGAATGGAGAGGGACTGAGGGAAGGAGAGATTGACTGGTGATGGGAGCAACACGGAAAAATCTCCAAGATAAGTTAACAGAGGAATTTTTTTGATAAGTGTGATGAGCATGCAGCCGCTAAAGTTGTAACGTGAAGGTGTAATAAAGAACATGTGCATGCATGCAACAAGTAAGGGCTGAGTGTGCAGCTGTCAGAGGGACATTAGAAAGAGGAAACAGCCAGAATTTTAAGTAACTCTTAAATAGCTCATAACCTCAACTCCATTCCTCAAGGTCTCACTAGTTTTTACTGTATCAATGCAGCCTAAGACATGTGTTTTACATTAATGGTAATGTGCTCTGATGAGGTTTTTTGCAACGTCTCAGTCTTTTCTTGGTTTTATGAGATGGTAAGATTATGAGATGGACCTTCCTAGGTGAATTAACCGTGAAAATAACCCTGTTAAATGCACAATAACTAGAACTTGTGCACTGAAATTCCTGCATTAATTGAAAATGACCAATGTATGTCATATACGTTTTTTTGTTGAATACTTAAATCTTGAGGCCGCATGGTGGCGCAGAATATTGGTGCATGTGCCTCACAGCAAGAAGATTGATGGTTCGGCTCTTCCTGTCAACCAAGGTCTCTCTGTGGGGATTTTGCATGGTCTCCCCAAGCCTGAGTGGGTTTTTTCCAGGCACTTAAATGGGGTTTCTAAATTGCCCTTCGGAGTGTGAGCATAAATAGCTGTCTGTCTCTCTATGTGGCCCTGTGATCGGCTGGCTGGCAACCGGTTCAGGGTGTACCCTACATCTTGCCCAATGCAACCCTGAAAGGTATAGATGATGGATGGACGGATGGATGGATGGATGGATGGACTTATTTCATGTCACACATGCCCACCAGTTTTTAAAAAGAAGAGACCTCTTAACTTTCTATAGCTGGACAAACATGTTTGTTACTGACATAAAAACATTTGTTTTGATGTTGATGTTTCGTCAAAGAAATTAAGGGAGCAGAAACTGCTACTAGAGGCCTCCATTCTACATCTACATCTTAAGTCACTTTCACAAGTAAAGTTTGGTGGACTCAGTTAGGTTCAGGGGTGAATTTGCAACATTTTTCATTTGGGTTGGCTTTCTTTCACACTGCACTTTGTCAGGTGGACCAAAGCCTTGCAGATGATGCATAATACAGCCAGTCACCACTGACTGGCTGTGGCAGCAGTCTTTGTTCCTGCAATTCCAATCAAGGCATCATCACCTTTACAACAAGGTACAATTTATAAGGATCTTGCGTTTTTGCAATTAGCAACACAGCCTAGTATACGGTTAGCAACCCAAAAAATGTGCCAAAATCCCCTTTTCCCATGACAGTAAGCCTACAGTTTCTCAGTGAAGCAAGGGTGAGGAACCAGTTTGTTGGGGTGTTGTCTTCCTGGGATACTCACTTTGTGGTCTGTCTTTGACTTCACCAGGCTCACGAAATTTGGTCCCAAGTTTGGAAAAGGTACCAGGTCTGACACCAAATAATGATGCGACTCTGCCTGCCAGAACACTAGCTGTCAGTTGCAAATTGTTGGGGCGCTACCCATACATTTAGATGTGCTCCTCATTCCACGAATGCTCGGTCCTAACAACTTTTGTTGTATAGGTGACTGATCAGGCTTTCCAACGATATAAAATACAATATCAATTGGTATTTTTAAGGGGGAAACATGAATATTTCAAAACTTGTTTTTGAGGAGTATAGAAATCTTAAAAGTAATGGATGAACACAAGGCCCAATGGTCTCAATCTCTGAAGTCCACAATCCAATCAATTCGGCCTTATGTGAGAGTGGACATACAGTATGTGGACTGAATGAGGAAATCAATCAAAGTATTTTTTAACTATCATGCTTACAAACAAGGAATAGTCATTGTAATGCTGACTTTGACCTTCTATCTATAACTTTCCAACTCTTACCACTACATCCTCGAGTCAAAGAGGACAATTGTGAGAAGTTTGACCAAAACCCTTTACGTGATTCTTGCGATATTAAGTTCACAGTCAAGGGATGAACAAATCAACTATCCAGTCCAGATTTTGTCCAGATTGGACATTTTTTCACAGTTTGAAGAAATCCTTAAGGTATTATAAGGAGATCGAGTTCACTAAGAAATGATGAGCATTAGGGCTCCGTAAACTTGCTCTTTGACCCATGGCCTTCAAAATGTGTCATTTTATCAGTGAGGGAGAGTGGGCTTTTAAGCAACCTTTAAAGTTTATCCCCAAAGCATTCTTGACATCTAAAACAGAGGAACTAAATTAATGGACAAACATCAAACACTCACCACTTTGTTGCTCTGTCTGCAGCTGATTTCAACAGCAAAGTAGCTTCATTCTTTTTTCATGCAGATCGGGCCTCTGTGATGCCCCTCTCCTCTCTGTCTCTCCCTCTTTCTACTTTTGTCATTGTGTGCTTCTAAGAATTCACACTGGACTTTCTTGCTCCCCCTCTTTTACTTGCACACACAGACAAACACATACATAAAATCCCCCCCTTGGGGCTACGTCTGACTCCAGCATGAAATCAATTTTAGATGCTGCACCCTCCCAAGACCCTTCTTCAGCACCCGTTTTTCCTCAGGATGAAGTAAGACCGTTACCCGACCTCCCTAACAACATACCCCCATCTTCATCCTCTTCCCAGGGTCCAATTTTTTTCCCAAAACTCATCTGTGCCATATATTCCATATTCTGGCCACATCTAGTTATTTGCAAGTTTATTTTATGCACAGAAGCCTAAACAGACCCCGCACTGTGGCATTTTGAATCTTTTTTTTTCAGTTGTCTCAGCTCTGGCGAGTCGATGCCAGAGTCAGTATGTTTCAGATTGTCAGTATGAACGTAGTTCTGTCCATATGTCTGTCCATACAGGTTGAATCTTGAGAAAGTGATATCTTAGAAAATCTAAAAGGGGACTTTCTTAAAACTTTGACCACATGTCTGGATTCAAGGATGAACTGATTAGAATCTAGATGTCATAGGTCAAATGTTGGAGGACATGTTATCTTTTACTTCTGACCACAATACCTCGAGAACAATTGAAGTCATACAAATACAACTTTTCGCTGATGTTTGGTCTAATTCATTGATGAATTAAGAAGACTTTGGAGGTCATAGGTCAAACTTTAAACTCAAGCAACCTCATCTTTACCTAATGAGAGTATTTTTGTAAAGCAAGGAAAAGATAGTTCAGCATTTGCCAGAACTGAATATCAGTAATGATTGAGTTTATCAATACCACAGTGGAGCCTTGTGGGCCCTGTTTCATAGTGTCATCTTTAAATCACTGATATACAACAGTATTGTGCATTTAGTTAAGCAGAGCATGTCCTACAGATGCAGCCACATAAAATGTTTCCACTTTCCCTGATGGGGTCGTGGCTGGTCCATGGCAGGTTCATGATGGTACCTGTAAATCCTGACAAGCATAAACTGAACATTTTAGGCCATGTTTGAGTGAATTTGAGTTCTCAAGTTTTCTCTACTTAAATAATGAGGGAAAAGGTGGAGGCTTTGTGTTCTTGTGAGGGAAGCATGTTTTCAGTCAAATTTAGGCACATCCCAAGGGGTAGAGGGGACTTTTAGTGGCTGGTAACTGGCTGGTAGTTGGCAGGCGGCTGGCTGGGAGGGGAAAATTGATGAACCTGGATCTGTACCTTTTCAGCTGGTATCTTCACAATAGTCTTCATCCAGATATTCCTTAGGGATAAAAAGCACTCAAAACGTTTTGTTTGTTTGTTTGTTTGTTTGTTTGACTTGATTTTTCATTAACTGCATAAAGGATGTTTATGTCACTGTCTTTAGTTCCTTAAAAGAAAAATGAACTCATTGTTTAAGAAGAGGAGAAATAATTCTTTCTCCTCATGAACCCGTTTCTGTTTTTCTGCTCTTAAAAACTCACTGTAGAAATTTGGCGCGAAAAATTGTTGGCCGCAGACCTGATGCAAAATTAAAGCCAAAATAGGCCATTTTTGAAATTGGCTCAAATTTGGCCCAGGAAAAAAGAACTTCAATGGCTAAGTAGTGAAACCAAACTAAACTGAAAACCATTAAGCAAATAACTGAGGTACCATCCCTGCTATACTCATGGCCACAACAATCATAATAGTGCCAGCTATGTAGCTATCAGACATTTACCATTTAGTCATCCAACCATGGGCCTTCCTACCATAACTGATAACATCTAACTCTGTATCTAATTTGAAAGTTTACTGACAAGTAATAAAACTTAATAAACTGCCAATCCTAACCCGTACAAGTTTCAAACAGGCTTCTGTCTATCATAAAATGCTCGCTTTGATCAGAAAAAAAATCACCAAGGAGGCTGAATGGGGGCCCATTAAAACTCCACATCATAGATGAAGCTTCACTACAGTTTGGCAACGTGATCACAACATGAAAGAGTTTAAAATCCCAAAATTGGTATTAAGTGACAAACAGTGAGTAAGTTGATGGAAGGATGGACATGCAGAGGTGCGGCGGCACCGCTTTTATCACTGTTATACCCTTTGCCAGCGCACACCGCTCCTTCCTAATCCACACTGACAGAGTTTTCATCATCTGAGGAGGTCGGGTCGTTGGAGGACTGGAGGGAATCGAGTGAGGTGGGGGACTTCCCTCGGCTCTCTCCCCGATGACGGTGCACCTCGAGCGGCTACAGCCGAGGCCAGCAAGAACCCCTTTGTGCCAGTTATCACCAGGTGGTGAGTGATGTGCCGCGGCCTCCCGCTTTCAGGAGGGAGATCGGGGTTAGGAGGGGGGAGGAGGTGAAGAGGAGAAGGTGCACAAGAGGAGCAGATTGGAATGTTCCCAGAAGAGACAGAGAGCCCTAAAAAGAAAAGAGAGAGAAAGACAGATGCTGTTTGAAGGGACGGTGGTTGTATCATCTGTGTTTGTCCCACAGGTGCACTGCAGAGGAATGTGCTTTGCTGAGGCAACTTAATGGCAGGTAAACTCTCAATGAAATAGCAAAGAACAAAACTACAAAAGTATGAGAAGGGTCAGGACTTCAGTCATTATCTTTCTAGTTCATCACACAGCCTTGTTTTATTTGACATGCTCCAATTTAACAAGTTGATGTCATCTGAGCACTAACTAGGCTCACTTCGTGTTTTCTGCTATGTTTTCATGTCTTGACTCAATTATGCTAACTGACACACGATCACAGGCACTGACTGACGGACGAACGTCTAGACAAACAGACGTGGTGAAACCAGTCTGCTGCAGATGGATCTTGGGAACTGCCCAGACAGCCAAAGGGTCATGGGTCAGTTTACCCCCCCACCACTGCTCCCCTCTCCTCTGCTGGTCTTCTCCCATGCTTCCACCAACACACCTGTGTCCTCACTAGCACCCAGGTCCTTTTCCTCAATCATTTGCACACTGAGGCATGCATACACACGGATACCAGTGTCTCCAACATCTCACTCTTTTTTGTCCTTCTCCCTGAAACACACACACACATTCCTTGCCTTCCCAGCTGCCTGTGCACCTGGGCTGGCAGCTGTCATCGCTGTGGTAACTGGCATACAGCTGCCTGTGTCACTATCACCTGAATCATCTGCCTCTGAAAGAAAGTGAAGTGGGCGAAGAAGGGAAAAGAGTTGAAAAGGCAGAGTGAAAAGGAGTTGAGGGTGTTTTCCAGAGAGAGGAGGGATGAAAGATAATTGGATTTTTACCGTAGAGAGAGAGAGAAGTGAGAGACACAAACCAGGAAGCATTTTGCCAACATTTTTACTCTGAACAAGCCTGATTTCTCAAACCATTTTTTTGTATGTCTGATCTCATGAAACACAAGATGTCAGTCACTTCCTGCCCTCTAGAGGTCAGGATTGAGGTTTTACAAACACAGTTAAAAGACGATCTTGAAACCAGCTCATTGGTCCAGTTGATTGATCCAAATGATAGCTGATCTCTATATAATTTCAAGCAGTGACAGTGATTGATTGAACTAGTCCAAGGTAGCTTTCACACCTAGATCGTTTGTGAGAGTTGTCCCAATACAAGTGAGTGTTCTCTATTCAACGCAGTTCAGAGAGTTTACAAAAAAGAGGTGGTCTCAGCATGCTGGAATGGTTTGTTTGCAGTGAGGATACAGCTGATTCCAGCAACTGACACAAACATGCACTTTTATTTCTGTGCAATATTGGGCAATGTGCAATATAATGGGGACCTGAGCTCCCAGGCAGCTAGCACTGTGCACTTTAGCATTTGGCACTTTAGTACAATAGCACTTTAGTTAGCACTCCAGCACTGTATAATTCATTGTGTATAATCCCCATGGTCCCCCAACTCTCAGCCTGTTTTTATTTTCAGACTGTATGTCAGCTATATTGTTGCTTGTCTTTTAATACGTTCTGTGTGTTTTATTCCTATTATTGATGTTTGTTTTTGTTTTATGTGTTGACACCAACCTGCTAATGGGACTGGGGTTGGAAATTAGCCGATTGGCTATAATCCCATGCATTTACATGTAAATGTTCATTAATGCATACTGTCCCATTTAAAAAAAAAAAAAAAAATCCTAAATCCTAAAGAGGGTGACGAGTTTACTCATCACACTGCTATAGTTGCATAAATGGCAACAGTAGTAATAAAAATTGCATTACTGCAACCAGGTTGATGACAAAGTACAACTTAACAATAATGTTTTGGATCTCACAGACTCCCTTTCTGTGAATGCACTACATGCAGTGAAAATAGCAACAGGGTAACATTTCTCACTTTCTCTGCCGTAGATCATCACAGGACACAACAACATGGACAGGTTCAAAACTCATAAAGCATTTCAGACTATAGCCCAGCTAGTTCGGGCCAGAACATGTTTCCTTATAAAAAACGCTCACTACTTTTTCTTTTTTTTACATTGCTCACAGTTTATCTGCAGACACTGTAGGTGTTATGTTGTAATAAGTCACAATGCTATCTGGTGTCCTTTGTGGTCTGCAAAGGAACATAAATTGGAAATTGGGATAAATCTCTAAAGATGTTGGTGCAGTATCATAAACTTAATTTATCAAATATGTGAGAACAAACAGTCAAAAGACAGATGACTAATGTGTTTCAAGTGAAGCTTTTGTCTCTTATTCTGTGCATACTAAAACACTAAGTCTTGGTTGCCCCAGCTCTCTCTCTGTTGTTCTTTCTCTGTGTCTCTGGATTTCTTTTTAATGCTTGTAAAAGTAAAATATATATATATATATATTTTCTGTGTGAAAGCAATATAGTAACTTAGAAAAAATTGGCCTAAGGCCAAACTAGATGTATGCAAGAGCAGCAAGGTGGCACAGCAGATTAGTGCGCATGCTTCACAGCAAGAAGATTGCTGGTTTGACTCCCTGTGTCGACCAAGGTTTGTGTGTGTGGAGTTTGCATGGTCTCCCCATGCCTGCATGGGGTTTTCTCCTGGCATTGGGTTTCCTCCCACAGACCAAAAACATTCTCGTTAGGCAAATGGTGACATTAAATTGCCCTCAGTTATGAGTGTGAGCGTGAATGCTTGTCTGTGTTTCTATGTGGCTCTGTGATCAGCTGGGTTAGAGTGTACCCAGCCTCTCACCCAATGGCATCTGGGACAGACTCCAGCCCTCTGCTACCAAGAGAGCGATAAGTGGTACAGATGATGGATGGATGGATGGATGGAATATACAAAGGCATGATACAACTGTTAAATAATCCTAAACTGGCAACAAAGAAGAGTGGTTCAATAGTTGAACTTGAAACCTGACATTGTGGTACATAAGTTTGTTTTTTATGCTCTCTTTAAAATTTAGCTAAGCTTCTGAGATAAATCATAAAAGCAAGTCATCCGGAGAAAATAGAGGATAATGTGAAGAAAGCCTTAACAAAATACTTAGTGTAGATTTAGCCTTCAGTTTAAACCCAAGTAACCTCAGTATCTTGAGACAAGACGAGCCTTCAGATTTATGTTGTATAGCCAAGCATAGGATGCTGTACTAAAGCAAAAAGGCCACATCACCTTCAGAAAATAAACAGCCTGCATTTCTACAACTTTTCCACAGTGTTAAAATGATGCTAACACTCTTCTTTTAAGGGTCAAAATCAAGGGTGCAGAAAAACAAGACTTTCTGAGACCCCCTGTATGGGCCGCTATAATTACAGCGGAGGAAGTGGCAAAGCTTAACACGAACCACCCTGCTCGGCTGTTACATCCCATGACTCTGAATGAAAGCAGAAAAGCCCTTTAATATCTTTTAATGTGCCTGTGTGTGAGGGAGTCGCACGCTAGCAGTGTGTGGCAAAAGCAGCGTGGAGCATATGGGCAGGCGCGTCTGCACTGCCTGTTAAGCAGGGGGGACATCAAAAGGTGTGCTTTAACACACACTCACCCCTCACTATAAATCCCATCCCAAAAGGAGCCATTTATGGGACAATAAGAGCCAATTTATGGGCCCCAGGAAAATGAAGGCAATTCAGAGGTGTAGGATGAAAGATGACAAGGGCTTTCTGGGGGCTAGCTGGTTGCTCTGTGTCTCCTCACAACTTTCTCTGCTGTAGCCACAGAGCTGAAAAAGAGGGATTGACAGCTAAGGCACAAAGTGAGAGAAGACTCAACCACACAGTAAAGACCTTTGACACATTATAGTAAATCAGGGCTCAACATTATGGATGGACACATGATTAGAAGCTCCAGGCCAGCTGATGGCACGTCCCACTGCCCAACTTTGGCCAGAGAAAAAAACTTGATGCCACAAGAAAACACAGTAAATTTTGTTTGAAATATTTGTTTGTTTGTGACTCAGGTGAAAGACATAACTTGCAGAACATTCAAAAAATGAGAAACTTAAATTTTTTTAATTAGGCACTAAAATGACGTCCTATATTTAATCTACATAAACTGTACATATACTCAAAAAAAATAAGAAATATCATTTGGTTCACTTTCACGTCTCTGTCTGTCTTTGACTTCACCAGTCTTGGTCCTAAGTTTGGAAATAGTACCAGGGCTGAAACCAAATAATGCTGCCAGTCTGGGTACTGGAACACCAGCTTCCAGTTGCAGGGGCACATTTCTGTGGGCACTACCCACATGTTATGATGTGTTGCACAGTCCACAGATGTGTGATCCTTAAAAGTTGTACCTTGCATTAAAAGTGATTAATCATGCTTGACAACAATGTACAATAAAATACCAGTTGGGATCACTTAAGTAAATGGACTTGAGCTTATATAGTGCTTTTCTTGTCTTTGACTACTCAAAGAAGCTTTACACCACAGATCACATCTACCTATTCACCCTCACAGTCACTCACTGATGGTTAGAGGTTCTGTGTCAGTTATTCATCAGTATCAACTAACACATTCATGCCCTTTCATGCCCATTTACACGCCACTGATGCAGCAGTGGGAGCAACTTGGGGTTACGTGTCTTGCCTAAGGACACATCACAATATGACACCCGGAGATGGGCTCGAACCTGCAACCTCCCGATTACTGGCCAAGAGCACTATCTGACTCTGCCACCGAGGCAAAAAGGGAATAAATAGTTGTTCTATTCACAGGAGGAGAGTTAGAAGTCCTGATGCTTCTGACTGTTTGACTTGTGCTCTTTCATGCAGATGACACGTTAGACACACTTAGCAACATATGAACTCCTAAAGCATAACATTTTTTTTATTTTTTTTATTTTGCACAATTATGAAATACACAAAAGTCAAAGACGACAAACTATTTGAGGCTCAGGGAAAGGCAAAAAGCCCAAAGGGCTTATTTGAAGCCTCCAACTAACATGACCTAGTCACTGTCATGTCAAACGCTGATGCCTAAAGGTTTGTAGGGATGGAAGCAAAAACAAATTCAAGCTGAGAATCAATAACAACTCCTTACAAGAAATTGATATCATTCCCTCCACTTTGTTATGCAGGCCTTACAAATCAAGTATGTCACACTCTCATCAGAGGCAGTCAAAAGAAATGACAAGAAGTCAGAGATGTGATCTTTACAGAGTGGATAAAATGTTAGCTTGACAAGAAAGAGGCCTACTCACAATGTATAGTGGGTTAAATCACCAGAAACTTGCAGAGGCTTTTAATTTAATGCAGCACGTCACTGAATGTCAGGAGTGCCATGTGATTTTTGTCCACACAAAAATGAATAAGAAACATGAGTATTATGGGTATTGATGAACAGTCAAATTGATAAGTAGAACAGATGATGGCATTGGTATCAATAAAATCTTATCAATTCCCATCCCTAGAGGTGAGAGCTTTGACTCAATTCTTCAGTTCTGTTTCTGTATCATATTCATGATTAGTGTTGCTTACCAGTGATTGATAATTACTTACTGCAGTCCATTCTGTTGCCCAGACCGATGTTGTCAAGTTCAGTAGAAACATGCTGCAAGGTTCGACCACTGAAACTTTTTTTTTTTTTTTGATTGATGACCATTCAATAAAAATGATATCCCAGGGTTATAATTTCTCCAATGAATTTCCCATGTAGATATAGAAAATCTCTAAAACTGGACGTCTGAGTTTAAGCTGCAAGCAATTCCACAGTACTGAGCAAGTGGCTCACAGTGCAAACCAGGAAGCTGACTTTAAGCAGCTGTTTCTCTGTCATGAAAAAGTCAACGAAACTAAAACACTGATTTGCTGTGACATTAAAACACTGAAGGGCTGATGATTTCTAATGAATAGAGACCTCATTGTTATCTAGATGTAAAGTGTAAAGGGGCCACCAGTGATGGAGGGTCTCTGGAGGGTCAATCACTGCTACAAAACTGCTACACCAGGCTGGTTTCTTGGACATAGATAGAAATTCAACCTTTCTTTCATAGACTGGCTAGGAAGATCAACGGCACAAGTTGAAGGACTAGGCTATAAAGTTTTTCAAATAAATGTCCCAGAATTTTTTCAAGGAATTTCACACATTTTTGTTTTATCTCACTGTGTCTGTATTTGCAGGTTTCTTCTTGTGGTTGCACCCTTAACCAAAAGGTGATGGTCTGTGATATGACAACCTTGTGTTGTTTGTGACTGTAAATATGACCAAACAAAATCTGCAACAGAGAGCATTGGTTGGTTAAAATTGCAAAGATAAGGTCTCAAAACACAACAGCATGTTTATGGGTTCCTCTGACTCACACAGCTCTGTGCAAGTGCCCACACACATCTGCAAAATGATCAGTGTGTTTGTGTTACATGTTCAACACTGTCAACGCTAGTGTGAGATAAAAGGGGTAAAATGTCTCCTCTTCTTCACAGCAAACTGGTACAGGACAGAAATATTTTTGTCTTAAGGCTGATGTTCTTGATAAGGGCTGACTGATACTGGTATACTGTCACTGAAATAATGTAACTTCTATTCATATTCAATAGCACACTTCTACCAATAATAGCTAGCTTATGTGACCAGCACAAAGGGCTGGAGAGCAAAAGAATAATGTCACCCTGCAAGGACAACTGTGTAGAGCTGTGGCATGGGCTTTTTAATTTTAATCTTCACAAGATGACACATGCTTAAATACCATAAAAAAAATCACAAGAAAACTGTGATATAAATGTTAACTATGAACTTGGAGCATCACTCATACAGTATCAGGGACATTATCTGAAAAATACAAAAAGTGCTTGTCCTTGCTAGAACGTCATTTAAGTTAAGTTTTAATATTGGAGAATCTTTCACCTTACACTTGGGCTGTCACTTTTCCCAAACGTCAAACTTGAACGGCTTTCAAGCATACATGCTAATAGCCCAAGCTATTCAACTTGGCAGTATATTGAGTGATATTAATAAGTTAAAAGTTGTTTTTTTGTATTTCTTCTTTAAAAGAGCAAAGATCACTTAAAGCTTTTCTTAAGGGAAATCGTGTTTTTAATCTTCTACTGACTGTTTCGGTAAGAGTTTGATTCACCAACTAGCTCTTCTGGTGGTGAAAAAGATTTGAAGGGCTCCATTGTGATAGTCATGGAAAAATATGCTGTCCTCAGAAGTTTACTTGGAGAACTTGGTGGGGATTGTTGTTGACGAGGTTAACGTCGCATATAAGTGGTAAATGATACATCTGTGTGATATAGTTTAATGTACGACAATAGTATAAGGACTTAAATGTAGTTTAAGCTAATGGCTAACAACAGGGTCTAGCTGCTACATCATACTGTGGCTTGATATGATTGGTCTGTGATGAGTGTGACTGGCAGAACAATCATTCAATCACCAGCTGCAGTTGTTTTTCAAGGTTCTGTCCTCTGAAAACATTTTCTATGAGCTCTTCTCCAGATGGTCCTTGTTAGGATGGGTGTTACATCCACCGCAAACCGAACTCAGGTTCACTTGGAGGCGAACTGACACCCCCATTTTTTGGAGGACCATGGCTGGGTCTGCACCAGTTTTTTGTGTGATCTTTGACACCTCCTCAAATCAACCAAACTTTCCAGAGAAGTAAATCAGAGTTTGTTTGGTCAGGACCAAACACGCTAGGTTGAAAGCTATCTAAGGTCTCGTTTACACGACAATGTTGTCACCAGAAATGGAAAGGTTTTTCCTTTGCATTTTCAAAACCGCTCCACGTTCACACAGAGACATGACAATGACTGAAAACGCTGAAGCGTGCATGCCAGGCTAGTTGGCAATGTGGGTTTGTTGTGAAACAGCAGTGTTAGAACTCACATATGCTTTTTGGTAAAGACAAACTTTTCAATGGCGAGTGGACGCACTAAGACCCAGGAGTTTTTTGTCTGGACAACAAACTGAGCACAGTAAGAAGCACACATGATGCTCAGTAGACGGCCAAAGCTGATGTTGTTGTTGTTCCTGGGATGCGCGAGCAGCCTTCATGTGAAAAAGTCCTGCGCATGCACTGCACGTCAGCATTTTCTTTAGACACACAATATCTCGTCTACATGGACACAGAAACAAAAACGTTTACAAAACTTTTCACTCTGGACCCTTGTTTCAAAAATTTTTCGGATTCAGGCACTCTGGGAACCGTTCTCATGTAAACGGGAGGTAAAAACACAATGAAAACTAAGTTTTCGTTTGCATTGTGAAAACAGAGCCTAGGTCAGAGGACCCATGAAACCTAATCACAGTAACAGTAAGCTCAAGCATTGATTTTTGGGGGTTTTCCAAATGTTAAAACCAGGTCCCTTGACATTTATTTTGACCTCAAAGTTTTCTTTAAGGAATAGTGTTAAAATCTTGTCCAGCTCTTGTGAACCTAAAACTGTGTATCATCTCGTCTCCTGAGATGGGTGTATCGTCACAGCTAAGTTGTTACATCCCCAAGTCAAAGCAGTATTATATGGGCCTGTTGTAGGTCTTAGGCTTGTTTCTGCATGTAAATCAAGTGTTTCCATCAAATATCACTTTTTTCTTATGGCTCACCCTGTGCACATGACTTTTCCTTCCTCCAGAGGTATAAATATGTGTCAAGATGAATATATACATAAAGACAATGGAATTAACAGCATTCCTAACCCACACATACAAGCACAAGAGACAGACAAAATCACGTCTGCCTCAGAGTTACTCAGGTGTGGTAGGATTGCTGAAGTCCTGACATGAGACGTTTGGGGAAAACCACAGAACAGGCCCTTTGCCATGCCTGGACCACTCAAGCATACACAACAGCTCTCCGGCCTGCAGAGTTTGTTACTGATGGATGTAACAGCACATCAGGCAGATGCTGTTTTTTTTATCTCTCTCTGGGTAGACACAAAAATATACTTTTTCGTTCAACAGCTGAACTAATTTCCTGTACATCACTCACAGGCTGCCCAACAATGAGTCAGTCCCGTCTGGAGACAAGTTTTTAACAAATCACTGTTTGCTCCTTCTCCCCTTTCTCTCACTCTAGCTGGCTTCCTCTTTTTTTCATTTAGTTTAATAGTCTGTAATAGTCACCAAGTATCATTAAGGCCAACCTCTGCGGCTTCTAACAGCGCTGCAGGCGAGCCAAGTGTTTGTTGTCGGCTTTTTTATTGGCTTGCAAGGAAGAGGGTTGTTGTTGTTCAGTGTAATCTTGGCACGCCAATAACAGGTTTCAATAAAAGCAGCTGCTTTCTTATGGTAGTTAAGCCGCTCTTCACCCTCCCCCTTTTTGCAAGTGGAGCAAACTGGGAGCTTCCTGCAGACTTTAAGTGTCTCCATTTGGCCCAACTTTGTTTAAATACTTGTGCTTCTCTTATCTCTTTATTTTGTATATTCTGATGTCTCTTTTACCTCAAATATACCTATATGTTTTTATTTTTAATCTCTCACTCCTTTTTTAAGCAGGTTGCTGAGTTTTTGACTGGTCTACTGATGTGTTACTCACTTAAACTTGACCACACTGCCCCCTTTTGTTACTAACATGCAATTGCAAAACACAAGCATGTAGAGCAAAGAGGCCTGGCCTTGGAAAATTGGGGAATGAATAGGGCAGCATCCACAAGTTCGTGATGAGACAAAACCTCTGATGTGACGTCATTGACTTAAATGACTGAATTTTTATGCAATTTTTTTTTAAATTGTGGTGTAATTCTGATAAAATGGCAATGATACTTTTTTTATGACTGAAGAAATATTAAGACAAAACCTAAACTGAAAAACAGACTATCAAGCCTATTTCTTATTTTCTTTTCATACAAATCAAAAAAGTTAAAACAGTCATGTTAGTGCAGGTTAGTGCACAGGAAGAAGATGGCAGCTTGGGCTCCTCATGTCGACCAGGGTCTTTCTTTGTGGAGTTTGCATGATCTCCCCATTCCTGCATGGGATTCCTCCAGGCACACTAGTTTTCTCCCACAGTTCAAAACATTCTTGTTAGGTTATTGGTGACACTTGCCCTCAGATATGAGTGTGAGCTTAAACAGTTGTCTATCTCTCAGTGTAGCCCTAACATCAGATGGTGACTGGTTCAGAGTGCACCCTACTTTTTGCCCAATGTCAACTAAGATAGGCTCCAGCCCCCCAACAACCACGAAAGGGTACGCAGTCCAGATGATGGATGAATGTATGGACGGATGAAAAAAAAATGTGTTTTATTGAACTGCAGTATGCTAAATAAAATTAATCCTAAATAGATTAATCTTTAGTGTTTATTTATAACCTAGAGTGTTAGAAATATGACTACAATGATTTTCAAACATTTTTAAAATTGTGATTTAGCGGGTAAAAAATACTAAAAATACTTGCTGACTTTTTATTACAAAATGACAAAAATAGAGGTAGCAGTCAATGATTGCACTGAAAAACCACTTTTAGGTTAAAACTAAACAAACAGCTATTGGCTTGACAAGATGCAACAGTAAGATCTCCATGCAGCATTTTACTTGTCCTTGATAAAGCTCCTAATTTGTAATGAAACATATCGGCCATGTATCCTTCCACCAACTTTCATGTCCGTCAAGTTTCATTTATTTTATTATATCATCCTTGCTGTTTTGATTATTTTACCCCTCATTCCCTCTTGTATTTAACCTCATGTCTCTCCCTGTCTTGTTGCCAGTTTGTTGCACTCCCTAGTCTTTGTCCCAGCATTCATAGTTTAGTCAAGCCGTGTATTACCCAGTCTGTTTTTCAACCTTGCCTCTTGTCTCACGTTTTTGGATCTTGTAGCCTTTCTCTGATTGCTCTCTCTGAAATTAAATTGAATCTAAGTATAATTACATTCAAACATGTCCCAGATATTTTGGTCTGATGCCTCTCCCTCTATATTCATATTTTGTATTTTAATTATTTTCTCTTTATGTGGGCAGTGGGGTTTAGATTTCTCAAAGGAGAGCTGGGGATTTTCTGCCTCTTCCCATCCAACTATTACCAAGCTGTCTGAATCAAAACACATAATTTCCTCATGAGGTCTTGTAGCACTGTGTTACACTGTCATAGTTAATTATGTAGTATAATAATTTTGGTCATTGGTGGTTGGGGGTTCGACAAAGAGCGGTGAAAAATAGAGCTTAGGAGGGGTTAAAATTTATAAGACAGACCTAAAACGAGGAGGCTGGATACAAGAGGGAAGTTGAGAAACACTTGAAGGGCCAGTGTAAACAGTGTGATTGATAGTAAACAGTTATGGAATTATAATTCAGCAATAACTTCAAAATTTGGAGGGGGGCTTAAGCATTTTCCAGTAACTCTTATTAAAAAGGACATGGGTGGATTAGTTTGTAGTGCCTTTCTGGCTATGAAACTTTGGGCTCATAAAGTGCAATCACTTTTACAAACCCCAATCCCAATGAAGTTTGGATGTTGTGTAAAACATAAATAAAAACAGAATACAATCATTTGTCCGTCTTAACTGAGCTCAGGTCCAAACAAAGTTGGGGTGTTTCTGGGGGCTGTTGATGAAATGCTGTGGCTTTGCATGGTAGAGTTTTAACTTGCACTTGTAGACATTGCGGTTAAATGTGTTGACAGACAGTGGTTCGCTGTGCTTCTAAATCTACATGGTGATATACTTTACAGAATTATGTTGGTTTTTCAATGCAGTGCTGCCTGAGAGATTGAAGGTCACGGGCATTCAGTGATGGTTTTTGGCCTTGCTGCTTATGTGCAGAGATTTCTTAGGATTTTTTCTATCTTTTGATGATATTATCAACTGTAGATGACAAAATCTATAAATTTCTTGTAACTGTGCATGGAGACTCATGTTTTTTTGAACATTCCTCAACTTTCCCAGTCATTTGTTGGCTCTGTTCCAGCCTTTTTTGTGCATGTTGAAGGCATCAAATTCAAATTGAGCAAATATTTGTAAAGGACAATAAAGTTTATTAATTTGAACGATAAATATCTTGTCTTAATAGTGTATTTAATTTAGTATAGGTCGATAAGTGTTTGCAGATCACTATATTTCATTTTACACAGTGAAATATCATTGAAATTAGGATTTGTAACTGAGTGCATAATGTGTCATGCTAGGCCAAAAATCAGTTACTGATCCAGCTTTGAAACATAAAGAAACTCTATTATTTGCATGACTTTAACCCAGAATAAATCTTTTTCTGTAATGAGAGCAGATGTAACACAGGTTCAAAGTTTGAGTAAGGGTGAAACTCTCCTGTACTGTTTTATTCTGTATCTCCTCAGATTTTTCTTGGCACCAGAGTTTGATTTGCCAACACATTCCACAGCTAAAAGGTAAAGCAGTAAAGTCCCTGTGTGTTTCAAAATGTTCCTGTCTCTCATGTAAAGTTAGAGCACACTCAAGTAAACATTACTGAACCTGTACTGGAGCGTGAACATTCCACGATGTCTGACTGACCTTGACACAGGTTCATGTTTCTTCTTTACATTTCTTAAATGTTTCTTTTTTTCTCCACAGTACTTTTTGTCAACTTGCCTGATCATTGTATGAACTTAAAAAGGTGGCATCCAGCAGGTATGTTCAAGAGCTGAAGTTGCCGTCCATACCAGCAGCATGAAATCATGTATGAAACCATAGATTTTGTAGTTGGTCAAACACTTTGGTTTTGATGGAAATAGTTCCATTGATTATCTCATCCTGAAGAACCGTAAAAACCTTGCTGGTGCCTCTATGCATCTTTCATGAGGCGTCTTCAGCTCAGCTTTTGTGACAAAATTAATGGGAAAAAATTCTTAGTCAGTTTCATTATGGTACAAGTGTAATACTAGCAGGCTTATGTACTGGATTAAGGTAGCATGTTAGCTAATCCTAGGTGGTAGGGGCACAAAATGGCTGCTAAACACAGGGTAGCACTATCATCTACCTGACTTCTATCTACATGTCTGTCGATCTATTTGGTTGTCTGTCTGTGAGCAAGATAATTCCAGTTCTCAACAGATATTGATGACATTTTTGTTGGTCCTGGCACAAGGAAAAAGTGATAAAAATGTTGGTGGTAATCTGAAAACAAATGCATACACAGGAATTTTTGGGTATTTGTTTATATTACTCAAAAGAGCAGTTTTTTTTTTCACATTTTTGCTAATTATTTGGCAAACAATATCAGAAATGCCTTGGCTGAGATTTGTGATCTCAAAGCATTTCTAGTCCTATGTATCTCTTTACATTCTGATATCATCCACTCACTGTCAGGCAGGCTAATCTTGTACCAGCACTCTTTTACCACAAAATCACACTGATGAAACATGTGCTGAATGTGCCTTGGCATTGTCTTGGTGAATAAGCAAAGTTGCAAGTTGTCCCTGCAAAAGAGGTCACTTGGATGGCAGCATATGTTGCTCCATGGTAGTGTTTTAACTCGCAACTTGTAGCTTTTGCAACAAACTGTGTTAACTGATGTTTTTTTTAGTTTCCTGTTCCTGAGCCCACCTCATAATATCCTTTACAGAATGGTGTAAGCATTTAATGCAGTGCCACCTGCGGGATTGTAGGTCACAGGCATTCAGTGTTGGTTTTTGGCCTTGCCTCTTGCTTGCAGAAATATCTCCATATTCTCTAAATGTTTTGATGATATTATGGATTCTAGATGATGAAATCCTGTAATCACTTGCAACTATATGTTAAGAAACATTGTTCTTGAACTGTTGGACACAAAGGTGTGAACATCATACCATCGTTCCTTGAGAATGAGTCTTTCAGGGATGCTCCTTTTATACACACAGTCATGACACTCACCTCTTTCCTGTTACCGTAATTTCTCGACTATAACATGCCCTCGTTTGTAACACACACCCCATTTTTTCATGCTTTTTCCAGGAAAAACGCTGTTTTCAAATATAACACGCACCCACATTTTGCCCAAACCTTACTCTGTCAGACAATTCAAATATTACCTTTGTTCAAAGCTTTAATCAATGAAATTTCAGTATTTTTACAACAAATACCGTACATGATTTTCTCTCTCAACCAGATGCGAAAACACCTTTTGCTTCATGCATGCGCAGTTACTCAATTTCTGTCCGAGCATGCTCAGTCGTAGTGAACTGACCAATCAGAGAGCAGCTATCGACATGCAGATGTCTTTGACCAATTAGTGCAGCTATCTTGGTCCCCTTGCTTACAAGATGGCAGCACTCTGTGTTTGCACGTGAGTGGTACCATATCGCTTGAGAATTACACGATCATTACACAAAGGTAATATTGGATTAGAACAGTTTAACAGTCAGTTAATAATAATTACGCAAGTTTGGCGGTAATGTTTTGCCGAGAGAGAGAATATTTCGGCTTTTTTATCAGATGTGTTGTAATTGCAATATTTGGAGATGAAAAATTTTACATATTTTGCCTATGCTTGTGTATAATATGCACCCAAAAATTAGACCCTTTGTTAAGAGCAAAAAATGTGTTATAATCGAGAAATTACAGTAAATATGTAGAATGTTCCAAACAGGTGTTTTTTTTTAAACATTCCTCAACTTTATTCCTCAAGTTTGTCTGTCTGAACATTAAATATCTTGTCTTTGAAGTGTATTATATTGAGTGTGGGTCAAAAAGGATCCACAAATTATTGTATTCTGTTTTTAATTATGTTTTACGCAACGTTCCAATGTCATTAGAATAAATATCTGTATATAAGTTGTTCAGATTTTTCCTTTCATATATTTATTATCCCGAGTGACAACAAAAAGTATAACCTCACTCTTCAAAGCAGTGTTAGCCTTGCATTCCCATGTAGTCCACTCACAGTTAGGATGTCATTTGGGAGACTGAAACCTCCGTCTTTCCACTTACACATTTTTTCTCTTCCTCCACTCTGCGCTGTTTTTGAGCACTTTGTTTGAACCCTGTGCTATCAGCCCTTTGGGAGGTAAATGACAGCCTTTATATTCTGTAACACATGTAACTGATATGACTTCCTATGACTCATCCAAAGATGACACATCACTTTCCAAAAATGTTTCAGAGATATCCCTTTGTGTCTTTAGTAACTTTCATTTTCCTGTTATGCCAACACGTTTTTTGACATGACATATGCTAACTTCTATCACCTTAGACTTCAAGCAAGAAGAGTAAAAGTCATATGTGACAGGGCCAAATGAGTTCATGAGAATCCACCAAAGTCAATGTAAATGTTGTTTTCGTACACTGTTTCAAAAGCATTTATCTGTCAGTCACATTCTTCAGTTGTGCTATGTCGCAGCACTGAGCAGTCTGATCCCTGAGTGACAATATGGTCTGGTCACATGGAGTGTATCCAATTGGAAAAGGTCTCTTGCTCCTTCAATTAGCATTTGCAAGAGTGTCATTTCCAAGAAAAACCTCTCATTGATCCAGCGCAAAACATCTGCCATTACTGGAGCCATCTTTGCTAACAGCTGTGCCATGTAAGTGCAGCACCCCATCACTTACAACAGCGATTACGGGCTGCAGTTTGGCCTTTAGTTGTTATCATTTGTTTCTTTCACAAGCTGTTCTGCAGGCAGGAGTGATCGGATAAATCTGTGTGACCATATGAGGCTTCAGAAATGGAAATGTTTAAGTGGAAAACCTCTCTTTATGTTGTGTTTGTGCCAAATTACTGTATGTATGTTCCATGTTCCTATCAACCTGGGGTGTAAAACAACCCTGGGGGGACTCCAAGTCTCTGTAGTTCATGAGGCAGTCAAGGAATAACACAAGAACTCTGGGTGAAGTGAGTCATCTGTTTTGATCAAAATCATTTTAGGTGTAATTTCTAGTAAAATAACTCAAGAAAACATAATTAATCCTGCACTCTATGACCTTTTTCCTGCTCTAAATGACGCAGAATATGCACTTAAAAGACAAACAATGAGGTTTTGCTTTTGCTGGTGGGGGGGCAGGGATTCAAAATGGAGCTGTGGGGGTTTCCTAAGTCAAAGACGGTTGAGAACCAATGGTTTATATGACAGTATAATCATGGTCATAAGGCTGTGACCTCCCTACGGCATCCAGAGGTTATCCATGATTCACTCAGATAATGAGCCTCATCGCTTAGGCTGTCACTTGCTCTCCTCTGAGGCCCCGGCTAATATCTGCAGCCAGAAATGCACTGAGGGGTTACATGAGCCATAATCCTATACAACGCTGACCTGTGTGATATATAACTGTAAGCGAATGAATGATTGGATACTTATTTAGCATAATATTGAAGTGCACTGCATTGCATACGATCTGAAAGAGGAGAAGAAAAGTTGAACGCTGAAGGGCTTTAAGAGTCATGAGTGCCACTTTCACTTATTTAAATAAACCTATTTCCCTGAAGCACACACTCATTTAAAGACTATTTGTTGAAGGTATCAAGGAAAAGCTACAGAAACAAGACAGAAATTCTTGAAATCCTCATCCTTTAACAGTTTAAGTACTTTTGAACCTACTACCACAAAGCCATGTCTAATGTGTTGACTTCATTGAAATGTAAATAAAAGTCTTGTCTGTGACCACGTTATCTAAAAGGTTCAACAAGTGGATGCACCCTGTTATACTGTGCTTTTTCAACCACTTCACTTTATCCTGTTCATACTCTAGGTCCCATAAACAATGTTAAAGTTGTAAAGAACTTAACTCACGTTATAGTGAAATGAATCATTCCAATTAATGGCTTAGGGACGACAATGTTTGATTTAAATGTGTATCCTTTGGATATTGAGAGTAATCCATCAATTATTGTTATTGCTCTTCCTGTTTGACGTTACTGAGGAGTTACAGTATCTCACCAAAGTGAGTACACCCCTTACATTTCAGCTAATATTTGATTATATCTTTTCATGGGACAACACTGAAGAAATGACACTTTGATACAATGTACAGTAGTGAGTGTACTGCTTGTTTAACAGTGTAAATGTACTGTCCCTTCAAAATAACGTGACACACAGCCATTAATGTCTAAACTGCTTGCAACAAAAGTGAGTACACCCCTAAGTTAAAGTGTCCAAATTGGGCCCAAAGTGTCAATATTTTGTGTGGCCACCATTATTTTTTAGCACTGCCTTAACCCTCTTGAGCATGGAGTTCACCAGAGCTTCACAGGTTGCCACTGGAATAATTTTCCACTCCCCCATGACGACATCAGAGAGCTGGTGGATGTTACAGACCTTGTGCTCCTCCACCTTCCGTTGGAGGACACCCCACAGATGCTCAATAGGGTTAAGGTCTGGAGACATGCTTGGCCAGTCCATCACCTTTACCCTCAGCTTCTTTAGCAAGGCAGTGGTCGTCTTGGAGGTGTAACCTCCTTTTTCCAGTGCTTTAACTGCAACGTCTATCAGCACAGTTGGCCATAAGTCATCAATTAATACAGTCACTCATTAGACTATGACACGGGACAGAAATGTAGAGTGTGTGCAGATGATGCTAATGGTGAGGTACGATCACTGGTCATCAGTTGCCACAAATATTTGATGATGACATTTATTATTGATGTTTATTTTTCACTATTACTCTTAGAATGACCACCATGTTTGCAGTTTACTTCTTACACAACAAGTAGGTACAGCCTGAGGTCTTTTGTGCCCTCTAGTGGTATCTCCCGATAACAAGTGTCACATACAGGCAAATAAAGAACAAAAACGTTCATGACACCAATATATGAAAATGTAAGGAAACACTGCCAGTGTCTCTCTGTCCTTAATGTTGTTGTTGCTGTTTTTTCACATTACTAAATTATAGGCTGATGTTGCACAATCTCAACCTGAACAGATGACGATTGAGCAGGAGCAGGTTCAGGATTATCACCTCTGTAAGGAAAACGAGCTGGTCAAAACAATGGCAGTCAAACACACATAGGGTAGTTTTGGTCTTCTTTAGGGTGGCTTTGGCGACATTATCACATTACCTTATGTAAGCTAAGGCACTCAGAGTTTCACTGGCCCGTAAGCTAGGCTTTTACTCTTGAGTGTATAGTTAATAGCAGCCTGTACTGGGTTCCTGAGTGGATGCTACACTAAAGTAAGAAAAAGCTGCATAGACCACCAGTCGAATCAACACGTAAAGGCAGTTTAGAGTATTAACTTTACAAGAATGTCTTTGGACTGTGGTTGATCCAAATAACGAGAGAAAGCCCACACATGCACAGGGAGAATCTATCCATTCTGAGTCAGATGCCCAAACAAAACAAAAAGCTTTTCATACAAAGCAGTCAATAACAGCCTCTCTTTGGTTCATCGTTTGGTCAACTCTTCACCCATTGCTTTGCATTCCAGACGGCTTTTTGGTGCTGTTGTCATCCAGATATCTTTTTGCCTACTAATCCAAATTTCCTGAGCTCTTTTGCAGTCTTGTTTAAACACAGTCAGGGCACAGAGCCACCTGTCCAGGAAGGTGAGCTCTGCAGGGACACAGTCTGCGGTGAGATGGGTCAGAGCCGGCACAGCTGAACAGCAGAGGCTCCTGCTGGAGGCCACAGTGTCGACCCCACGGACTGTAAGACGGAAACAGGTGGTTTGCCTCCTGAACTGTGCTGGAGCAGCTAAGGCCAATTCTAGAACAAAGGAAATGTCAAAGTATTAATGAGGTACATATATTTAAAGGTCATTTATCTGGTTGTGAATATAAAACGTTAACGTCCGTTTCAGACTGGATGCTTATTCCCCGTGAAATGGTCTTCCTGCTGTCACAGCTCTTTCTCTCTTCTTCTGTTTTACCTTAAAGGGGTAGATTCTCTGAAGTGGGGTTGCTGAAGACCTATAGCACTAGTTAATTTGATTGTTAGTAAAGCAACTTTGCTAGCTTTGTCGTTCCAGATGCAGACACTTGCTGATAGGCAGCAGCAAAGGTGCCACCATTTACCCCACTCTTAGGGTAAAACTATACCTAAAACTATGTTGGCTTAACTAGACGCTACAGGAAGACTTTTTACTGCACTTCACTTTTCCACTGACGACCTATGCAAACAACATGGAAAAAGCATGAAAATTTGCAGCACTCTGACCTATGCACACTGCACCTGATGAGAGGAGAGCAGAGCGTTGCTGGTGGAAGGATTCGTAGTCCATACGTTGCATCACAAAATTTGTCTTAACATAGGGGTTTTGGGGCAGAAGAACATGAAGCCATTTGGTGCCAAAAAATAGTGCCAAACACAGAGACTTCCAGGAGGACAAACTAAATGCTCTGAAATTTTTCACCCAATCATAGATTTGACTCAACATAGCTTTGTGGCTTATTTTTACGTAAAATTCATAAAGTTATACAAAATAACTGTACCCGCCAACAACAGTGTACCTTACCAGCAGACTCAGCTAGCTCTCCTTAAAGGTGCAGTGCTGCTGAGAGGCTTTTCAGACACTTTAGTAACTATTGTCAATCACCTGATACAACCAAACTTCAGAAATACTGAAATATCCCTTTAAGAGACAATATACTTGATTTCCATCCATACATTTGTGCCCTTTCCTCACCTGGTAAAAGCAGCAGGCAGGTTGAGGTAGTGAAACAGTGCAGGTTCACACACGTGGGAGGACCGCTGACACACACTTACACATGACTGACCCAGGGGACCGAGGTGAATCCTTAGAGCACTCTCTGGAGGCCAAGTAGGAGTTGATTTATGGCAAAAATTCTAGAGGGATTTCAGAAAAAATGTCAAAAGAGAAAGAAACGAGAAACAACTGAAGAATATGACTAAAGGCAGGTTTTGATGCCTCTGAAATCCTGTGTAGGCAAACTTTTGTCTACAGCAATCGAGGAATTGTTATATAATCAGATCGATAAAAAAGAATTGATTGTGGCACTGTAATCATTAAAATCTTATCAGTTCCTATCCCTATTCATATTGGTAACACTACGTATCAGCCTGCTGATTTTTCAAGACGTCCAAGCAATTTTGAATTTCTATACCCAGCATAATTTATTGGATAAGACAGATCAGTCAAGAGTAGGGATGAGAACTGGTAAGATTTTATTGATAACAATGCTTTTTAAACTCTAATCAATCCAATTCTTTGAAGAATCCCTTATTAGTTCCTGTGGACAAAAACAATGGCAAAAATGTTGAAACACATGGCACTCCTGATATTCAATGCCATTCTGCAGAGATAAATGCCTCTGCAAGTTCTTCTCATCAACTTAATGTCGTGCAGTGTGTTTTTTTGTTAAAACTGAGCCGCAATTTTGACCACTTCTGCCTCTGTCTTCCATGATTCCATGTCAGACTTCTTTTGCTGAGAGCATGACATCCTTGATTTGCAAGGCATGCAGAACAAAGTGGAAGGAATTATTGAGGGAAACTGTTTAGCAGAATGATATAAATTCCTTGAGGGAGTTGTTATTGATTCTCAACTGGAATTAGTTTTTGATTCCCACCCCTAATGAAGAGTCAGTAAGCTTGTACATATTCATGTGTCTTTAATGATAGGGAGTCCTATGCTCAATCAGTGAGTGCTACATCTCTTTACCTGGTGAATGATATAACTGTGAACCCTCTCCAGCATTCCTTCACATGTAAACTCTGTGGGAGTGAAGGGCTTCACCTGCAAAAACATTGACCAACATTACAGAACTACCATAACCCGAATCTGCAGGGTTTCAAAGTGTCTTTCCACATACAGCACAGCGGGAGTTTTGTATATTCTTTGGTCATACCTCTGTGCGAAGAATGGCTTTTACTGCCTCCCTGACATCCGTTTTGTTGGTTACATCTACAGTCCACACGTGAGGGTTACCGATGAAGTTTTCAGCGTACGGGTGCTGAGAAGTGATCTGTAATTTAAAGTTATGGTCCTTAGTCATGATGATCATTTCTATAGGATTTAATATATATTTATTATTTTTTTACCTGTCTTGTGGTGGGCTTTCCTTTGTAGAAGTCATTTTTTTCTGAGGAGTGTGGTGGATCAAACCTTGGCTGAAGAAAAACACAACCTAGAGCTATTGCCTCGATTGGAGCTGGACCTTCATAGGGGAATCCAAGACCCACAAAAACCTGAGAGAGAGGACATTTTATTTAGCATCTTGTCTGTTATCTAGAATTATCTTTGAACAATAATGAGCAGGTAGATGACGCATAAATATGAACACAGAAGATGACATATTCAAATTTCCAGGCTTCATGGCTTTATTTTGATTCCTCTCTGACCTTGGCTCTGCGGAGTAGTCGTAAAAAGTCTTCCTGAGTCAGCAGGCCGTGATTTTTGATGAAGCCGGGCAGATTGGAGGTGTGTCCTGCAGGCTGGTAGACTGTTGCATGGGTCTCCAGTTCTTCATTGATCAGCTCAACATATGTTGATTTACCCTTGAACAGTCAGGATAATAAAAACATGAGCAAAGGAGATCTTTATTTAGGACCAGAACAGGTAAATACTAGGGATGCAACAAGAAAGCTGGCCTGTGGTTTATTGTGTTTTATTGGTCACAATTTTCAGTTTGGTTTGGTTCTGACAGCTCTGGCCATTGTTGTACATTTTTTTATATTCCATCAATAAATGTTTTAGGTAAATTTTGCAGGATCTGCAGGTATTCCTCTGCAGAAAAAAATACTTTTTCATTGTGGAAACTGTATGTTACACTTACTGCCACTACATAAATATGATCAGGCTTTTTTATGATATAAAATAAATAAACTTATGTCAATATAACTATCACTCACAAAAAATTGTCAGTCTTGAGAGCTCACAGCTGCTGTTTTTTCATTTTGCTGAAAACACCACGAAATTTCCCCTCCAAATAACAAATTTTGGTTGAGTCAGCATTTCTTGAGAATACATTTGAAAACATAACATGTATATGAAATTTTTTCCTGCTGATGATGTGATATTGTCATGTTTTTTTATTTTTTAGTTTTTTCAAAGTTGACAGCTAAAGGTTGAACATTTTGGTTTTATCTGGTGCACAGTGCTGATTGTTTTGGAAATATGCTGCCCACTTTAAGGCCTGTAGACTGTTTGTTCAACAGAGAATACAAAATAAAATACGATAAAATAACTAGAAAATAAGTAGAAAAACAATGAAAGCAAATAAATTAATGAAAAAAAAAAACTATAATAAAAGCGAAGGATAGAGCACTGACCTTCTCTCTTGTAAAGCATCTTGAGATAATATTTGTTATGATTTAGCACTATACAAATAAAGGCTGACTGATTGATTGATTGATTGATTGATTGATTGATTGATTGATTGATTGACTGATTGATTGATTGATTGATTGATTGATTGATTGATTGTGACAGAAGACTAGATGGCCATATTGATGAGTATGTACACTCAAACTGAAAATATCACAATTCATAAGGTATCGATCCATACATGCCATGCTGATCTGTTATATTTTACTGAGAATTGCAATATCATTGTAAGTATCACATAAAATCATGTAACAGCATGTAATAGCTGAATTTTTCCTTCAGCAAAGATATTGTGCCTGTCCTGTCTTTTCTGAACTAGTCATTATACCTGCCACATGTAGTCCTGTTTGCCATAGATGACCGCTATCCTGTCTTTCCTGTAGCCCTCAGGCTCGAGCTCTTCCTCTCTTGCTTCCCTTCTTGATGACTCCTCACTCACAAATCCCAAGAAGGAGTTATCAGGAGTATGAGCTGGAGATGACACAAGGTAGAGAACTTATTTGATATAAAGATGATGAGTGAATTGCAATTCATACATTAGTATCAGTGTCTATTCACTGAGCCTACAAGTTTTACAATCACATGTCCATAACTCAATCTTTAGTAAAATTTAAGGCTAGAACATCTCTCAGGGTCTAGAAAATATTTTTCCCCAACTAAGCGCCTGCTCTTAACCAGCAAAAACCACTGGTGTTGACGAGTGAAGCCAATGTAACTGTGCAAAAAAAGTGTAATTCCTAATATGACCACTGGAGGCTGGCTTCTATAATACCCATTTTAAAAATATTCAGAATTTAACATGTTAACAGAATGGTTAAAAAGACTGCTGGTCTTAACTCTTTTTCTGGCACAACAATGTGATACACATTTCAACAACTCATCCATTTTGATTAGATTATGTAGAGAAGTGAAAACAATTGAAGATTAAAAATACAGATAAATCAGGCCTCCATACATTTGTTTTTGTGTTATTGTTTATTTTTGTTTATTTTTGCTAATGCAATCACTCTTGTGGTTTTTAGAGCAGTTTCAGTTTCGATAGTGCTATTCCACATCCGGACGCTAGATGGCACAATGCGCTGGTGGTATAGACAAGTGTGCGCACACTGAGGAAGAATAAACCTTCCTGCAGTGAAGGTAACGTCAGCTCAACGTGTGTGCCTCTTTTCTTTTTATCACAGGTCAGTAAAAACACTTCTAAATGTTTGTAGAATGCAGTCACTTACAGAAGAATACACTACTTATCAGACGTTTGCATAAACGATGAACTGAAACGATTTTTGGGATGAAATGTGTACAAATAGTGACTCGTGGCTGCAAGCTAACCGATGCTAATGCTAGCGGACTTGGACTGTGGAGTAGTAACTGTGTGGAAAGCTAAACCAAAACAACTGAAAAACTGGTGAATGCACATTAAAAAATAATATACTGTGATCTAAATTCACTACTCACTTTGAGATGGTTTTTTTCTGCATTGTTATTTTCTGGTAAATAATCGTGAACAGATATTTTTGTGTTTCAATGCCAAGACCAGAAAAGTTACTTTGTGCGTGATTAGTGAATTTCTCTGGCAGCCTATGTGAGAGTTAAGTGAGGAACGGCGCCATTAAAGGAGCATGGCACCCTGTATTTAGTCTGTTGTTTAAAGGACAAAGGTAAATGTATTTGTTTTATAGATAAATGCTGTATTTTTGTGGAGAAATAGAAACAACAGAACGAAACAACAGTAAAAGAGAAAAAGAGATGTATGGACTTAAACATAAATTAAAGTTCATGTGTTTAAGTGATATTATAAAATGTTTCATGTTGCAGAAAATGTGAATGGAACTGAAGTAAATGGTCATTTGTTTACATTTAATGAATGACACCTGAAGTAGAGGAAGAATAAACCTTCCTGCGGTGAAGATAACATCAGCTCAACGTGTGTGCCTCTTTCCTTTTTATCACAGCAAATCATCACACGTTGAGAGAACAAACACCAGTTGCCCACTGACTGTGAAGTTAGGGAGGCAACAATTACAGCCAACAGGTACACAAACATTTGCATAATTAGGGGATGGGTTAATTCGTTCAAGCTTGTTTTAGCTGTGTATCAGAAGACTTTAGGCCCCTCTTTGCCATTTTCTACATAGATCAGTAGCTGTGTTGAGTCAGCATTTCCAGTATGGCAGCCACCACTGTTTAAAATACTAAAAAAGCAGGTTCTGAGAGGGGCTGAAACAGAGGGGTTTACAGCAGGCCAAAATTCAATACCTCAGTTGATTTTACACCAAGAAACTACAAAAATATGTTCTTGAGACAACAGGAAACAGTATGAACTTGCTTAATATGAGTTAAACATGTGACCTTTAAGATATTGTATGACAAAGCCTCTTTCAAAGGACTTTTTTAGGATCCATGGAACTTTTTGGATCAATTTTTATTCTTATTGTGGTACAACCCCACTTTTCTGCACCACACAGCTCAATGTTATCTTGTGTTTGTGGTAAGACAATGAATACTTGTGTCTTGAAATCATACATAAGATGAACTTTGACCTAAAGATCTTTTGATATTGTTTCTTGTTTCGAAAATGCAATAAAAAGTTTTTAATAAATGTGCACAATCTTCTAAAAATCTCACTGACTATGATAACTCAATGCTGAAGAAGGACATGCTGTGCGGTTTAAATCAACAGCTAAAGGAAATGAAATCTTTTTTATATGAGGGGTTAAAAGTCTGGTTGTTTGGATAGGCAGCTGCCACCCTGCTGACCTCTGACATACCAGAGAAGGTGTGAAGGATGAGTATTTACTTTAGGAGGAATGTGCCAGCAAAGGTGTGTGTGTGCCTGGATGAGTGTGTGGTTTTAGCCACATACAACATCTGTATGTGTGGCTGTCTTGACGTATTTTAGATCTGCCCTCATTGACCCGTAAAGCGTAGAAAAATAATCGTCTTTCTGCTCCTCTGAAGCTTCAATTGTCACCACTTGTCTGCTATACCTAAAGGGCCCAAGATGTGATTAGGAGTATGCAACATTGGAAGCTTGATGGGAAGTTATAAAGTTTCAGTAACTTATTGAACTATCTCCCTCTTCACTTTGAAACAGAAGCATTAACAACCCACCCGCTCCTCTCTTAAGCTTCCTTGACTCGATCAGCTAACTGCTATCACTCTTTCACCTCTCAGCAGGGCAAATAAACAGGCAGACAAATGTAGCGTGTCTCTGGACCCAGAGAGTCCAGCTTGTCTCCATCCTCCAGCAGAATGAATAGGATGACAGGAAGAGGTGTTGCAGTGAAAGTTCTGTCTAAGTACCAACTTCAAACAACCTCAGCTATCAATCCTGTAAGCTTGAGGATGCTTCGAAGAGTGTGTGAGAGGGATCTGAGCTGCAGGACCTAGATGTAATTACACATGTGTATATATCATGTAGCGTAACAGATATGACTTTTAGACATGGAGACAAATATATCATTACACTGAAACTTACGAAACATGGTCATGTACTGTAGTGGCTGCAGGGCCCAGCTGCCCCACAGCGTTTGATATCCTTTGCTGCGTGCGTAACTACCCAAGTTAAAGGCTGGTTCAGTGCCAAAAGAGTCCAGGATCCTGAAGCGACACCTGCAGAGTTCCATAAAATGTATGTTACATTGATCTGCCGTTACAGCTTTACAAACTGATTGATCATTTAATGACACAACCAAATAATAATGTGTAAAGAATAATATGAGACTTAATGATTTATATTTTTAGACTGTCTTTTATGTTTAAAAAGCTTGCGGTGTCTCACACCAACCTTTCCGGACAAATAGAGAAACGTTATGCCATGTTGAGTTAAGTCAGGAATCAAGTAAACCTTTGTTGGGCAATGCAGATGTTTGTTGGGTACATTAAAAATACATTTGATCCAACACACTTGTAAACACCCTCAAGATTTGGCCTTTACTACCCTCAGTTACAGCTGTGTTTCTCACCGTCAGGTCTAGCTGCTTCCTCCTCCAGCCTGGACTCCAACTGTACGACTTGAGGCACATTTTTTGGGCATGGTGTTGGAATACTGAAGCCTGTTGTGTGGTGAAATGGCATATGCGTCTGCTCTATGTGGCATTCGATGAGTGATGCTACAATACATTTGTTTAACATTTAGCTGTACCAAGCCCTGTTAGGTCAAAGTGGGGCTGATAACTTAAGTGAGCTACCCATGCATTACACGTACATTGGTGAAAGCTTAAAATTGATCTACGATTACTTTGAGGGCCATCGAGAACAACTCTTCTCTCTGCTTTAGAGACGCTGACCTGCGTTAAACACAGCAAAAAAAACAGAATATACTCCCTCTGGAATTTTAATGATTTATCAAAATTGGTCAGCTGCAGCTGATATACATTTATGTGTTAATGGACCTTACATTCTACCACCATAAGGCTCTCTATCAAAACAATAACATTACACAGGCAATATCATTCAAATTCTTTGAGAGATTTTCTTTAAACTTTAAAGAAAAACTTTAAACAAATGTCCACTTAAATTAAAGGACAAAGTGATTAGAGGTCATAAGGTAAAGATCAAGGTAAGGAGGCCTTATGGTCACAACTTGCTTCTGAATGCCAAATCTTGAGAACATATCAAAAGATTATCATATAACATTGAACAAACGATCACTCTCACTCAAGGTTAAAGTTATTAGTTTTTAAATGTCAGGCTACAAAGGTCAAGGTCCAGCTTCTAATGACCTGCCATCCACTCATCATCTATACTGCTTATCCCTACAAGGTCACAGGGGGCTTGACCTAGCCATGCTGACATTGGTTGAGGCAGGAACACCCTGAGCCAGTCGTCAGTCGATCGCACGGCCACATAAAGAGACACACAACCATTAACACTAACATTCTAATGATCATCCTTTGTCTGTCAAATGCAATGTCATTAACAAATCATTTTTGCACCATTAGTCACTCTCATTAAAGGATGATCTAACTAGAATTTTAAGATCACAGGTCAAAGGTCAAGGTCTTGGAGCCTCATGACCTTCTTTTGCTTTTAAATGTGTTCTTGCAAGCACAATGTCTCAAGAATCCCAAAGAGGTTTTTCTTCAAACTTTGCTCAATTATCCACTTTCACACAAGGATTGTTCACCACTTTGACTCATCGCTGTACTTGCACTGTCTGGCACTTGTGTTCTTTGCCTGAGACATAAAACCTAGTTTAAAATAACATTTAGGGGCTTTAAAAATGAGTAAATGTCAAAGTAAATGTATTTTTATGCAAAGATTTGGGATCAAATGGAAGTGTAAAAAGGTAATAATACTTGTAATGTAGGAAAGCCAGTCCCATGGCTCCCTGAAGGTGAGAAAGTCCATGGTAGTCGGTGTAGATGAGGTCAAAGGGGAGCGGCCTCTGAATTGGACAGCTACCTCGACCTGGAGCTGCACCAATCAGGCTGAAGCAATCACAGTAAACACATGTGAGTATCAAGGAATACAAAGCGCTGTCTTCTTGATCTTCACTTATCACTATACAGACCTAACACTCGTGAAATTGGATTTTTTTTAGGATACTTCAATTTTACTACATTATATTTATCTTCTAGTATTATGAGATATTGATTCAAACCTGTGAAGTTGATTCTGCGAGGAACTGAAGGTAAGGTTATGTCCAAGAATTGTTAGACAGGCACTGAGGTCAGCCCACTGGACCAGTTCCCCAAGAGGACCCCCTCTGTTCACCAGGGCTTCAAAACGCTGACCAACACTCCCAGCCAATGCGCCGGGATACAACAGCACCTATAGTACAGGAGATGAATGTTACAAAGTTGAAGCATCTTAACAAGTTTTTCAGATTCTGAGTAAAATCCATCTTTTTGAGATGCTGAATGAGACATAATATAAGTGTGGATTTTACAGAAGCATAAGATTTGCTTCTGATGCATTTGATGACAGCTATGTTTTTAGGTTAGAAGTAGGCCTGTGCTAAAAAACCAGTGAGTAGTGGCTATTTGTAAGTAAGTGTCAGAACTGCCCCAGCTCCATGTCTTCATCTGTTACCATGTTAACCAAAAGTTAGTTTGAGAGAGCACTTTCATCATAAAGACTGCCACTGATGGACTGAAAAGACCCGCTCATCAACCAGAGCCATGGTTTTACCCTTAGCTTGTTGGAGACAGTCTTGTTTTTGTTCTGTCCCATCCTCAGTCCAGCCTGTGTCCAGTGATCAGACATCATCTCCACTCTGGACCGAATGAAGCTCATGGCAGGACCGCTGCTGTTACTGATCACTTCATACAGAGGAGTTAGAGTTTTACGAATCTCAGCCTGATGAGGAAAAGTCAAGTAAATCATTAGCTTAATCAAAGTACTATCAATATTCAGTGATACTCAGTGAGCTTCATGTGGAAGTACCTTCTCTGAGTATGGGTGAGGTCTCCGATGCCATGGTAGGGCAGAGTTGTTCCTTCCAGGACGAGGGGGACAGAAGGTTTCTGTTTGACTGAGGTAAGTCAGTATGGAGCAGATCGTACCATCCACACCATAAAAAGCATAACAGGGATCAGCCTGCCATTGAGCCTGCAGAAACTGCCAAAGGGAAACAAGTTAGATTAATATAATTCAACATAATCCATAAAAAATAATGTTTTCTTTACCATCCCAACTCCAGGCATATCTCAATAATTTTGATTATTTGATTATTTATTGCTTATTGTTATCTGGAAATGTTTGTTTTATTGATTCTATGTACAGCACTTTGGAGATGTTTTTTGTTGTTTAAATGTGCTATACAAATAAAGTGGATTGGATTGGATTGAAATACCCATCCTGACTTAAGGATATCCTAGTTAAACTTGCAGGCCGAAGGTCAAAGGTCTCATGTTAACCCTTGCTTCAACTGGCTATATCTAAAGGAAGTTTAAAGGGTTTCTTCCATGGGCTGCAGATGAATTGGAAGAAACCCTGTGACGCCAGCCATTTGATTATCAAAGGAGCCTTTGTAAAGTTGTGGATGTGTCACGATGGGCGCTGCCAAACTGCACGTCATCTCAACTGAACCTTAGCTTAAAATACTCACAGAGAGGCCAGGGGTTTGTACTACTTATTAATTTTCTTTTCGTTCTGAAAAACATGAAAAAAAAAAGTTCACATAACGCAAGCTCTTTTGGTTGTTTGCAGTCCGATAGTGCACTTGGTCAGCAATCCAAAGATTGCAGGTTTGAGCCCAGCTCCGGCTGTCAAATGGCAATGTGTCCTTAGGCAAGACACTTAACCCCAAGTTGCTCCCACTTCTGCATCCATGTGAATTGGCATGAAAGGGTGTGAAAATGTTGGGTGATACTGATGGACAACTGAAATAGAAACTCCAACCATCAGTGAGTGAATGGATAGATGTGACCTGCGGTGTAAAGCAGCTTTGAGTAGTCAAAGACTAGAAAAGCGCTGTATAAGCTCAAGTCCATTTACCATTTATCATTACCTAAAATACAACAGTAACCATGGGTACTCTATAGTTCATCTTTCGCACCTTCACTTTCTCTGCACATTGTGGGTATGCAGGATCTCTTGGCACCTCACACTTCTCATTGGGCCCTGTGGGTGAGACGTTAACCATCATATAAGGCTTTGAATGCATCATTATTCTCTTTCATTTTAGAAACAGAACCCATATTGTGGAGTTAAGTCACTGCAGGTAATGAAGAACAGAGGATAATAACTTTGATATACAACCTTTCCACTGAAATGTTCACATTGAATGGCAGCCATCAGCACCATGTAGAGCGCTGCTGTGCGTGTAAGAAACAGTGTGTTCTCAGAGGCCCCCTTCCCGTAAGCCCCCCACCACCATCCTCAGCCAATGTCAATCAAGTGGAATGAACACACACCTGACCCACCTGCCTGCCACCTAAATACCCCCTTTTTTACAATGCGAGGTGCTGCCAAAACACACAGGCTGTTACTTTGTAAAACAACCTATAAAAAGTAAAAAAAGATAAGAAAAACTTAAAGGCATAGCTGAGGTGTGAGGGCTTAAAAACAGTGATACGCTATAGGAGGAAAGAAAGAAATGTGCTCCCGTTGCAAAAACAAGAGTATGAGTAGACAAGCTGGTGAAAGGCCTCAGGGGTAATTTGGTTGTATTTTATGGCTGTGAGGTAATGTGAGAGGGTGAGGGTAAAAGGGCGAACAGGCTGGTGATGGGGGAGTATGTTTGTGTGCATGTGTGTGGCACATAGAGCGGGAAATACACTGAGATTTTTAGATATTTTGATGTCATTTTAAGCAAGATATAGAGCACAGATTAGAAAAGCATGGTCCTTCTCACTTAGTACAGCCCAAAATAAATGGCAAATATGAGTAAAAGTAAACATAAGAGAAACAAAATCTGTCATTAAAATATTGAAAACTAAAATATTTGTGTGATAGAATTTAATTGTTACCTGTGCATAGGAGGGTATGTCCTTGCTGGTGTTTGTCAGTTTCTTTGTTTGCCTGTTAGTTATTGAACAAGGTAACTCTGATGAAAGATATTGGATGCAATTTTGAAATAATGTTGGTCATGGCACAAGGAAGAAGTGTTAAAAGGATAAGTTAGCAATGCTAAATAGGGCAGTTTTTTCAAATTTTGGATATAAACTACTTAAACTGTCAAATGATTTTCATGACATTTTTAGAGACTGTTGGTCATAAGACAAGAGGGAACGGATAAGATTTTGGTGGTGATCAATATCAGGGTATGGATCCAGGATTTTTTTTTAAGGATTTATTAACAGTGCAAGATAAGGTTGTTTTTCTGGACTGCATTAATGTACTATATGATGTTATTTCTATTTGGAGAGTCCAAGGGGAATTTCCACCAATGGTGGACAATAACAATATTTTCTATTCTATTCTATGTTCATTCTGTTCTATTCTATTATATTCCACATTTTGACAATTACTTGCTTGACAGTGCTGGAAATGCCTTGGCAGAGGTTTGTGCTCTTAGAGCACTTTCATTTCTGTATCATATATCTAATTTCAGTGTTTTTATTGCAGCTTTTGTCAAATTTGTTTGCATTTGTCTGCCTTTATTGACATTTTATATTGACTTACAGGCTGAATATTTCCTTTAACTTAGTTTGAGTTAAAGGACACATGGAGACGCGAGAATGACTGAAAACGCTGAAGCGTGCATGAAAGGCCAGTAGATGGTGATGTAGGTTTGTCGAGAAACAGCGGTGTTACAACACACGTACGAAGAAGAAAAACTTTTCACAAACAGTAATGGCAAGTGGACGCACAAAGACGCAGGAGTTTCTTGTCTGGACAACAAATCTGTCTGGATAGTTTTGTCTGGATAACAAACTGAGCATAGCAAACAGCACACATGTTGCTGGGTAGACGGTCGAAGCTGTTGTTGTTCCTGGTATGCACGTGCAGCCTTCATGTGAAAGAGTACTGCGCATGAGGTGACGTCAGCGTTTCACCCTAAAACACTGAATCCCATCTACAGGAAGCCTCACATCGATACGTTTTCAAAACTCTCCACTCTGGACCCTGGTTTCAAAAGTTTGTGGCGGAAAACGGAGTCGTGTAAACAGGCCCTCAGTCTTCCCATGTTCGGGGTCCTTCTTCATTCGGACCACTTGTGTGTTGATTGACCTTTTCTTTGCAAAGAAAATAAAAAAAACCTTGTCGGCTAGCAGAAATCTCTATTTCATTCTTCACCAGTAACAGGAAAACTTCCACAACAATCAGTCCCTATTTTCTGGCCTCAGTTGCACATATTATAAGTCTATGCATGCTGACATTCTGTACATGTGCTCATTGCAGTGCCTGTGTGGCCACAGCTCTTTTAGGAGGAAAATGGCCACACACGCACACTCACAAAATCACACACTGTACCCCTTGCGTGCCAAACAGGGAGCATAACCCAACTCTCACCTGACACTTCTCAGGAGGGTCGTAGCAAAAATTTAAGACTTTTTTTTCCTCCAGATGATCAGCTCCGACTCTGAGGGACTTGTTAAATGTCTTTTCAAGGACTTCATCCCTCATAAACACCTGCACCTCCTGCACTCTAACCTCACATTCACACCCTCCATTATCACAGCTTGTTAATGTCATGTCACTGTGTGGCCAACCTCTTCGAGGCTCTGAGCCGTGCATTCAGAGTATCACTGTGCCACAGCAGTTAACCAAAGCTTTGTGATTATAGGCTAATTACTGTGGCTAAGAACAAGGAGAGTGGGTTCATCTGATGTAGCAAGAATATCAGAGAACATTTTTACTAGAACTAGCCTTAAAATAACTCTTTATGCTTAGATAATGAACTGCTTTCAGAAACAACAGTGAGCGTCAGCCAAGATTCCAGTGCTGAAATCCAGTTAAGATGGGTTGAATTTAGATCTGAATATATATGACACCTGAGGAGATAAGTTTGAAATTAATTTCTTGTAGTGGCAAGTAGGGTTGTAGGTGCATGGTAATGCCATAGCTCATTGGTTTATAAAGGGGGTAGTGCAACCCTCCATCCACAGTAAAGAGAGGAAGGGAAGTAGCTTAACAAATGGATTCGTAAGATAGAAAGCTAAGTTTGTGATTAAGTTAACTGCCAAAAATGGAGAGTTTTTGTTACGTATGTGCCTCCCGTTTACACAAGCACAGTGCCCGGAGTGCCTGAATCCATAACTTCTGAAATGGGGGTCCAGAGCGAAAAATTTTGTAAAGTTCGTGTTCCGTGCAAACAGGGATCGCCATTGTCAGGGAAAACAGGGAGGCGCGGCGCATGCGCAGTTCTCTTTCAGATAAAGGCAGCACACGCAGACCTAAGAACAACAACAGCTATGGCCGACTACTGAGAAACATGTGTGCTGCTAACTGTGCAAGTTTTGTTATCCCTCCTCCAACAAAAGGAGCGATAACAAACCTGGATTTGCTATGTCAATACTCTGACCAGCAGAGAAGCATCTGATAGTTGCTAAGGACAACACAAACTTACATCGCCAACTACTGGCCTGGCATGCATGCTACCGCGTTTTCAGTCATCCTTTCGGATCCGTGTGAATGTACATTGTTATCACACCATCTCCGTGTGAACGCAAGCGCTTTTGAAAACACAAAGGAAAAACCTTTCTGTTTCTGGTGACAACGTTGTCAGGGAAATGGGCCCTAAGATTTAGGCCAATCCTCAGTGTTTCCTTCTGGGACAAACAGCAGAGCAAAGAACAAACACATACACACACCCAACAACCTTATGTCTATCTCGTAAACAGTGCTGTATATTCCTATTGAAGTACAAGTTATGGCTATTAAATAATGACAGTACTTATAAGGATTAAAAAATCGTGGTTCACAGTCACACTAACTGTTATATATTGATGGAAAATTATTCACTTAAAAGTTGAGCAATGCATTAATTTTGAATTTTTTGTGAAACTGAACAAAACAGCAGCTGAGTCTTTTCATACACTAACTGAGGTGTATGGGGAACACTGTATTTCACATGTACTTGATAAGCCCAAAAGATTTTGTGAAGGCAGAGAGGATGTCCAAGACGATGAACGTCCTGGACACCCATGCACATCAAAAAACTTCTGAAAACATTCAACAAATTGAACAAATTCTTCAAAATGATTGTAGACTAAGTATAAGAATGATAGCAGAAAGTATCTCCACTGGTTAAGAGACAGTTTGGCAAAATTGAAATTTGAACATGACAAAAGTGTGTGCCAAAGTTGTTACAAAGCTACTCATTCCTGATCAAAAGAAAAAACTCAAGCACATTTTTTTCTGAGAAATTTTGGAATTAATTCAAGAAAATCCTAATTTCTAGGACATATCATATGTGTAGAAACTTGGATCTTCCAATTTGATCCTGAGACAAAACGGCAGTCAATGCATTGAATACACCATCAACACTGAGGATGAAGAAAGCACGACCAAATTCCAAATTCAAGGCCATGGTGATTGTTTTGTTTGACAATAAGGGGATAATCTTGGAGGAGTGGGTTCCATAAGGGTCAACTGTGAATCAACAATACAAACAGGTTCTAGAAAAAGTCTTTAGAAAGAGATCTCAGCTGTTGAAAAATCGTTTCATCCCTCATCAAGATGACTCTAACTCTGCGCTCTTGGTAAAGCAGTGTCTGGACCAAAAACAAATCACAGAGATTGATCACCCTCTCTATTCACCTGATCTAACACTGTGTGACTTTTTCCTTTGTAATATCAAATCTTTGCTTAGAGGAAGACGTTTTGAGTCTGTGTCAGAAGTTAACGCAGCACTAAGTAAGATTCCGGCTTTTTAGCTCTCTAGGGACCTCTATGGTCATTGAGTGTATGGCCATTTGAGTCGTAAAACAGAGCGCCTCACACCAACGTGCATTTGTTGACATACAGAGGGAGGAGAAGCAAGCCGACAGGACGTCCCAAGAGACAAATAAACCATGTGGACTGATAAGGTACAGTCTGATCATGTTTCTATTTGAATAAATCAAAATGTAAGTCCAATAGTAGCAGGGCTAAATTAGCATCGGTCGGACATCCTGCCTCGTCTTTCAGCTCACGCCAGCGAGTGAACGCTGGGCCAATGTTTAACCCTGTCCGGGCAATTAGCTCGTTAGTCTCCAGCTTTCTTTTTTTCTTCTCCTCCGATAAAACTTTTCTTTTCTTCGGGTTTTTCGCTGCTTCCACCATGATAACAACACTACATGTAGCTTTCTTCTTCTTCTTCTTGTTTAATGGCGGGTGGCATCCAGTGTCAGAGGAGCATTACCGCCACCTTCTATGCAGAAGTGTGAGCCAGTGGTCCCTATTTCCATTAGGAAAATAAGTGCATATTTACTTTAAACTAAATTCTGTTCATTAAATCTGTTTTAAAAATTCATAAACTGCTTTATATTCTTCTTTTCCCAACGTTTAGCTTTCACCTCGAGGGGGAAGTGACGTAGGCCATAAAGCAGTCAAAGCAGTAAAAATGTGTGGTTTTTTTTAATGTGGAAGTCTTCCTACCATCCACATCGAAGTCACTTAGTGCCAGTGAAGGCGATACAGACCCCCTCAGACTACGACAGAGGTGTCATTCAGCCTGTTGTAAGGCAATGTACCATCACAATGATTCTAGAAATATATTAGGGTGGAAAAACTACGTAGTGTTGGTTTAAGAAAAGAGCAACTGTCTGAAGAAGACCTGCTGCACTGCTTTGATCAGTGGAAGACCTGAATGCAGCAGTGTGTGGATGCAGAAGGAGAGGAGAGAGGATGCTGAAAAGTGTTCATGTTTGTTGTAAGCTGTTTTTTATTATGTGCTGAATAAAAAACAGCTTACAACAAAATAAAAAAGATGTGTAAAAAAGGGGCTGGTCTTTACCTGTTTGTTGTCTGAGATCATCATGCGTTGTTGGTGTATTAGTCTGATGATGATGATGGTGGCGACTTAGCTGGTCGAGCCTCAGTGACACCCTCTTAAGCTCCCTCTCTACCAGGTGGGCCAAGTCCTGCTGGTCCTGTCTGAAGCTTGATAACAAACAGAGGCCTGCTGTATTACAACATCGTGAACAAGTTCCTCAGCAGATTCACTCTCTGGCCACTTTGTTGGTTACACTTGTACAAAACCCAAAACCAGTGAAGTTGGCACGTTGTGTAAATCGTAAATAAAAACAGAATACAATGATTTGCAAATCCTTTTCAACTTATATTCAATTGAATACACTGCAAAGACAAGATATTTAATGTTCGAACTGAGAAACTTTATTTTCTTTTGCAAATAATCATCAACTTAGAATTTAATGGCAGCAACACATTGCAAAAAAGTTGGCACAGGGGCATTTTTACCACTGTGTTACATCGCCTTTCCTTTTAACAACACTCAGTAAACGTTTGGGAACTGAGGAGACCAATTTTTGAAGCTTTTCGGGTGGAATTCTTTCCCATTCTTGCTTGATGTACAGCTTAAGTTGTTCAACAGTCCGGGGTCTCCGTTGTTGTATTTTACGCTTCGTAATGCGCCACACATTTTCAATGGGGGACAGGTCTGGACTACAGGCAGGCCAGTCTAGTACCCGCACTCTTTTACTACGAAGCCACGCTGTTGTAACACATGCAGAATGTGGCTTGGCATTGTCTTGCTGAAATAAGCAGGGGCGTCCATGAAAAAGACGTTGCTTGGATGGCAACATATGTTGCTCCAAAACCTGTATGTACCTTTCAGCATTAATGGTGCCTTCACAGATGTGTAAGTTACCCATGCCTTGGGCACTAATACACCCCCATACCATCACAGATGCTGGCTTTTGAACTTTGCGCCTATAACAGTCCGGCTGGTTCTTTTCCTCTTTGGTCCGGAGGACACGACGACCACACTTTCCAAAAACAATTTGAAATGTGGACTCGTCAGACCACAGAACACTTTTCCACTTTGCATCAGTCCATCTTAGATGAGCTCGGGCCCAGTGAAGCCGGCGGCGTTTCTGGGTGTTGTTGATAAATGGCTTTTGCTTTGCATAGTAGAGTTTTAACTTGCACTTACAGATGAAGCGACGAACTGTAGTTACTGACAGTGGTTTTCTGAAGTGTTCCTGAGCCCATGTGGTGATATCCTTTACACAGTGATGCCGGTTTTTGATGCAGTACCGCCTGAGGGATCGAAGGTCACAGGCATTCAATGTTGGTTTCGGCCTTGCCGCTTACGTGCAGTAATTTCTCCAGATTCTCTGAACCTTTTGATGATATTATGGACCGTAGATGATGAAATCCCTAAATTCCTTGCAATAGCTCGTTGAGAAATGTTGTTCTTAAACTGTTCAACAATTTGCTCACGCATTTGTTCACAAAGTGGTGACCCTCACCCCATCCTTGTTTGTGAATGACTGACCATTTCAGGGAAGCTGCTTTTATACCCAATCATGGCACCCACCTGTTCTCAATTAGCCTGTTCACCTGTGGGATGTTCCAAATAAGTGTTTGATGAGCATTCCTCAACTTTCTGTCTTTTTTGCCACTTGTGCCAGCTTTTTTGAAACATGTTGCAGGCATCAAATTCAAAATGAGCTAATATTTGCAAAAAATAACACAGTTTACCAGTTCAAACGTTAAGTATCTTGTCTTTGCTGTGTATTCAATTGAATATAGGTTGAAAGGGATTTGCAAATCATTGTATTCTGTTTTTATTTACGATTTACACAACGTGCCAACTTCACTGGTTTTGGGTTTTGTACAATTGCTTGTTAATGCAAGTAGCTAATTATCCAATCAGACAGCAGCAACTCAACTGTCACTTCAGTCACCTTTAAGGGGAAATGTTTTCACCACAGTCATCCCTGGGATTTACAGACAATGGTCCAAAAAGAGGAAATATCCAGTGAACACCAGTTCTCTGGATAAAAACACCTTGTTAATGCCAGAGGTCAGAGGAGAATGGACAGAGTGGTCTGGGATGACAGAAAGGCTACAGTAACTGAAATAACCTCTTGTTACAGCCAAGGGATGTGAAACCATTTTTGTAGCATGTTGAACCTTCTCTTCAAGCAGATTGGTCACAGCAGAAGAAGGACATACCAGATGCCACTCCTGTCAGCTAAGAACAGGAAATAGGCATCAATCCGTATGGGCTTACCAAAACTGGACAATAGAGGATTTGAAAAAAAAATACCTTGGGCCATGAGTCTAAATCTCATTTCTGCCACAATCAGATGGTAGGGTCAGAATTTGGTGTAAACATGATGGATGGATACATCCTGCTTTCTATCTATATTTTCTTGACATACTTTGAGCCCCTTAGTATCAGTTCCTCATTGTTTAAAGTACCACTGCCTATTTGAAGATTGTTACTGACCACAGTGTACCCATCTTCTTAATGCAGCTATCAGCAGGATAGCGCATCATGTCCCAAAGCTAAAATCATCTCAAACTGATTTCTTGAAAATGGCTTTGTGTTGACTGTACTCCAGGGGCCGCCATAGTCACCAGATCTCAATCTATGTGCAATCGACATATCAGTAGCAACTGTGTGATGCGATCATGTCAATACAGACCTAAATCTCTGAGGAATGTTTCCATCACCTCGTTGAATCTATGCCACAAAGAATTGAAAACAAAGGGGAGTCAAACCTGGTACCAACAAGGTGTAGTGGCCAGTGAGTGTAAATCCACAATTAATTACAAGACAAACACACTGTCTTTACAATACCCCCGAAATAACAGACTGAAGTCCTCTTTGCGGACATCTCTGTCTCTGCTCAGTCTCTCCACCTGAGTAGTCAAAGCCTCAAAACGAAGAGCCAGACGACGAAAGCCGAGACCACGCAGACCTGTGACAAAAAAATTACACAGCACAGAAGGTCATGTACAGTATTATATCCCATTTTTATCCATGCAAATCATTTTAATGTATCACAACAAAGGCTGTTGTTCTGTTCTCTTAACACGCAGCAGTCTTGGGTACCATATTTTGGTATGTATGTGATTAATGATTTCTGAACCGCAGTTGGAAACAGATCCCAACTTGTTGTAATATAACTGCTCTGTGGTTTTAGAGGCAGGCGATGCACAAACAGACACTAAACCACACACACTCACAAACACCAATATGTTTCATGATTGCCTGAGCAGACACTTTCATCTGGGTAGGCTTATAATGTTTAATGGTTATTCTGTCAAATAAGCTCATATTTTATCATGAGTGTAGATAAAGGCAAAGGTGAAAAAATGGAGCATTTATATTGAGTGTGGGGCATTTATGTGGTTTTGAACTCTTTTGACAGTTGATCCAAGTGTATTTGGCTTGTGAACCAAACAGGATCTCTTAACAACTAAAACCTAATGCTGTAAAGAACTTTCTAAGCTGAACTAACCATCACCAATTCCAGTGAAGTTGGGACATTGTGTGAAACGTAAACATAGAAAAAATGATTCACAAATCCTTCTTGACCCATATTCAAGTGAATGCATGACAAAGTTATTTTATCTCCAGGCTGATAAACTTTATTGATGTTTTCTTTTTCAAATATTCACTCATTTTGAATTTGATGCCTTTTTGCCAAGTTCTAAAAAGTTGGAACAGAGGCAACAAAAGACTGTGAAAGTTAAGGAAATCTCAAAAAACACCATTTTGGTATATTCACAGGTAAATGTCATGATTGGTTGGATGTGGTGATTTAATTTTGGAGGCTAAAGGTCAAGGTCATAGTGCAGTATCATTGCTTGCTCGAGAATAAGATATGTCAGGAGAGCTTTGAAGGTATTACCTCAAACATTGCACATATGTTTACTGTAAATCATGGATTATCTTAGTTTTTGGAGGGTATAGGTCAGAAGGGACTGTGCCTTTATGACTTTCCTTAACTTTTCAAATGATATCTCATATAAATGCTTTTAGCGGTTTTAAAAACTTTATTTAGATATCTACTTTGGCTAAAGCATGAAGTGATAAGCCTGCCAGGGTTCAAGGTCAAAAGTCATTGGGTGTCATGGTCATACTTTGTTTGTAATTGTGTTGTTAAAAAAATGAAAGATTTCAGTCAGATTTTGAGAAATATCCTCTCTCATTCAAAGATGGACTAACCAGACTTCCAAGGTCAAGAGTCAAGATCATGCCCCTTGTTCATCTTTGTCCTTACAACAGGATATCGAACAATCTGTTTGAAGGATCCTCTTCAAAAGTCCATACATTCCTATCCAACCAAAGGATGAACTGATGAGATTATAACGGCCATAGGTCAAAGGTCATTTACCCTTATTATCAAACCTTTCTTAAAGATTTATATGAATTAGGCAACTACAAAAAATACCCAGCCTTTCTGTTTTAACCCATCCCCATGCTTCACTGTCTGGAACTTGAATGCCTCACTAAAGCATGAAACTACACAGTGGTGGTTCTCACTGTTTCATTAAACTGTGGGGTTTTTTTATAAGAAAAAGTGGTTTTTCCTGTGATATCAAGTATCAAGTTATTTTTCCTCAGTAACAGAGAGAACATAATTCTGCCAATAAAAGAGTCAGCTTAAATAATTCAATGTCTTAATAGATCTTTGTCTTCATTTTCCTACTCCAAAACAAACATTCATGGCATATTAATAAAGACATCACAGAAATGAAAAAGTGAGTTGCCTTAGTAAGTCAGTAGATTTCTCCAAAGCAGTTGAAAACAAAGTATTTGTTGACAAATTTGAGCCAGATTAACTACCAACCAACCGCTTCCCCCATGTGGCATATTTTCCAACAACCACCTCTGTGTACACAGCCTGCGGTGGGTCCCTCCAAGCTCTCTGCAACTGTGACACATGGGTTACATTGTCTGCTAAAATAATTTTCCAGCACTCTAGAGGATAAATGTTTTGGGAAGTTTACATATAAAATGTTTGGAGACCAATTCATCAGCAGCCACATTTTCAGAGTCTTACACAAAAGTTTGTTCTGTTGGAAAACAAACCTTCACAAGCTGTGCTATTTATAATCACTCTAAATGTTATTGTGTTTACATGTTGGTCCAGCCAGTGTATGGCAAATTAAATTCTCTAAGACTCTTCCAAAAATCAAACAAAACATAGAGCAACATCTACATTTCACTGTATTTCTTAATTGATACAAAAGCATAACAAAGGACTGTCAAATATATGCAAACATACAGACTACTAAATCAAGACCAATATAATTGAATATCATCTTTCCTGGAAACTTGTAAATTTTTTCCAGTTCTTTAAAGTGTAATGCAAAATACTCTTTTTAAAGTTTTTTTATATGAAAATATTGGTCCCTGGTCTGTCTACAGGTCCCTACCTCACCCTCTGTTGCTTGCTGAACTCTCATAAAATGTGCACTCAAACTGTCCATTTCAGATTTTTCCTAATGGTGTCAACAGAGAATGTGAAAGAAACATGGCCAGGCAAAGCTATTCGGCCACAGTAAACATTAGAGTACAGCATAGGAAAAATAAAATATCTGCTTATTAAGAGGGGTGTGGTTGGACACAGGTCATGAGGATTTACACCAAAACAGCCTCTTTTGAGCAGGGATGAAACTAAGGGGTGTAGCCCAGTATGTCCTGTTTTTGAGGAATTCTCGTGGTTTGTACAGTACACCTTTATCCTGACATTTTCTTGGCTCATTTATAAAGAATTCAAGTCACTTTCGGGGAGTTTTATTGTGATTGTGATTATTGTGATATTGTTTTTTATGTACTGATGTAGTGTTTAGCATATAACTTTTCCCCAAGTGTTTTAATTTATTTTTAAGATTTTGTGCCGAGTAAAAATGGATGCTGAAGTACTTTTTAAAGCAAGCTATAATATGACTATGATACTTTTGTATTGTGTTGATGTTATATTTTACCAGGAGCATCTATACTCTTTCAAAAAAAGTTTAGAAACATTATTTTGGTTGATTATTTCTCCCAGTGAGGAACCAGTCTTCTTGGGACTGCCACTTTGCAGTCTGTTTTTGACTCACCTTTCTCAAGGAACTTGGTCTTAGGTTTGGAAATAGTATGACTGAGAGGTTGTCTTCGGCCTGCTCTATTGTAAAATGTCTTGAGGTAACACCTGTTATGAACTGGAGCTATACAAAAAAAGATTGATTGACTGATTGATACTAGGGCTGACACCAAAAAAGCTGCCACTGTGCGCACCAGAACACCAGCTCCCAGTTGCAGAGGATTTTGGCACATTTTTCTACCTACACATTTGTCTGTGTTGGTCATTCCACGAATGCACGACCCTTACAAGTTGTACTTTGTTGTAAAGGAGACCAATCAAGATTTTCAGTGATATAGATTACAATATCAAATGCTATTATTAAAGGGGATAAAAACTGACCAAAATAACCTTTTCAAACTTTTTTTGAGGAGTTCATTTTAAGAAGCATGTAGCTGTGTTCTTTGTCCACCACTGTTTAAAGGATGATTTCATGTAAATGAAACCTTCTTAAACACAAGATAAAGCCTGCTGAGTTTCATACTCCAATGATAATTCAGAGTAACTCAAAGGTCAAACATTCTTGTAGACATGTAGTGCTAAAATATGCTAATTCATTCATCCGCTGCATGAGAAAAGAACACTGATTTTACAGAGAAATACTCACCAGAGGAGATTGGAGACAACATTTGTCTCTCTACATGTAAATCAGGAAAAAAGCTTTTGCCAAAATAACCTTGTCTACAGTCCTCTAAGACTCCTCCTTTGAAGGAACCGTTTAACCAGATAATTAGGTTGGACAAGGCAATATCTTGACCACAAACCACAACTGTCAGACCCACCACACACTGTGTACACAGCATCATCTAACAGCAGAAGATGGTAAATCTTTACCAAAATACACAACTCTTCCAGAGTATGTCCTAAAAAAACTTTTATGTGAGGAAATCTCATCTGATTGTAGTTTTTGAAATTCAATTTTGAATTTGTTTTGAGTATCTTTTGTTTTGTTTTCTATTTATTATCAGTGGTGCCAAAATGTCATGATGTCCTTGTAAAGAACTGAGGACACTAAAAGCTTTGTGGGTGGAATTCTCACCCATTCTTGCTTGATGTAAGACTTCAGTTGCTCAACAGTACAATGTCTCCAATGCTGTATTTTGTGCTTCATAAAATAAAATGCTCCTTTTCCACCCAATCATGACACTTCGTGTTTCTAATTTACCCGTTCACCTGTGAAATGTTCCAAACATCTCTTGTTTGAGCATTTCTCCACTTTCTCAGTCTTTTGTTGCCCCTGTCCCAGTTTTCTTGGAGCTTACTGCAGATATCAAACTCAAAATAAGTGAAGATTTGTAAAAGAATAAAAAACAATAAAGTTTATGAGTTTGAACATCAAATACCTTTTCTCTGTAGTGTATTTACTTGAATAGAGGTCGAAAAGGAATTGCAAATCATTGTATTCTGATTTAATTTACATGCTACTTAATGTCCCAACTTCACTGGAATTAGGGTTTGTAATTAAAGCATACCAAGATCATTATTCATGCACAAAACCTACCAAACTTACTATTAAAAAGCAGTAGTCGGATGGGAATTATGAGAAATATCTTTGTTATTGTCAGAATTATTAGATTAATAAAGAAGCAGAATGTTTGCTTCTTATCGGCTTGTTAATAATGGCGAATATGACTCTTAAACGGGCGGCACGGTGGCGCAGCAGGTAGTGCACGTGCCTCACAGCAAGAAGGTTCTCGGTTCGATTCCCGGGTCCGGCAGGGCCTTTCTGTGTGAAGTTTGCATGTTCTTCCTGTGCATGCGTGGGTTCTCTCCGGGCACTCCGGCTTCCTCCCACAGACCAAAAACATGCTCATTAGGTTAACTGGTAGCTCTAAATTGCCCTTAGGTGTGAGTGTGAGCGTGAATGGTTGTCTGTCTCTATATGTTGCTCTGCAATCGACTGGCGACCGGTTCAGGGTGTACCCCACCTCTCGCCCAATGACAGCTGGGATAGGCTCCAGCCCCCCGCAACCCCGAAAGGGATAGTCGGTATAGAAAATGAATGAATGAATGAATGACTCTTAAACCAAAGTGTTAACATCATCACAGCATCGTGCCCAGACTTGAAGATGTGCATGTATATTTTGTTGTAAACAGTCGTCACTTAAGGCTGCATTTTCTCTCCTAATCAAATTATCATGTGTATGATAATTTTACCGTACTTACCTTGATCCTCCGGTGATCTGCCTGCAGGTTCATCCCTGCTTATCTCAACTGGCACCCAAAGGCTCTGCAGCAGCAGGGTCAGCACAGACAGGCACAGACAGAGCACCAGGCAACCACTAGATGGCACAATTTACATTGAAACAGATGAGGTTCTGCAGCATAGGGCATCAATAGATGAGTGGTAACATCATTTTTCATCTGAATAATTGAAATTCTACATAAGACACCATAACATGACCACAAACTGGAGTTGTTTTTATGGTTGTATGTAAAACTCCAAACATGTCTTCTTCAACTTTTCTGCTTGTTTATGTATCTCTTCATTTTATCTCTTGACTTAATTCCCAATCATTTCAGCCATTACTTTGCTGTAACATTTTATCATTTAATCTTGTCCAATTGTTCAGTTTAACCGAGCATTTATGCCATAAAATTAACAATTTGTGCCATCTTTACACTACAAATACAAGTTTGTGGTCATTACTTCTGCAAGATTCTGTAAATATTGAACAACTTCTTTCTGCTTTTTAACAAGTAGAAATTACATCCAAGTGACAACTTAAAGCATTTTTGTTTACAACATAACAATGTTAAGTATTCCTTTATATGTAAAATTATTGCTTCGTGCTATGTAGACAATTCTTGGTCATTCAGCCATTGCTTGATGCTATCAATTTGAACATCTAGTCTCTTCTTGTAGCTACAATTTCAAGCATTTTATCAATTGATTTTAGGACTTTTTAAAAAGCTTTTTGCTCCCTTCACTTAAATAAAATAACAATGTCTGTATTTTGTTTTATTGTAAAGTAATATTCAGGAATTAATTGTGTTGCTAAACTCAAATGAAATAACATTTATCCCAGAATTATTGAATTATTAGCAAAAATGTGGAATACTACTCCATCTCACAATGATAACGATTCCTTGAAAATATTCCTGGATCCGTATCTGGCTTCATATCATCACCAAAAACCTTATCACTTCTTCTGTGCACAGTCACCATCATTCACTGAAAAGACGCTCCATTAAGAACTTATTGTGTTCTTCACGAACATGTGGTTAACTGCCCTATCTCACAACTTTAAGACATCCCTGGAACTGTATCTGGATTCAGATCACCACTTAAACCAAATCATCTGCCTCGTGCCAGGACCAACATTCTTGGACTGTTGAGAAATCCTCGAAAATATTACTTGTTCCACGTCTGGATTTGGATCACCTCAAAAATCGAATCAATCTTTACCTGTACCATGACCAACATTCCCTGAAATTTTCATCAGAATCATTTGAGAATTCATGAAGTTTTTAGCAGAAACGTGGAAAACTGCCTGATCTCACTCTATTAAAAAATCCTTTAAAAAATCCTTGGATCTGCGTCTGGATGAGGATCACTACCAAAAGCGAATCACCTCTTCCTTGTGACATGACCAACATTCCCTGAAAATGAAATCAATTTTTGAGAACTTCTTAAGTAATCCTGCTCACAAACAAACAAACTAACGAACGCCTGCAAAAACATGACCTCTTCAGCAGAGGTAATAGTAAATACCCAAAAAACCAAAAGGAGCAATGAGATCTGAGGGTTTAAATACCAGTTAGACTAATCTGCAAACAATCTGAAAACAGTTTTCACGAAAACAACTTTTCTCCTTCAACGTAAGCAAAAAAAAAAGCACAATACAAGAATAAACATAAATGAGTAACAACAGCTTGTATTTTCATTTTTTAAACACATCTATATCATTTATATTCATATTTATTATCCCGTTTCTCTATAGCTTCTTAGCTGCTGATTAGCTGCAAAGTCATGATGTTTGAAAGCTTCACTGTACCTGCGTGGCCTCAGTGCAACATGCATGGCCCTCTGTTTCCAGCGTGTTGGGTCTCACTGTTGAAACAAAGACACAACAAATATAAGTGAATAATAATAACAGTTACAGTAATCTTTGCTTGTTTGTTTCTTTGTTTTTAATGTTTATTTCATTCATTAGTTAAAGAAACCAATTAAATACAAAATAAAAAGCCAAATCTTGAATGAAAAGGAGAGAAGAATGATCTTATAAAATCTGCCTTTGTTTATAAGACATGAATCAAAGTACATAAAAAACACAAAACTCTGAATGAAATAAAATCACTGCAGCCAAAGAATCCCCAACATCTCACTATAAGATACAGACATTCAATTTACACTTTATTAGATAATTAAGATCACAAAATAATGAACCCAAACCACTACACAAACAGAATAATACTTTGTATTCATATTTTACCATATCTTCCCAACATGATGGTGTTTATTCCTAATTTTAAACACTTTTAACACCACTGATGCCAAAATGGGCATCAGTTTAGAGCATTGTCTTGTGTTATATTATTGTTTGTTGCACCAAAGTGTGTTTAACATGCTCTGAAGTTTATGACACGTGTTTCTCAAATGGTGTGGCAGGGAACACTGACGTGCCTTGGACAAGTCTAGGTGTGCCTTGGGAATTTTCTGAAGGTATAAGTCATGATTACAACTATAAAACAAACACTCAGTGTGTTTTAATTAACTCGTGCTTAAGGTGCTGCAGCAGTGCCAACCAACAACTAAAAACACTGTAACTTTAAAAAAGACCTTAAACCTTAAAGAGAAAACATCTTTTGCTGTTTACGTAGTACAAACTCCAATTCAAATGAAGTTGGGAAAGCATAAATAAAATAATAATACTATGATTTGCAAATCCTCTTTGACCTATATTTAATTGTATATACTAAAAAAGCAAGATATTCGATGTTCAAACTTATAAATTTTATTTTTTTCTGAAAATATTCACTCAATTTGAATTTGAGGCCTGCAACTTGTTCCAAAAAAGCTGGGATTGGGACATGTCTACCACTCTGTTACGTGACCTTTCCTTTTAACAACACTCAGAAAGTGTTTGGAAACACTAATTGTTGACACTTTGTAGGTGGAATTTTTTCCCAGTTTTGTGTGATGTACAACTCCAGCTGCTCAGCAGTCCAGGGTCTCTGTTATTTATAGCTTCATAATGCACCACACATTTTCAATGGGAGATAGGTCTGGACTGCAGGCAGACCAGTCTAGTATACCTGCACTGTGTAGCCACACTCCTGTAACATGCAAAGAACGTGGCTTGCTCCAAAGGCCATGGGCACTAACACACCCCCAAACCATCATAGATGCGTGCTTTTGAAATTAGCAGTGATAACACCTTGAATGGTCCTTTTCTCTGTAGCCTGTGGGACACAATGTCCATGATTTCCAAAAAGAGTTTTAAATGTGGACACATCAGACCACAACAACACATTCCCACTTTGCGTCAGTCCATCTCAGACAAGCTTGGGCCCAGACAAACCAGCAGCATTTCTGGGTGTTGTTGATATTTGTCTTTTGCTTTGCATGGTGGAGTTTTAACTTGCATTGGTAGATTTAGCAATAAACGGTGAACTGGTTTTCCGAAGTGTTCCTGAGCCCATGCGGTAATATCTTTTACAGTTTTCAATGCAGTGCCACCTAGGGAACATCTAAGGTCACAGGCATTCAATGTTGGTTTTCAGCCTTGCCGCTTACATTCAGAGATCTGTCTGGATTCTCTGGATCTTTCAATGCTAAACTGTAGATGGTAAAATCCCTAAATACCTGTCATCACATTAAAAACATTGTGAACTGTTGGGCTATTTGCGCACAAAGTTGTTGACAGAGTGGTAAGCCTCACCTCACCCCCTTTAATCCCAATGATGACACTCGCCTGTTTCCAATTAACCTGTTTGACTGTAAACTGTTCCAAACAGGTGTTTTTTTTGTTTGTTTTTTTTTAGCTTTCATTATCTTTCCCAGTCTTTTGTTGCCCCTGTCCCAGCTTTTTCGGAACATGTTGCAGGCATTATATTCAAAATGAGTAGATATTTGCAACAAAACAATGTAGTCTGTCAGTTTGACTATTAAATGTATTGTCGTTCGAGTTCACACAATTGAGTATAAGTCGACAATGATTTACAAGTCAATGTATTTTGTTTGTTATCAGGCTTTACACGTCCCAACTTCATTTATATTGGGTTTGAAGTGAAGGAGAATACTGCTATTGTCTCCTATTTATTAGTTCATTAGTTTTAAAAATTGTTACTTGTCCAGTCCAAAATTTTTGAAAGTTTTCAGAATTAAATTTGACAGAGATTGAGATTTATTTTTGAATCATTTTGTCAATTCATTTAATTAGTTTTACAGTCATCTGTCAAGTTTTACTAGGAATTGATAGATAAAATAAAATGTGCAATTCTTTTAACATACTAAAACATATGTTAGAACTCTTCTGTGTACATAAGAATGTGGTGTGCCTTGAGATTTTCTCTCAGTTTAAGGTCTGCCTTGTGCAAATAAAGTAAGAAAACCTCTGCATTAAGCCCATTAAAATACTGAGAAATCCGACAAAACTGCTGCATCATGTGAGTCTATTTTGGACAGATGCAGATAACATTAGTGCCTGGTGATGGATCATACAAAATAAAGGACAACCACATAAACACACACATATCCTCACCTCCTTGGGTCTACAGCCCACTAGCATCCATCAGGCCTGTTTCCAAAACACACAAACTAAAAAAAAAAGATATAACGTTGGTCTGGAAGGGATCTTGCTTCCTTTTATGTTTCCTTCGCGTTCTTTCCCTCCTCTTCTGGCCGGTCCTTTCTCTGTCCATGAGCCTGTGGGTAGGCATCCTGCTGTTGCCAAGGTAACCTGACTCCCCTTTAAAGAAAACAATACCCTGAGTGCTACTTAGGCCTTTCACACAAACAATGGAGCCCACGCTATTGGGTGACACAGTTTCTTTCAGTCTGGCTGGCCAGACTTAAGCCATGGTTGTGAAGTGATACTCAAGCAGAGAGCTTATTTCAAAAACTCAAATGGTTTAAACCTTTGGCGCAGAATGGCTCGATACAGACAAGAGCAGGACAAATTTAATAAGTGACAAGAGCAACAAGTTAAAGATTAAAGTGAGAACCACAGAAAAATCACAGTTATTAAGCTGTTAGTGTGATTCATTGTACCTAAGTAATCTAATAATCAAATCGGACAGGAAGTGATGCTTTCAATAAGTGAGAGATATTTATTGGACAGTAATGTGTCATCTTATCAAACTGTCTCATGTTTGATAAGATGACACACCTCACCCAAGTGCCAAAACAGTTGGGACATTGTGTGATGTGTTAATAAGATAGAATACAGGGATTTAAAAAAGCCTTGTGCTGTACTTGATGATACACTCACCTTGCGGTGAAGCTGGATCTGCCAGTTTCAGTGTCTGTAATCAGACACATCCCTCTTGACAAGCTTCAATCTATACTATTGTATTATGCTATTGTGAGCAGCCCAAGGCAGCACAGCCCAATCAGCGTCCTTTAAAGTAGGGGGAGGGGAGAGCTACGAGTGAGACCTTGCACACAGATTAGCATAGATGCTAGCAGCTTCAGTAACAGTTTTATCAACACTTCATACTTCTCTATAGAAAATGATAATTTCGCTCCACGTCTGACATGTTTTGACGAGCATTTGTTTTACGAAGTGGTTCACTCTCTGTCCTTTACACTGCAGCAGTAGAGCCTGCCTACTACATTTTCTGATTGGCCCATGAATGTGATTGACAGGACGATCATCCAGTCACCTGACCACTATATGCTTTGCAAAGGCTCTGCAGTCCCCAAATACTTTCCATTGGCTCTTTCCCAGATGGACTGAAATACGTTGAACAGTCTATCTGGTGTCAGGTTAATAATACATAGCACAGATACAAGATATTAAATGTTTGAACTGGTGGACTCTATACATTTTTCTTGATACTTGCTTATTCTAAAATTGTTTGCTTGCAAAACATTCCAAAATAATTGGAACAGTTATTAAAATATTCAATATTCAATTATTAAAATAATTGGAAAGCAAAATTCTTTTCCCACTCATGCTTGATATACATTCTCGGTTGTTCTGCAGTGAGGGGTGCTAATTTCCATATTTGCAGCTTTATTTTGAACTATACCAGCCTTTCTTAAAAAGTGTTTCTCCAGCTGTGTCAGGGGTGCCTTGGAAATATATAAAGATTCAACCAAGTGTTACAATGATTATTCAGATTGTTAGTGTATGATTGTATGATGCCGCCACTGAACTCATGGTTCTAATACCTGAATAGTGAATGAATTGTGTAACATCAGTTAGCATCATGTAATCATGCACATTTTTAGCTAGCAGGTGTCTTTTAGAGTGTATATGATCAACTTAATCAGCCACTGCAAACAAGCTAGCATTTTATCATCATAAATCTGAATCTTAGCCATCAACTTCATCATACAGTGGCAACTCAGCAGCAAGGGAAGATGAAATAACAATTATATTTGTTTAAAAAGTCAGCAGCACTGACAAGAGCAAGCAATGATGAAATTTGCAAAAATATCAGGGAAAGCCCTGCAGGCTAGCTACCTTGTGGCTAATATCAAGGCTGTGTGCATTTTTTTCAGGCTCAGGATTCCAATTACAGGTGATTTACAGTGATGAATTGCTGTATTGTGTGTAAATTGGTGGTCCGAGGGATGTAGAATGTCCCTTTCTTATGAGAACGGTTTGACTGGGGTGACCTGTGGTTTTTCCACACTCTATAAGGGTGTCTCAGCAGAAAAAAGGTTAAAAAATGCTGCACTACAATACCACTGAAAAACTAAAATAAGCATGAACATCCCTGTAGACATACAGTATATTTCTTTAAAACCTGTATGTACCTCTTAAAATTAATAGTGCCCTTACAGATGTGCAAGTTATCCATACCATGGGTTCTAAAACACCTTCACTCCATCATGAAGGTCTGTGGATCTTGCACAAAGAGAACAAAATATGCAACCTACTAAGCTTAAACAAGTTCCCAAACACTTATTGAATGTTGTTGAAAGGAAAAGTTGTGTAATACAGTGGTAAACAAGCCCCTGTCTGAGCTTTTTTGGAAAGTATTGCATGCAACAAATTCAAAATGAGTGAATATTATACAAAAAATTAAGTTTATCAGTCCAAATATAAAATATCTTGTCTTTATAATGTATTCAGTTGAATATAGGCCAGGACAAATCATTGTATTATTTTTTCATTTACATTTTACACAATGTCCCAACTTCTTTGGAATTGCAGATTGTATTTTCCAGAATTAATAAGAATACATTTTCTTCCCTTTAAAGATCGGTGAGGTGTTTTAACCTTGAACTACAGAGTCAGGAATATAAAGTCATTCACTGAGTTTGGGACTGCCTGAGTAAATTATATGTAGATGGGGATGGTGCTTGTTTATGCAGTGATGTCACGCAGTGTGTGAGAGCGGAAGAATCTGATGAGCATAAACCTTCATAAGCTCAAACCCAACGGCTTACTGGCTTTACACCCATCTGTCTCTTCCTCTCTTATTCTCTCTCACACACACAAACACACACACATATACACACACAGACACAGACTTGGAAACACACACACTGTCAAACAACCTCTCTAAAATTGTTCTGATTTTGTTTTACTTTGTTCATAATGCAGAACCACTCTCAGACTGTTACACAAGCACAAATGCAGTCTGTGAAAATTACATCAATCTTAGTTTGATTAAAAAAAATTGTGCAAATTGAATTTGAAGATCATAATGACATGAATTGAAAGCACATTAGGATGTACTGCCTCCCTTATGTTACAAGGCTGCTGTTTTTTTCCAGCACACATCAGAGCCAAAACATAATCACAGTCTGTGTACAAGTCAGGCAAGAGATATACTTCCTGTTTATTCGTAATTTTAAGAAGATCTCTGATTGCTTAAAAAGTTCAGTTTCAGGTGTTTGTAACTGAAATAATCATGCTATTAAACTTAAAGCACACACTGGAGAGCTCTGGATGTGTACAACTACCTATTATGAGGGAAGTAAACTACAAACATGGCAACATCCACACATCTTCTGTGATTAAAACAAACAAAATAGACAGCATATTAAAGGGATATTTATGTGTTTTTAAAGTTGGATTATATAAGGTACAAGACAATAGTCAGTCAAGTGGCTGAAAGGCTGCACTTGCCAACAGCAGAGCACTTTACTGTCATCAGTCAATCAATCATTCAGTCAATCTTTATTTGTATGGCACCAATTCAAGTGTTTCTCAAGACACTAATAGACAAACTCTTCATTTTGTAGATATACATAGATACATACATACAAATATACATACATATAAAATACACTTGTTCACATATATGTACACATACATGTTCCCAAAACCCAACATGAATCCATCATGAGCACAGCACTGGGCCAACCAAACTACGGGAAGGTGCATCTGTAGGGGGCTTACAGTAACGGCGGCAACAAAAAACCTCTGTTTGGCACCTGCCATCTCAGTACATTCTCCTTAAGTGTACAGCACTGATGGGAGCCTGATACAACACAACTACAAAAATACTGAAATATCCCTTTATCATCAGATACTGTAAGCTGACCTGGCTTTGGTGGTCAGACTTTATCATCAGCACCATGCACACTAATTTGCAGCAACATTTTCCTCATGGGCAGCAGCCTGGTGCTCTAGCTTTGCATGACTTCTAACCCTAACTGTGGTGTCTCATCCTCACCAAACCTGTTGAGACAAGCTATTCTGTGACCAAAGTTGTGTCTCTCTTTGTTTGCAGCACAAGAAGGCAAGGTTTATCTTAACAGGTAGAGCATAATGTCTAAACTGTGCAGGTGACTAGGGCCGGGAGATATTACCTAATCTCAGCATCATGATTAATTGAAGCTCTTACCTTGATTACGATTAATGAACGATTATTTTAAGATAGGCTGGAACAAATTGGTGGTGTTACCGACGGTCGTCGAAACGGTCTTCCTGCAGTATTTACACTTAACTTCTTTCTGCTTGATGTCCTCTGCACAGAATCCAAAATGTGCCCAAACAACAGAGACTGCATTTTTCTTGGCCACAAGGTCCTCTGATAGATTGGCACTTGTCTCCTTCATATTGGCAGCGCGTCCTTTGCTCTTGGCCGCACTTAAAGTGAACACAGACTGTATGGAGGGGGCCCAGTCACGTGACTTACACAGGGAAAATAATCAAAATAATCGACAGGAGTAAAATTACTTGGATTAGAGGGTCTAAATGTTGTTTTCGATTATTTTTCAATTAATTGCCCAGCCCTACAGGTGACTATCACAAATACGAGGTGTATCAGAAATGTTCCAGGACTGGTGTCACAAAGGATTTCTTTAGAATCCAAACTACAAACTATACGTTTTCCCCTTCAAAGTAATCCCCCTGGAGTCTAATGCACTTTCCCATCCTTCTCTGCCACACTTTCATGCACTCCTGGAAGGATTCTTCTGGGATCCTCCGCAGCTCCGTCTTCAAGGCCCCTTTGTTGCCATCCACGTCTTCAAAACGGGTCCCCTTGATGACCCCCTTGAGCTTGGGGAAGAGGAAAACATCACACGGAGCCAGGTCGGGTGAGTAGGGAGGTTGCTCCAGCACGGCGATGTTCTTCTCGGCCAAGAACTGTCAGATGCTCAGGGCATTGTGAGCAGGTGCATTGTCATGGTGAAGCAGCCACGACTTGTCCTGCCACAACTCTCGCCTCTTCTCGTGCACTGAACGAAGCAAATGCCGCAGTATCTCTTTGTAGACATGCTGGGATTACTCTGAAGGGGAAAACTCTTAGTTTGAAGTTTGGGTTTGAAATAAATCTCTTGTGACACTAGTCCTGGAATGTTTCTGACACACCTCGTATGACGTTTTAATTCCAAGCATTTTTTAATTACAAGCATTTTTAAAAACATTACAGTGCTGACACTCATGCTGGATTTTCCCACAACAAACTATTTGACTGTCTTGGAACTGTGTGCATAAAAGACAACTCACATAGATTTCCTTATTGCAGGAGCCTGTGGTTTTGCCAGCATTTGTTTGTTAGTTTGTGAATAGCATCACTCAAAAAATTGTTTATGATTTTGATTAAAGTTTTCAGGGATTGTTGGTCATGGCACAAGAAAGGAATGATTAAATTTCAGTGGGGATCCAAATCTGGATGTGGATCTGATGTCAAGGATTTGTTGTACAACAGAATTTCTGCAAGATAGGTAAGATTAAATGAACTGAATATTAGAAAATGTTAAGCATCAAGCAAGTTGAGAAAACCAAATACAAACTACTATTGGAAACTCCCTGCATCATTATAACAATGTATAAAATGATACTCCAAATAAGTGGAATTTCAGCATCAATCATGATCATGGTTTTAGTTATAAACAAGCAACATAAGCCTTTGGCTGAGACTTGAAAAAGGGGAGATTCCAAGAATTAAGGTTTATTATTACTTATTATAGACAAAATATTTAGAATTTTCAAAGCACCAAATTGTGGCCCCTCTTTTTTTGTTGTTGCTTGTCTTTTTAGCAAATGAGGACATGAGAGCCATCAGCTGTGTTTGAAATTGGATTGTAGAAGCTGAACAACATTTCAGCCTGTCCTGTCCTGTAAGGCAAGGATGTCTCCACAATTGAATTATCAGTAATAACTGTCATGTGTTGGGCGGTGTCTTTGAGTACAGGACAAAGACGAGGTTTGTTGGCCTTGTGAGGGTACTTCCTGTCTTGTCTCAATACCATCACTTATTTTACAGAGCATGTCTGCAAGTAAACAAGACAAATCAGAGACACAGATCTGTCATGCAACCTCTGCACGGTCAAAGCAGGGTGAAATGGCTTTAAGAACTCTTAGCTATTTAAAGAACAGGCTGTAATGTGCGTAGGGATACAGAGACAGAAAGTGTGGGGCTGTAGAGTGGGAAAAATAAGGAAAACTGCAAGGGCCTATATTGCAAGGGGCCATACCACCGGTGTTTTTTTTTTTAAATTTACTCATTACTCACAGAGAAAAAAAATCTTCTTTTTCACTGTAAAAAACAAATATTCAGGCATTTTGAATTGCTAAAGTCCCATAAAATTACATTTATACCAAAAAGAGGCCCTTTGAATCCCTAATAAGAGGACATTAGTGTTGTTTATTCTTTTTGATGTTTATCTAAATACTTTGGAAACTTCACACAGGCCCTGTGTGAAGTTTGCATGTTCCATCCAAAAAGCAAATGTCACAAGTCTTTAATGGTTGAATATCTGCTAAATGTAGCACTTATTTCAATTTAAGATCTGACAGTCTAGAGTCTGGACCACATGCTGTCTTTTTGTGCTTTTGGTCAATGAAAAATGTAAAAAAAATATCCAAAAACATAATGTTTGCATTGTAGGAGGTAATTGGAATGGATATCGCATCAGTATCCATATCGGAAAAATGATAGCAAATAGCATCAGAACCGTATCAATTTGAAAAAGTCTGGTATCACCCATCACTAATAAGGGGTATTCATAATGGATAAGCCATGCACTGTATATATATCACAAATATTGGCTGTAATATCCACAGAATGTACATATATATATATACATACATATATATATATATATATATATATATATATATATATATATATATATATATATATATATATATATATATATATATATATATACATACATATATATATATAACACAATGCTTTGCCCTACTGTTGCATAATGTTTACATTAAAAAATAGTGTTGTTTTTCTTGGTCCACATCAATTTCTATCAAAAACATGCTGTCACAGTGAGAGGAATAGCTCAATTTGTGTAAAATATTGGTATCAGTTTGAAAGATATCAGCAGAAATCCAACATTGTGCATCACAATCAGCTTTGCTGCTTCTTTTTCACATATCCAAAGACTCTAATCACCAGCAGTCCCCCACCCTTACCCCAACACACACAAACTATTCATTATATTAAAAAAATCTTTTTTTTTTTTTTTTGTTTGATTTTCTGATTGAATTAAATGAACAGAGCTGAAGTGCTTTGAGCGATTAATGTACTTATAAGCAAAAAAAATGCATGTTTACTTTGTGCATGTATAGTTTTGGCTTGAGGGTTCCCAGAGCGTATTAAATCCGAGTTATAGTGCATGAACATTTGCATGGGATAGGCTATGAGAAGCACATGTCATATAATGATCATTTCGACTTAAAATGTGGATAATTTTCCTCATTAATAGTGTAAACAGTTGTCTGCTAACTAGGAGTTCAAATGTTGCATATAATGACACATTTGTCCATGACTCGTTGATTTTCAGTCCACCTGAGCCCCTCCACTGCTCCAGCTCTACAGACTGTGACCCGGGCAGAAGCCTCTGCGCATGCGCGAGGCAACTTAATATGAATGCTGCTTCACGTCTCAAGACATCTCCTCTCCAGGTGAGGACAGCGTCTGCTTACTGGCTGTTTGTAACTCATTACTCGCTTACAAGTCTTCATTCTCATGTTTGAGAGGGCATTCTTACTCCTTTGACCAGGTATGTGACTCAAATGCCTTTCTTTCTCTAAAATTCAAGCTACATCGTCTGCACACCAACTATCTGTAAGACAGCCAGGGCACCAAAATCCAGTTGGGCTGGTGTCATTCATGCTAGCCGCTGAGGCATCGTTAGCGTACGTGTTATTTTTGCGTTGTTTGGGCGGATTTGGATATTTGCATTGTTTCGTATCGGTGTCGCATTTTATGATTTTTAGAGCTTTTACACTCTGCCTGGTTTGGGGTTTTCGTGTGCTGCTGACAGAAGGCTGAGACATGACATGAGGCTGGCTAATGCTAGCAATGCTAACTTGGCAAGTACCAATGGAAAAGGGCGTATAAGATTTAGTGAGGCGGTAATGGTAAATACCCGGTGACCCGTTTACGCTTTCTTTACCTGCATGTCAGCTCGGCAAGCCCTCGTCATTTGGCTGTAAAGACATTTCAGACAGCTTTGCGTGCGTCTGCAGCTGTCAGCCCAGTTTGTGTTGACATAAGTGTATCTGTGCTCCTGTTTGCAGCTCAGGCACAAGGAGTCAGACATTTAGTGTATGCCAATGCCCACGTATCGACAGTTTCTTCAGTCAAATGGATCTATCATTCTTCTCCAACGTTACCTAACCCCGTCCACTTTGCAGAAGTACAGTTTATAATGCTTTAGTAAGCTTTCCCATAGGCCAGTGGATCTGATTTTACTCGGTATCATTAGATAGAGAGTATTGTCCATTATGAAGAATACAAAGTCTCACAATACCAAATCTTATCTGTTACTCTTACTGTGAAGAGTAATGCCATTGGATTGGTTATGCATTATATGTAGGGTTGGGCATTGTTTGTTGTTCCTCCAATATATACTTCCCATAAAAATTTGAAAATGTTATCCCAGTCAATTATTTCTCCCCTTTAATAATTGGTATTGTATTTTACGTTATTGGAAAGCCTGATTAGTCACCTTTACAATAAAGTACACTTTGTAGGACTATGCATTCATGGACTGACCAACACAGACAAACATGTAGGTAGAAAGATGTGCCAAAATCCTCTGCAACTGGAAGCTGTTGTGCTGGTATGCACAGTGGCAAACCTGGGACCAAGTTCCTGGAGAAAGGTGAAGTCAAAAAGAGGGAAATAGCAGATTAGTAACTCAAGATGGCAGTAATGCAACGTCATGGATGCCAACTGCCATAAAACACCAGAGAGAGAATAAGTCAAAAACAGACTGCAAAGTGGCTGTCCCAAGAAGACTGGTTCCTCAAACTTGCTTTACTGAAGCACTGTGGGTTTTTCTCCAGGGGAGGGTTATTTTGGCACTTTTTTGGTGCTACCTACACGTTTGGCTGTGTTACTCATTCCTCAAATTCATGATCCTTTCAAATTGTACCATGTTGTAAAGGTGACTAAACAGGCTTTCCAATGATATAAATACAATACCAACTGGTACAACACCAACTTCTGAGGAGTATAGATACTCTTGGTAAAATATAACATTAATACATTTCATAGTGTCATAGTCATATTATAGCTAGCTTTTAAAATACTTCAGCATTCAAAGTACTTTTTGAATAAAATCACAAAAGCCTGATTGGTCACCTTTACAACAAGGTACAATTTGTAGGACTGTGCATTTGTTGAATGAGAAACACAGCTGAAAGTGTTGGTTTTACCGTCTGTTGTAACATTCAGAAAGAAAAAAATGACAGAATTGTTTCAAATCTAATAAGAAATATATCTCAGTTTATTCATAATGTTAGTTGAGTTTTATTAAAAGACAGGAGTAAAACTCAGACTGATGTCCACATGTAGCCCTGCTGTGCTAAGCCTTTCATGAACTTGTAGCTTCACTGCTCTGAAGAGCTTTAGTTCTGCTGTGTCTGTGAAGTAATGCTGAGCAATGGCACATAGCTGGACTCCAACCAGAATTAAAAAAAAAAGCCTTTGTTTTCCAAAACATGCTTAGGCCTTCAGTCTTTGCACATAAAGTTAGTGATAGATTGAGCCATTTCCTCAGATCACTCAGAACTGGGAGGCAGCTTTAACAAGTGAAGCATGTCACGTGTTGGCTGGTTTAGCTGCAAGGTTAACTTAGCATTAGCTTTCCTGGCTGATTGGCTTTTGCTGTCACTGGGTGGTCCTGAGTGAGGAGAGCTGAATGTTCATTGTGCTCCATGTGCCTGTCAAAGTCCAAAATAAGTCCACACAATGCATTTTAATGCAGATGGAGCATTGCTTTCATCTCTCTCCTGTGCAGCCATGTTTGTTTACAAACTTTCCTGCACCGTGAATGTCACCCCTCCTGACCTTACTGCATTGGCTCCACAGCACCATTGTGGATTTAAAGACTCATTTTTAAATAGAGCTTGAAGCTTTATTACCTCCGCCAAGGAGGTTATGTTTTTGCTGGCATGTGTTTGTCTGTTTGTTTGTTTGTTAGCAAGATTACACAAAAACTACTGGATAGATATTGCTGAAATTATCAGGAGATGTTGGTAATGACCCAACTTAGAATGATTACATTTTGGTGGTGATCCAGATAAACGCTATTAGCGAACAATCATTTTTGCTCAATAACTGTCTAACTTATAATGATATCAACATGATTCTGAGTGCTAGGCGTGGGATTTCAGGCTCAAGGAATCATATTATGATGGTAACTTTGTCATGGAACTATTGCTTATAGATGTAACAGCAATATGTGAGCTACCTTGGCTACCTCTAACAACCACTAACATGTCTCTTCCATTAATGCGTCTATTTGAGTGTAAGTTTTTAAGATAAAGCTGAAATTTTGTTTCCTGTTACAACATTCTGCAGCTTCTTGCTGTCAGTATAGTCCTGTTCCTCTCCAATCAAGGACAAAGATTACAACACACTTTCTTGATCAACAATAAGCCGTTGGACATGCAGCCGACACGCTGTGATTATGAAATATTGAGGAAAACACAGAAACACAGGTCATGTTATTTGAACATCTGTTTTAACGTGAACTTCTGTTGAATAACAACAAAAGAGCAAACTCACTGAGATAAATTCTTTCTATGGTAGTAAAAACCAGAGTTAGAAATGCTTGCTCTATTAATAAAGTTATACTAATGGGTGTTTAATCTTGTTAGCATTAGCATATAAATCAGAATCAATCTATTCCTTCTTTCCTCTAATTGTTATTTAGTGTTCTTAGAAGTGTTGCGCTCACAGCCTGAATTTCTTGAATCATAGATCTTATGTGATCAATTAAAATATCAACAATCCTGGGACATACCCAAAATAGCACTTAAACATTCTTCACAACTCCTGACACTTTCTCTGTAAACTCCACATACTTCCCGTGTAACATGCTGTAATGTATTGGTATGCAACCCCATGTGACTTGTTTGAAGCCGTGTGACATGATCTGATGTTTTTATGAATATTGCAACTGATCTTTGGACATGCTGGTTCATGTGACCCGTGGAAAAAGTGTAATGATTAGATGATGTCCAAAAGCCATTTTCGTCATATTGCAGCTGATCTTTGGATCTCTGGCCTTGTGAAGTGTCTGTGTTTCCACTGGCAGGAAGTGATCCGACTATTCAACAACCTTAAGATTAGATGCAAATAAAACAGCATCACTCATCACTGGTAATCTCAGATTGTTTTCATAGTAAATTTGAAATTGAATTAAATCATATCTTGGAAAGTTGTGTGTCACATGCCATTTGAAGCTGTTAAACTATTTCTAATGTCATTTCTATGGTTACTACAAAAGACATCCATCAAAAAATTTAACTTTACTTTGCAGTTTGTAGAAATTTAAGAAAATATGCTTTGTTTCCACAAGAGCTCAGAATTTTTCTTATTTTTTGTGGGATGGCAACAGTGATTTTCCCATAAAATTGCCTGATTTTAGTCATTTTGTCAAGGCTTCAAGAAAATAAATTGGTTATTCTGGAAAAAAACAGGCTTGATATTCTGGGATAATTCCATTTCTATGGTAGCCTTCAGAAGACACGCATCCAAACATTTTATCTTGCTCTTGTCATGACAGGCTCATTAAGTTCACAACATTAATCACACATCACACTTTGTCTTCCTGTAACTACAATTAAATATGGTTTGTTTTCTCTGGATTTCAACTTTTTTTTTTCTTAATGACAACACTGGTTTTGTCATGATAATGACCGGATTTTATTCTTTTTTTTAATTCAATAAATTAACTAGTTATTTTGGGATAAAAATCTGCCTTGATATCCCAGGATAACAACATCAATCCATTGAGATTAGGGATGCGAAGGGGCAGAAAATTCCCAGTTAATTTACAGAAACAAACCAGAAACTTGCCTTAGGAAGTTAAACTAGGGGGTTTTGGAATTATTCCAAATTTGAAATGGGAATCGGTGGGAATTAACTGGAAATCAGGGCAATTTAAATGAACTGTATTATAGCCAAACATAAGTATAAACATTTTGTTTTGTCATGCAACATAAAAGAATAAAAAAATAACATATTTATTTTTAAGTGGAATTTTTAAAGTTTTAATTACTTCATTTATTATTTGCTTTACTTTATTACTTCGATTGTTTTTCATTTATTATGTCTTGTGGGTTCAATACTGTGGCCTCAATAGTCCAGGGTTCTAGAAATCATCTGTGCATGTGATGGAGATATGAAGGTTTGCTCAACAAAGCAGTACAAAAACAACTCAAGAAGTATTGCAATAAAGTATCTTATTGTGAGGATATCTAAATTACTCAATGAAATTACTCATTTATGACTTGTCTTTATTCATGTGAATTAACAAAATTATTGACAGATTGACTGAAACTATTAATTTAATCCGACAAGCAAAATAGTGCAAATACAAGAAACATGGTTATAAATATTGACTCAGTTATACAATGTAACAGATGTAGTTATTTGCCAAGAAAACAAATTTCACCTTCATTTAACATTATTTATTTAAGACTCAGCCAAAAATCTAGATCTCCAACACTGTCAATTTTTTTAAAACACCATGTGTTACTCATTTTACCAAGCCAGCCTGAACACACCACATTGTTTCTGACTGGACCGCAAACGCATCACTAAACCCAATATGCTTATGTTAGCTGATTAGCTTTCATCCTGCTGGTCTTAGCATGAATTTCAACACAGAATTCAACAATGAATTTTTTTTTTTTTTTTACTTAAAGCCTCTTGAAACATGACATGAAATTTTGGGAAATTTCATAGAATATCAAAGATAAATGTGTCATGAAGCATCCCTGAAAAATTGAGAGAGAGAGAGAAACAAACATCTCTAAGTATCAGAAAATCTTGTTCTGTCTGACCTTATTAGGTTACATCAGCCCTCCAGAGCCCTCAGGTCAGGTAATCAGATGGTCTTGAACGTTTCTCGATCCTTTTTAAAACGGAGACCGAGCCTTTGCAGTTGCGACTCACACTCTTTTGAACGCATTACTGTACACTGTGCAGACTGCGAATAGCGTTTCCACTTTTTAAACACTGCTTAAGACGCACTTGTTCACTTTGGCAGAGTATAGTCGCTTTTATTGGGTCCTTTATTTGTTATGTTTCTCTGTTTTTTTTTTAATTATTGGTTTTTATTGCTTTTATTATATTTATTGTTTCTGCCTATTTTACTGTAAAGCACTTTGGTAGACCACCGGCTGTTTTAAATGTGCTATATAAATAAAGCTGACATTGACATTGTTCTAAAACATCTTATTTTACAGTTAGGATGATTTCTCAGGGCTGTGTGGACATGGTTGCTATCGGTTTGATCCGTAGAGGCTGACTGGGCAAGGAGAAAGTACTTGAAAGTGCTGTTTTTTTTTTTTTTTATTTTTTTATTGGTCAAGTTATTTATTACATAGTAAATGATTGCTAAAGCCTGCCCACTCCAGTTTCTGAGCACCCTCTAAACTTAACTGTTGATATTTTAAGAACTGTGCAATGATCAGCCCTAAGATTTTTAGATAGTATGTAAATATGATCATAGATACATAAATAGATAGGTAGATTGGTTTTATTTATCCCAAGCTGGAGAGTTGTGGTATTACATGTCGTATGTAGAAAATTTGATTTGTGTTTCCTGGGGCTTAAAAGTACAGAAAACAAAGTTTTGGGATTCTACTGCAGTTTATTCAAGAGGATGACAGAGCAGCAGACGTTGATGTTAGAAATCCACAGGGAAAAATGAGGTTAATCCACAGGTGATCAGTATTGATAACTACAGGCAGTAATTTCATTCAACTGCTCACATTTTTTAACGAAATTGTTAATTCAAATGGATGGCCAAACTACCAGGACACCTTTTTCTCACACAGCTTGAAACTGCATGAATGCCAGATTTTCAACTCAAGAGTGAACTACACTCATGTTTCATTCATGACCCAAACAGTTGAGTTTACTGTTTTCCAAAAATATGAGTGTCTTTATTGTGTGCATAAAGGTTCGATTCAGCACAACAGACGAACCTCACTGTGAGAGGAGGGATGCGACACTGTAATCGTGTCATGGCCATGACCTTTTCTGTGATTGTGAGAAATTATGATTGTAATTTAAACTCAATAAATCAACCAGCAATTCTTGTTCTTACCAATTCTCTAACAATAATGACTTTCGACTTCCTTCCCAGTTGAGATCTCAGAAATTACTTGTCACATAAAAACTAAAATATAATGTGAAATAAAGTTGACAAACTTTTTTTGTAGGCCTCTGTAAATTTACCTTCAGGTTCATGAAGTAAAACTTGCTCATCGATGCTTTATAAGGAACATATCTGTCAAAGTCAGTAAAACAGTCTCACTATGTTTAACAGTGCAGATTTACTGTGGCTGTTTGGTAATTTTTCCTTACTTAAAACATCTACTTGTTGATAGGACATTAAAATGTGTAACTCTCTATAATGTGTCTACTCCTAAACTAATTAATATAAGGTTGGGGACAGCCAGCATTTAGCAACAGTAAACTTGGCAAAAGGCTGTTCTTTGGCTTTAAGATATGTGTATTTCACAGTTTCATTAGTGCTGCTGATTGAAGCTTTTGTCCTGATTCCACTGAGTAATTTCTTCTGTCTTTATGTCTTCCAGTAACAACCATGGGCAGCTAATGAAAACACTCTTTTTATCTGCTGTGTGGAGGACAGAAATTTTGTAATATCCCGGACTCAGACAGTCCAGCAAGTTTTCAGCACTATGGCAGAGGAAGACTACGGCAGCTTTGTGGACTGGAACCAGATGGGTGAACTGGCCAAGAGCAGCGGGCCCACCAAAGTAGACTGTAAAGACCTGAAAGAGTTCAAACAGATGGCTCGGCAGGGTTACTGGGCCAAAAACCACAAACTGAGGGCACAGGTCTACCAACAGCTCATCAAAGCCATTCCCTGCCGTACAGTCACCCCAGATGCTGAAGTGTACCGTGACATTATGGGAAACGCAGGCACCAAGAAGCCCTCCTCCAACATCCCGCTCCCAGATTTTGTGGATGATAATCCTGTGCCACAGTACTGTCTGAAAGCGGAGGCGATAGCTTCAGCACATCAGATCATAAACTGCCTGGCTGGACAGTTTCCAGACATCTCCCACTGTCCTTCTCTACCTGCTGTTACATCATTACTCCTGCACTTCAGCGCTGACGAGGCTCAGTGTTTCGAACACATCAGCCGCATTCTGGCCTGCAATGAGCCGGGCAAACGCCTGCTGGACCAGACTTTCCTGGCATATGAGTCTAGCTGCATGACATTCGGGGATCTCGCCAACAAGTACTGCGCAGCCGCTCACAAACTGATCGTGGCAACCGCCCAGGATGTGCTGGAGGTCTACTCTGACTGGCAGCGCTGGGTACTGGGCGACCTGCCTTTCAGCCACATGGTTCGAATCCTGGATGTCTACCTGGTGGAAGGCTATAAGGTTCTCTATCGTGTCGCTATCGCTTTACTAAAGTTCTACCGCAAACATAAAGCAGGAGCTCAGGGAGGTCAGGGCAACCAGCAGCCGCAGGATTCAGCCAAAGTGAAGGCAGACATTCAAGCTTTTGTTAAAGGCATTGCTTCTACGGTCACTCCAGACAAGCTGCTGGAGAAGGCCTTCTCCATCCGTCTGTTCAGCCGTAAAGAGATCACACTGCTGCAGCTCACAAATGAAAAGTCCCTGCAGCAGAAAGGAATCACAGTCAAACAGAAGCGGTACAGTCTATTATATGATTTATGTGTGATGAATTATGAGCTTCTTTTTGTTGCCTTTAATTACCGTAATTTCTTGATTATAACACACACTCAATGATAACAGGCACCCCATATTTTCACGATTTTTGCCTGGAAAAAACACTGTACTCGAATATAACACGCACCCAAATTTTTCCCAAACCTCACTCTCTCAGACAACTCAAATATAACATTTATTCAAAGTTTTAATCAATTAAATTTCTGTATTTTCACAACAAATACCGTACACTGTTTTCTCTCTCAAACGGATGCAGAAACACCTTTTGCTTCACGCATGTGCAATTACTAGAGTTCTGCCCGAGCATGCTCAGTCGTTGTGTACCAGCCAATCAGAGAGCAGCTATCAACATACCAGTGTCTTTGACCAATCACAGCGCAGCTATTTTGCGTCCCCTTGCTCACAAGATGGTAGCGCTCTGTGTTTGCCTGTGTTTTCACAGAGAAAGAGAGCATTTTGGCTTTTTGTATCAGATTTGTTGCAGTCACGATGTTGTCGAGACAAAATATGATATTTTTCTTGTACTTCTGTGTAATACGCACGTGAAAATCAGACCTTATTTAAGAGCAAAAAATTGATGTTATAATCGTGAAATTCCAGTAGAAACTTAATACATTTAATGGCCTTACATACGAGACAATTTTATAATCTCTGAAAAGAAATCTTTAATTGTGGGAGAACATAGACATATCGGCATTTTTAATGTTATAATTCTCCAAACACTGGCAACATTTTTGTATGTTTAAAAGAAATAGTATATCATGTTTCAGAGTCATGTTTGCAAACTGACTCTGAAACTTTCAGCTGTTTTATTTTTTGGGTTAGTCAGAGCTATTTTTCTTCTTTCTCTTGCCCCTTTCCCTGCACAGAAACCTTACTTCAAACACCACGCTGTGCCCTTTCTTTGGATTTCAACCCTAGAACATCATAGAAAAGGCTAATACTTGTGCTCACTGTTACATATGGCAGGGCAGACTAAACTTAAAAGACATGTTTGTGTTCTCCAACAAGTTTCGAGCACTTAGCACAATGCTGTGATACATTTAAATGACTTATATCTGAGTTTTATTGATCTAATGCTTACTTTGATATTTTTAAGGAGTTATGAAACCACAAAAATGATCTTGCCTGAAGACTGATATTTTGTTTCATATTGAAGGTAGTTAGAATTGTTTATGTTAGATCAGAGTTGGTTTTTTTTAGATAACACACATACATACACTATTAATAGCAAAACAAAATCGAAATGTTACAGGAATTTCTTTTAAATAACACCACCCAACTCTTTCATTTTGGCAAATCTTTTGTAAAAATTGAGCCAGAATATCAGTCATATGATCTTGGGGCCTTCACTTATTGTGAGGCTGAACTCAACACTAAAACGTAGCAAATTAAGTAGGGATATTATCAGTATAATATCAGTATTGGCAGTTAATGGGGCGTCAGTAGATCAGTCTCACAGTGTGCTCTGATTGAAGATTGCAGGTTTGAGCCTAGCTCTGGCTGTCATGTGTCGATGTGTCCTTGGGAAAGACGCTTAACCCCAAGTTGCTCCCACTGCTGCATCAGTAGTGTGTTAATGGGTATAAAAGAGCGTGGATGTGTTGGATAATACTGATGGGAAACTACCATAGAAACTCTGAACCATCAGATAGTGAATGGATGTGAATGAGTAGATGAAAACACTTTGAGTTGTCAGTCAGACTAGAAATTTTACCGTACTGTTCCTAAAAAATGTAATATTGGCTTCGTCTGATATCAAAATTTGTGCCAATATTAACAGCAGGTACATTAACCATAAATATGCCTTATAATACACAAACGTACCATAATTCTTCACCTTATGCAGTGAAACAAAAAAAAAAAGATAGAAATGTTGTTTTTGTTGTTGTACATCTGTTCCTTACACAAAGAGACTCAAATTTAAAGCAACAAGTCATTTTTTCTAAAGTCTGAATCTGCGATAATGTGTTTGGACATAACAGCATATTGGATATCAGCAAAAATCCAGCATCGTGCATCCCTAAAATTAAGTTATAGAAATATAAAAAGGATTTATTGATGCAAATGGAGAGGGGTTCATCTGTCTAAACCATCCTGTGCTTTGGCTTAAATGGACTTTATCGAACTTGATTAAGTTTAAAACAAAGTTCCTCAACCCTATATTGAATCACAGTGGTGAAAATGGCACCCAGCACCCTCTTGTTATGCAGTTTATCACAAGCGTACACCTCTGAAAGTTTCATCAGAAGATTTATTTACCGAAAGTATCTCCTGTTTGTTCTGCTTTTTACTTTGGCATGCTTTCTTTGGGAAATAGTTGCACATCTCACATTTCACTGTGTTTTCCTTCTTGTTTGGTTTGTGGCACGTTTTTCCATCCATCTCCTGTCTCATCTGCACTCCACTCCTGCTCACTTCATTGGTTCTTTTACAGCTCTAGGTGGGTTTTTGCTCTGTGCTACATTTCACATCCGTTTCTAATTATTTAAAAATAATTTTGTATCTTAAAATGTTGATACTAACCGTCTCTCCTTGCATCTTTGTATTTCTGGCCTCTTCAGGAGGAATGTCCAGCTGGCTCTTAACCCTGACACCTTTTCTTCTGAGATTGTTAGTGCCAAAGAGATGCGGGACATCTGGTCGTGGATCCCTGAGCGCTTCGCTCTGTGCCAGCCACAACTTCTCTTCACTACGTCCACTCATGGCTGCAGCCTGAACAGGTACACTATCAAACACTCTTGGCTACGAGATGAGAGGCGGGCTGTGGGGGCCAAAGCTTACAAAATTGGTAGATGAACACGATACATCTGTAAGTAAACATGCAGTGAGAAGAGCCACACCTAAACAGTGCACAGGACACTCAGTTTGTTGAGACAGCAGCTGATGTCAAAGTCAGCATGTGCCATGTTGCAGCAGGCTGCTAGTGGCTTTCTTTGTGTTTCTGGGTTGCACATATTCTTCATTTAGACGTTTAAATTGTGACTTTGGACATGCTTTTTCTCTTTGAGTCATTAAAGACATAATACAAGATGATTTGTTGCGTTACTTTTTCAGCAAAAATATGTAAGTCAATACAGAATAATATATATTTTCTTTGAGACACTACAGTGAAGTGGTTTTCAAATGGAGTGATGAGAAACACTAGTGTCCCTTGACAGTAGTCCAGGTGTGCCCTGGGAATGTGAACCACCATGTTATTACTACAACTGTACGACAACTGATAGTTTACCTCTATTTTTTTTCCAATTAGTGTTTAATATGCTTTATTTCTGTGTAAAATGCAAATTCAGGCGCTTTAAAAACCGTAAAATAGTTTTGTAGTTGATAGAATTAACAGGTTAGAGATTTAAACTGCATGTGCAATAGTTACATTGCAAGAGCTGCAATGTTGCATGACTTAAATTATGTCATGCTTCCATTTCTGTGTTTGATGGAAACTAAACTGTCCATTTTATTGTTTCATTGACTTTCATCAAGTCACCATCAGTTAACCTGGCACACTGGAAAGACCGTTCAATATATTTCATTAGTCCATCTTGGGAAGAGCCAACACAAAGTGTTTGGGAATGTGCAGAACCTTTCAAAAGCATATCCGGCAGGTGATTGGACGATTGTTCTGTCAATCACATTCATTACCGGCCAATCAGATAATGTTATAGGTGGGCTCTACTGCAGAGTTTAAAAGACAGAAATTGGGGCACTTCATAAAACAAACTTATCCAAAATTATCCTCTCAATAGAGAGGTTTGTAGTGTTACATGTTTTTCATTTAAGAGCGAAATACAGTCGAGATCTGATAAAACTGCTACTGAAGCTGTTAGCATCTATGCTAATTTCTGTACGAGCAGTCACTTCCGGCTGTCGTCTTGCGCGAAGCGCCCACCTCTTCCTGTTTTAAAGGACTTTGATTGACCACACACAGTTGTTGTAGATTGGAGCTTGGCGAGATGGATCCGCCTGATAACAAACACTGAATAAAGCTGATCCATCTGCTCACAAGGTTAACCATCAGTTGGCTTACATAGAGACAAGACCATAGTGAATGCAAATTTAATGCAATACCTGCATGTACCTGCATGTTAAATTGAGTTTTTTTGGTTGTTTTTTTTTCCTGCCTTCTTATTATTGAAACACTCATGATATGTATTATTAATGCCATATAATATATATGAATTAATAATAATGATTAACATATGATATAAGCAGAGACATTTATTGGGACACTTGCTATTTTCAGCAATAGTCCTAACTGCAGCGGCCAAAGATGCTTGATAGTGAAAACAGTGAGCAAAGGCCGGCTCATGCAGAATTTAGTTACACATAAAACGACAGTCTTTTCTGTTAAATTTTCCTTTAAGCAAATCGCAATATGCAACATATGTGTATGGCAGAAGGAAATGTTGCAATATTTTTTTTTATCTTAATATTTTTCAGCCCTACTCTGAATACTGTTTGTTAAAGACATTAATAATGTGTTAAAATCTGTGTTGAAATTTGCACAGTAAAAGTTAACTTTCCAATTTATTTGGATAAAAAAATGTATATTTTTAGTCATTTTTCTGGGCTGATTGAAACGTGTTTTGTTAGTTGAGTTGTCATTATGATTGTGTTCAATGTCACATCGAAAGACAGATACATTTGTGTTTGTTGTGAAAATAAATATGACTAATTTGAACTATTTCATGAGTATTTCTGTTGTTTGTCAAATGTTATTAGGTTAATAGATATTTTTACACATGACAAAATAATCAGATATGAGGCTATTATGCAGTGGTATGAGTATGGTGTGCCTTGAGAATTTTCTTGATTTTTGGTGTGCCTGGAAAAAAGTAAAGGTTTGATAACCGTTGCTTCAGTGTTTGTGTTTGAAGTCAATACAATCAGTGGATATGAAAGGTGTCTTTGTTTGCTCTCCATTACTTAAATGGAGGGTAAGGAGTAAAAAATAAAGGGAAAATAAATCCTCACTGCCACAGTGAAGTTGGTTGTATTTTGATTAATCTGAAAATGGCCCTTTCACAGACTTTTTTTTGGTGGGGGTGGGGGCATGGACATTTTTAATCCTCCAGAAGAGGGCAGAAAATGAATGTCACTGCCTTCGCATATTAGTCCAGCTTTTGACTGCCGTTTTCTGCCCTGTTTAAGACCAAGTTTTTGAAAGTTCTAGCCTGTCTTTATTTTGTGTTCACTCCCAACAGATTCTACTCACATTGTGAGGGCTATGAGCCCACTCTGCTCCTGATCAGGACCACGGATGGAGATGTAAGTAATGAAGGGACAGAAGGAAGAAACACTTTATCTTGTGTTTCTCGAAATCAGTGATTTACAATATTAAGTCAAAAGCACTGATTAAAGATCTGATTGGAATATATGGTTGTATTGTATAGTCAGTCAATATCTGCATAGTATCTTGTGTTGTTAACATACAACTAAAATGTTATATTATGAACTTAGCATCAGAACTGAAAGAGCATGATTTCTCTTTCTTAAGTAACTCCAAAGTTTCCTTGTAGTTTTTGGTATTTCAACATATTCGGCTTATATTTTTGTCTGAGACAGTGAATTGTGTCAGAGTTAATGATTTCACTATGGTAAATGCTTGGATTATGATGCTACTGAATGATTGCAGCACAAAAACTGAAAGCTTCAAAAATAAATCTTCTCCACAGTAATCACCAGAAAAAGATAAAGGCAACTCCATTAAGGCAGTAAACTCTTAAACACATCACCAAGAGAAAAGAAATTCGTAATAAGTTCTGACTTAAAGTAAACCAGAGCTGACCTAGTTTTTAAATAGTTTACATTTTTTCTCATTTATATTGGTTTTTAGAACTCATGTTTAGTTATATTGTAGTATAAAAATGCCTTTTTTTATTCTGGATATGCCGTTTTAGGTTCTGATTAATGCATTTTATAAATTACTTAGTTAAAAGCCCAACAGAAGACAAGAGGCAATGGAATGCTAAAGCTGGAAACTCTGTATTATGTATCTGCATCATGAGCTGTGCTGAGACCATGTTAAACTGCATACAACATGGTCCATTTTAAGTAGAAATCATTTCAATGTGCCGAAAGAGAGGGGCAAGTGCTGCACTGGGTCAGAAATAACATATGAAATGTGAAAAATCTCATCTAACCACTCTGATGACGTTAAAATAGACTATTTAACCCTCACCACTACCTTCTTGTTGCTGTTTATTATTGAGATGCTGATTGACAAATATAAATATATGTATAATATCACAAATAATCTGATAGCCCAGGTTGTCTTGACAAAGTAGATGTCTTGAATTTGATTGCTCTTGAAAGGGTTGAGGTCTTACATGCAAAAACAATGTGGACAAACCAAAAAATGGCAAAAAAAATGGCTTGGAGTTACAAGGGTTCACAACGATATGTGTATGCCCTTAAATTTAAGACTGAGCCTTCATCAGGACAAAACAGACACTGAAAACAGTGTCAAAGCACAATTAGGTTGTCATGTGACTCATGTTGGAAGTCTCATGACACTCAAGGATACTCAACAAAGACAATCGGCAACAAACTAAAGGTGAGAGAGAAGTGAAAATAACCTAACAAATTTTGTAACTTGAAATTATAACCTTTAAAAAGTGGTATTATCTTACATGTATCTCTTATAGGAAATTAGAGAGGAAAATAATGATAAAAAAATTAAAAATTATATAAAATTTTTAAAAAACTTACATGAACTCCCTGGAAAACACTAAGATGAAATTTGGGTCAGAGTAACAACACAGGGTTCAACACAGGGTTCAACACAATTACTATTGGACGGTGCAGTTGTTTTCAAGTAAATTGGACTAATCTGTCATTTATGTGCCAGTAAATGCATTCAATTTCCTCAACTGTCATTTTCTTGCTTTAGGTTTGTGGAGCATTCCTATCCACAGATTGGGAGGAGAGAAAAAGAGGAGGAAACAAACTCAGTTATTTTGGCACAGGGGAGTGCTTTGTCTTCAGGGTAAGTTGACTTTATTTTATCAACTAGCTTCCTTTTTAGCCTAAATGTATTCTTCTTTTTTGGCTTCTTTGGTTAGGTGTAAATGTGTTTGCAATACTTCGTTTTTCCACCAGGTGGGGATGTTTGATTTGCTTTCTCATTTCCTGTTGCAACCCAGGATCAACTTGACAGCCCTTGTTTGTGTAGCACAACCTCATAGGTCATAGTTCACAATATCACATTACCATGTCCTTGTAAAAATAATTTAAAATTAACATCCAAACACATAAAGCAAAAGATTCTTTATTAGCTAATTTGCTGGTGCCAGTGCAGCTTTGAGCTTGAGTCATAATAACACCTGGTCTAGAAATAGCAGAGCAGCCTGTTTCTCTGAAGCCCCCCCGTATGAATAATTCACCTGGCTACTGCATGGATACACAGCTGCAGGCTGTCTGAGCCAGCAAACCACAAGCTACCGTCATCTCACACACTTAATACTTAAACACACACAGTTCGGAAACTCCTGTAACCTGATCATACAGTGTCTGACACAGTCCTCACCCGACACCAGAAGAGAGGGAGAAGTCATCAAGGACTGATGTTTGCCCAAAGTCTTTTTTATGTGACCTTTTTTAACCTCTTATTTGAGCTTTACCAGACTCTTTTGAAGATCAAAAATTATTACACTAGAAAAGCAATCAGAGAGCAGAGACCTCCGCCAAGCAGCCAAGTTCTGGCAGTGGCTTTTCCTCAACCCCTGTAAAAGATACTTTTCTAGATCATCAGATCCAAAATAGTCCCAGGATCTGGACCAAACTCAGCACATACATGGAGAGTGTTAATCTGTATGAACACAACAAGTTTTGGGAACATCACTTGATATTTTGATTTTATAAGAATTATTGAATGTTGTCAATGGGATATCCCATTATAAAGTTCAATGTTTTTTTGTGACGTCAATCTGGGTCGGATCCAGATGAAATTTACCTTGATGATAGAGACATGGACCCCATATTAACCTGTGAACTTGGAAGTGAATCCGTTCAAAAATGGCAGAGATATGATTTTTTTTTTTTAAAAACAGAATAATCAGGACATTTGCCAGAGAAAAAGCAAGTCTTTAAGTTGATGTAAAAAAAAGATCAAAATGGACAGTTTTTGTATCCTGCATACAAAGGTGTGGGACTTATTACCTGATTTTGCCACAGCAGTTAACATATGACCACATGGTGTGCTTTGTCTTGGTCCCTTCTACAGCTGAAGCCAGAGATGGAGCGCTATGAGTGGGTGGTGATCCGCCACCCTGAGTTAGCCTCTTCCATCAAGGCTCCAGAGCCAGAAGATGGAGCCGCCTCTGAAGTCCCAAGCTCTGAGAACAACGGCTTAGCGCAGCCGGAGAAACCCATCGGCGATCTGTCACCTTTCCTTTCTGCCCGACACTTCAACCTCAACTCGAGGAACACATCTATGTTCATGGCTGGGAACTTTGACTCCATCATTATTGGTGAGTCGACTGTTTCAGGCTTCTTTATTTATTTTGAATGACCTTGATTTACCCTTTAAACAGAGTCTAAATAAGTGCTTGAAATCTTTAAATACTTTGACCTTAATGCTCTGTGTCAAAATCTTCAAAAGTGCTAGAATATCAGATGAAGTGCTTGAAATAGTTTGGAATTTTAGTTGTCTTTCTTTCATCAATCTCAATCAATCAGTCGGTCTTTATTTGTACAGCGCCAATTCATAACAAGTGTTATCTCAAGACACTTTACAGTAGAGCAGGCCGCAGACAAACTCTTCATTTTATAGATGCACATATATGCTACGACACATATATACATATATAAAATACACATATATACATATATAAACATACATATATCCAAAACCCAACATGAATCCATTATAAGCACAGCACTGGGCCAACCAAACTACAGGAAGGTGCATCTGTGAGGGGCTTACAGTAACAGTGGTAAGTTATCTTTCATGATAACTAGCTACATAAGCAAAGAATTCATTTTTGAGATGGAGTTTTTGAACAACTTTAAACAGCGCAGCATTTAATGGCTAAAATTCACAATGGCCGTTTCTTAACATAAAGTGCAGTATTGGGTGTCAAAGATTTACTGTCTCTCACAAAAACATTTTATTCTCCTTAATTTAGTTTGTAGCCAGAAATGAGCTCATATTTCAGTTGCCCCTCCTCAGGTCTCATAGTTCCTAACATACTCTCATATGCTGAAACCTTGATCGTTTCATCAATCCATTTCATGGCGTTGGGACTCGTTGCCCTGTCTTTGTTTTGTAGTATAAGTCTTGCAGCTGCAATACATATATCTGATAAAGTACTGACTTTAATTTTATAAATGTTTGGTACCATTGTTCTGTTACCAAAGAGACAGAACCATGCATGTATTGACAGAGTGACACCAGGCCATCCGCCCAATACCTGCACCACTTCATTCTGTAATGGATGCATAGTGCAGTCTCAGACCATGTGTATTTACATTGTACTCTGTATATTCTTAGACTTCCAGCATTATTTGTAATTTTTAGAACTGTGCTGCATTTTCAAAAAGAGAGTTCACATCCAAACTTTCTAGTGTTTAGAAAAACAATTCAGCTGCTGTATAACATCAGTTTAACTATCTGTAAATTACAAATTGGTAAATATCACTTTGATATAATTATTTCTAAGATAGGAGAGATTTAATCAGTCCGGAGTTGTCAGCTTGATACTTATCCTCTCAAGTGGAGAGGGTCTGGAGTAAGGATGAGAGTCAGAAAAGTTTTTTCTTGCTGGACATCTCATTTTAAACAGGAACAAACTGTCCCCATTAAAGGAGTGGGTCCATTTTAGTAAAGTGGAGGCCTTGTGCTCTTAATTAAAAAAAATCTATCAGTATTAATGATCATGAGTTCAGAAATATCAGCATGTGGGATACCAGGGAAATTCCAGTATCATGCATCCATTCTTATTTGGCATGGCAAGAAACTTAATGTCCAATAAGAAAATTCAGCATTATGTCAGAATTTGATTTTCAGTCCAAGAGTAACTTAGCTGTCATTCAACACAAGTCAGTGTTACCACTGATCTCATAGACAACAAGGATTTGTTAACATACCAAAGTGGGTGAAGCAGGCACGATAAAGGTAAAAATGCTGTGATAAACCAGTGAACCATATTTATTGTGTGATGGGGGCAGTATTATTATTTTTCTTTGTGAAAATATGGCTTTTCTCCTGTCAACTGCCCATTGCTTGCAAGCACTTTGTATGTATCGTATGCCTATGTGTATTCAGCAGTTCCCATGAGGTCTACAGTCTGTGGCTAAAAGGCCACTTTGGAGAGGCTTACCGTAATTTCTCGATTATAACACGCATAACGTATTTTCACGATTTTTGCCTGGAAAAACACTGTGCTTGAATGTAACACACACCAGTTGTCTCTCTCAGACAACTCAAAAATTACATTTATTCAAAGTTTTAATCAATGAAACTTCAGTATTTTGACGACAAATACTGTACACAATTTTCTCTCTCACATGAATGCGGAAATACCTCTTGCTTCACACATGTGCAATTACTTGATTTCTGCCTGAGCATGCTCAGTCGTAGTGTGCGGACCAATCAGAGAGCAGCTATCAACATGCCATTGTCTTCGACCAGTCACAGAGCAGCTATTTAGCGTCCACTTGCTCACAAGATGGCAGCGCTCTGTGTTTGCCTGTGTTGTCGCAGAGAAAGAGAATATTTTTTTGTATCAGATGTGTTGCAATCATGATTATATTTTGCCTGTATAATACACACCCAAAAATTAGAGCTTATTTAAAAGCAAAAAAGCGTGTGTTATAATCAAGAAATTATGGTATTTATCACCAAATAGTTGAGATATGTTGAATTGGTTAACTTTAACATTACAACTTGATAACATGAAAGCAGATTCAGCAAAAAGAACAAAAAGCCTAAGTGACCTCAGTACTCACCTGTCTGAAAGCAGCATAGCCAGCTGAGCATCTGACTTGCAGCCTGTTGTGTCTTGAGGCTCTCACCAACGTGTAAAGCCTGTCCAATATTTACTCTGGTTTGGCTTCTTGCTCTGTCACTCTCTTTTCCTTTTCCTGGCCTCATCAGTCTCTGTCATCTTTGTCTCTCGGCCTCAGCTCTTTGTAGAACACAGTACATCAGCTGGTTTAATTACCTCTTTTTTTGGTTGATTGGCTTCCTGTAGCTGAGAGTGAACAGTACACACTTCTCACATGATGACCGCAGCTTGCTGGCAAACTTATATAGTGCTATATGCATGTAACTGGGGCACTGTGAGGGAGCAGGATGGATGCTGTTCTCTCTGTTCAAAGTCCTCTTACTGTCAGATCAATTTTGCAACTACTGTCTAAGGATAAAAAATAACACAGTTTTGCTTTTTAAGCAGTTTGTGAGAAATTTGGAAATTGTGTGCTCTTTGTGTGATTAGGTGGAGGTGAAGGCAACGCTCTCTACATCGACTCTGAGCTCAACCACGGGCGCACTGGGCCGTGCACCACCTTTGACAACCCACCACTGTGCGCTGAGACCTTCCAGGTGTCATTGCTGGAGGCGTGGGGCTTCGAGGATGTCATGTCCAAATGATGCTGTACACAGTAACATGAACAATGAACACATAAAGAATAACACAAACTAACACACAAAGATCCATACAGGCGTCCGTGCTTTTACGGTTTACACCAACACATAAATACTGCAATCAAATGTCCAGCAGAGGAGTTAAGAAAACAAATATGCAAACTAAACCACATCCGTCCCTGAAAATCCTATATAGAAGTCATTTCTTTATTTATTAAAGCACTTAATTTCAATGTATGAATAAATATTGATTTTTCTGTTTATTTTTGTATTTACAGATTTGTTGTTGTGTGAAGATGTCCGGTGATAAGAAAGAAGTGTTCAGGATTAAAAGCTGATTTAAAAGGTTTAAGTCGGTTGTTATGTTTTCGTACTGAACAAAAAAAGAAGAAAAGTTCAAATTTCCTGAATGTAATTTCAGTCTTCTGTGCTCTGTGGTGACAATTTATCTGCCAAATTTTCTGTGCAAGTAGCTCTTCAGTCAGTTCATACATGTTGTTAAGCTGATTGTGTTGACAGAGTGGGGTCTAAGATAAGAATATGCAGTATGAAGTAGATTTTTTCCCTGTGGGATGTGTTTTAATGTGTACAGTGACTAACTAGCTTGAATGGTCTTTTCTCCCATTATCCTACTTTGGCTGTAAATACATTTAAGGTCTCCTATTTTAGTGACTGTGGTAAATAATTGTGAATATCAGTGGTGAATGTGAGTGTTGCCATTTTGCACTTAATGTCAAAATTTCCTTTGACCCAGTGACAGCTTCTCCTGTGTGTTGTGTATGGATACATGTTAAAACAGAACAAACTTTTCAAAGAGAAACTTTGGTTTACAACTTTTAAATGCAGCTTGTTTACATGTCTTATTTTTTTCTCGATATTTTCCACTTACTTCCGTCCTCTCTGATGCAAAGTTAGCAACAAAAATGTCCAAAACTGTGTCCTTAAGGCAAAATGTTTTGGGGGTTTAACCCTAGTTTGTAACTGTATGTTCAAATGTGCTTTGTTGAAATAACAGTTGGGAAGCTACAAATGTATTCTACATGTGAAAATACAGACGTATACTTTCAGCAGCTTTGAAGACTGACTTTGTTCCTTTTCCTTCTTACTCCTTCCTTTTCTTTCCACTCAGATCTGTCATGTCTGCTCCATGAAGACTGTCACAGAAGCGTGCTACATACCATTTTCAAGTTGGATGACTAACAGTCTGACCCCCAAATCCCTGCACATTTCCTGGCTTTAGTTTAAGTTGTGCCAGTTTGCATTAGAGCTGGAGGAAATGTTAAGTTTTTATGATAAATTGACATAATTTTCAACATGATGAAGGGCAGGGATCCCCATCTACATTTGTGAAAAGTCAAGTTTTTTATTTGATGGACGCCATGGGGGCCACATGAATTGAAAGGATGAAAATATATAAATTTAACTATCTTATTTTGATTTCATCCAGTTATATGCAATTCTTAATCCTTAAATGTGAGATCAGTCCCTATCACCCATAATGTTGCCAGTCACATGGGAGAAACTGGTTCCGTATTTCTGAAGCTGTTTGTTTTTTTTTCATCCTGAACTGCTAAACTAGCAGCTACTCTTCTTTGGGTCCTCTTACACTAACACTTAAAAGCCAGTTTACTGTATCAAAATGTTAATCAGGATGGAACAAGACAATACTACAAGTAGTGATTCAAACAAATCATTTATAACACATGGAGTTGGCTGAAATTTTCAGGAGATGTTGGTAATGGCCAAACTTAAAAATGATTAGATTTCGGTGGTGATCCAGATAACTGCCTTTAGCAAACGATCATTTTTGCTCAATAACTGTCTCACTAATAATGACATCAACATGATTCTGTGTGCTAGGTGTGGGTTTTCAGTGTCAAGGAATCATTTTATGATGGTAACTTTATCATGAAACTATTGCTTATAGATGTTACAGCAATATTTGACCTACCTTGGTGGGGCCTTGTGCTCTCAGAGTGCTTTCTAGTCATTCTGTTGATGAGAGGGCCCATGTGGATTTGACTAAAAACTAGCTTTGGTTTTGCTGTTTAATAATAGAAAAAAATGTTTACTGTCAATAGCAATTTAGCCAAAAATTCTGAGATTTGTGACATTCATTAAAGGATAGACCCTTGAGATGTATCATATCTATTTAAAGGGTCTGGGATATGATTTTTGCTTCATATTATTACATTATTGTATAAAAATGATCTGGCTTCATGCTTTTTCTTTTCTCGGCCTCATCAATCTTTGTCTCTTGGCCTCAGCTCTTTGTAGAAGACAGTACATCGGCAGATCAATTACCCCTTGCACTGTTTTTGTGGTGTTAAATAACCATCTGATACACAATCGAGCACAAACACTGACACAAACGTCATGTTTTATCAATCTGTTGACTGCCAAATCATAACGAATGTTACACCAAGAAGCTTAACAAATAAGTATACCAATGCCATGCTTCCTATATATCTTTATTTATTTATTTAAAAAGAGATGTATAAAGATGAAGAGGAGGCAGGAACAGAGGGACTGAAATGAAGATGGATGCCCAGATTATAAATTTGTCCTTATTGTATTTCTTTCTGTTGAATTTCAAAAGAATCCTCCTCTTTATACTGATGTAAAGGTAGTTATTATGGTGGTAATAGCAATATCTTTTACAGCAATAACAAAGTGAAGTGAAGAGGACTGATAGGTAGTCATGGTTACACTAATATGTGATATTCACAGGAACAGGGATGTCTTTTAACTAACTGATCATGCTGAGGTTAATATTAGGAACTGTTGTGATAATAGGATGGGGCTAAAGGAGAGGATAGATATTTGTAATTGCAGTAGTTGAAGCTGTGTAGGTCAATAGCAGCCAGTCGTCCACACCAACAAACCAATTTATCATCACTTTTAGATAATGAACTCTCTGACAGTACCAATGGCAAATACACTATTTGACAAAGTGCAGGGTCTGAAACATTAACTGTGAGTGTAGATTACTCACTCTTCTTGATGCGCTCTTTCTATTTATTGTTTGGGCATTTTGTCGATGTGGAAGCTGACAGAAAGCTGCATGACTGGAAAATATTTGACAGTGATGAATCAGATATACTACAAATAAATCTGTAAAACCTCCTGCTTTTAACTATCAGCTATGTTAGAGAATTCATTCAAACATGAATTAGGGAAAACCCTCCTCAGAGCCTGATTTTTCAGATTTTTTATTTATCAAGTCTGTAAAAACAACCCATTCATTTTCAGTCAGTGCAGCTCCATTAGTAGACATTTCATTTCGCTGGGTGTGGCACATCCTAATGCGTCCGGGGCAATGTATCTAAGACTGCAAAGAGTGGAAGTAATTCACTCCCTACAGCACAAAGCACTGACTCCCTGCTTTTCATTCAGGATTCACACTCTGCTAATCGCACATGCAGGTCTATATTTAGCCTCTCTGTTGGGTGTTGGTCTGGCGCATCTCCTGAAAACCACGCTTCCCAGCCTCAAGGAGTAAGATGCTTAAGTGTTTAACCCTACACTGAGATGGGTCTTTGCTTGGACAGCCCCCCACCCCCGAAGGGTTGTAGTGGACGGGGGATTAGAAGGCAGACTGAGGACGTCCCGACTACTAATGTGTAGAAAGAAAACAGCAAATAAGCCTTGTCTTTTGTTTGCCTTCAGTTTTGTCTGGTTACTCACTAAGTATGCCTTAAAGACTGTATGTTTATATCAATCCTTCAAAATGATTATTAGTGACTTCTAATTGGAGATGGAATCAATGTACCTGTATTAAAGCTCCAGTGAGGAGTGACTAGCTGGTTATAAACCGGCTGAAACTGTTATTGGAGTCTGTGTGAATTGCAAAAGCAAACCAAACCATCATTTAAAAGTTCAGTTATCTCTGTGCATTAATTCTACAAATCCACTGAAGTTGGGACATTGTAAACTAGAAAGCAAACCTCCGCCAAGGTAGCTCACATATTGCTGTTACATCTATCAGCAAAAGATCCATGATAAAGTTAACACCATAACTTGATTCCTTGACCCAGAAAACCCACACCAAGCACTTGGACTCATGTTGATATCATTATTGCTTAGACAGTTATTGAGCAAAAACAATCATTTGCCAGTGGATCACCACCAAAATCTAATCATTTTTAAGTTGGGCCATTACCAACATCTCCCGAAAATTTCAGCCATATCCGTCCAGTAGTTTTTGCGTAATCTTGCTAACAAACAAACATATGCTGGCAAAAACATGACCTCCTTGGCGGAGGTAATAAAAACAGAATACAGTTTTTATTACCTCCGCCTCCCCCTACAGTGATTGGCAAATCCTTTTCCAACATTATTCATTTTAATACACTAAAAAGACAAGATATTTAATGCTGAAACTGATTAACTTTTTTTTTTCTTGCAAATGTTCACTCAATTTAATTTGATGCCTGCAACACATTCTAAAAAGCTGGGACAGTAGCGTGTGTACCACTTTGTTCTGCCACCTTTCCTTTTAACAACACTGACTAAGCATTTGGGAACTGAGGACATTAATTGTTGAAGCGTTGTGGGTGGAATTCCTTCCCATTCTTGCTTGATGTATGACTTAAGTTGCTCAACAGTCTGGGGTCTGCCTTGGTGTATTTTGCACTTCATAATACACCACCCATTTTTGATGGGACACAGGTCTGGACTGCAGACAGGCCAGTCTAGTACCTGTACTCTTTTACTACAAAGGCACACAGTTGTGACACATGCACAATGTGGCTTGGCATTGCCTTGCTAAAATGTCAGGAATGTCCCTGAAAAGGGATGGCTTGGATGGCAGCACATTTTGCCCCTGTCAGCATGAGTGGTGCCTTCAAAGGTGTGCAGGTGACCCTTGCCATGGGCACTAACACCCCCCATGCCTTCACAGATGCTGGGTATTGAACTTTGTGCTGATAACAATCTGGATGGTCATTTTCCTCTTTAGCCCAGTCGACACTACACTCATGATTTCCAAAAACAAATGTGGACTCATCAGGCCACAGCAACACGTTATCACTTTGTTTCAGTCAATCTCAGATGAACTCAGGTCCAGAGAAGCAGGCAGTGATTCTCAGTGTTGTTGGCTTTGCATGGTAGAGTTTTAACTTGCACTTGTAGATGTATTGACGAAATGTGTTGACTGACAATGGGTTTTCTGAAGTGTTCCCGAGCCCACATAGTGATATCCTTTACAGAATGTTGTTGGGTTTTAAAGTAGTTCCGCCTGAGGAATTGAAGGTCACAGGCATTCAGTGCTGGTTTTCCACCTTGCCACTTATGTGCAGAGATTACTCTGGATCCTTTGATGATATTATGGACTGTAGATGATGAAGTTCTGAAATTCCTTACAATTATAGGTTGTTCTAAAATTGTTGGATTATTTGTTCACTCAGTTGTTGACAAAGTGGTGAACCTCGCCAGATCTTTGCTTTAAAATGAGTGAACCTTTCTGGGAAGCTTCTTGTATACCCAATCATGGCACTCACCTATTTCCCATTAACCTGTTCACCTGTGGAATTTTCCAAACAGGTGATTTTTGAGCATTACCCATCTCTCCCAGTCTTTTGCTGCCCATTCCCAGATTTTTACCTCCACCATGGAGGTTATTTATTTGCCAGGGTATGTTTGTTTGTTTGTTTGTTAGCAAGATTATGCAAAAACTTTTAGACCGATGTTGCTGAAATTTTCAGGAGATATTGGTAATGCTCCAACTTAAAATTGATTAGATTTTGGTGGTGATCCGGATAACCGCCATTAGCAAACAATCGTTTTTGCTCAATAACTGTCTCACTAATGATATCTACATGATTCTGAGTGCTAGGTGAGGGTTTTCAGTGTCAAGGAATCATATTATGATGGTAACTTTATCATGGAACTATTGCTTATAGGTGTAACAGCAATATGTGAGCTACCTTGGCTGAGGTTTGTACTCTCACAGTGCTTTCTAGTTTGGACTGTATTGCAGGCATCAAATTCAAAATGTGTAAATTTTTGGGAAAAAAATGAAGTTTATCAGCTTCAAAATTGAATTCCTTGTGGTTGTGGTGTACTCAATTGAATTATAGGTCAAAAAGGATTTACAAATCATTTTATTCTGTTTTAATTTACATTTTACCCAATGTCCCAACTTCTTTAGAATTTGGGTTTGTAAATATCTCATATCTGCGCTTGCAAAACAAAATCCTGCCTTTGCAGGAGACTATATCAGTGGATTGTATCAGAATTATAGCGTGAGACTGAAAGATCCAAGTGATGAATAACAAGCCCAGTGTCAGCCTGTGTTGTTGAATCAGGTCATGCTGGAACAGTTTTAAGGATAAATGCTCCTTGAATAGAATCTTGATCACATCAGTCCCCTGTGAGAATTTCTTTCTGTCCCCTGTCCACCTTCCTTGAATAATCTAACCAGCCTTATAAATGAATCCTGTTTTTATCTCATCCAACTGATCAATTCAATTCTGGGACAACAGCATCAATCTAATCCTTGTATCCATGCTCTCAAAACAAACAGTAAGCAAACACAGGGGTGATCATGTTACTGCTAGTATACATACTGTTAAATGAACTGGTTATTTGCTCATGTCTGCAAAGAGAAGGGGAGTCATAATCAAATCTGAAGAGAGAGGCTACATCTGTTTCCACCTAAGGGAGTCAATCCTGGATCAATGCCCTTGTCAGCCAGTCAGTCAGCAGAGAAGAAGAAAGCGAAACTCCTCCTATCAGTTGTGACCTCTCTGATATTTATGCATCACGGCACACGCACATCATACACGCCTCAAATATGGTCTATTCTTGCTGCATTATGAATGGGTGGCAGGGAGTAAGATGTTTGCTGTGTAAAGCGTTTGAAAGGGAAGGAGGTCTCTGATGCTGCTGTAGAAATTGCATCATGAGTGGAGGGGCTTTTCAGTGATATGAGAGGACGGGGGGAGGGGTCCATCTCTGGTGCTACTGACTAGACCGGGCAATGCAGAGGGAGCAGGATGGAGGGATGGATGAAGGAGGAGGAGGAGGAAGCATGGGGACTGCACAGGCTTCCTCTGACTCACTCTCACACACGTTGTCAGCCCTCCTATGGTGTCCAAGCTCTTCCAACCCCTCCTCTCTCTGGATCTCTGAGCCTTTACACTTGCTAGGAGCTATACAGTGAAATGGGGATTCTCAGCTCCCTACCCCCACCACCACCACATATTCACTCAACCTCAAATTCTCTCACTTCTCATGCTCCACGTTGCTGCATATCACAGCTGACTGTAAAACCACCCTCTGCTGCATGGTAGAGTCCTGGTGCAAAATACAGGACACATGCAACATTGGGAATTTCAGCACTCGGAGAGGTCACTTTAACCAGTTGTTGGACACTCAATTTTGGTTTATTCTTTCCTTCTTGCCTTTTGGTTTATTCTTTACCAGTACTCTTTTTAGCAGCATCAAAAATACCAGCCATACTCTATCCCAAAAGAAAACCAACACAGCAAAATATGCAAGAACGCCTCTTCTTCATTGATTCATAAGAAACAGACAGAAGAAGGTGGAGTTAGCACTTCATTTTACATATAATGCAAGACAAGCTTGCTTTGGCTATATTTCCATTACACCTGAACATAATATGCAGGGGCGCATAATCTGGGCAGATTGAAAACTGCCCAGCTTATTTGTCTTGCTATATAACCTGTTTCTTTTTTCTTAAGAATTGCTATTTGGTACTGCAAAGGCATAAACAAAACTGATATCCTCTAATGAATGTTCAAAGGGGCCTGTTTTAATATGAATGTTATTTAATGGGAGTTAACCCATGCATAAGATGACTGAATAATGCTTTTTTTGCAATTAAAATCAAGACAAGCTTGGTATTTTTGAATGTAAAGGGGAAATTAATCTTAACAGACCTATGACCAAAAAAAGTTTAGAACAGGTAAGTGAAAAATACTGACACTTTAATAGTATTAGGGGTCCTTGCCAATCATAGGCCCCAAGAATCATCCTCATCCCCCCTTACTGCCCAATTCAATGTAATAAGAAATGGTAAGTATTAATGTTTAAAATAATAGAAAATCGTGGTCTAAATTTAGGCTGGACCATGTCTTTACTAACTCTCATGGGCCTTAAATGACTCTGGACCCCAGAAAGCTCTCCACTTGTCCCAACTTTGGGAACCACTGGTTTAGCATTAAATCTCTGTTTGAAAGGGTTTTATCATAAGATGAATGTGGCAATTATTCCTTTATTTTTAACACAGAAAGCAGTCTCGCCCTCCTGCTTATTGTCATTTACCCCCCTGCCTCTGAAGGGTGACTGTGTTGATATCAAAGGGGAAGCCTGCAGCGGAGCACACCAAAGTGATGCCTGATAGGGGTGACCTTCAAAAAAATAATGAAATAAACTAAAAGTATAAAACACTTCCTGTGCCTAATTTAATTCTTATTTCATGTGACCTGTATTCTCTACGTGCTAAAGTGTCGTCTCGAAACGCTGTATATCATTAACAAACTTCATAATGGTACGCCCCCCCACACCCAGTACATGATAGGTTTTATCCACACGGCCAGTCAGGTGATACATTTTCCGCTTCGCCATTTTGTGCTGCTGCGCCGGGTATTTATCAGAAGAGTCGTGACTATCCCGTTTACACTGCTTAGTTAGGTGGCCAGACGGTTCTTGGTATACTCGGTTTTTCATTTCAAGCCCGTGGCCTTCGATAGGATCCGAAAAGTGCTATTCCTTCGACCTCGCCCATAATTAATTTTGTATATTTAGTTTATTTTTTATATTGTGCGAGTAAGAATGTCGACCGAAAGCCCTGAATACTCTCCGTTCTTCGGAGTAATGGGAGCCTCTGCGGCTATGGTGTTCAGCGGTGAGTATCACGCATCTATCACCTTTTATATCCAACATTTTTAATATTATAAAATGTCCTAATCTTCATTTGCATTCGACCCATGTTGCTTTTATATGATTTCCTACAGGGTGCGTTAGCTGTCAGCCATAGCCGTGCTAACGTTAACGTCGCAATGCTAATCTTTGAGCTGTCATTTATACAGACTTACCAGCGCATTGAGACAGCCTCTTGCATTTGTCAGGTTTTAACTTAATAACACATGACCAGTTGTAGTAATTTGACTCTTATTTTCCCATTTAGGAAGACAGAAATACGAGTGAGGACGTTGAAGCTTAGCTGATGACGATTACATATGTTAGCTTTACGGTTAGCTTAGCTTGCTATGCGATCAGTCAGTCTTTACTTGAATATTCAGAACAAAGCGGTATTATTTATTTAGAAAATGAGGAATCTCATATCAAACATGGACTTTCAGGTCATATACATTTGGGACGTGAGGACATTTATTCAAAGCATCATGAAATGGCTTTCTGTTTGCTCTCTTGTTGCTGGATATAGGTTTATATAATTGTAACTCAAATTAATTTTGCACAATAGTCTACTAAGATAATCAAGCAAGTTAAAAGAAACTCTGATAAGATGATCAATAAAGCATTATTTAAAGATAACCAAACATGTTGCATATAAAACGTATTTCAGCCATTCTAGGGCTATTCATTTAAAGTGAAAGACCAGATTGTATAAATATGACACCCTAATACACAAGCATTCAGACTAAAGCAGATACAAAATCAGCAACACCACACTTAGCCACACATAACTGCAGTTTGAAGGTTTAGATTTGTATCTACTGACATACAGGAACTGTATTGACAGTGTGCTACGTGCATTATTTGCTGATCTACCACGTTTCCCATCCGTCAAATCTCTGCTACAAACCCTTATGTATTTGCTTGTACCGTAGTGTAAACTTCTTTTTGTCAAAGCTTAGATTGCCACTGGAAATCACGATCAGCTGGTCAACTTCCTTATTGCTGAGAGGAATGACAGAATGTCACATGATAATCACATGATGGGACTTCTGACTTGGAATTGCCCTTCTGATCTGATAAAATATAACCTGACAAATGACCATATAAGCTGTGAACCTGTGGATGAACTTTTTAGTTAAAATACTTTTAAAATCTTTGACACCGCTGAATATAATGTTTTTATAGAGCAGAGCAAGGATAGAGGAAGTGAACTTTGTAACTGCTCTTTTATAGCAGATCACACTTCTTGTGTTATAAGACCTTTCTATGTTGCTTTTTTCTGTTCTTGGTTAAGATAAAGGCCTGAACATTTGCTGTATTGTTGCAGCAAAGTCCTGCATGTGATGAGGCTGGCTGGTGGGATTGATGCAGCTCCAGTGAGAAATGAACAAGGTGCTAGTGCCAATTGAGGATGTCATTGAGGGCATGAACTCCTGCAGACAGTGGCCTCTTTGCCAAAACTGACCATTTTGTGGTGTTAGATGGTGGATTTGCTCCAACTTGAGCTGGACTTGAAATACTTATATATCTGATTCTTTCCCATGTGCCTATTCAATGGTCAAAGAGCTAAAGGAATTTTTAATCATCTTTTCTCAATTCACACTGAGCTGCATGCGGAACAGAAATCTGATCAGGAATTCAAGAAATTTTCAAGCTCAATCCAACAGAGCAACTTCACTAGAGCTATAAAGTATCACAATTAATGTCTTAAAAACCTCCTACCACACAGGCTCTGTGTTTGATTTTTACATTGTCCCTTCCCACACAGAAATAAGAGGCAGCTGCTTGTTTGCCAAAGCCAACACTGGTCTTGTCATAGCTCAGGTTTAATGTGTAGTGATGGGGAAGGGCAGCATGGTGGCGGCAACCCTGCAGGCTAGTAGGACTACTGGTCTGTGGTGGTGAAGGAGTGACAGCTGGGGAATTAGCTGTTAGGGAGGGGATCACGCTGGCACAAAGTAGAGATACGATGGTGGTGGTAGTGGGATGGACAGGGAGACTTGATGATTCAGACATTAGCTTTAAGGATCTTGAAGAGTTGTGGTGTCATTTAAAGGGCATTGTAGTGATTTTGGTCCCTTAAATGTAGCTGAAGAAGTATCTGAGCTTAATGTCATATTCAGTCGTTCCGTTATATTTGAAGGACTGTTGCTTGTTTCAGCCTTACTTAATCCGACCGTAGTCACATTTTTGTATAAATATTCTAGGGCATGTCATTTGCAGTAATAAGCTATTTTCTGGATGTTTACTGTGATGTTCCGGTGTCAGGAGGTGTTATGTCATTTTAGTAGCCTGTAGATGGTGACCTGTCGTGAGGATTTTCTCTTAATTGATGCCTGACTCAAACAGGTGACAATCACAAGGCGCAATAACTTCTGTTTAAAACCAACACTCCCTCTGCAGCTCCTCCTCTATTTAACAGTTTCATTTTGTGGAGTTTTAGTTTTGAATGACTTGTTTATCCCTTAAAGAAGATCATGATTAAGGTTTCAAACATAAAGACTTACAAATGACTCATAGTGATGCTGGGAATAATTTTAGAAGGAAAGAATTACATCTTTTTTTCTGCAGCATCTTCCTTTTTTTTCTCCCATGCAGTTGATGGTACATTTGTTCTACGGAGGAAATCCAAATAAATCTGTCAATAATGCTAATGGCTTTACCTTCATTCAGCGTTAACATCCCTGCCCCTCTCCACTTCAATAGTACGATAAAATTGTTGATTTGCTCTTCTGTCCCTCGCTTTCTGATGCAGTCAATTGCTCAGTGACTCTCATAATTTTTGCATGCAGCCTCTTATTTTTAGACCATGTAGAATACAGTCAGCCTGGCATGCAGCTGCGAGAACATTTTTTACAATCATGACCTTCCTGTTTTTTAATTCCTTAAAAGCAGTGTGCTTCCCCATTCCCTTCATTATGCGGACCAGACCAATATGCTGCGTTGTGCGTGGGCTCATTGCATGCAAGATCATCCCTCCCTGTAGGCACCTCCCGCTCTGACATCACAAGACGTCACAAGGGCATCCCATACATGAAATATTCTGCAGGGAGGAAAAAAGAGGAAAAAGCTGTTCACCTAAGCTGAAGGGGATTAGGATTATAAACCCAGCGGTTGTTTCTCTACACAGCAGCAGTAGCTGACATATCGTCCATCAAACGTTTAATCATCAGGGCAGAATGATGTTTGAGGACGCAAGTGTTTCTCCATTTAGCTTCACTTGTCACACCTCAGTGAGGCCGGGCTTACTGAGAAAGAACAGAGGTGGAGGATAACATTACCCATGGTGACATGTTACGCTGGCTGTTATGGATGGCTGAAGGTAACAGTTATTTAGGCAAAGGCTGTCGTGTTGTCTGGATATTTTCTGCTAAATTGAATTTGTAAAGTTTATCCTTAATATATGGAAGTGTAGTGTTATTGGCATAATTCTGATGCTGGCAGATAATAGCTGAAGAGGTAAAATATAAATCTCAGCAGATATGAAAATTACTGCTGATTGTTTTTTTTTTACTGTAAACGTAAAAATACTTCGAATATATGCTGAAAAAGATTCATCTTTGATTTACTGCAGCATTTCATGACTTTTGCTATGTTTTGGGTCTGCTCCTAAAACAAACTGATTATCACAATAAGGAATAAGTACTGGAACCCATTACCCACACATCTGACACCTACTGAACCAATAACACCGATTTTGATGCCTCAGTTTGTTTCCAATTGTCAAATGGCAAAGCCAAAAATACTAAGCCCTCTCTGTCTAATTAGCTTGTTCTCTTAAAAGTATCTGTTTGTAAAGGTTACAGGCACTGACTTGGAAAAACAAATGGTATTAATCCCTTGTCACTGCAAGAGTAACAGGTCAGTTCTGGTCGAGCACTGGACACACTAGGTGAAAAATGTAAGGGTGCATGATATTTGATTTTTGCCAACATCCTATATGTAGATATTTCCAAAATCATTAGTTCTAACACTGATCTCAATGTCGATTAATGTCCAAGAGCACATAGTCTTTGCTTAAATAGAATAGACCAGTTCCTGTCCTCGTGACCTATTTGTGCCAGAAATAGATGTGAAACATAAAACAAAGTGCATTAGAGCTAGAAAAACAGGATGTTTCTGTGATAGGCTTTTATTAATGTTATAAATTGTGTATTGGCAAAGAAAAGGTAGGTATAACTGGCGGTAATTGTTTCAGTAAGACTCATGATAATTTTGGTACATACAAAAATTAGATTTATGTAAAATCATATTTGACAACAACTTATTGCACTAAAAATAGTTAGAACTGGCTTTATCCTTTTTTAAGCTCATTACAATTTGCATTTCATAAGAAAAATTTGATTTCATAAGAAATGATGAAAGGTATTAATTGTGAGCTTTTTATGATTAATGTTGAATTTCTTATTGAGAATTTGAGAGGATTATGCATTTGTTCCGACCCGGCCCTCTGTTAGTATGAATAAGAACAATATGACCGTGTGGTGACCAAAGCTGCCTGTTCCTGTTATAGACTGTAGAAATCATTGTGCTAGGAAACAGCCTGGCACATCCACAATGCTGGAAGGAAAAGCCAGGCATTATTTTTTTGTGGGTTTGTGAAAACCTTGCCAGCTCTTACTCAGGCACATCTTTATAAATGTGCTGGAGTGATTTAACCTTGTATTGACGGCATCCGCTTGGTAATAGATCAGTAAAGGGGACATGGCCAGTTGCCATGAGCACTTTTAAAGATTGGCCCCGCATCATCTTCCTGTCTGCTCCCAGATCTTTTAGCCAGAAAGCCTCAAAGCTAGTTTCTCAGTTAACCAGAACCCTCTCCAGGCTCGTGCAACACATTGTCCCAAGGAAAAGGAAAAACAGAGGGCAGGACACCTTGGGCTGTGTGCACAAGACCGCATCTCAAGATGATATCTCAAAAGGCATTTCAGATTTAATCATCATCAGTATGTTGGAGATGAAGCTGAAAGTAGACTATGCTGCCAGGCCCTGTTTCCTACGCCAATGACGTGGCAAGATCTGCTCCATAATCAAAGCATTCATTTAGTTGATGTTTAACTGTGGTGCTCAAGTTTTACTGACTAGACATTTTGCTCATGACAAGGTTCAACAAGCTTTGCTTTGTTGATGCAATAAAAAGTCCTATTATTGTTTTACAGTCAGTATCTTTAAAAACGTTTCCTTTAATTTCTCTACAATAGGTATATGATGCTGCAATAGAGTAATGCTGGGTGTTCAATTACATTTATGATTTTGTCTCTTAATAATAGAGATTAAATGATTGTTCTGCTGCAGGCCATGTTCTGCCTTTCAAGTGCTTATTTGCTTTTATAATATTTTGTATATTTCGAATATTTACTTGTTTTATTCACTGTTTTTATAAGGTATTGAGTCATTTAGTCAAATAGATACATGTAATGCAGATGTAAAAAATATATATATGTGTGTGTGTATATATATGTACTTGTTTTAAAAGCTCATCTGATTAGCATAGTATAGACTATGTAATTTCACTGCCCAACACACAAGTAAGCAACTTTTATCTTTTTATAGTTTTAACAAAAATTCTAAGGCAGTAAGTGTAATTAACAAAAGCAGAATTAGACTCTTAAGGAGCTACTCACAGCTTTTATTTCACAAACAAAGCTCTTTTAGAACAATTTTCTCAAGTGAGTAACCTGACTCAGTGGTCAGTTATGGCTGTGTCAATTAAGAGTCTAGCATTGCTTCTTCTAACAATGCAAACCAGCTGGGTTCACCAGATTTCATGTCTATCATCAGGTAGATCCGTCTTGCAAGCCTCCAAACTAAACCATTCATTCTCGATCAGGAAATTACCAATCAGAGAAAGAGATGGTATCTGTTGATGGGGTTTAGTTATGCCAAAAGGAAGAAGCAGCTGCAAACAGAACATGCTTTCTGTAAGATGATCCTAAGATGGTGTAAGATGTATCTCTGGACATGTGAAATACTCCATCTGTTGTATCTGTATTTTTTTAAGACAAGTTAAAAAAGTATTAAATGTTCTTCAACTCTCCAGTGCTAGATAGCCTCTTGTTAGCATCCACCTTTCAGAAGATGTTAAGAAGCTTCAAAATCCACAAGTGTGCCTTTCCTGGGTGAGTGTTAGGTTGTAGAAAAATAATTTGAACATTCTGAAGCTTGTATTTATCTCACACCGTATTTCTGGCATTCAAGATAAAACAGAGTCAAATATTCTTTGAACTTTAAGATGAGAGAAGTGAAAGTGCTAAAATACTAAAGACTCACTTCTGCTGCATATTATCAGCCAAAATAACCCAGACTTTAGTTTTTGCCATAATCAAGTAGTCTTGCTTGGTTGGGTATTGTACTTTTCCCATACCAGTGTTAAATCTGTAGTCTTAAAATTTGCCAGCATAAACCAGGAATGGGAAACTTTGGTTACTAAGAGGGCCACATGAAATTATTACTCCCAGAGGAACAGTTTTACACTATTTAAAGAATACTTAAAGTTACAAATGCATTTAGTTGTCAATAGAAATTCCTTCATCAACATTTTTAAATATTAAAACTCCAATACAATAAGAAATACTTTGTGTAATAAGCTAACACAGAATTCAAATCAGTTTCTGACAGTTTCTTTTTTTGCACATATATTAAAGGGAGTTCAACAATTCCAGCCAGTTATAACTGTTTTCTTGAAAATTGCTATTTTTATGTTTTCTTGGCAGATTTGGCAGGTTTTCATCATAACCTAATAAACATTTTAAACTGACAGGCTGCATCAATGGCTGCTTGTGGCCTTTGGGTTGCCAGTTGGCTGCCTCCAGTCTAAACAGCTCAAGATTCAAGAGCTGTTAAGAGAAAAATAGAGCAGTAATAATGAGCGATGCATGATATTATCGGACTAATATTGGTATAAGGAGATGGTTACCTAAAATACTGATTGTCAGTGTTGGCAGACATGATTATTTTATCTAAATAATAGCTAATTTTACAAATTGGCCACATGTGTCCCACATATTGGCTTTAATATTGGCAGAATGGCCAGTTGTACCATAATGGTTTATGTCATCATCGCTGAATGTCCACTTTTGTAAATCTAAAGTATAATTATCAAAGAATAAAATGTTTTTCCTACTCCAGATCAGTTTCTAACAAAATACACTCTCACCATAAAGAAATAGATTAATTTTAATAAAGTGGAGGCCTTCTGCTCTTGATAAAAAAAATATCTGAATCGATATCTGCATATGGGATAATGGCAAAAATCTAATATCCTCTATCCCTAGTAATACTGTTTACTCTTGTTTCTGCCCATGTTCTAATGCTACCATCACCTGTAATGTCGGTTTCTTTAGCTGCAGGGAAGTTCTGGATGGCTCACTGAGCAAAGAAGGCGTCTTTGGCTCTTGCATTTAGTGAGTGGCCCTGAAATGAGGTGCAGAAATTTGTGCTGTGATTTGGTTCATTAGGTGTCCACATGTTTTGGCACTGGTGACCACATCATCACTAGATTTCAGTGCCCATTTCTACAACCACTGGAGATAGTGAACTCAGCTCTCATCCGGAGCTGTTACTTTTCTTTTACTTCTCAGCAATGTGTTTGCAGTGACTGAGGAAATCCACACATTCACTTCAGTGCACATGCGCACACGGGTCGTTAGGCAAAGCCTGTCAGACCAGCCTCTTGTGTTATGACAGGCTTTGTTGGATGCTACAATAGACCAGTGTTGTTTTATTATGCAGGTATTAGATTTGTTTATCTGCTTACCTGTCCTGAGAGAAGAAAAATCCCTGGGCCTCCTCGCAGTGTGTTTTTTCCTTCATCTCTCTTTTGTCAAATGTAATTTAAATCAGTGCTAAATGAATGCGCTCTGTTCTTTATGTAGATACTCATCTTTTCTAATTTTAGAGCGTAGTGATTATCGATTTCCTCTCTCGCCCTCCTCCTGCAGTCAGACTCGTATGACGTAAATACACTCTCTGCTTTCTCTCCTCGCCCAGCTAAAACGCTGATGCCGCTCTTTCTCCTCCCTTCCTGTCACATCTCACTGATGCTGGCCCTGAGAAAAGTGTGCACTGGAGATTGAACACAGCAGATGTGTGCGCTACTGGTCCTCCTCTGGTGCTCTGATTCTGCTTCTGGAGATGAAGCATCCTGCCTTCCTTTTATGATGTCAGCAGATCCCCGTGTGCTTAAGCCTAATGAGGTTTTTTTTCATTCAGAGGATGATTTTCTACTCTGCAGCTGTCTGGCACAGTCGTCCCTGAAACTGCAAGAGCTGAAGCAGTTTTAAGAAGATGAGGAAGTGTGACAGAGGAGGTTTTTGTCTCAAGGCTGTGTAAGAGTGAGATCTGTTATTTCCCCTGTCAGAGGAGCAAAGTTCCCCCACTGAAGCCATGTTGGATTTTTGAGGGGAAGAGAAACTGTTACAGTCGTCATATTGTCACCCTAGCTCTTGTTTCACTTCAGCTTATTATTCATCTGTGGCTTCAAGCTTCTGTTGTCAGCCTGTCACCTTATTGACCCTCACACCCCACTTTTTATCAGTGGGAGTTTAGGCAGCTAAATTAGATTTAGTCTTAAGTTAGTGTATTACTTTCAGTCATATTCTAGTTATTTCTGCTCTTAATCGTAGGCGACAAAAGCTCAGATTGTTTGACTCTTTAAAATCAGTGAAAGTCTTCACATTTTTATTAGTTAATTATCTAAACAGGCCAAGTTGTAAAACTGCCATAATCGTATTCAACTCATGTTAAACCATAGTTAATACTTTTAAATAGGGATTGGCAACGTTTGTTACCAAAGGGGCCACATTAATTTTTCAGAGCGCAGACTTTGGGGAACTTGAGGGAAACTGTAAACTAGGGGTGGACAGTTGGCAGCTCAGGGGCCACATGTGGCTCTCCAACTGCCAGTCAGGTTAAAATATTTAAAAAAAAATGTGTTCATGAGGAAAACCTGAAAAAATCTACCACGACAGCATTAAAAATGGAAACATTTCCAAGAAAATAGGGCTGAGATTGTCCATAATTGTTTCTGTGAAACTCCCTTTTATGCATTTTGCCAAATAGTAATAAAAAGGAAGAAAAATATTCATGCATGCATTCATTCATTCAACCTTTATTTGATCTTGAAGAATCATTGGCCTCATTTTTAATGATGTCGGGAGTATAACAGTGAACTAAATATGCACCTGCTTTAACAAGTCAAAGGTGCAAACAGATTTAAAAACTAACATTCAAATACAAAATAGTATGTTATCATAGTTTTGGACAGACTCACAGGTACAAGTGTTTGAAGTTTAAATGTTTTGGTGTTCATGGTGAAAGCAGCAGATGGTATTTTTAGCATCAGCCAGTTACTAGAAGATGTTGAGTAGTGATTAGTAGACTGATTTAACATTGATGTGATATACAGAGACATTTTACCAATCAAAGCTTTATCAATAAATATTAAAAAATGCCTATCATGTCTCTTAGAGGTGTCCGCTTTGTCATATAAAACACAACAATGATAAAAATACTGTCTCAATGAGGTTTCTGCTGAGCATTGGAAAGTTTTTGTTTCTATAAAGGAAACCAATATTTTGTCTTACTTTGCCTGCAAGATTATTGATGTGAGATTTAAATGTGAGTATTTGATCGATCCAGATACCGAGATATTTGAATTCAGTGACTCTTTCAATGCTGTGTCCTGTGAAAGTTGTAATGTGTTAACTATTGTCGGTGATGTCTTTGGATCTGGAGAATAACATGAATTGTGTTTTGTTTGAGTTGAGAGCCAGTTTTGGATAATACAGAGGATGTTGTAACCGATCAAAAGCTTTCTGAATGGCTGAATATGCAGTTTTGGCAGAGCAATAAAACTGTGTCATCAGCATAAAGGTGTGAAACAGTCTGTGATAGTGGGTGTTCATTGTTGATGTATATTGTAAACTGAACATGACCCAGTATTGAACCTTGCAGTATGCCTTTATACTTAAATAACCTCTAAATGCCCTATAACTTGCATCTAAAAACATTGCTTTTCAAGATACAACAGAGAAATTTTGATGGACCTTACAGAAAATACTTTTTTGTGTCATGGAGAAGTGGCTCTGTAGGTTTGCTTCTGTTGCCATCAACACCACTGTTATGAGGAAATGGATAAAGATATCTTTGTTTTAATTTCCTTTTTTTTGTGTTCGGTTGGCACTGTATTTCCCATTAACTTTTGTACCCATTTTACATTGCTGGGAAAACTTGGCAATATAAAGTTGACTATAATAACCATGATACTTCTGTTGTTGTCAAAACAACAGGATCATAATGTTTCTGAATGCCTGACAGCTCTCCTCCGATATTTTAGTTTCTTCTTGTCTGGCAAATCTGCATATAAGAGATTTCTAGGTAGTTAAGAAAAAAGGTTCAGTGATGACAATTTTTAGCCAAATATCTCATCTACAATCTTTGCATTTAATTTAATTGTATTCAGTGTGTGATTTCATCTCCGTTTGTCTAAAGTTACTCTCTATTCTTTCCTATCAGCCTTGGGAGCAGCCTATGGCACGGCCAAAAGCGGTACGGGGATTGCCGCGATGTCCGTGATGAGGCCGGAGCTCATTATGAAGTCAATCATCCCAGTAGTCATGGCGGGTATTATAGCCATCTACGGCCTGGTAGTAGCAGTGCTGATCGCCAACAACCTCTCAGCAAATGTCACCCTCTACAAGTGAGTTAAGCTGAACGTAAGCTTTGCTTCAGACGTTCTTTCTGTTGTCTTTACTCGTCGACATGTCACAATGAGAATTTAAATTGAAAAGCATTAAAACCTGCTAAGACCTTGTTTGGGCCTGCCAACATGGACCACACATCATCTCTCTATCTTTTTGTTGGATGGTGATAACACAATATTTCTTTTTTATTCAGTAAAGAAATAAAACATTTTACAAGCTACGGTAGGACATCAACAGGAACCACTGTGAGGTGGTTATAGTGCGTTCCATTGAAATTGGGACTTGGATGTGGGAACTGGGACTCGTCACATCCCACTTAAACACATTACAGTAACAATTCTGACCAAAGGGGGCGTTCACATTGATGTTTTTAATTTGCTATTCTGACAATCCAACTTCTGAGATCATATGGAACGCACCATTGATAAGAAGCTGAAGGCAGTCCACAAACATCATCACAAACTTTGATCTGATTCAAGTAAAAGTTCATATATTGATACCTGTTTGAAGCCACGACATCAGAAATACAAGTCCTTTAACACCCAATATTGGGAAATTCAACATTTTTCTTATGTCCCTGATTTTTTTTTTTCATAAAAGTCGATGTACAATTTTAATCAATGTTTACCCTCAAGGAAAAATCCTCCAAGTGACACAAAAATACAAGAATCAAGTTGCTTTTATGGTATAAAAATATATTCTGAAACTAAAGAGAATTTCCCTCTAATGGTTCAGTTGCTTCGCTGTTATTTTTTCATGAAATGTTGAAAATGTAGTTTGAATGTAGGCAGGTTTGTCTGCACGAACACTAAATTCTGAACTGTTTTCACTGTACATTTACATGGAACTATCTGATCAATATTTAATCTCATTTTATAAACAAACACAAGCCCAAACGTGCTTGTAAAAACCTGGCAAGGCGTACTATCATGAAAACTGTAAATTTTCATCAGTATTTGTCGTTTCAAACATTGCAGCAACTTAAAATAAGTGTAAGTCAAGTAAAATAATCTTGATTTTTAGTTTTTAAATCTTCTGCAAAATATAATTCGAATTAATCGATTTAATCGTTATATAGCCCAGCCTTACACTAAGCATAAGGCCTGGCATAAGCATGGCATCCATTTTGTTTCACAAGTCAATATGAGCTCAATCAATTTAAAGAATATCATCTTAACCTATATTTTGTTGTAACTGTTTCAGTGTTTCTTAAAAACACTGTATGTTGCCCAGCCCTGCTCTTTGTCATTCTTATATAATGAAAAAAAATATGACAACCAAAAATGAGAGTAAAACTTCATCTTTCTTAGAAACCACCACCCCTGTCTCTCTCTTACTCTACAAGCTCCATTATCCATGAGTTATTGAAGACATACAAGCACAGTGACATATTCCCTCACCACAGTGAACACAGACAGTGCAGTGTAACACCTCTGACAGCAGATTCAGCCATGTCGCTGCACATTCAGGAGATTTATAAACAGCTCCATTTGGCACATTAAACCGTTGACAAGGCCAGCGTTACCCTTAGTTAGTGGACTACAGTGTGTGCTGCAACACATCTAGCATGATAGGGATGAGTTTGTAAAACGAGGTGAACTATGGGAGACATTGAACATTCCTGTTAACTGTAACTAGGGTTGTGTCATATGGCCTAAAAATAAAATCCCTGATTTTTGTCCACAATACTCAATTTACAATTTTATTTGTTTATTTTTCCTTCTCAAAAAAAAAAAAAAAAAAAAAAAAAAAACTCAAAGTAACACAAAAATGACATGAATCACTATTTGCCTCTTTGTTGTCAAAATATTTTTCCAAATTAAACAGAAATACCTTCTTAAAGTTAAAGTGTGTGTCATAACATGTTGATTATGTCGTTCTAACGTAGGCAGGTTTGTCTTCTTAAGCACTGAAAGCTGAAGTATTTTCACAGTAAATTAACATGAACCTCTCTGATCAATATTTAATCTCATTTTTAAAACAAATACAAGCCTTTAAAAGTGCTTGTGCAAAACCTGACAGGGTCTACCATCATGAAAACCGTATACTTTCAGTTTTTATATTTTGAAACATTGCAACAACCTACAATTGGAGTAAATCTGGAAATAAAACTCAATTTTTAATTTTTAAATCTTCTGCAGAAAATAATTTGAATTAAACAATTTAATTGGTATATTTCCCAGCCCTAACTGTAACTTGGATAGTTTTCCCCTTGAGGTTTTTTTTTTTTTTTTTTTTTTTTTTAAAGTTAAAGGATTTACAGCTGGTTTGGAAATGTATACACCATAAGAACTGATGCAGTATATTGGAAACTTCTACAATGTTTATCTAAATTAATCTGTTGGGGTTGATGGCCCCAACAGATTAAAGCTGTTAAATAAATGCTGCAAGGTCAGAGAGAAGTGGGGATTTTACTAGCATACTGGAGAATTATGTCTCAAGTGGATGAATTGGACATTGAAACACTTACAGAGGTCATATTTTGGGTTCATTTATTTGTTTATGATGTTCGCTAGACTATGTTTACAACCCACATACTGCTCCAGCTCTATTCTCACTGTCCGAGACAATTTGTTTGAGCTGCTGTCATTCAGAGGCTCCCTTTCCCGAGGTCGATCCAGTCTGTTGCAGTCTGTCCAGGGATGCAGCCAGTTCAGGCAGCTACTGGCACTGTTTACAGGAGATGAGGGAGAAGTCCTGATGCTGCAGACTTTGTTGTTTTGTGCACAGAATCACTATGATCATGTGTTAGAAAGATTTAAACACAATAAAAAGCATAACGTGACCTGTTTTAAGGATTAAATAATGTTGTTTCCATTACGAGGTGCCTCATGCTATTCTTTTGGAGTGGTGGTAGGTCATGTTAAGGCGGTGGGCCACTGCTCCCCTATAAACAAAAAAAGTAGTTTGTGGCAGTCAGACCTCCCTCTGCCCGTCTCTGTGACACCAGCAGCTGTAGAAAACATCTCGTTCCCCCAGCCCCCTTAATAGACCTACCAGTGAGACGTCCTACGAGTGTTATGTTGTCAGCTTCAGCTCGTTGCAGAGCGTAGATGTTGGAGTGAATGCAGAGTTGTTGACAATATGGTGCCCAGCAGGGCTGAACTGACCAATCACCACAGAGCAGACCTGTTAGTCAATCTGGGACCACATGGAGGAGGGGGTCTTTAACAGAGTGTCACAGACAGACTGAGAATACAGCATCAGGGGCACTCTGTATGTGAAAACTAGACCCTTTTTAACATCAGTGGTTAACATACCCCAGCAGTCATAAAAAAAATTATATAGTATGTATGAACTAGGGCTGGGCGATATGACCAAAAAATAAAATGCCAGATTTCTTTTCCACAAAATTCCATTTACGATTTTAATTGATATTTTCCCTCTCAAGAAAAATAACGCTCTCCAAGTTACACAAATATTATATGAATCAACTTTTGCCTTAATGTTATCAAAATATTTTCCAAAACTTAACATACCTTTCCTCTTACAGTTCAGTCTATGCTGTAATTTGTTGTAAAGTGTTGATTATGTAGTTCAAACTTAGGGAGGCTTGTCTACATGAACACTGAAGGCTGAGCTGTTTTCACAGTATATATGATCAAAACATAATTCCATTTAAAGAACAAATACAAGCCGAAACACGTGCTTGTGCAAAACCTGAAAAAGTCTGCCACCATGGAAACTGTACATTTTCAGTATTTATATTTTCAAACATAGCAACAACTTATGATTGGAGTAAAAAGCAAGTTGAGAAAAATATAATTTTTTCATTTTTAAATCTTTTGCAGAAACTAATTTGATTTAATTGATATATTGTCCAGCCCCAATATGAAACAATTTAAGGCCAACCTCTTTAAAGAACAAAACAAAAAACTTCTGATCGTAAATTCCCAAGGCACACCTTTAGGGAACCACTGCTTTAGGGTCATTTAGGTACACATGTTTATCATGGCAGGTACATCTTCATCGTTGCCATGGAAACTCAGGATGTTGTGTCAGTTACTGCTACAGCGGTGTCTGTTTCTGCTGCTCTCTGTGAAGCCAATCTTTTAAAACACAAAACAGCATTTTCTGCTTCATGCATTCATTTTTCACAGAGAGGGAGATACAACTAACCAGAAAGTCAACTCTAAACAGGTTTTCTTTCTCCTTATATAAAATTAGAGGTATGTACGATTTAGAAAATACAACTCATGGAGTGCACTACAGTCCAATTTAAAACAGAGAGCCAACTTGCTGCAGAGTTTACATATCATGTTTTTAAGTTTAAACTGGGAATTCAATTTTATTTTTTTAGTAAGAAGACATTTTGCTTTGCCAGTCAGCTCAAAATCATCAAGATGGCCTAGATGCCAGGATGCTTCATGAAGATATAAAACCACCTACTGTGCCAAGTACTAAAATTAAAAACATTTGCAAATGTAGTTTTAAAGCTTTTTCTCTTTTTTAAAAGAGGGATTAGTTGGGTATCACAATCAGAAATACTTAATTAATCCCCAAGGGGAAATTATTTTGTTTCAGTTGCTCTTATACACAGTATGGCAGTAGGAATATCAAATAAAGACATTAAAATAGATAAGAGCCTAAAAAATAAGGTTAAAAGAATAAGTAAGCAGGTTACAACAAGCTGAATCTTTGAGCTCTATCAGCTTCCTTATGAAGGAAAAATAAGTAAAGTGAGACTATGAGCAAAGCCAAGGAATTTACACAATTAAAATGACCAATATTTAAAATATGAATGTTAACATGACAGCACTGTGTGACAGTAGACTACATTTGACTGGTAGGTAGGTAGGTTGAGACTTCTTTTTAAGGGATGATTAGTGAAACTTTCTCAAACTACAGTTAGCTTTATAAAAAGAGGCCGAGCCTCCAGTGAACCCAACAGCTCTTACCAAATAGCTAATATTTTACTTTTTAAAAATGTTCTAACTTCTTCACTTTCAACAGTTTCCTCAGTGACTGAAATCATTACATTGTGTAATCCTAAACCGTCATGGTGCTGACTAACGCCGCTCTCTTTGTGTTCAGGAGTTTCCTCCATCTGGGCGCCGGCTTGAGCGTGGGCCTCAGCGGGCTGGCGGCAGGCTTCGCCATCGGCATAGTTGGAGACGCGGGCGTGAGGGGCACAGCTCAGCAGCCGAGGCTTTTCGTGGGCATGATCCTCATTTTGATTTTCGCTGAGGTCTTGGGTCTCTACGGGCTCATCGTCGCCCTCATTCTTTCCACGAAATAAAAAAAAAAGAAAATCACCCAAAACATCTCCACTACAAGATCTGTCCTTTTATGTTGCTGCTGGAGAAAAAGTGTAAAATGGGAAAAAATTGTAAAAAATTTCTGCCACACAAGATGAAAGAAGTGAAGGCGGGGAAAAAATGAATTAAAATGGCTCCATAAATATGGTCTTATCTCAACAATGTGTACAGTCGTCCCGATTTGATAGTCAACTTGTAAATGCGCAACGTAGTGATTCGTCTGTCTTGTGTGCGTGTGTGTGTGTTTCAAAACAGTCGTATGATGAAGATTCCTTTTTCTCCCTCCACTTATTTCAGGCCTCGAGGCCGGCCGAGGCAGCCCGGCCTCCGGTCATAGAGAGCTGACCAAAGGGCCGCACAGCTTTTTCTCCTCCCACATCAACCTGGGAGTTGACACAGTTTCTGCATTAATCTTGAGGATCTATTTGTAAAGAGAAATGTATATGGACTTGCGATTTTTTTCCACTGATTTTATTTATAAGAAATTGTTCATTGAACTGTTTAATGCAGCAAAAGTCTTTAATTCCCCAGGATATATACATATTATATACAGACATATAAATATCTATATAGATAGATTTAATGCACTGTGGGGTAATTGTGATAAGTGGTTGGAATTCCTCTGGATGTAATTCTTGGTTTAATAATTAAGATTGCCTTTAGTATGTTGCTGGTGAAGTGGGAGTTTTTGTGTGTAGCTGTATTCTAATCATTACGCAAACATTCTCAAACTTCAGTGTTTTTCCTGTAGTACTGCTGTTTGCATTAAAGGTGTGTGTGCCCCGTGTCGGGTCTCACAAGTGTAATTTCCAAAAACTTTTCATCTCCGCTCCATCTTATTCACTGCCCTCCCCTCCTCTTCCTCCTCCTCCCTCCTCATCTGTGGCTGTAACTTCATCTCTTCCATATTCCAGCCATTAAACTCCTGCATGGGTTTCAGTGTCTTGTTGCTGTTGGATATAAAGGCTGAGCAGCAGGCGAGTTTCAGATGATTAAACCAGATCAAAATGTTTTGTTGCACAGCTCCTCTTAAAGAAATATGACACAAGACTTGATAGCCTTTGTGGCGTGTAGCAGAAATCCAGAGGGATTAGCGCTCAGGTTTGGCCTAGTTTTGTGCAAAGACCGACGTATTTTGATCTGGAGTTTGGTTTTCTGAAGACTGGCCTGCTGCTGTCGCTTTTACTGAGCGCCAATCTACAATCCTGTATTACCACTGGTATTGAAATTATCCTGATGTGTCGACGTGTGTCACAATCGAATTAAAGAAGATTCCAACTTAGATTTGACTGGCTTCAACACACAATGAGCTTTTTTCAGATCTGTAGATTCAACTTTGAATGATGTTCACAAGTTTTAATACAAGACTTTAAATGAAGTTGGGATAATCCTGGCCACTGGTGACTCTTCAGTGACCTTTTTGGTTTAATAAATTGTGTAAATTGCTGATTTAGTGTGAGAAACATGAACTGAAAATGCTTAAACACTCAAATAGTTCTGTTGAATTGTTTTAAAGGTCCACATCTACATCGTGACACCTAACATGATGAATTATTGAAGTCAAATTAGCTATGGCTGCTTTTTCAAAGAAAAGACGTATCAGCTAATGTTGTGCAAACAATGTATTACTAAAATTAAAAATACTACAATATATATAAAAACAACAGTTTCATCTATTGAAGTCAAGCTTAACAGGGAATCTTTTAGAGTAGGTCATGCAGAAAAAGCATGAGACTTCTTAAAAGTTGGAAGGATGATGGTTCTTCCTTCACTTTGCTTCTCTAAATTTCTGTCACCACTTATCTGTGGAAGAATAAGACATTGTTTTGATTCATCGGTATTCAAAATTAGAAATATGTTTCCTTGAGCTGTGCTAGAAGGACACTGAGTTATAACCAAACAATGTGACCTATCTCACAAAGGTAACAAATCCTTTAAGCAATTCCTGGATCTGGTTTCTTGTCACCAAAACCGTGTCACTTCCTCCTTGTGCCAAAACCAACATTCACATAAAATGTCATCAAAATTTGTTCAGAACTGTTTGACTTATGAGGGAAAATGTTGAAAATCATGGTTCACAGTGTTTTTCATCATTCTGTCAACAAATCCAGAAAAAACTAGAAAGCACTCAGACAGCTCCGCCGAGGTAGCTCTAACATTGCTGTTACATCTATAAGCAATAGTTCTGTGATAAAGTTACCGTCATAATAAGATTCCACTCAGCAGTCAGAATCATGTTGATATTATTAGTTAGACAGTTACTGAGCAAAAACAATCGTTTACTTATGGCGCTTATCTGGAGCACAGCCAGAATGTAATAATTTTTAAGTTGGGCCATTACCAACATCTGAAAATTACAGCAAAATCCGTTCAGTAGTTTTTTTCTTAATCTTGCTAACAAACAAACGTACGCCGGAAAAACATAACCTCCTGGATAACCATACAGGATTTTTACCTCCTCGGTGGAGGTAGAAATCCTGTATCTGCATCAGGTGTTGGACCCCCACCAAAGCTCATCACTTCTTCCGTGTGTCCTGACAATGTCATTAAAAGTAACTGATAACTTTAACACACCTTGCTCTCAGACAATTGGGCAAACAGGGAAAATCCTAACCTCTTTGGTGGAGGTAATAATATAGCAGAGTTGTAAACTGAAAGACATGTAAGACATTTTTAAAAAGTGGTTTATGTGCAGTTTAAGTCAATAAAACCAGAACTCATCACACACTAATGCTTTTTTATTGTCAGATTTAAAATGAGACTAGTCCATAATGGGCGGCACGGTGGCACAGCAGGTAGTGCGCGTGCCCCTGGTTCGATCCCCATGTCCGTCAGGGTCTTCCTGTGTGGAGTTTGCATGTTCTCCCTGCACATGCGTGAGTTCTCTCCGGGCACTCTGCTTCCTCCCACAGACAAAAAACATGCTCATTCAGCCAATTGGTGACTCTAAATTGCCCTTAAGTATGAGTGTGAGTGTGAATGGTTGTCTTTCTCTATGTAGCCCTGTGATTGGCTGGTCACTGGTTCAGGGTGTGCCCCGCCTCTCACCTGATGCCAGCTGGGATAGGCTCCAGCCCCCAGCGACCCCGAAAGAAACAAGCAGTATAGATGATGGATGCATGGCCTATAATAAAAACACTTTATTCTTTGTACTTTCTGTGAAATATTGTAATACCCTGGGACAGTGAAGTCACCAATAACCAGGAATTATCCAGTTATCTGTACAATAAATATTCCAGTTGATTTATCCTGATATTTTACCTCTGCAACAAACAGGAGGGCTTTGAAATTTACTCACAATTCATTTGAATAACCCCACAAATATTACATGTTTGGTCTCGTAACGTTTTTCAACGCCAAGTGTGTTTAATATATATTGGATTTCCTCAAGAAGCATTTTCCTGAAAAATGTTTAGATTGGTTTTTGTGGCCACGCCCACCTCTGTGTCACGTGCTTAATAATAATAAAGGAGATTAAGAATAATGAGAGTAGCAAACGAAAAATGATCAAAGTTACAATTGAGTTCTTTGTGATAACCAACAAACCTACTCAGAGTGTTTTAGGTAAAATGTAATCGCAGAGTAAAAAGCTATTATTAAGCTACTATGGAACAAAACATGGCTGTTCGACTTAGAAGCAGCTAAAACTTTCCAATGTATATCATCTTGTTTGAGAATTTCCTCTTAATGACCTGATCAAGTTAGTCCTCATGGCAATTGTTTGAATTATTGTTGATCAAAAAACGATCAGAAATGCTTGCATTAGGGTCCCCATGTTTGTAGTCCTTATTAGCAGTTTGTTAGCAGCTGTCCTTCTAAACACAACAAAGCTTTAAAATGTAAAAGCAGGCAATGTCAGATGAATTTTATTTCAGATTAAATATCTGAATCTTGTGTGCGTCTATTCCTCCTGAACCTTGTTTCAGGCATTTAACTGAAACCGTTTTCTAAATCTAATATACTTTCAGCCTTAGGAACCAGGGAGTGCTAAATGTTAACTCACTTCTGCTTTGTTGGACTCAGTCCTGGACCACTCTTTAGGACAAAACTGATTTTAACACTTACAGGGAAAAACATCTTTTGGTGAAAAGGCTCCTGGAACTGAGTGAACCTCATCATAACCTCCGCCAAGGAGGTTATGTTTATGCCAGCCTATGTTTGTTTGTTTGCAAGATTACACAGAATTACTGGACAGATGTGCTGAAATTTTTGTGAGATATTGGTATGGCCTAACTTAAAAATGATAAGATTTTGGTGGTGATCCAGATAACCACCAAATAACTGTCAAACTAATAATGATATCAACATGATTCTGAGTGCTAGGTGTGGGTTTTCAGGGTGAGGGAATCATACTATGATGGAAACTTTATCATGGAACTATTGCTTATAGGTGTAACAGCAATATTTGAGCTACCTTGGTGGAGGATTGCGCTCTCTAGTTATATACGTGGGGTCATTTAAATGGACGAGGAAATTTGGGATCCCTCATTTTTCACAAATAACCACATGACATTTGTAACATTCACTGCACACACTGATGAGCACATTTTAACCCTTGGGTCTCTATGTGGCGTTTTTCTGCCACAAATGGGTGATATTTAGAAATAATTGACCATAACTTTCACTCTATGTAAGAGAGTGAAAAAAAATTTGGCGAGAAAACTTAATTCTACATAAATTTTGAAAATGTGATTTCAAAAATTTTAAAAGGTCAAAAATACACTGTGGGCAAATTTACAACCCTTTAGTCCTGTTTTGGCTGTTTGAAAGCCACAAACTTTAGCTGCTGTAAAAACATGTTAGACAATTATCTTTTCAAACTTCTTTTCCCCAAGTCTCTTCATCAAGCTCCATCCTGATCAAAAACATTTTTTTTATTGTTTTTAAATTATGGATTTTAACCCTTTAAATGCCAATTTCATAGGTGATTTCCCTGCAGTGTCATGGCTGCATAGAAAAAATGTGGTTATAATGGGAGTCAAAAACTTAAAATCTGATGCTGTGCAAAACAATAATGCACTGATAATGCATTTTGTGTGTGTTTTTTTCACCCAATCAGGGGCATCACTTATGGATTGGCATTTAAAGGGTTAAAATCCATAATGTTTTAAAAATATTCATTATTTTTGATCAGGGCTGAGCTTGAGGAAGAGACTTGGGCAAAAAAAAAATTGCAAAAAAATGTATCTCCTATGTTTTTACAGCAGCTGAAGTCTAAACAGCCAAAACAGGACTAAAGGGTGTGTTTTAATACAGTTCCCAAGGGTTAAACCATGTATTGAATCTTGTGAAAGCAGCACTTAAGGCAGCATGACTGTACAGTTTTATCACTCAGTTGTGTCTCCAAATTTCCTGTTACTGAACAAAAGAGGCCGTTATTGTCTCTGGTGAGATGTGATAATCTTCACAGTGTGGTGAACACCCTGCAGAGCTGCAGCAGGGAGACAGACCTGCTAACAAAGCCTGCACTCTTCTGTTAAATCTGAAATAATGAAACAAGACTGTGAGTAAAAGGCTTTATATGATGAAAAAGATCACATAGAAATAATTACATCTGCATTCCTCTGTACTTTTCACAACTTCAAACTGAACAAACTGGTTCTCATGCTGTTTGGAGGCTGCTCAGCAGAGTCTGAGAGATACTGCTGATGGCACTGAAGGTGGCGCTCTCGGGGAACGACTGTAGGAAGTCTTTACCCTGCTCTATGCTGGAGCTCAGCTGAGGATCCAAGGGCACAGAACCTGAAACACAGAAATGAACCAGTTTAACACATTTAAAGCCTCATGGTAATATAAAATACTGATCTGCCTCTACTTTAATATATAAAAGAATCACTCAAATCAGGCCAGAATAGTCGAAAACATTGAATAAAGCTTATATTTAACAGCACTGACCTATGAAGTAATCTGCATAGCTAAAGCACCACAGCACAATCTGCTGCCTCCTCCTCGCCACAGGCTAAGGTGAATTAGTTGCATCATTACTCATGAGATTGATCGGCACACAAAGCGGATAACCAAACATTAAAGGATCGGTTAATCAGAATGAGAATTATTGATACGTATGCAGCTATTTTTGAAGCGCTGCACTGAAGCCTGGATCGACCATTTTAGCAGCAGGATGGTGATGTAAAATGCCTCCTCTATCATGAATGGATGGTGGGTGAGGAGAGAGTGGGAAGGAAGCAGAGTGTATAGCGACACCTTGTGGATTAAAGTGCACATTACATAATCTCACCTAAAAAGACAGAGCCGGTCAGTTTGGCTAACTCTTCACCTCCACCCTTTGAGAAGATGTTACTGCACTCCTGCAGAGACAAGAACATGATTACAAACAAAGAAAGTCATGTGGTCAATATCCAATTCAGCACTCATAAGATGCTAAGATCAGTGTGTTACAATACAAGCACTGAGTCCAAAAAAGTACATGGTACAAAAACAGAACAATGATTTTCAGTCATTTTCAACTTGTATGCATTTTAGTAAGACATAAAACAAGATATATATTTAAATAGATAAACCTAAAACACACATCCTGAATGTATGGTCTGTAAGTTATTCCAAAAAAGTTGGTACAGGAGCAGGAAAAGCTTGGGAGAGTTGAGTAATGCCCAAATACATCTTGAACTAGAAAAGCACTCAGAGAGCGCAGGCCTCCACCAAACAGCTCAGTTCAAGCAGTGGCTTTTCCACAACCCCTGTAAAAGATACAAATCTGAATCACCTTGATCCAGAATAGTACCAGGATCCGGACCAAACTCAGCACATACTTGGAGGTTGTTATCCTGTATGAACATTACAAGTTTTGGGAACATCACTAAATATTTTGATTTTATATGAATTACTGAATGTCATCAATGGGATTTCCCATTATAAACTTCCATGTTTTTTGTGACACCAATCTGGATCAGATCCAGATGAAATTTACCTTGATGATAGAGACATGGACCCCATATTATCCTGTGAAATTGGAAGCAAATCCGTAAGAAAATGGCAGAGATATGATTCTTTTAAAATTCTGCCGAATGTTCACTTATGGGATTTTTTGAAATTTTGGGAATAATTTACATGTCACCACCAAAATCCAATCATTTCTAAGTTAGGCAATTACCAACATCTCCTGAAAATTTCAGCAAAGTACATCCAGTAGTTTTAGCGTAATCTCGCTAACAAACAAACAGACGCTAGCAAAAATATAACCTCCTTGGCTGAGGTAAAAATCCACAGGTAATTAGGCTAACTGGTGACAGGCAGCAGCTTTAGGACTGCATATAAAAGGAGCACATCATGAAAGCTCAACAGTCCATTTTCAGTGACGGTGCAAGATCTCCACCTTCAGAAACATCCAGAGGTAAAAGCCCATCGCTTATGAATGTTAATCAAGGCAATTACAAGGAATTTAGAGATTTCACCAAAATTTCAAAGTTAGGGCTGGGCAATGTATTGTTTAAATTGCTTTTTTCTGTTGCAGGACACTTAAAAACTTACTTTGCCCCCCTGGATTCCCTGAGTTGAAACATTTTCTCAGGTTTATTTGCTACAGAGACATAATTAAAAGCACTCACGGAGTACAGATCTCCGCTCAGGCATTTACAACATTGTTGGTGAGTTACTGCCAAAATGTGGACAACTGCCCTATCTTGTACTTCAACAAATCCTTGAAAGAATTCCTGGATCCACATTACCATCGAAATGTAATCACTTTTCCCTTGTGCCATGACCAACATTCTCAGAATATGTCAGTATAATTTTAGTTTTTGAGTTATCCTGTTCACAAACTAACAAACTAACAGACAAAAACAACCTCCTTGGTGGAGGTTATAAGAATTTGTAATTGTCACATTTGCACAAGCACATTTTTAGACTTGGACTTGTTTTTTTTTTTAATATGGTGCAGCTTTCAGAGTTGATGTAGACTCCTGCCTTCATCCAACCTACATAATTGATCACTGATTACAAAATGCCTGCATGTACTTTAATTCTAAGGGGGAAATAAAGTGTAGTTGTAGGACATATTTTGGTATCATTAAGGTGTTTTTATGTCATTTCTGTCATATGGAGGTTTTTTCTCGTTGAGAGGGAAAAAAAGATTAAAATCAGAAATAGTTTTGTGTGGAAAAACTTTTTTAGGACATATTTCCCAGCTCTAATCAAAATATTAAGTTAATCTGGAGATATCTTTGTAGAAAAGGGCCAGGGCCATCAACATTGAATGCCTGTGACTTTTGATCCCTCAGGCAGCACTGCATAAAAAACTGATATCATTCAACATGGGCTTGGGGATATTTCAGGAAACTTTTGTCAGTTAACACTTCTTGCTGAATCTTAATGTGAGATAAGATCATAATATATGTCTAGTGACACTGCCATCTTCTCTGGGCCCTAACTCCTCTGAGCTGGACCGATGTAAAGTGAGAAAGTGTGCAGCAGTCTGACCAGTATGAGTGTGAAATCCTTCAGGATAAAGAAAAAGAACGCACTATTAAAAAGCTAGCATCTGTGATGGTCTGGCATTGTATTAGTGCCCTTGGCATGGGTAGCTTGCACATCTGTAAAGGAAACAGCACTACTGAGAGATACATATAGGTTTTGGAGCGAGAGACGCTTCCATGCAGAAGACATCTTTCCTCTGCGACTTCCCTTCTTATTTCAGCAGCAAAATACCAGCACACTTTCTGCATCAACAGCGCGGCTTCATAGTGAAAGAGTGCGGGTACTCAACTGACCTGTCTGCAGAAAGAACTGGTCTCACATTGAAAATGTGTGGCACATTATAACGGGCTAAATACAACAACCACAGTTTTGAAATGTGTTTGTGTTCATCCTGAACCAACACGATAATTAAATTGTAATTGTACTTACTGAACAATGTGGGCAAACAAAGCCGCTCATATTCTCTACAATTCCCAGGATCTTTACGCCAGTCTTCTTACAGAAGGTGATCTCCCTTCTTACATCCCCCGTCGATACTGCCTGTAGTCAACACAAGACCAAATTATCTGTGACACATCTACAGAGGTGTGCAATAAAGTCGAGAATAAGGCTAAACAAAACCTTACTAACCAATGAAAACCTTTCACAAACACATCACTTTAGTCAGTTTAATAAAAGTAAAATAAAATATTTAACCCAGAGTTTACCCTCTTTTTTCTGCAAGCCCTCCTGGGATTTTACCCTTTCCAACCCCTCCATTGGCCAACAGATATGAGAATGGACAGTTGATTGGATGATCACTGTCAATCACATTCATTACGGGCCAATCAGATTATGTAGTAGGTGGGCAGCTGCAGTAAACTACAAACGTGAGCAACTTTGTAGAACAAACTCATCAAAACATGTCTGAAGTGGGGTGAAAATATTTTTTTCTATTGAGAAGTGTTTTCAAAGTTTTTTTCAAAATTTGTTTTTGATTTAATAAAGAAAATCGGTCCAGATCTGATAAGACTGCTGCTGAAGCTGTTCGCATCTATGCTAATCTCTGTACGAGCAGTCACTTCCTGCCGTCTCACTCGTACCTCCCACCTCTTCCTGCGTTAAAGAATTCTGGTGGGGCAGTGCTGCTTTTGGCCGAGCACAGTCACTGTAGATAGCAGCGGTACAAGATGGATCTGCTTGATTGTAGACACTGAATCAGGCACAGGGTTGAAATACCTGAGGTGTGGTAACTAAAACGGCTCCGTCCACTCTGTGTTTTTTGAGGTTTTCCAGCACAGCTAAGTGCTCGTCCGATGTTCCTGGTGGTGTGTCTACCAGCAGCACATCCAGCTCACCCCATGCCACGTCGGACACAAACTGGCCAATCAGAGCTGCAGGACAGGGAAATTAGATGATTAAGAACATACAGAGTGAGATGATTTGGCAAAATTACAAAGTGAATAGATCTGTGTTGAGAAACCTGTCTTCTTTGGTCCTCTCCACACCACAGCTTCATCAGGGTCCTCCAGCAGAAAGCCTATAGACATGAGGGCCAGGCTTTTCTCTGCATCTGTGTAAACAGGCACCCACCCTGAGTCACACTGGTGCACATCAGGACGACCCATACTCAACATACGGGGGATGCTGGGCCCACACAGGTCGACGTCCAGTATGCCAACCTGATCGAGTTAAAGAGTCAAAGATTCTTTACAACATCAGCTAATTTAAATAACAGGTACAAGACATCCAATATGTGTTAAATTCTTGTTTTTATTGACCTTATATGGCAGGCAAACTGATGCACAGTAAAGATTTGTTTTTAACAGTGCTTGCTCTTTTGCTGGTGGTAGAACAACATAAATGTATAACTCAGAACCTTTGGTACTTTTAATACCATTGGATGTTAAAATATTGGAGATTATAATGTTCAAAGTAATTTGGGAAAGAAAAGTATTAACATATTGAATAGTTTAATGATCTAAAAGAATAACATATTGACCTAAAGAGTCTTTTAGCCCTCTTTTATGTTTTAATCGTGATAAAAATGTGTTGGTATAACTTAAAGCGATACGCCAACTTTTTTTGTGACAAACATGCACCAGCATAACATAACTTTTTTGGTGGAGGTAATAATCTAATATTGTGCATCCCCAGTTTGTGCCTGTGGAGCGATCATTGTCATAAATCAAAAACTTGATTATGCAAGTCTTAACAAACTTTTTCAAACTAACTTTATTACAGTCTTAAATAACCCTGTATTGTGGTCTGGTCTGGACTCACCTTCTTCCCAGCATGTCTCAGAGCCAGAGCTAACTCTGTGGTGATGGTGCTTTTGCCCACCCCTCCTTTTCCAGACAGGACCAGGACGACATGCTGGACCTGAGACAAACTCCCCTCTGACACAAAGAAATACACAAAAATGTGTTTACGTTGGCACAAGAGCATTGATTAAAGACTCACATGTCAGTTTAATAGTCGACAAACCAATGGTACTGATATTGAACTTCCATCAGTCCAGTATCCAGAGGGTCGTGGACAAATGACGCAGTTAAAAACTAAATTCATGTTTAATAAACCAGCTCAGAAATTCCAGTAAAGTGCATCTCAATCTGGACTAATGTTTCATTAATATCTGCTAGTCCGTTACAGCTTTCTGTATGTTATCTGTTGACCAAAATTAAAATCTATTTCTAAATCTATCTGTAAGACGTTTGATAAGCTGACAAAGCAGAATTTTAACTCTAAGCTGCTTTCTTAGCTTGACTTAGCCTCTCAGCTTAGCTATAACAGACTAATACACACACGGCAGCTCCCAGCAGCTTCCACTTCTACATAATTTAATTCGTTTCATATTGGGAGAGATAAAAAGTCATACTGTCTTTATAAACTGTTGTCAGGTTACTTTCGTCCTACCATTATTTTGATCCATGTTTTGAATGTGAGGCTTCAGTCATGCACGCCGCACAGTTCGGTAACTTCCGCAGAGCGTCGTAAGACAGTAGCCAATCAGTGAGCGTATGCCACACTCTGGTCCCGCCTCTTTTGCTTATGCAACCAATAGGCTGCCGGTGCAACCGTGGTGCTTTCAAGAGCATCACAAACTCAAACATTACAGCGAACACATTTTTGTTTTCTGGGGTTTTAGATTTAATTATCTTCTAATTTAAAAGACGCCCACCAGTATCAAAGATAAATACCATGCGTAGTTTCAAACATACTAATCTACAATAAAGCAGTTTTTTTGTGTTGTTCATTGTAGGTTACTTCAGCATCATGTCATGTCAAAGCTTTCGTCGAAAATCGTCGGCATTAGTATACTTTCATTTTTTATTTTTTTTTTTTAAATCCATTTATATCTATGTTTTCCCTTATCAGTGATTTTTTTTAAAGACTCTGAGAACATGACCTAAAATATTTTCAACATCAAAATTCAATGTGCCAGTCAGCATACTTAAGCATTTGGGTGAGAAAAACATCTCGAAGTTATGGTGGCTGGGAAGTGCAAAACAAAAAAAATTTTTTTTTAAAAAGTACATTTTGGGAAATGAATTACATCAGGAAAACATTTTACAAGCACCAAACAAATTTACATCTCATAAAACAAAACAAAGAACAAGAAACACTTTCACAAACCTAAAACAAAAGAACATTTCTGATAATAAAATATTTACAAAGAAACATGAAAAACGTTTTCAAATTTTGAAGCAAATTACATTTTTTTTTAATCAAAATGATATCAGGAAAATACTGCCTTTCTGCCGGACAAACTAGCTTGAGTATTGTTCATTCACTACTGATTTATGTCTGGCATTTGATACATCCCCCTTCTGCGAGATCCTAGATCAAGTCTTTTGTTAAAATGTTTTGAAACTTGTATGATTGTCTTAGTGCTTGTAAAACTGTTTTGCTTCTAGTTAATTTTCTATTCTGAATTTAAATTTGTTTTGTATTCATTAAAGTGTATTCTTAATGTCTTGTTTCCAAAATTTTAATGTGTTTTTCATTTTGTAATCTTGTTCCCCAAAATGTTTTCTTTTTCAAGATTTTTGAAATTGTTTCACATTTTGTTATTTCATTTTGCACTTCAGCCACTGTACTTAGTGTTAGAAAATCTTCTAAAACAGCTTATTTTACACTTAAGATGATTTCCCAGGTCTATTGCTTTGACATGAGGCCGATTTGGCACAAGTAAAGAACTTTTGTTGTTCGAGTGGGCAGGACTGGTGTGTTATTCTTTGTTGGTCAAGTTATTAATTTATTACATAGAAATGACTGTCTTAAGCCCACCTACTTTACATCCAGTTTCTGAGCACCCTAAAAACCTTAATTTTGCTAAAATTGCGCAAAGATCAGTCTTAAGATTTTTAGCTGTTAACAGTGTCATAATAGTTATAATTTCTTTATTTACTCATCTACAAATTCCCTGCTCTTGTTTTTGATTTTCTGCTTTATGTTTAAGTTAGTGTGTTTTTTAAAAGCAATGACTCTGTTACCCTAATATTACCTGCCTATTACCAAATATTACATGTAAATACACGTATGCAGAGTTCCATTGTACTGGTCCATGTGTACAGCCACACACTGTAATTCTGACTGACTTAGCATTTGGGATCATTGTGTAGGTGCATGAGTGCATGTGTGTGTGTATGCGTGTGTGTATATTCTGTATTTTATTCCGTTTTGTATTCTTTGTACTGTACATATGTCCAGTAACGACCCCCTTGAAAATAAGATGGTCCACCTCAAGGGCCTTTCCTTTAAATAAAATAAATTGAAATAACTTGTAAGAAAAGTTTGTGTTGATTTGTGTTCCCAGGGGCTTTAAACATTAATCCCCTGTCTTTGTAAAGTACAAAAAACAATAGCTGCACCACTGATTTCTTCAATGAAGTGTTTTCATGAAGTATTCATGTGCAAAGCTTATTGTCAGCAAGCTATGTACACAATTGTACAACATACAAAACTATACAAAAACACAGATTATAAAAAAAGGGAAAGACAAACTGAATTAACATTAATCAATTTTGAATAAACTGTACATAATTCTCTGGAACAATATTTGGTAATAAGCACTGTGGCATTTATTCAACATTGAAGTTAAACAAAAGTTATCCCAAGACACTTCTCAAAAGAATGGGTAAATGCTATACTTTTTTTTTTTTAATTCTATTTTATTACTTTTATTTATTTATTTATTTATTTATTTATTTATTTACTATTAACAGTAGATTTGCTTCCAGTAATAGTATGTTGCATGTATGGATGAGACATTCCTTTCCACATTTCTTCAGAGTTGAGGTCACAAATTAACATAAACCCCTCCCCCTCATCCTTCTTATCCAATCAGAGGACGAGTGGGCGTGAGGCTGTAATGTTGATGTGGGCCTGCTCAGAAGTGGGACAGAGTGCAAACTACACCTGCCACACAGGAGGCTATAGAGGCACGGGAGCGTCCAATGAGCCACTGCAAGACTGTGTACAGAAAAACTACTGCAAGGTAAGAACACACACTGTCTTTAAAATGTGTTTATCAGTGTTAGTTTGTAGATATTTATGTGCTTGACTGAGTTTCCAGACAGAGAGGAGGTGGAGCAGCAGCTGTGGTCTAGACACATTTCATGCTGAGTTATTGGGATAAATCTGCTGCTTTTCTTTAGAGTAACTTGCAGGGGAAATGAATGTATAATTTCTAATATGGATCACTCAGAGCTGACAGTATCTGTGTTTGGATTGTGAAAGTAGAGGTTATAGTGGGATTTGGACAGTCTTCAAAATATCTGACACATGAGGATAACAGTGTTGTCACTGTCACATCTCGAATAAGATTGTATTTTTATCATATCAGCATAAACTATGGCTGATAAAGTCACTGTTGTGTTTCTTCACCAGGTTGTCCAGATGATGCATTTACAGTATGTAGGGTAAAGACCAATTAAATTGAGACTAGCTCCAGACTAGCTAATCTAAATTAATGGCAGTTATCTCCTGCACCTGCTTGTAAAGTAGTCACCAGCTGCTGCGTTCAGAGGAGGCATTAACAGAAACATGCTATCAAGCTGAAGGAAGAAAAGACTCCTCTTACAGCCATTTGTATGTTATTTTAATATTATGAGATGCTATCATAATTTTCTATTGGGGTACATGCAAGAATAAGCTGTTTTAAAAGGGTGTAAACAAAGAATCTAAGGCAATCACTGCTAAGAGTTGTTGCATTAAATTCTGTAATAAAATAAAATAGACAGGAGACAATTAACCTTTCCTGTCACTCTATTTGCATCTACTTTACACAGTGATTCATCCTCACAAACCTTATTTGCAACTAGCCTCAATACCCCTTCTTCCTTGATAAGAAGAAATGTCAAGCCAAATCTCGGAAAAGTTCCAACAATTCTTATTTATTTAATGAAAAAGATGCACTTTGAACCTTAGTTGGAACCCAAAATGATTACTCAGAGAAATAGGACAGAACGAGATGATTACAAACAGAAAAGTATTAGGGTCAAGTATGAAAAAAAATGAGAGGAAGTTATGATGACCACTGATTAAAAAGTCAAAACGGCAAAATAATCAGAAAGAAGTTGCAAATGTTTTGAGGAAAAAAAGTCAACATAAAATGCCATGCATAATATAATATAATATAACATAATATAATATCAAGAAAAGGTTAAAAAAAAAAAAAAAAAACGTTGGCATGACAATAATAATGTTGAAATACTATCTTGTATATTAAGTTAAAATTAAATGTTGATTAAAATGTGGACACATGACTTTCAAGGTTAAAGCCTATTTAAACTTAATTCTCAAATTTGGGCTTATTCTTGACTTCTTTTTCTCCAAATAAGTTATGGAAATATTGCCCTCTTTTCAATATTGTTTTTTTTTTTCTTATCTGACCTAATACTCCTGTTTATCACAGTAGCAGTGTTAATGAACTTTAGTTATTTAGTTTTGTTTAGTGATTGCCTCATTATTTAAAAAACAAAACAAAAACAAGTGTTGTTCTGAGAAAAGAGATCATTTAAGTTGATTTCTTTATTGCACCATTTTTCATTTAATAAGTTCTAGAAGTTGAGAAGTTTTTCAAAAATGTCAGACTTTTTCTGGTAATTTTGCTCCAGGCAAACATTTGCAACCAACTGAAGACAAATCTATGACCCACTTCTGGGCCCTGACCCTGCACCAGAGAAACACTCCTGGAAAAAAACAAAAAAAAAATAAAACTAATGGAGCCACATCAGTAATCTGTGTTCTTTTTTCATTTTAAAGTTGCTTTCACAGTCTATATCATCCAAACTATTAAAGTTAATATGAGGAACTTTAGACAAAATTAATCTCTTATTAGACTGGGTCTTTGGATTGAACTGGTGTCTCAGTGCACATTGAATCTTTTGCATAAAGAAATAAATAAAGGCCAGTTTGTCTGACACCAACCTTCACCAACAGTGCTTAAGATTATAGTAATAACTGCATCGTAGAGGGCGTGTTGGCAAAATCTGCTTATGTATGTATTGTGATACAGGGGTGATGATACCATGTAACAGAATATTTTGCAACACCACAAGGAGGCAATACATCAGACTTTTTATGGTCTATTTTTGGAGAAAAAAAATACTTTTACAAACTGGCAATTCTATATGCATAATAGGTGATTTTCTATTCAGTGTTTTCTATGTAAAGCATAGTGATGATAGAACGTATTTTCAGTCCAAGTGACAGAAATAATTACAAGGACTGTAACTGCGAGATGGAGAGAAAAAAATGGCTGAATTCTTGCTTCTAATCACTGGCATTCGCCCGAATTATTAATTAATTAATAATAATTGTGCTCTCACAGAACATCTTAATTAATAAGATGTTCTGTGAGAGCACAAACCTCCACAAAGGCACGTTGAACATTGTTGGACAAATACTGCCCAGTCTCAGGCTGTTAACAAACCCTTTAAAAATTCCTGGATCTGCATCAGAGTTAGAATCACCACCAAATGTAACACTTCTGTCTTGTGCCATGATGAACATCCAGGTTTTCATGCCAAAAATATCATGAAAATCTGTTCAGAACTTATTAAGTTATAAGCAAAAGTACGGAAAACTGCCCTGTCTCGCAATGCTAATAAAATCCTTTTAAAATCCCTGAACCACATCTGGGTTCACCAAAATCTTATCACTTCTTTCTTGTGTCATGACCAACAATAGCTGAAAATTCATCTTAATCCATTTGTTTGTTTTTGAGATGTCCAGTTCAAAACAAACAAAAAAAATGCAGAGTGGAGGTATTAAAATATTGATATTACACTGCTAAATATTTATACAGTATTGTACCACAAAATATTGTGACATATTGGTGTATCAATGTTTTCTTCAACTGCTACTGCATAGAAATTGTAATTCTTGTTGCTGGTGTACTTGATTGATTTTTAGGTAATAGTAAGTATTAACTCATATTCCAAGATTTAAATTTGCCAAACTTAAATCTTACATTTAAAAGACAAAATCATTATGCTGTAGATTCACACAACCTCAATCATTCTGACACAGCTTGCCAGATAAAATAAGCAGAAAGCTGCCACAACTTATTTTTCCTTGTGCAAACAGTCACATCCCACGTAAAACTGCTGTGACCCATTTCTTCATCTTGACCCTTCAGTTGAGAAACACTGCCATAAAATTGACCCCTGATGTTGCAAAAATAGCGATGAGGGTTTGTTTGTACATAATGGAATTTCCCCTGTCACCACATTCTTGTGAACTTTAAGTTAAAAATTCCTTTAAAGTTCCTGTGAGGAGTGTCCTGGCTGCAGTGGTTTTGGCGACCCTACAGACAAAAGTAGAAATGTTTTCTTGTGTTGATTTTACTCTGTACATACTGTATGTAAGTGGTGTTTCAATCTACCCCAGCCAGCAGAGCCCTCAGACAACAATAACAGAATAAAAGTACATCTTCCAAAGGTCTTGATTGCTTACTGTGTCATACATAAATGTTAATATTTATCCCAGTCAGCTTCATTCGCCAAAGAAGAAAATCCTCACAGGAGCTTTAAATTTACCAATAGTTGAACCTACAGTTAAGAAGTCAATATAGCAAAAAGAAAATGTCAGATAATACATGCAAACAGTCAAATTAAGCATCAACAGAAGAACACGAGGAAATTGAAATATTTGATTTGTTGTGTTTAAGCAACGCAGTCAATGTGTCTCAAGACCTTATCTGACTGCTGTGATGTAGCTCGCTGACGAACAAGCTGCCACAGTGGCAGAACAGAGCGATGGGTTTAAAGTTTAAACAAGTACACAGAAACACTTTCTGCTGCCAACTGTAGCATATGGGCTGGATGGAGAAAAAAAATCAAGCCAGCACATAAAGAACATCCCTGCAGGGATGATTGCTGCTTCACAGTCAATTTGAAGGCTTGTAGGTTACGATGAAGTCCCTGTTTCAGCTGACCTACTTTCAGCTGCTCAGCAAGTTTGAGGAAGTATAAGGAACGTGAGCTCAAGCACAAACATGTTAAGAATTTTAAGCCCCATTTGCAACATTAGGTTGAGTTGCTCTGAGGTTCATCAACAGAAAATCGTCCTTAACTTAAAACATGGAGTTATTAAAGCAGTATGCATTTTCTGTCACGTGTCAAGTAGACCATATAATCTGGGGAGTGTAGCTCTTCACTGACCTCACTTGACATACATATGATAAAAGTATGTGACCTTTGCTGCACATGCCAGCTGGCGGTAAAGTGTGTGCATGGTCTGATGTTCACAGAGCTGCCATGCTGAGGAGAGGCAGGAGCGGTCGGGCTCGACATGTGGCCCCCAGTGAACCACGACACGAGACGGATGCCATGGCGGTGGTCCAGACGTCAGGCAGGGAAGAGTGGGGGGGACGCACAATGACACAGGTGAGACAACTTGGGGAGCATTAAGGGGGAAATATAATGTAAGAAAAAGCACAATTGTGAGACTTTGATGAGAGAACTTTGAGTTTTTTTGGAACATTTTTGTAGCTAGGTTTTATTTTGAGTGCATTAGTGTAATCATACTGATTGATAAACTTTTTGTTTTGATTGCTTATTATTTGGGAGGAACCTAAAGGTCACATATTTGACTTCTTTTCAGAAAGTTACTGTGGTTCCAGATGTGCTGAAGATATTTCAGATGCTTATTACCTCTCAGATATTGGATTTTGGCATGCCTATAAACCCCTCAGTTTCAGTCATGCTCAGAACAGTCTGTTTTACTGTAAATGCAAACAGATGATGCCTTCTGAAATTAAGTACAAAGATACATAGAAGCAGTTAATCCTTTTACAACACACCTTTCCTTAGTCCAAAACATCCAAATTCATAATTAACCTAATAAATACTTGGTATTCCTCGACCGATCAAAATCGGTTAAACCAAAATTATGCCTGGAGTGCAATCGACTTGAAACAAAATCCTTGACAGCTGATACTGACCAGGACAATTTTAAATTGCAGAAATTTACAACAAGCTGGCTGTGAACATTAACTTCTAAAAGTGCCTCTCAGGGCTGCCATGCTAAACGTGAAACAGGAGTAGGAAGTAGATGGGGTTTCAGCCTCGCTGTGTAGTGGAGCTTTAGCTTTCTTGCGCTGTACTCTAATGTTTACAGTGACCAACAGACATACCCCGACATTTCCTTTAATCTGAAACAGTTGAGAGCTGAACAAAAACACCCGACCCAGGAAGTGTCTCCCATCTGGAGTATGTGCCATATCTCCTAGAGATGTCATTAGGGGAAAATTTTTAAACTGAGCACACATTTTCTGAAAGGCTGGGCAAGCAATGTTCGAGGGGTGTGGAGATAGGCCGTGGACAGTTATATATTTTGTTTGAAAAAATGTCAAAAAGTGCATTTTTTTTGTGATTTTTAAATAAAAAAGAATTTCCCTAAATGACCTGTAAAGGTAAAGAAGTCTATCTGCTTAAAGATAAACCAATTCTCTATTGTTAGTAACTGTGTACTTGGATCATGGCTAATAATGAGGTCAGCAGCAAAAAAAAATCTTCTGGATAATCTTCTTGAACAAACCTACCTTTCACGATTTCTTAAGCTTAAACATAATAGGCAAGAGTAAAGAGCTATTATTAGGCTACTATGGAACTACAACATGACTTAAAAGCATCTACTACATTTATATACATCTTATATGCATGTGTTCATCACAGACTTCAAGTATTCATCAGAAAAAGCAATTTTAAAATCCCATATAGGCCTTCTTCCGGGCTTGGGAACCAGGAAGTGCTAAATGCTGACTCACTTCCCCGTTTCAGGATTCATTCTTGTACCTCTCTATAGGGCTGTGACCCATAATATCAACAGCATACTAATGCTTAGAGAAATGCATTTTAGTGAAACTTTCATATTTTCAGTGGTCAACCACTTAGCGATTTCTAACTTGTAAGCAACATCAACAGGAAGAGTGATCATTGTAACTATCTGAATAGTGTACCTATTGCCCCACACTGCAGTGGAGGCAGATACGGCCCAGATACTTAATCAGCTCTCCTCTGATGCATGCATAGCAAGGCAAAGACAATATTTCAGTTAAAGCAATTATATGTAGCTTTTCTGTTGTGAAACAAAAGTTTCAATGCTATAATTGTTTTCAGGGAGGTAGATCATCATCAAATTCTTCTGTCCAGTATTTTGCTTGGCCACTTTCTCAAACCCTTTCACATTGCCTTTGGTCAAAAGTGCTGCAACAATGCTCCATCATTGCACCTCGAGACATCCACATTGATTCCATAAGGGCGTGATATCTGTGTCAATTAAGGTGCAACACAGCTTGGAAGCGCCCGACATGACGCATGCTCCCCATACTCATTAAGACAGAGACACTCACTCACACCGCCTCTGTCTCCCCGCTGAGTCCCCTCCTCTCTACAATGTTAGGCCTGATGCTACCTCTTGAGACAGAGCAAATGGGGGATCAACTTGTTTCCCCCTTTCTGTCTCTGCGATATTCAGAGTGCTTGAAATGGCAGCTTGAGTGGGGCATTAGTTTCCTTTGTTAGCTTCGTCCAGTAACGTTCTCTTTATCTGAGCTGTTTTATCAGAGATAGGCTATATTTTATTCTTTTTTCTTGAAGGCTGGTATGTAAACTAGTGCTGTAAAATCGTCAGACCTCTTGCAAGAGAATGGTGGTCCAATGCCATAGGTACATGGAACTGAAAGCAGGCAACCAGGGTGTCCTGTAGACAAAGGATGAATGCCCTTTACGTTATTGTGCATTTTAACTTTAAAATTATTATTAGGAAAACATATTCAAAGTCAAGGCACCTACCATTTACTCCCAGCACAGCCAACTATTTGTTTATTAATGTAAACTGCATCTCTGGCTTTGAAGTATACAGATACATGCTTTTTTTCTTAAAGTACAGGAGTTTTAATGGGCATAAAGAGTGAAACACATGATGAATTTTCTCTAGTGCACCAGTAGTTTTCCACTGGGGCTGCCTCCAGTCTGAAAAGGATGTGTGGAGGACCAGGTCAGGTCACTGAATGGGGGCTCAGTATATTTGGAAGGGGTCTAATTTTACTTTAGGGCATGTGTCATCTCACACCAATAGGAAACGGGAACAGCTTTTAGGGTAAAGGTTGTCTAGTTGAGTCCTTGAAACATGGCATATGAGTCAGATGGCCCTCATTTTTGCCCTCAGTGCAACCTCCAGACACGACAGGCTGCACTTCCTTTTTTCCTTTCTGGTTCTTCTGAACAAAAAGGCGCCACAGCTTTTGTAAAATCCTCTCAATCCTCCACTTGATCTAATTCCTTTTCCCTTGTACTGAGCCAACATCCCTGCCTGGACCATGGCCACATCTATGGACTCACCAGATGCTGTTTGTGATGTTTGTGTCAACCAGATCAGCGACCCGCAGGAGTCGGAGGTGGATTATCTGGCCACTTCTCAGATGGTATCTGGAGCGGTGACCCTGCCCACCACCGAGCCGGTGACAGGGGAGTCCTTCTGCCAGTGCGAGCGGCAGGAAGAGTTCAGCATGGGCTTTGGTGTCATCGGTGACTGCCTCTGTGGGGAAGAGGATCAGGGTGAGCGTGATACAGAGATAACACAAATGAACAAAGCAGGTCTGTGTGTAGGATTTCAGAGGTCAGGGTAGGCAGACTCAGGTGACACTATAAGGCCTCAGTGAGGAAGTGGAAATACAATATGATTTGATTCATTACAATACTGGATATGATGTACTCATTATAATATCAGGCATATGATGCAATACACAGTATGATATGTTACAAGACATTATATGAGGCAAATGATACAATATACAACAATTTGATATGCTTGATATGACCTGATACAATACAGTAAAAGAATGTCATTTGATCAATCCTGAAGAATATATGACAGAATGTGATACCTCTGATAAGATATGAAGGAGACTGTAACATACCATATGTGATACTATATGAAACTGTACAATAGAGTACAATCTTATGCAGGGATGGTGTATTTTTGTAGGCCAACATGGAAGTTAGCGTCACGCTAGTTCCCTCGTTTTGGACGTTGCTTGCTGCTGGGTTATTTTTGTTGTCCTTGTTAGGCAGACAACATCAGATTCATTTTATTAGTTCAGATTAAGCATTAAAATCTCAAGTATGTGTGTTTACCACAAACTGATGTCAGACATTTATACCAAATCAATATTCTGAATCCATTTAGTTTCAGGCTTGTGAACCAGGAATGATAGATGCTAACTCACTTCGGGAATCATTTATAATGGTTTATTATAGCAATCAAAAGTCATTATAATGCCAGGATTTATAATAACTTATTAGCATACTTGCATAGATCAGCTCTGCCCCTGTAAGGAGGGATCTAGCTCAGAGGTTAGAATATACATTGCACACATTACAGACGGGGCCGAGGGTTCTACATCATTTACTGAATTTTAGTTGAGATCAAACTAAATAAACAACACTGGGGCGATTGTTCACTGCGCTGGACACAGTAACTAAGATTTACTTTTATGCTAGCAAGGCCCTTTGTTTTGGTACTACTTCACTCTTAGCAACAGGACATGTAGGCCATGCAGTGTGCTGGAGAAGTACTAAAAAGAAGAGCTAACACAAACATAAAGCTTCGTAAATGTGTCTATTACAGTAAACCATCACCTTTTAATTGAGCTAAAATCACTGCATGTGTCTTCTTCTATCTTGCCATCAGCCTTTTCTTTCCTCAATTAATTTTTGGTTATGTTACCTATATTAGTGTCATTAGAAGTCATTAATAAGTGAAGCCATAAGTAAAACTGGCAAGGAAAGCTATTCAAGGGGCCATATTTGTGACAACAGTAATTATGTCTTATCAGGGCTGTGTTTTGCCATATCAATATATTGTCCCACATCTTGCATATTATTCCACAATATAAAATATGCTGTAATTGTTATATTTTAGAATATAGCTGCATTTAAAGTAATGCATTAATTGTTGAGTTTGTGTCCATTTCCTCAGGTTTTGATTGGGTCTGGGACGATCACTTCAAGTCCTCTGGAGCTTACCTCAGCTGTGACAGCAGGAAGGTGACGTTTCACTCAGACTACAGCTGCGGCACAGCGGCCATCCGCGGCACCAAGGAGCTCGCAGACGGCCAACACTTCTGGGAAGTCAAGATGACTTCTCCTGTTTATGGAACTGACATGGTACTTTACAGAAACCAAATATTTGTTAGGTTTCATGGATGCTGACAATCATCTATGAGCAGATTTTGCTTCTTGTTCTGTTTCACCTGGTCTGATCTTGTCTTTGTTGATTTATCATACAGATGGTGGGCATCGGTACCTCTGAGGTGAACCTGGAGAAGTTTAAATTTAGCTTTGGCAGCTTGCTGGGCCATGATGAAGATAGCTGGGGGCTCTCATACACAGGTCAGAGAACACAGATGAACAAACATGTACCAACTGATTATCAGTGTGAAAAGTCTTTTTAGTTTGAGAACGAAATGTAAGTCAATTTGATGTGCTTATACTTAAAGCTTTTGACTTGGAAGGCTTCTGGTGGGCAGATTACTGGGGTTAGCGTTGTAGCCTCACAGCAAGAGGGTCTCCGGGCTCGATTCTCCATCTGAGTTTGAATGTTTTGCATACGTGGGTTGTCTGGGTTCTCTTGCTTCCTCCCACTGTACGAAAACATGCATGTTAGCTTAATTAGTCACTCTAAACTGCCCATAGTTGTGTGTGTGAGTTGTCTCTATATGACAGCATTGTGATTGACTGGCAGGCAGCCTTGGGTTTATCCCACATCTTGCCTGATGGGTGAGAGATTTTTGTGCCCCTTGGTAGACAAAGCAGTCCCCCTCTTTTACTTTATTGATTTGTGTGTACAGTTTCTACCAAAATATCAATTAAGGAGGGCAGGACTTGATGGAAGCTCACTTCCGGTAAAGGGCGGGGCTTGACAAATGGTCAGTTGGCCAGTTCCCCGCGGCATGATGTCAACAACTCTGCATTAAAGGGATAGTTCTGTTTTTTTTAAGTGGGGTTGTGTGAGGCACATGGCATGAGCCCGAACGTGTGCCAGTGTCACAGCTCAGTTCTCTCTCTCTTCAGAAAAACTCAGGACAGATGCTCATGCTATATATTGCTGTGCATGGTGCCAGATTCTCCGCTTAATTAAAAGAATTGTGGGAGAAAACAAGACACAATAACAGTGTGGGGTCATCACACACTACAAGCACTTTGTTTACATTCACTTAGTTTTCCACCACACAGCTACTTTGATCAGGCACAATTTTGAGTCACAGCACAAACTACGGTCTTACTTAAATTTTGGCAAATGCACAAATAATACTTCATCCTAAATAAAGATTAGCTAAATATACAAATGTTCAAGGATTATCTTGCTGACTAAGCACATTAATTTTGAGAAAGATTCTAGCCCAGTTTACCCACAACAAAGGACACATTATATGCTATCATGTAGTACACTTTTCATTGAAACTGAAACCCTGGCTTCTGTCTTTACAAAAAAAATCAGTATATGCTGAATACATACTTTGAAGATGAACTTTCATTTAGCTCCTCTGTTTTGTCCGTGGAGTTCGTTAAACAGTGAATCTGGTCCATACAATTATAAATGTCCATTAAAGCAACGAGGCTCTGCGTGATGAGAGCTGCTCACTGCAGACAAATGTATAATAGCTGATAGTCTCCTCTGATCCTGAACATCCTGAGGTGATTTTTCTTAGTCACACTCTTATTTTGTACAGTTTGACAACATAAACTCAGGATTTATTCACCTGATCAACAGGTAACATGGGTTTCTCCAGTCCTTCAGTTCCCATAGAAGATTCCACCATGGTAAATTCAGACCTGTTGACTCTCCGTCTACAGAAGCATTTTCTGTGTGAACTTCAGTTCATACATCTATTTCAAAGTATCTAAAGTAAACAGCGGTCACATTCACAGTGAAAAACATTAATTTATCCTGCTGGTAGCGGCAGTTTCCTTTGTGAATCAAACTAGTTGGAGTTGTTGCCACAAGGACAAGTAGTTTGCGCTGTGTCTCAAAATAGTGCCTAATCAAAGCGGCGATATTGAGAAGAATTAAGTGAATATAAACAAACTGTAGCATGTGATGACCCCATGCTGTTTGTGTGGCTTGTTTTCTCACACAATTATTTCATTTATGCAGATAATCTGGCACCATGCAAAGCAATGTATAGCATTAGTGTCTGTCCTAAGTTTTTCTGAAGAGAGAGAGAACTGAGCTGTGACCCTGGGCCGATGGGCTTAAACTGGTGACAAAAACAGTATGATGTGGTAGGCCTTTTCTGAGGGGCAGGGCAAATGTGCTGTTTCAAGCAACTACTAGTGCCGTACGAGAAGTAGTGATGGTTCTTTAGTCTTAATCATAGGAGTGCGCTATCGCGTGGAGGAGACGTGTTTAACACATTAAAGGGCATATAAAAAAAGTCAAACGATAAAACAGGCTTTTTAAAACAGCTTTATGTTCAGCCCTAATTACCTCCAGCAAACATATATGTTTGTTTGTTTGTTTCTTTATTTGTTAGCAAGATTACACAAAAACTACAGGACGGATTTTGCTGAAATTTTCAGGAGATGTTGTTAACACCCAACTTAAAAATGATTTGATTTTAGTGGTGATCCACATAACCACCATTAGCAAACAATCGTTTTTGCTCAATAACTGGCAAACTGATAATGATATCAACATGATTCAAAGTGCTAGGTGTGGGTTTTCAGGGTCAAGGAATCATATTATGATGGTAACTTTATCATGGGACTATTGCTAATAGATGTAACCTCAATATGTGAGCTACCTTGGCGGAGGTTTGCGCCATGTGCTTTCTAGTTTAAAACTTATGACAACCTCAAATCTGACAGAGCCTCACGCCCCCCTGAGATCTCACAGGGCAAACCCTGTGTGTGGGGAAGGGGGCTCAGGCTGGGAGTGTAGGCACCACCAAATTGACCCCCAGAGTATAGACTGACTTTCTAAGTTGCTGTTTTAAGGTTTTACATTTATTTTTGTGTTATCTTTTTGTTTAAAGGTCATCTCCAACACAAAGGGGACAAAGTGAAGTTCTCTTCTCGGTTTGGTCAAGGCTCTATCATTGGAGTCCACCTGGACACCTGGCATGGCACCCTGACTTTTTACAAGAACAGATATTGCATTGGTGTGTTTCCCTCTTAAAAACAAGTGTTACAAATTAGCAGCATTTTAACCTCCAGCAGTGTTTCATATTACATTATCTCCTGCCCCAACAGGCATCGCTGCCACACGGCTGCAGAACAAGAAGTTCTTCCCCATGGTTTGCTCCACAGCAGCGAAAAGCAGTATGAAGGTGATCCGTGCCTGCTACACACCCACCTCCCTACAATACCTCTGCTGCGCTCGCCTCAGACAAATCTTACCCACCTGCCCCGACATACTCAACACCATAGAGCTGCCCCCGGGCCTTCGGACCCTCCTCCACACACAGCTGGGCTGGGTGTTCACTCTTAGCAGCAGCCCTGAACCCGAAATACCAGAGCACATGGACTTGAACGAGGACATCCAGGAGGTGATGAGTCTGCCTTCCAGCCCCATCCCGAGCCCTGTATCCACCCTGAGTGCCTGCGCCTCACCGAGCCCCTGCACCAGCCCGTTTCCTGACTCTGTCCCGCTCCCATGCTCATGTCAGACATCACTGCAGGCTCAGCCGTGCACATGTCCCTGCCCCCCTACCCCACCCAGCAGCGACTACGACAGCTGCTGCTCTGAACCCGAGGACTACCAGTGTAAAAGATGCCGCTGGACATGACTCAGTTAAGTTTGGTGTAAAGGTTTCTGCTACAGCCATGGATCTCTCCTGTCAGAAACTTTAAGAGCTATCCCAGCTTTAGCCAAAACATAAAAAAAGGAAAATTGTTGCTCCACCTTTCTGTCATTTAAATAATGATTGAAGGAAAAGGAGAATGCATGGTAAGTAATTCATTTAAGGAGGCTGAGATGTTAGCGTTCTGATTGTTTCAGACATCTATAACAGCGGTTAAGGGGATTTATTATTGATCTGTTTTGTTACTTCTTTTGAATAATGCCAACATCCCATTATTAGGGGGAGTTCCAGGTTAAACTGTCTTAATAATCTGAAAGAAAGAGTCCAGGCATGAGGGGATCTGCTTTTTGATACTATGAAAATGACTTTTGTACAGTTTAAGTGTGTTTTGTAATCAAGGTTTGGCTTGAACACCATAAATAAATGGTGCTCTTGCTGAACATGTGATTTGTTTTTCTATATGCAGTTTGTAATGAACTTTCTTACTCAGGAAATTATATAAAATAAAAATGAGAAATTTCTGTTGCAGTTCTTTTTTTTCCAACATTTCAAAAACAAAACGATCTCTACATTTATCTCACATTTACTCATAAACACAAAATAATGCACTTGATTAAGGTTATGATGTCAGCAGCAGGGTCTTAGACGTGAGTCAGTTATATTGTTCATATAGTGTGCTCCACTGAGAGGCAAACATGATATCTAGGGCTTATTTTTAGCTTGTAAACATAAACATATTAGCAGCCAAGTGGTGACACACTTATTCTAGAGCATTAGTCCAGGACCAGGTGGGGATTCTGGGCCGTGAAGCAGCGGTACACTCTGGCTGAAATTTCAGGGCCCACACGTCTCTCCTTGCCTCCACTTTTCACCAACAGGTTGGCAAGAAGCCCTTTTCTGTCCACCTCCGACGCCAAGCTCTGGTAGGCCTGAAAAACATTTCAAATTAAAATACAACATGTTTAGTACGTAGGTTTATTTAGGTTTTCTTATTTAAGGTACAACGAGGAAGATCTCACACACAGAAAATGTTCGCTAAAGCAGGTGGTTTGAAAGTTTCCCCCAATCATGTCATTAGACATGCTGGAGACACTTTGAGCCAGGTGTTTGTTCAGCACACAGACGGCTCTAGTAGAAAGGACATGCCTAGGCATGTCTGTGCAGCCACAGTAAACATTAGAGCACGGATAACACATATACTTTTGAGGGGGGTGTGGTCAGATACATCTTAAAAGTACCTTTGTTGAATAGGAGAAAAATATGTGTCTCTTAAGGTGCAGAAAGATAGATTGATAAGCCCAATTCATACTGCCATTTCAAGATGTAATACTTGCCCCCCTGTGATATTTCGCCTCTTCTGTGAACGTTCTGGAAGGTGGAATTGGGGGAATGAGTTGACCCCCTCGTTGTTCCCTCTCCAGAGGTAGTGACAGAGGTGTGATATTAGAGATGGGTGAACACGGACTTAGCAGGAGACAGGTGCACTGATAGTGAGCGTCTCTGCCTTTGAGTGTGCGCATCCAAAGGGTATTGTGGCCTTGCAGAAATAGTCTGAAGGTCTAGATGCTGTGGCACTATTGCGTAAAAGTACTGATAATTGGGCTATGGATGTATGTATGTATGTTTGCTTGTATGGAAGGATGGATGTATCGATGTGTGGATAGATGGATGGATGGATGAATGGATGGATGGATGGAAGGAAGGATGGATGGATGTTCACACAACACAGAAGAATATTGAGTAGCAAATATTTAATAGTATCATTAGTTTAATAAGTTGCACTTGTAGTTTTGGTATGAGCAAAAAAATGAAGTACGAGAGGGAGCTCGATTTATTTAATTTGCAGTTGCACATGCAGGGCTAAAGCATTTGCTCTGAAAGAAGATGGTGATATTATCTAACTGAGCTATTTGTATTTGTATTACTATTAGTTTTGTAAAGGACTAAAAATGTATTAGTTTTTCATGAATATTCGAATTACATATTTCTCATTTATGTTTTGTTACAACTGCACCTTAAAGAACAAAAGCTTTATATTTTTGATAAAAGGAACATGGTCTTGTAGTTTTTTCAACATTTTTTGGAATCGCCTTTTTCCTTTTAAGGAATTATCAAATAGATTTAAAGGATATTGTCATGAAACTTATAACTTTCCCAAAAATTGTGGGACATTTTAAATCAGGATTTTCTTAGAAATTTTATGTGCTATTTCTTGTAATTTCCTTTTTATTTTTCTCTCCTTTTTGTGAAAAATTTCCAATATTTTCGAAGTATTTCAATGCAATCAATAAACTTTTGAGAATTTAAAAAATCTGTAAAAAGAAGATTAAAAATCCAAATGTTTTTTTTACAGAAATGCTCTGTTATTAGATTTCTGTTTTGCAGTCCGCTTCTCCTTTTTGTGATATATTTTCCCTGAACATAAGTGTGTAAAAACAGTTTAAGATTTATAGAAAATTATTTTTCCCCTTATTTGCTTGAATCCATTTAAAGTAATGTATTATTCCCTGATTCACATTCCTCCTTTTCAAAAACTATGGGAAAAGACTCATCCTAAATCTCCAGAGTGTACAGTCTTAGGGGAAATTTAGACCACGCCCCCTGCACATATTTAAGCGTACCTGCAGGAGCAGCTGAGGTGATGGATACGCTGCTGTAACTGCTGAGGCTACAGCAGGACTAACTCTGTTCAGCTGCTGGATCTGTCTGCTCCAAACCTGCATCAACCCTGAGCCGTCCTTCTCCACCCGGATCCCGCTCGCCCAGGAACCATCCACACAAAACGGCAGCTCTGCTCTCTCTGTCAGCAGCCTGAGAGCACGAGAAAAGAACCCTTCATGAGCAGAGATGGATGAGCCCTTTTAAGCTAATGAACTTGTAAGAAAAGATGGCTGATGTTTTAAAGCTTTCTCATTTGTTTGTTGTATATGTAAGAAAGAGGCTGCTTACTTAAAAGGGCGTTTTGATAAGGCCTTGGTGGCAGCACACACATGGTCAGTGACCTCCTGCCAGCTATCCGGAAACACCACAGAGATGTTTTTACAGAGCTGCAAGTATACGAGAACCTGCAGACAGATGGAAAAAACAACTTTATAAGCTCCTGATTTTCTAAATAAAATCAGTTTTAAATTAAAAAAAAAAAAAAAAGTTGGACAGCACAACAGCTTCCCTAAAGTGAAGCCAAACCATTTGGATCTCCTCCTACTGACAGGCTACAGTCCAGGTCACAGGTTGGAATTTGGGTAGTGAAAATTTTGGATAGTAAATATCTAAAAACAGCAAATACAAAAGATCAACCACAGAAAACTGACCTCCTCCATGTCCATGCACTCAAATCCTAGTCTGGATTGAAGCGTCTCATCTAATAAATGCACACCAACAGCTCTGATGGAAAGTAAACAATTAAAGTTTGTTCATGAAGAGTACAATAATGTTAAGACTAATCAAGTGGCCTGGTTGCTCAGTTTGTTTTCCTCACATACTGACCTGTAGTCTGGATGAGAGTTCATCACTAAGAGAGTGAACACCTTCTTGGCATCACGGTTCAGACACTCCAAAAGAGGGCTGAGGACAGACCCTGAACCCATTTCTTCCTCTTCACTGTCCAGCATCTGTAAAGGAAACAAAAAATATGACACGGGCAGTAAAGTGTCACGGGTGTAAGTAAAATCATGGCAGCAAAGAGCAACCAGACTCAGTCTTCATGTAACCCTCCATTAAATGTTGCTAATTTAAACGTCAGCAGGAGCTCACTTTCTTCGCAAAGATCACCAGGTCCATAAATTCAGTCAGATTCAGCACCAGGACCACCTGCTCCTCCTCAACCAAACCTTTGCAGTCCTCTCCTGGCTGAAAAAAAACATGCAGATTTGAAAATGTAAATTGAATGCTGGTACCTGCTAAGAGTGTGCAATTGATCAAGTTTTATTATTTACTAGGGTTGGACAATGTGAAAACAAAAAGAATCATGTTTTTTGTTATGGCAGTCTTGATTTCATTATTATTTATTTACTTCTGTTAAACTGATTAAGAATTTTCCGACCAGAACTTTTACCTTTAGGCCCCGTTTACATGACAACGTTGTCACCAGAAAATTAAAGGTTTTTTCTTTGCATTTTCAAAAGCGCTCCATGTTCACACAGATCCCTGAGAACAACTGAAAACATGTCAGCATGCATGCCAGGCCAGTAGATGGCGATATAGGTTTGTAGTGAAACAGCGGTGTTACAATACGCGTCAGTACACTAATACTTTCCGACCAAGGACCCAGAATATAACAAATGCGTCTCTGCTGGTCAGAGTATTGCCACAGCAAATCCACATTTTGTAAGAGGAGCGATAACAAACCTAGCACAGTTAGCAGCACGCACGTTGCTCGGTAATCCACTGTTGTTGTTGTTGTTCCTAGGTGCGCGCAACCTTTAACTGAAATAGTTCTGCCCATTCACCGCGTGTCACTGTTTTACCCTGACGAAGCTGATTGCTGTTTGGACGGAGATGGATAAGAAAACATTTTCAAAACTTTTCACTCTGGACCCTGGTTTCAGAAGTTTGCGGATTTAGGCACTCGGGGCACTGTTCTTGTGTAAATGGAAGGTGCAAACGCAACGAAAGCTCTCCATTTTCTGTAGTGTAAACGGCCCCTTACTCACCAATACCGTTTTAGTCAATGCATGGAGTATTCAAATATCTGTCGTTTTACTGTGAGAACCGTTGGGTAATTGGGATGTGACGGTCTGCCATAAAAAAAGCATCATGCTTTTTATACACTCTTTCTGAACAATTTTCAATTTACTATTTAGAAAAAAAGAGATCTGATTTTTGGCCCACATCACCCAGCCCTCATACCAGCCACAGGGTGTAGAAGTGAAATGCTGAGGACTTGTGTACCTGAGGCAAGTCCCTTGTCCAGGTGATGCTGCATGGAAGCTCCTGGTTTTCAACACTGAACCTCCATTCATATGCTACAAGAGTGTCCAGCAAAACGTCTGAGCCATCCTGCTGCAGGAGAGCTGGAGGAAAAAAGCCAAGAGTTCTTTACATTTGTACAATATAAACACAAATTCATCCTGTTATTTATATGTTTACAATCCACCAAATTTTTCCTCTGACAATCCCCCCAGCAGTAAAGCAAAAACGGGAACCCTCTCCCACCAGGCCTCCGAAACATTTTTATTATCATTAACAGTGTAAGTTTAGGCAGTTTTTCAAGATTTTGACTTTGACTCACCTGACAGTGTTGGAAATGCCTTGGTGGAGGTTTTTGCTCTCAGAGTACTACCCTTCAAAAACGTTTGGAAACATTACTTCAGTCGATTATTTCTCCCCTTTCATAATACCAGTTGTTGTTGTATTTTATATCACTGAATAGCCTGATTAGTCCCCTTTACAATTAGGTATAACTTGTAAGGATCATACATTCATGGAATGAGCAACACAGCTAAACATGTGGGTAGCCCCTCAAAAATGTGCCAAAATCCCAAGCAACTGGTAGCTGTTGTTCCAATCCTAAGCTTGACAGCGTTGTTTGGTGTCATCCCTCGTACCATCCGCGAAACTTAGTTCTGTGAGTCTGGTGAAGCCATAGACAGACGACAAAGTGGTTCCTTGAGGAAAACTAAAGGGTTCTGACATTTTTTGGCCGAATTGTACATTTGGTCCAACATAGTTTTGAGGCTCACACAATCGAATAAACCTCAAGGTGCATACACACCGAACGTGACTTTGGTGACCTCGGCAACCACTCCCCATGTAAAGTCAATGTACAGCCGTGATGGGGCAGGGTTAACCCTCCCGCGACGCGAAGGCCGCGATCAAGGCGATCTGGTCGCTTGTCGCTTCGTCGCTAAAGTTGAAAAAGTTGAACTCTTCAGGTGATATCGCGTGTGGCTGCGCATCAACAGCCAATCAGCGTTGTGTGGGTGTGTGATGATACCTGTGACAGACAGTTTTTATTCCGGTTCACAGATTGACAAATCCATGTCCTTGTGGGAAACATTAGTTAGTGAGTGCATTAGTTCTGCCTAGACGGACCGCAGAGAACTCACAGATGATGCTTCTGCAGGGTCATCAGCTGCAGTGTTTTGTGGTTGGTAGGTGAGTGAAAACGATACAGTTGGAATAATGTCAGCTTATACATCCTATTATATGATATATGATATGATCGGGATGAAACTCGAGTGGACGTGACGCCACTGAGCAACAGCAAGTGACCAAAATTAGGTATTTATGGACATGCGAGGCGACTTCATTTGATGCGATTATGGTCGCAAAGTCCTGCTTGGTGTGAACACAGCTTTACTGCCAAGAGCGTTGTACCTGGTAGTCTGGGTTTGGTCTCCTTAAAGGGGCAGTGCTGCAGACAGCGCTTTTAATCACCTCACTGAATATTTTCAAGTGCCTGATACAACCTAACTTCAGAAACACTGAAACATTCCTTTAAACCATTTGTCTTTCTTTACCAGTCAAGCCGGGCCTCATGTTTAAGGCCATATTTCAATTTACTGATTTAGAATTTGCCTTAAGCCGAATAAAAATAGCGAGCCACAGTTGGCCCCTGGGTCATTTTTTGGACTCTCCTGGTCGAAAGAATACAGAGTTGGAAACAAGAATCAACCACAAGTCATGGGAGGAAGCTGTAGTATTAGTCTAGTATTATTTAGGTATTATAATCAAAATATCTCAATTATATCCTGACTTTGTACAAGCTAACCTTCAGCACCTGGTGGGACTGGTAGTTTCCTACAGCCCGTGAATGCAGCACGGTGAGCCTGTGTACCTGGGTCTATGCAGACAGTTAGACACCTCAGGCAGTTCTCCGGCCGCAGACTCTTCAGACTCTCCGCGGCCTCCCTCCTTCTCTGCTGCTCCTGTCTCCTCTCCTCTTTCTCCTGGGCCCTGGCTGTTCTCCTCCTCTCCCTCTCCTCCCTCCGCTCTCTGGCTCTCTCTCTGTCTGCCTCTATCTCCTCCTTGGTGCGGCGTTTTCTCGCCTTGCTCGGGGTGCTTCCGCGTCCTTCATGTCGCGGTGGAGACAATGAAGAAGTTTTAACTTTGTCTTTTGTGTTTTCTTCGGTTGGTTTGGGAGTTTGACTCTTAAGTCCTGAACCCTGAGTCCCTGAGGTGTCAGCACTGCCTGCTGCTGCTGCTGTCAGGCTTCTCTCATCGCGGTTTAAGGAGATTTTTGTCTCTGCGTCGCTGTCCTCAGATTCAGATATTTCCCATGTTTTGGCTCTGCGCAGAACGGACATTTCCGACATTTAATACACCCTTAAAGCCACCATAAGCTCCTTCATATCTCCTACATGCTACTCAGCTTAAAGCCCCACAGCATTGTTTACATGAGCGCGACGGTGTGCGCTGAGGGACAAAAAGGCAGAGAACGCGTTTTTTTTTTTTCCTCTGTCGGCCCCGGGGACTACTTGCGGCCCTCCCACTACCCTATGTGGCCTGCCAGCAAGTTTTAATTACCACAAACTAGAAGAGCTCAAACATCCGGTGAGTTGTCTGAAAGGTTCCTGATCCACATCTTGATTCAGATTACCCACACAATCTAATCACTTTTATATTGTACCATAACCAACATTCCCTGAAAATGTCATCAAAATCCGTTGAGAACTTAAGGTTAAACTTTTAGAATGACTAAAACTGCCCTTTCTCGCATTGTTAACAAATCCTTTAAGGAAGCCCTGTATCCGCATTCATATGTGGATCAACCCCAAAATCTAACCCATTGGTAATCATTATATCAAATTCCATTTATGACATTTTGAGTTATCCTGTTAACAAACAAACTTAACTTTAACCTCCTTGATGGAGGTAAAAATGTTCAAGAAGTTACAGCAGGGCTGGGCAACTGGCAACTGGGGGATCAGATGCGGCCCTCCTACTACCTAATGTGGCCGGGGAAAAGCTGAAAATATTACAAATCAAATGTATGTACTTGAAGAGAACCTGACAAAACCTTCAGTGACATTGAAAATAAAAGAAGAAAACAGAGCAATAGTTTCTGTAATTGTTTCTGTGAACCTCTCTTTGTGGATTTGTCAACATAAATGAAATTGTTATATATTTTAATAACCTGCAAGGACTCTGTTACTTGCAACCAGGGTTGCCATAAAGGAAAGGAAAGTTCAGAAGATTGTAAGGGCCCATGACTGACAGGGAAACCTTATAAAAGTAAGTGTATATGTACATATATATGTATATACATATATATGTATCACCATTCTACTTACTTCAGTATCATCATGGGGAGTTAGGGAAACTGTGCAGAGCCGGTTCGAGATATGACCTAATCTGATATCTTTTCATGAGGCCCAGTATTTCTGGCAGCGGCTCTGCTTGCAGTAAAGAAAAAGCTAGTAATGGCTTGACTTCTGTCTTTACCTAATTAGATTAAATATTTCTAATTGCATATAATTGTTGAATACCTGACACCTTATGACAGTTTAAAACATTTGTCACTTTTAGTATTTAGTTTTAGGATTTGTGGCTTTGAGTTCAACTTAAACAACAGAAGGCAGAGAGACACGGCAGCTGTCAGCACAGTCTGCTTCATGTCCTGACCGACACCTGTGCCGCCTTTATTGGATTAAATATCAGGACACAGTCACACAGATAAGAGGCTGAGGGGCGAGGAAATATTTATAGAAAGTCAGGATCATTTTTGCCTTCATTTTGTTTGGTCTTGTCTTATGAAATAACTTTTGGTGCATTGTGCATTATAGGTAAATTTATGAGCTCAGTTTTTTTTCCCATTTTGACAAGCACTAGAGAATAATTGACAAGAATAATTTCCCAATAGAAATTAAAAGAGACAGAGGTAAATACAAAATATTAAATAATTTAAATTTGTTTTGGGATTTATAAAACAAAATATTTGACAAAACACACACAAAACTTGACCCCAAATATACATTAAATACTTTTCATATGGATGGCATTACACTTATAATATTGTGTTTTTCTGCAAGAAATAAATAAAAAAGAGAAAAGATTTTTTTTTCCACAAAAGCCCTTGTCTACAACTACAGAAAGAAATGAAGCTGATGATTTAATTTTTTTATAATTATAATAAAAAGTCAAAATCCTAATAAAACAATAAATTATGAGAGTAAAGTCATAATGAAAAAATAAATAAATAGAATTTTAAGATTGAAAGCTAAAATTATGAGATTAAAGTCATAGTTTATAAATTAAAAGTCAGAATCATAAGATGAAAACCTAAAAATGATTAGATTAAATTCACTATAATAAAAACCCTGAAAATTGTGATATTGAAAAGTAAAACTATGAGATTTATTATAAAATTAAATTAAAGTCAAGATACAAAGGAAAAAAAGAGTAAAACATTGAAATTTAAAGTCAACATTATCAGATTAGAAAGTCAATACAGTTTTATAGAAGTGCAAATCATAAAATAAAATGTACAAATAATAAGATTAAAGTCTGAATTATGAGATCAAAATCAAAACTATGTAAATTAGCAGTCATGGAATGAGATTTTAAAAAGAAACTAAAATACCTCCAAATGATGAGTCCAAAAATCTAAACTAATTAAAACTTAAACCACAATTGTGTCAACAAATGTCAAAATATTGAAACAAGTCATGGGTAATAATGGGTAAATAAAATGTGATGGCCATAATAAATAGACACTAGTAGTTTCATATTGATGGCATGTCATTTAAATACAACTAAGTTACTCATTATTTCAACTTTTCATTTATATATATATATGTATATCTATATATCTATCTATATCTATATATCTATCTATCTATATATATATATATATATATATATATATATGTATATATATATATATATATATGTGTGTATATATATATATATATATATATATATATATATATATATATATATATATATATATATATATATATATATATATATATATATATATTTTTTTTTTTTTTTTTTTTTTTTTTTTTGCCTCTGAATATTAACACTTACAATCTAGATTTCTGTGCTGGAAAAGAAAACCTTTCTTTCTTTGTTTTAGTTTAGTTGACAAAAATGGTTTTTTGATATATGATAAGTATAAATGTTACAGGTGGTGAAATGGTAATCCCCTTTGCTGTATGAAATTTAAAATTAATTATGTGATTTTATTTTTTGCTCACTTTGAAGAAATGCCCACACAACTGAACCAGGACTGGTAAATCCGTCATGAGTATACTGATAGGCTAAATGAAAAATTAACCATCCTTATCAGTGTTTTGAAGTGAATGTGAAACATAAATCATCTGTGTTCTACTGTCAAAGGTTATCTTCATATATTTTTTATCTATTTAAAAACACCATGCATTTACTTTCAGTTCTTTTCTCTATATTGTTTAAACAAAAATGAAAGGGGAAAAACACTTGACAAAGAAAAGAAATAAGCTTTAAATTGAATTTTGAAGTATAAAGTAATAAATGTATAGTATTTATTTTCTAAATATTATATTTTATTGCATAGTCTATCATATATATACCGAAGAGGATTCGGGTCACTGAAAAAAAATAGGAGGTTTATAAATTGTATTAAGTTTGAAAAAAAAAAAAAAAAAGGCCAGAATCCTAAGATTAAAGTCAAGATTCTGAATTTTTACAAAGACTATAAAAATCAACCTCTAATTTTTTTTTATCAGTGGCACTAATCCTCGTACATAAATAATTATAGATTTTCCTGATTTATTTCACAATACTTTTCCTATGGTGTAACAATATATTGCTCCTCAATAAAGTTTTCGGGGTTACAAAAAACAACGGAAGCGTGTACGGCAGGATTGTTTCTATGTGCGCAGATCTACAAACAATCTGCTGCTTCCTGTCAGAGCCAGAGCTCGGCCAACGTCTTCTGTAGATCTGCGGTCCGTGAAGGCAGCGGGAGGAGCGAAGCAGCGAACCTGAACGCAGCATTTCCCAACCTGCTGCTCCAGCTTTTCCATGTAAACAACAACGAAGGATGTGGTTTTTAACTTTTCTGTTTTAGTCACTTTAATCAGCGCTCACAATGACACAGCCTGCGGAGAAAGGTAGGTAAAGTCTTTTATTTCTGAAATGGCTGCTTTCATCAGATTGTGCACATTCAGACCTCTGTCTCGAAAGCCTCTTGAACTTCCCTGAAAAACCGGGCCACTGAAAAACCTTGTCAGCGTTTTACAGCAAAAGTGACTGATATAAAGCTCATGTGATGGACTGAGAGGAGGCTAAACCTTGAGTTAGCACGTAAGGTTTGATCATTTACAGCCGAATAATAAAAATACAGCAGCTCTTTAATTTAGGTCACTGGCGCTAAGCTAACCTCAGTCTTCCAAAAAACAGATAGAGACTGAGACAAAAATAATGTCCCACTATGTTTTAAAAAACCAGGGCTTAACACACTGGGACAGGTGTTTATATGGCGTATATTTATTTATCGTTTTTGACGTCCCATTGAACATATACTTTTCTGTGTTGAAACGCAAATTAATGTCTTATTTAAGTTGGTACAGTTTCGAGTTTCTGGGGCTGAACATGAGTTCATACATTTTATGTAGCTCCATACTGAATTTTAGATTAAAGTATAACATCGTCCCTCCTGTTCACTGAACTCCTTAAATAATATTAATTTAAGCTACTTTAGTTATTTCTTTGAATTACTAGAGAAAAAACTTGCACATTTCCACGTGATAATAGGGATGGGAATTGAAAACCAATTCCTGTTGAGAATCGATAGCAACTTCCACAAGGAATCGATATCATTGGTGTTTTTGATTACCAATTCCCTTATCAGTTCCTTCAACTTTGTTTTGCATGTCATGCAATGCAAGGATGCCATGCTATCATCAGAAGCAATAAGCAGAAATGACAAAAAGAAGTCAAAAATCATGGCAGACAGTGGGCAGAGGTGGTCAAAGTTGTGACTTAATTTTTGAGAAAGAGACGGCAGCTGGGAACAGGAAGTGGAAACACCATCAACCAGCAGAAGTATCTATTTATGTAGCACTGCATTGAATACCAGGAGTGTCATGTGTTTGACTTTGTTGCCACTGTTGCACTGCATACAAATAAACCAGGATATTAAGTTTCTGGTGAGGAACAAAGTCATAAGGGCTGTGGATAGTTTCTCGTTGACTGAGCCTGCTCTTAAAAATCTGAGCGTCTTCATTTGTACAGTTGACATCATGAACGAAGGAGGCGAAGAGGACTTCTGTCCTCTCAGGATGACTTTTTTGGCGTAGGCTATACCTGGTACCAGTGACCTTTGAGTGGGTACAGAAGCATTGACAGCCTGTGGAAAACACTGAGAAATAACAAGTCTGGGGTCTGGCAAAATCAGTCTTCTGTAAGCCTTAGAAAACCAGTCACATATTTCAAATATTTTAACTGTTTATAAGTAATGTTCCCCAACTTTCAATTGCAACTAAATGAGAAATTTCTCCATCTACAGTCAGTATAGACTAGTTTGTCATGTGGTCACTGGCTTAAACATTTTTACAACAATTCTGAAGATAATGTAATTGAATATGTTGTGAGTTTTATGTGGGGAACGTTTACTTCTGTCTGATAAGTCCAGTTCAAACAGTTTGTTCTTTTTGTAATACATAATGGCCTCCAAGTTCTTCAGCCTTAAAAAAGAACACAGAGATTGTAAGTATCTATGGCATGGGCAACTTGCACATCTTTGAAGGCACCATCAATACTGAGAAGAGCATCCAGGTTCCTCCTTCACAGTTACAGAGTGTGGGTACTAGACTGGACTGCTTGTCTCCCACTGACAACGTAGGGCACGAAATACAACCATGTAAATCTGCACTGTTTAGCAACTCATGATGGACATCAAGCAAGGAAAGAAAATAATAATGCTTTCAATACTTAACAGTTAGAATTAAATGCTCACAGAAATGTTTGAAAAAGTCATGTAACACAGTGGTTTACATGGTCCTGCCCTAACAGTATTCTGGCTGAAAATTCATAAAGTGTGTAAACTATACGAAGCAAAAGTTTATAACTTTATAAATTAAAGATCTTGTCTTTGTTCTGTATTCAGTTAATATCTATTGTAAACTATTCATTTTTTTCTGTTACTCTCATTTTACAAAATGCCCCAGCTTTAGTGTCATTTGATTTTTACCTCCACCAAGGAGGTAGTGTTTTTGCTGGGGTTTGTTTGTTTGTTTGTTTGTTTGTTAGCAAGATTACACAAAAACTACTGGATGGATTTTGCTGAAATTTTCAGGAGATGTTGGTAATGGCCCAACTTAAAAATAATTAGATTTAGGTAGTGATCTAGATAACTGCCATTAGTGGACAATCGTTTTTGCTCAGTAACTGTCTAACTAATAATGACAACAACATGATTCAGAGTGCTTGGTGTGGGTTTTCAGGGTCAGTGAATCATATTATGATGGTAACTTTATCATGGAACTATTGATTATAGATGTAACAGCAATATGTGAGCTACCTTGATGGAGATTTCTGCTCTCAGAGTGTTTTCTAGTTTTATATGTTTTTGTGTTTTCTAGACATTAATGTTTGTACAGTTGTGCAGTTTTATGCAGGCCTGTGCTCAAAGTATCGATAAAGCAAAATATTATCATGCTCTCTATGCCGATATGTGTATCGATGCAGATTCCACAGAATCAATATGGCCCCAAATGCTGTGACAGCTGTTGTCAATACACTTTAGGTGATGTTATCAATGGCACAGTTCAAAGTCGAAGCCAGACCACATGAATGAAGCACATGTTTGGAATTTAAACTTCGGTCTAAAGTCTTTGAGGACCTAAATTTAAGCCTTGAGTTGTAGAACAACTTTTCCTTTGGCAATGAAAAAACTAATTTAAAGTTGTCAGAATTCTGATAAAGGCGTAATAAATGTCCATAATTTACACTTATTGGGATACATATCGTATCGTGAAGTTGCCAGAAATACCCAGCCCTAGTTTTATGTATTTGTGACACATTCAGTGTGTTGTCATAAGAATCTAATAAACAAATCTTCACTGTTGTTCATTTTACAGCGTATTACCGCTTTGTGGTGCTCTTCTTCAACTGCCTGCTGACATTTGGCTCCTACTTCTGCTTTGACATCCCCAGTGTTCTGCAGGATCAGTTTCAAGGGGTAACTAAGAAAAATGTGACCATCTTTGTTATGATTTCTGTGCATACCATGGCAAAATGTGTGTAGTCAAGTCAAATTTATTTATAAAGCACCTTTAAGAAGACAGCAGTATATCAAAGTGCTGTACATATGATACATAAAAAGAAGTAAATAAATAAATAGATTATGATAAAGACAGTAAAATTAAAACAGTGAAATTAAAACAGTAAAAGTAGAAAAAAATGTAATTAGTCTCTGAATAACCAAAGTCTATCCTCCATGTGAAACCTGTAACCTCTGGCCTGTCCTTATTTGACAGAACCTGACGTGTCCCAATGCCACAGTGATCAATGGGACGGTGGACTGTGTGGAGGGGCTGGGGATGAGTCCTCAGCAGTATAATCTTCTTTATGCAATATATGCATGGACGTAAGTAAACAAACACGCACTTAGTCACATAACATCCTGATGATGTTAAAACAGCTCCAGTTTGTGTTTTTCCTGTCCACAGGAATGCAGTAGTGGTTGTCCTCGCTGGTTTCCTCATTGACAAATTAGGAAATCGCTGTGAGTTGACACAATTTTTATCTGCATGACACTGGAAACAAAAATAAAACCTCCTTCTCTTAATGCAGCTTATGGCTGATTAATGGTCCTTTCCTCCTCTCTGTAGTTGGAGTGTTTCTCTTCTCTTTTCTGTGTGTTTTGGGCTCCTCTCTCTTTGCACTGGGCTCCCACTTTAAAGGAACGCCGTACCTGCTGCCGCTCATGCTCACAGGCCGACTGCTGTTTGGATCAGGGAACGGATCTCTGACCAGTAAGGCTGCTGTGAAAAAGTCATAGTCTTTGCAGCAGAGGAAGTTTTCTAAACTGTTCTCTAATTGATTTTCTTTGTCTTTGATTATCAGTCGTTCAGAACCGTATCACAGCATTCTGGTTCAAAGGAAAGGAGCTGGCATTGGCATTCGGAGTGACGTTGGCCTTCTCTCGCCTGGGCTCGGTCCTGAACTTCTTCTTCACCCAAAAGTTTGAGGAAAAATACGGCATGCAGTGGACGCTCTGGGGAGGTATGTAACAAGAGGTGGAAAACTCGAGCTTGACATTATGGTCGTAGACTGTACACAAGAAGTTAACAAAGCCTTCTGGGATCAAATTGAAAATTGTCCTTAAAAGGGTTAAAAAGCCCATTTAAAGGGACATTTTCTTTGTTTTGTGCCTTACTAATGAGTCCATGACAAGCAGATTGACACCATTCTCTCAACTGTGCGTCCAGTTAACAAGAAAGAGACGGGCAAAACTCGCCCACTGCTAATTAGCCTAGCTCTTGAGGAAAAATACTCCCACTTATTTCCCCCTAAAAATCTGTCACTGGCAAGGCCGCCCATAAGGGGGAACAAAGAGTAGAACTTTCTAGGGTCCAGAGTCTTGTTGGGGCCCATAGTGGATTAAATGTGTCATTTTTTGGTCTTTAAGTGTCGTTATTTTAATCACACAGAGCACACTACAGCTTTGACCGCAACAAAGCTCATCTGTAAGGCCAGTGATGTTGTGGGGGTGCAGCTGGACTCTCTGAAAGAGGTGTCAGAGAGGAGGATGCTGTCCAGGCTGCAGGACATCATGGACAACACCTCCCACCCCCTCCACAGCGTGCTGGACAAACACAGGAGCACATTCAGTGTGAGACTCATCCCCCCGCGATGTACCACAGAGCGCCACAGAAAGTCATTCCTGCCTGTGGCCATCAGACTTTATAACTCCTCCCTCTAACATCACTGCTCCGTCAGGTCCTGGAGAATAAACTCTCACTGTTTTTACTCCTATGATATTGTTGATAAGTAAATCTTCGGACAAATGGTGCTGTCATGAATATAATTAACGTTTTTAGTGTAAATATTGTTCATTGTTAATACTGTGTATACCTCCACCTCATTCGGAGCCTCATGTCCACTTAATTTTACTTACTTATTTTACTTATTTTCCTTCATAAGGAAGTTTTATACTGCTTAAAGACTCTGCACGTTGCAACCTGCTTACGTAATTTTTTTGCTCTTTTCATTTGTGTTAATTTTTACTTGTATTTATTTCATCTTTATTATTTTTTTAATGCTACCATCTATTCTAATGTCCTCATCTGTTATTTCCAACTGCTATACTGTGTATAAGAGCAACTGAAACAACCGAATTTCCCCTTGGGGATTAATAAAGTATTTCTGGTTCTGATTCTGATTCTGATAGCAGATGAAGTCCAAACTCCAAAATTCTAGGACAACACACATTCCTGCCAAGTTACACATCATATGAAGGGTTGATTGAAAAAAATGACCTTTAAAAAGGTCATATTGTGCTTTTATTTTTAGAGGTTTATATGCACTTTAGTCTGTTAAAGGGATAGGCCAACATTTTCTTTGTTGTCATGTCTTGCCTCTTTCCCGAGTCCATGACAAGCAGATAGACACCATTCTTTAGACTCTGCATGCGGTAACAAGAAAGAGACGCCCACCGCTAATTAGCTTAGCTCAAACACTGGGAGTCAGCAGGTAAGGCTAGCCTGCCTCTGCCTACAGTCTTCAGCAACTCTAAACGGTCCTACATGCTTGTTGTGACTTGTTTTTTTTACAGGGTTATGCTACATTATCTTCTACTATGGTCTTATTATCTTCTTCTACTCCTAAACAGAGGCTTTGTTTTGTTGTTTTACTTCTGCGGTGGTTTGCGCTACAGATGTGAAGTTTGCGAACGAGTCGAGTCTTTTGAACAGCTCCTTTAAGTTAACATTAAGGAACTGATTCCGTTCCGGTGGACAAGCTCTGCCTGTCTCTTTCTTGTTACTGCATGCACAGTCGAAAGAATAGTGTCTATCTGCTTATCATGGACTCGGGAGAGGGCAAGACACGAAAACAAACAAAATGTTGGCGTACCCCTTTAAGAACAATGTGCGATTTCATGGTAGCTAAGTCCACTTTTTATGAACATGTCTCAATACATGTTCTTATAAAAGTCACTTAAAGTAGGAAAGTTATTCTTATGCTGATAACACCTGATTCTTGGTTTCTAGGTGCAATATTGTGTGTTCTGGGCTTCAGTTCAGCCATCATTGTCAGTGCACTGGACAAGATTGGAATGAAGCAGCTTGGTCTTGACGGCGCCATCCAAGAGGGGTCACGCAAAGTGGTATGAACACAATCTGACCTCTGTGTTAACAAAGCCTTCATTTCACCCTCTGTTTATTGGATTATGCCCTGGAGTGATAACATTCTTTCCTGTTTGTTTGTGTTTATGCAGAGGGTTCAGGACGTGAAGCTCCTCTCGCTGAGATACTGGCTGCTGGTTTTCACCATCATGTTCTTCTACAACGGCATCTTCCCATTCATCGCAGATGCCAGGTACAAATGGAAAATGGGATCTGATTTACCTCTCAGGCAAAAAAGGAGTAGTGTTTAGAATAAAAAATGACGTCAGTGAAGTCTTGTCATCATGACATGACAGTTATACACAGGAGCAGATTCACTGTCAAAGTAATTCCCTTCATTATGAGAGCGCCACAGTCATGTCAGTCTGGATTTTACAGCTCCTTCCTCTGAGTAGAAGTCACTTTGGTCTTTGTCACTGTGACATTACTCAGCTTGATGTTCAATACCCTTCAACTTTTGGCTTCAATCTGAATGTTACAAAGGGAAAATGAGTGAGAAAATGATCCCAACTCTTTACCAGTTTTGGAAGTTGTAACATTATAAAATAGTCAGTCTGATATCTGCAGTCCAACATATTTCAGCTCTCCTGCATTAATCACAAAACGCACAACCGTTGTCTCTGAGAACAGATTTAGCTAAAATCGAATTTCTTGTTTTTAGAGAAATACTTGATGAAGGGCCTGAAAGGGTTACTTCAGGTTTTTTGACGTTGCTCAAGGTCAATGGCACTAGTAAATATGACTGCCAATAAAGCAACTGGCCAGCCTGACCCGATACGATACATATCAGTCAGTGGTGCCACCAAACATGCCATAGACCTCCAGCAACCCTACTTCAACAAACCTGAACCATTCTTTTAAGACATAACTCACTCACTTTTAAGAAATAAATCATCCGGATCTGTCATACTGTCATGGCCAAACTAACAAACTGAAGCAGCCTCTTTCCTGAATTCTCTGCTTCTTAAAATCAGTCCTGTTCTCCGCAGCTTCCCAAAAGGTTAGTCAAGATTCACCTTTCCTAAGAGTTCCTCTTTTCAATTGGCCTCTTTCTTTGATATTAGGTGCGGTCTTTTCATTTGATTCTTCATGAGAGTCTTTTCAGCATGGTATTAGTGTTTTCTCGATCTTTTGTCGCAAGTTTTTAAATCCCCCTCTAAGGCTTTTTTTATTTCCTGAAATCTAAAGGTGATAAATATAACAATAAAACTTTTATTCAACTCTCCCACTGTGTTTGTGTTTTCCAGTAAGTTCATTCAGGATAAGTACGATGGCTACAGTCAGAAGGAGGCGTCCTACATCGCTGGAGCTGTTTACGACTGCTCACTGGTCCTCTCAGCCAGCGTTGGCATTCTTATTGTAAGTATCTCTAACATAAATACCTTTCATCACTTTATGTATTGATAATTAGCCAAGTTTGTGTATTGATAATTAGCCAAGTTTGTGCAGTGTCCAGGCCCAAATTCTAATGAAGATGGGACGTTGTGTAATACAATGATTTGCAAATCCTTTTTGATCTTTATTCAAGTTAATACACTGCAAAGACAAGATATTTAATGCTCAAACAGATGAGCTTCATTGTTGGTTTGTTTTTTTCAAATATTTCCTCATTTTGAATTTAATGCTTACAATATGTTCCAAAAAGGCTGGGACAGAGGTATGTTCATCACTGTGTTGCATCACCTTTTCCTTTTAACAACACTGTTTGGGAACAGAGGACACTAACTGTTGAAGCTTTGTTGATGGAATTCTTTCCTATTGCTGCTTGATGATCAACTTCAGTTGCTCAACAGTCTAGGGACTCCGTTGTATTTTCTTCTTCATAATGTGCCACACATACAATGGGAGACAGAACTGGACTGCAGGCAGGCCAGTCTAGTACCTGCACTCTTTTATTATGAAGCCAAGCTGCTGTAACCCTTGCAGAATGTGACTTGGCAGTGTCTTGTTGAAATAACCAGGTTTGCCCAACATGGTAATATCCTTTACAGATCGGTGTTGGTTTTTAATGCAGTACTGCCTAAGGGGTATCAAAAGTCACAGGCATTCAGTGTTGGTTTTTGTCCTTGCTGCTCACATAAAGAGATTTCTCTGGATTCTCTAAATCACAGGTGTCAAACTGATCAAGTAAAGGGCCACTGTTGCTGCAGGTTTTCATTCCAACCAAGCAAGAGCACAGCTGATGCAAATTATTCAATCAACTGGATCGTCTTTACACAGTTGATTTGTTGGATTAGGTGTGTTCTTGCTTGGTTGGAATGAAAACCTGCAGCCACAGTGGCCCTTTACTGGATCAGTTTGACACCCCTGCTCTAAATCTTTTGGTGATATAAAGGACTGTAGATGATTAAATCCCTAAATTTCTTATTTGCTCATGAAGTTGTTCACAGAGGTGTGAACCTTGCCCAATTCTTGCTTGAGAATGCCTGAGCCTTTCAGGGTTGCTCCTTTTTACACTCAGTCATGACATTTACCTGTTTCCAGTTAACCTGTTCACCTGTTGAATGTTCCAGACAGGTGGATTTTTAACATTTCTCAACTTTCCCAGTCTTTTATTGCCCCTGTCTCAGCTTTTTTGGAACATGTTAACAGGCCTCAAACTCAAAATGAGTGAATATTAAAAAAAAACCCACAAAGTTTATTAGTTAGAACATTAAATATCTTGTCTTTGTAGTGTAGTCAATTGAGTATAGGACAAAAAGGATTTACAATTTTTTTTTTTCTGTTTTTAATTACCTTTTTATACAATGTCCCAACTTCCTCGGAACTGGGGGTTGTAGGAGGTAGATATTGAATGGCAGTGGGCCAAGGATGGAGCCCTGAGGAGCACTGGTGGTAATAGGGAGTGTTCTGCTCTTTATTTATTTACCATATCTTTAAATTGTTCTTACTTCTTTTATTCTTATTGACTGTTTATCTGAGTCTTTAACTTGGCAACCCCTTTTTTCTTTGGTTGTATTAGTAGTGATGCGCGATATGAAAAATTTCAACCGATACGGATAACCAGTAATTTCCTGCTTCATATGGCCGATACCGATAACCGATAAGTTTATATTTATATATTTAATATAATCTTTTTGCATGTTGAAATCTTGATCCAACCACTGAGCTGTTAAGATAAGCTTGCTTACCGGACTAACGTCACATGTCCTTATGACATCTGACGTCATCTGATGTCTGTTCTTGTTTTGTGTTATGTTATCAAGTTATGGATGTGTGTGGCAATGATACCTTAGAGGGCATGGAGGGATACATCCAAGAAGAAGCGACGGCTTGGGAGGGTGTAACGTGGCTCCAAATGTGCTATTAATTTGCGAAAACCCGGGCTCTCAACGACAGGAAAGGGCTGGTCGCCGAGCGCTATGAACTCCATCACTTTGTCGTTAATGGCTTTAGCCTTTTCACTGTCTCTTAAAAAGTTTTTACAGTTTTCAAACGCCTGTTGAATGGGGACATCCACGCTCCATGCTGTTGTTTTTAGCCTTAGCACTGCTAGCTGCTACCGTGGCTACTTCGTCTTCTTTCAATACCACTTTGCCGCAATGACGACTTTTCAGGTGAGCTATAAGATTTGCTGTGTTAAAACTTGAAGTCCTCTTTTCTCCTCTCGGAATTCTCACCAAACAGGTTTTGCAAACAGCAGTGCTGTTGTTATTTTCTGCCACTGAGAAAAACAACCACACTGGTGAAGCCATGTTCACTTTTGGTCTGGCAGAGACAGGGGCAGGCTTGGGTCCTTCTGGTAAGGCGCGATAGATGACGTAACCAGGGCGACATGGCTTGTTTTGGGGCTACTCGGCCTGCAAACAATTTCCCAAATTTCATTAATTTATCAGATCTTTTTATCGGATAAAATGTACGTATCAGGTTGATTAAAAAATGATGTAATTTTTCCCCAAATTGGCCGATATTATATTGGTCCGATAAATATTGTGCATCCCTATGTATTAGTATCTATTTTAACCCAGGTTTCTAACTGAATGTTTTTACTATGATTTACATAAATGACCAATAATAATTAACCTCCCGTTTTTCAGGATTATGTGGGTCTTCGAGGCATTTTCGCTGTAGCCTGTGCAGTCCTCACGCTTCCTGTGTTTGGTCTTCTTGCCTTTACATTTGTCCCTCCTCTTGTTTCCACCATATGGCTCGGGATCACCTACTCTTTCGCTGCTGTGAGTTAATGTTCAAAAGAGAAAAATGAAAATTCCCATAAAGTAAAATTTTTCATCACATCACCAAAAAGCTCGAATTTAAACTCTGTTCTGTTTTCCAGGCGAGCATGTGGCCGTCCATCCCACTTGTGGTTCCTCAGGCAACTCTGGGAACAGCCATGGGTCTGGCCACCTCCATTCAGATGATCGGGATTGGGATATCTAATCTGGTTGTTGGGCAGATTTTGGGCACAAAGTCCAGGTAGATGTTGGTTGTTGTTACACACAGACAGTTCACACTAATATTAAATTATTTACCTACCCTTCCTTTTTTCTTTTTCCTTTTCCCCCTCTCTAGTGAGACAAAAATCCCGCTGTGGCGTTGGCAGAGGATGATGATATTCATGTTGGCTAACACCATCAGCTGCATCGTTGCCTCAGTGCTGCTTAATATTGTAGACCACAGACAGGTCAGACATCTCACTAAGCACTTATTTATCTCCAAGTACAGTCACAATCAAAAATAAGTTACTGCTGAGTAGATTTACACATGCAAGGATTGTTTTGTGTGTTTAGATTAACAGTGAGCAGAAGATTTATTAAAAAGAAGACTGTCAAGAAAATGAAAGATACCACATGTTGAATTTTCTGAAAACTAAAAACTGAGGAAAAAAGCACTCCAGACTGGTTCTTCACCTTTGATTCACTGAGGAACCATAGTCTTTCTTTCAGGAGAAGAGGGGCACATTTTTTGGGTGCTACTCACATTATTAGCTGTGTTGCTCATTCCACGAATGCATCCTTTCAAGATGTACATAGTTGTAAAGGTGACTAATCAGGTTTTCCAACAATACATAACATAATATCAACTGATCATTGAATCAAAAAGAAAAGACTTCAAGGCACTCTCTTAATACTATTAAAATGCCTTTATTTTAACAGCATGGTCATGTTGACCTTAAAAACAAACCTTGACGTGTTTCAGCATCAAGCCTCCATCAGGAAGTCATGCAAACAGATGCTAGGCTGCAGTAGGCCCTTTTAAAGGGGTGCTCCACTAACAGGAAATTGCCACTTGGACTTAGAGACTTGGCCTGCAGATGGTGACAACGAACAGACCCACCAGCAGATGGTGTTATTCAGGCCAATAGTAGCTTCAACAAAGTTTTCATCTCAAAAAAACATGCATGGCATAACACAAAACAGATAAAACAAGTGACAGCTGGTTGGTTTGTTAGTTGTCACCATCTGAGTGGCAGTTTCCTATTGGTGGAGCACCCCTTTAAAAGGGCCTACTGCAGCCTAGCATCTGTTTGCATGATTTCCTGATGGAGGCTTGATGCCAAAACATGTCAAGGTTTGTTTTTAAGGTCTACATGACCATGCCTTTAAAATAAAGGCATTTTAATAGTATTGAGAGAGTGCCTTGGAGTCGTTTCGTTTTGCTTCAATGACTTTGTGAATCCCATTCCAAAGAGCACCTCAAACAAACTCTGCTGAGTCCAGGTAGCACTCCTCGCCTTTTGTCTTCAGTATCAATTGGTATTTTAAAAGGTAAAGATCAGAATGTTTTTAGTTCATTACATTTGCAGGCTATTATTACCTTGGCAGGGACCTGTACTGTTTTGGCAATTGGGGCATAAACCTTACAGCCTAAAATGTAAATGTGGCAAATAATTGAAGTGTTACGGATATGAGAAGCGATCGAACACAGTGTGAATCGGCAGCTCGGGATACAAATATTACGTTGTTGCTGAATGAAGTACTGTTTTAGTCCTTCTGCTGCGTTGAGGAAATACTCTGTAAGAAAGTGTAAGTGTGACAATTCCATATTTGCTTTTCTTTTCAGGGAGGGACTTTAAACAAAACAACCAAAAGGTCAGAGGCCGCTCAGAGAGACTCGGACAGAGAGCCGCTCAACCAGGCAGAGGAAGAGCAGGAGGAGGACGAGGAGGGTGAAGAGGGGGTCAGATCTCGTTCAATCAATTCCTAAAGTTTGTCCTTAAGTCTCAAACATGTCTCTTTTCTCTTTATATGTCTTTTCAAATGTACTAGTTATCAAATTGATCATTAAATACCTCACATACACATCAGTTGTCACTACATTGAGTGAGTAGTTTAATGAATGAAATCTTTCCCGGTGAAACAGTGTTTACAAACATCAAGTATATGTACATTAAAGTGTACGGAAACATGTTTGTGATAGTTTTTTTTAAAGTATAATGGTATAAAGAATCATCATTAAGTCCCATACCTTAATTTCTTATTTTTTTAATACTGGTGAGTTTTAAAAAATAAATGATCACTCAGCTATTAACCTTACTGCCGTGACTGTTCAAAGTCTTTTGAGGCCAAAAGTCATGTTTGTCAAATTAAAACTACAGGTCACAAGATTGTGTGTATTTTTAAATATGATTGTTTTATGATTTTTAACTTCATGTTGAAATATTTTTGTCTTGACTTTTTGTGTACATGATTGAAGTTTTGTTTTTATACTTGAGAAAGGGAATTTGATTTGTTACATGTCATAAAGCAAAAATAAAATGCTGTTTTAACAGTTGACTTTTCTCTGGTTTTACTGTTTCTTATGGCACAGTTTGATACCTCCATGTTTTTAGCTTTGTCTGGTTGATTATAGTCCAGCTCTTCTGTGTTTAGTACATTAAAATAAACTAAATGTAATGGTACTCATACCCCACAGTGCCAGCAGAATTCCACTGGCCTGCGACAGAATAAAAACACTTTTTGACCCAAAGAGGGCACTTTAACCCATGACCCATTAAAAGTCATATTTAGCACAGTACGAGGTATGGCTATTAAAAGATTAGACTAATGCTGTAATACAATTTTATTGTACAAAAACATTTTTCAAGGTCTTTTCCTTCAGTATTTTCCCCTTATGCATCAACACACCACTGCTTTCAGGTCTTGCACAGTGCAGCAGGTCTTCTTTGGACAGTTGTCTCAGAAACTCTCTTTTCTTAACTTCTGACACAAACTCAAAACGTGTTCCTTTGAGCACAGATTTGATCTTAGGAAAAAGTCACGGGATGCTTGATCAGGTGAATAGGGAGGTTGATCAGGCACTGTGATTTGTTTTAGGGCTAGTAACTGCTTCACCGAGAGCGCAGTGTCAGCTGGTGAGTTGTCTCAATGAAGAATGAAACCCTTTTTCCACAAATGAGGTCTCTTTCTTCTGACTTTTTCTTGAAGATTCCTCGGTGTTGATTCACTGTTGACCCTACTGGAACTCGCTTCTCCAGAGTGACCCCCTTAATGTCAAAGAAAACAATCAACATGGCCTAGAATTTGGACGTCCTTTCTCATGCTTTCTTTATCCTTGGTGACAAAGGTGTTCTCCAATGCACTGGCTGCTGTTGTGTCTTCGTAGTAGAACATTCAAGTTTCATTGCATGTAATCAATCCTTAAAAAAATGTGGGTGTCCTTCAATTTGTTCCAAAATGTCTCCACAAATTTGCTTGCATTTTTCCTTTTTCAATGAAAACCATTTCTACTATAATTCTCTGACTGAATCATCGATCGTTCCAATGATTTGTTCAATTTGTTGAATGTTTTCAGAATTTTTTGAAGTGCATGGGCACCAAGGGCACTCATCATGTTGAACATCCTCTCTGCCTTCACAAAACCTTTGTGCCATTCAAACACACGTACATCAGACATGCAGTGTTCCCCATACACCTCAGTTAATGTACATCAAAACTCTGCTGCTGTTTTGTTTAATTTCAGCAGAAATGTCAAGTTAATGTGTTGCTCAACTTTAAGCGTATCATTTTTCGTTGCTTTAGCAAAAACAAGTGCACTTCAATCAGTTGCTAGCAGTGAACTAAAGACGTCAATTACTGGAAACTTACACAGTTGTGTGTGAATACTTAGCCTTTAATATGAAACACTCAGTGTGACTGTGAACCACGTGGTTTCATCAGCATTAGATGCAGTTTCATTATTTAATGGCCGTGCTTGTATGTCCCAAAATTTGACACATTGTAGAAATGCCATTGAATCACCATGTATAAATATTTTCTTTATTTACTGTGTCATATATTCTCACCAACTTCAGTCTTGCTCATGAATAAGAAGCAAAACGTAGTTCAAAAGTTGAATATATGATACACTGACCCTTTTTATTTAAAAAAAAAAAAAAAAAAAAGACATTTAACTGTATTATTTTCTTTATGAAAAAGTTCAAGGAGAAAAAACACTTGTTGGACAATCACAGTCCAGGTTGTGGCAATGAGTATCAATAAAATTGATTTTCTCCATGTATATTGTTTTGTGCTGGTCCATATTTATGTTAATTAAGAAACTTGGATAAATCCCTAATGGCTACAGTAAGAAATACATGATTTTTTTCAGTTCCCTTGTGAGATTGGTTTGGACTTACTTTTTATTTTGGACAACATCACCCACTTTGGCATTTTCTCATTAAGTCTAGCATAATTTTATACAATACTGTTTAAACTATTATCTTGTAAATTGAATCCAATCTCTTAAAATAATACAGATTAAGTTTCACTTTATTGTCATTTTGTCCTGAGTTAATAACAGTATCACTTAAGAGTGAAGTACTGCACACAATCAAAGTTGTTATGTGAAACAAAAGGTATACATTAACTTTGCTTTATAATACATGGCAAGAAAATCGCATTATTATTTAGAAACACCATCTTAAAGCAATTGTACTGTCCTGCAGCCGCTAGGTGGAGCTCTTTTCATTTATTTCCTTTGAGAAACTGAAGCATCTGTTGCCATCATGTAAAACTATACACTTCATTGTTTGTTTATCTCTGAGGCTTCTACCGCAGTGCTCTTAAGTTTTTGTTCCATGTGCAGTCTGTAATTAAATCTACTTGGAAATCTGATCAGAGAAGTCCTACACGCAAGAAACGTTTTGATAAAGCCCTTGTGGGTATAGTGAATGTTGTCATGGCAACAGCTCTTCATATCATATATATCATAGTGTCAACAGCTGAAAGAATGTAGACTGTGTTTAGAGGAAAGCAGAGAGAAATGGCTGCAATGTGCTTTGGATATGTTTTAGATCAGGGATGGGCAACTTTGGTGACCAAGGGGACCAGGTTAAAATTATGCTTATTGTCAGAGGGTCAAATTGTTGCAATTCACTCATCAAAATAACTCATAATATAACAAACAGTGCAATGTGTAAAACTGTCCTTAGATGCTGATCATCAGTGTTTACATCCAGGTATATTAAAACTCAAATACAAGTTGAAATATGAAATCATATGAACTAAACACTGAGTCCATACCAGCTTTAGCTTCTTTTTGATGGAAGTTATAAAGTACATACATTATATATTAAAGTGTATCTTAAGGACAATGTATGCCTATATTAACAAATGCATAAAAGGGAGAATCGCAGAAATCACAGATATTCTAACAACTGTACTCAAATATTAAATGACAGCAGCCTCATTCAAGAGTAGATAAGTCAATCTGAGTCTATGTGGAGACCCTCTGGTAAGTGTTTTTAATGCCAAGTACAGCTAGAAAGAAGAGGCAGAAGACATACTTTATCAGGTATTCATACTCCTGAAAAAACATTTGGAAATGTTATTTCGGTTGATTGTTTCTCCCCTTTAAGACCACCAATTGGTGTTGTATTTTAGATAGTTGGAAAGCCTCAACAGTCACTTTTACAATGAGCTACAACTTGTAAGGATCGTGCACCAAAATACGCCAAAAATACGCCAAAATCCCCTGCACCTGGAAGCTGGTGTTCTGGTGCATTAGTGGCAGCATTGTTTAGTGCCAGCCTTGGTACCTTTTCCAAACCTAGGACCAAATTCTGTGAGACTGGTGAAGTCAAAGACAGACCACAAAGTTTGCATCCTGGGAAGAACTCCTCAAGAGGACCAGTTCTTCACCCTTGCTTCACTGAGGAACCGTACGCTTTCTTCCTGGTGAAGAGGGATTTTGGCACATTTTTTAGGGGATTCTATCCACATGTTTAGCTGTGTTGCTCATTCCTCGAATGCAAAATCCTTACAAGTTGTACCTCATTGTAAAGTTGACTAATGAGGCTTTCCAATGATCTAAAATACAACACCAACTGCTGTTATTAAAGGGAAGGAATAATCAACCAAAATAATGTTTCCAACTGTTTTTACAGGAGTATATATACTTGATTAAGTAAGTCTTCTGCTTCTACTTGGCATTAAAATCTGACAAAACACTTACAGAGAGTTTCTACATGGAGCTAAACTGACTTCTCTGCTCTTGAATGAGGCTGCAGTCCTTAAATACTTCAGTACTTGTACAATAAAGACAGGGTTTTAGAGTGTCATCCTCTAGTCCTGACTCTGTTCCTGGTTAAAGATGAAGAGTCTCCTGCTCTAAAGACAGGATTTTAAAGTCTGTTTCACAGAGCGGCTTACTCAAATACAGAGTCAATCACATGTTTAATATTGGCAGTTGTAAGAACATTTTTGAAAGTTAATAACTGTTGTCCAGCTTTTCTTTGTAATCGGACATAATCCAGCCAAAGATTGAACTGAGCATGCACTGCTATTCCAGACATTGTGGTAATTTACTGCAGATTAAGTTAATATGATTATAACTGGATGATACGGCACTGTTTATGGTCTATAATCTAGATTAGAGGGATGTATTCTTCTTCTGTGGAAGTGAAGTCAAAGTCAGTGGAATGGAGGGAAGAAGGTCACCCCATTAAGAGTCTCTCATCCTCTGTTTACCATGCAGATAAAACCTAAAAATATACCGTACTTAATCTTCTTAGAGGGTGTGTGGTAGGAGTTAGTCTTTGACTGCCTGATGGACACACACATACACACACAAGCACACACACCAGCACACGCTGAGTCAGTCACACAGTCTTAGAGGCCACCTAATACCTGACTTTCAGCGGAGGGCTTCTATTTTCTTGACGTTTGCTTTATGCTTTCTCACTTGGAGTCCATCTGTGGCCTCAACTGCTTGGCTGAAGGCCCGGAGGGCACAAGCATGACAGGCCTCCTCAACCTCAGCACCCTGGGCCGGATCTGCGGCTCCAGCAATGACATGGTGGTCCTGGACCGGGTCAAGAGGAAGAACTCTGTTAGGCGAATGTCGATTATAGAAGATGGGGAGATAGCCGAGGTGCTCTACCTGATTCCTAAACAGTCCATGATGGAGCAGCTGCCTTTCATAAACCCCAATGACTACATCCTGTGTGAGAAGCTGGCCTCTACGGCAGCAGACATGAGCAGCTGTGAGTATTTACCAACACTAACCATATGATTTCATAGACAATATCTATGAGGTGATACATTTGTGTGTTGGCCCTTTTCATAATGCTGAACCTGTTGTAAATCTGAGGATGATACACTGATTTGTAACAAGACAAATGCCAATGACAAAGTGCAGCAACACAGTCATTTGTTTCCTGAACATGGTAAATTTAAAACTCTAATGTGGAACTAATTTGGAAAAAAATTTAATTCTTTCTCCCTATGTCAGGTTTTCTAAACTACCATGCTCCTGTTAACATCAAACACAAAAGTGCATAAGAGTTTGTTTGTCCCTTCTGTTTACTGTAGAAGTATCTTGTGAAAGATGGCAGTCTCTGTGAGAGTAAACTTGCTTCTACTTGAGATATAAAATGCTGTTTATATGCTCCTTTGATTTAAGTCCTGACCTTTTTTTTGTCCAGAATCAGAGGCTAAGGACTGCTCAACACGCTAATTTACTGTGGTACATGGATCTTATTTTAATCATTCAACTAGAAAGCACTTGGAGAGCGCAAACCTCTGCCAAGGTAGCTCACATATTGCTGTTAAATCTATAAGTAATAGTTCCATGATAAAGTTACCATGATAATATGATTCCTTGACCCTGAAAACCCACACATTTCACTCAGAACTGTGTTGATATCGTTATTACCTCCTCCAAGGAGGTTATGTTTTTGCCGGCATTGGTTAGTTTGTCTGTTTATTTGTCTGTTTGTTTGTTTGTGTTCAAGATAATTTGAAAAGTTATGGACGGATTTGGATGAAATTTTCAGGAAATGTGTGGAATGTGATAAGGAAGAAATTATTAGATCTTGGGACTGATCCGGATCACTATGCGGACCCAGGAATTTTTTAAAGGATTCTTTAACATTGAGAGGTAGGACCATTTTCGCCAAAGTGGACCGAAGCTGCTTGGCGGAGGTCTGCGCTCTCTAAGTGCTTTTCTAGTTACTTTGTTAGTTATTGAGCAAAAATGATAGTTCACTAATGGCGGTTATCTGGATCACCACCAAAATCTAATCATTTTTAAGTTGGGCCATTACCATCATCTCCTGAAAATTTCATCACAGTCTGTCGGGTAGTTTTTGCATAATCTTGCTAACAAACAAACAAACAAACAAACATAAAAACAGCCAAAAACATGACCTCCTTGGCGGAGGTAATGACTGACCAATACATTTTTCATATTGAATCATTTTTGAGGTTTTTATATTGAGATGCTCAAGAAGAACACATGCTTACTTCAGTTTTACACCTCAAAATGGCCTTTTTTTTTTCTCCCCGAGCATGCGTGGGTTTTCTCAGGTACCCCAGTTTCCTCCCACAGACCAAAAATACGCTCATTAGGTTTATAGGTGACTCTAAATTGCTATTAGGTACAAGTGTGCATGTAAATGGTTGTCCTGTGGCCCTATGATTGGCTGGGGACTGGTTCAGGGTGTACCCTGTCTCTCACCTGGTGTTAGCTGCTGCAGGATAAGTTTCAGCCTCCAAAAGCAATGGATGACGGATGGATGAGTAGATTAGTGGACAGTGATGGCCAAAGAAGAAAGGACCAATGTAGTTTCTTGCATAGTGTCATTGGCAGATCATTATTGGCATTCAACTTTGAGTAAGAGGGACAAAATTGTTTTGAAGGATTCTTGAGCTACTGCGTTCACAAGAAAGGGATTAAACTGAGGTCCACTGGCAACTGACCTTTAAAATTAAATCAGTTTGTCAAAGAGGACATTACTTAAAAGTCTGAAGAAAAGCCCTCATAACTTTCTTAAGTTATCATATTTATAGACAGGAACAGGAAGCATAATGCATGGACCCTGATATAAATATCGAATTAATTCATAATTTTTGCTAAAGTGAAAATTTGAACAAAGTTTAAAAAAGGCCCTAAGGCTTTTTTTGAGACATCACTTTTAGGCAAACAAGGGATGAACATGAGGTCCTATGACCCTGACATTTGACCTATGACATTCAAAATCAAAGAACTTCATTTCTGAGTCACATTATACAATTTTAACTCACCACTTCAAAAGCAAGGAATGAAGACAAAGCCTACATAGAGCGACGGAAATCAGTACTGTGACCATATGTTTTGCCTGTTTTTCCATACAGGAGTGATCCATCATCTGAAAATTCAGGAGAACTAGATTTCCATGTTTTTGTTTCAGTAACTGCATACTGAGGCCGCTGCAGCACTCTGACCTGTACAGCTAATGAGAGGAGTATGTTTGTCTGTCTGTTTGTTTGTTTGTTTGTTTGTCTTATTTGTTTGTTTGATTGTTAGCAAGGTTACACAAAAACTGCAGGACGGACTTTGCTGAAATTTTCAGGAGATGTTGGTAATGGCCTAACTTGAATGATTAGATTTTGGTGGTGATACGTATATTTGTCTGGGTGCAAAAATTTCTCAAAGTTTCATAAAATCCGATAAGTTTACACTGGGAAGAATTTTTAAAAAAAATCATATCTCTTCCATTTTTTAATGAATTCTCTTCCAATTTTACAGGATAATATGGGGTCCATGTCTCTATCATCAAGATAAATTTAATTTGGATTCGATCCAGATTGATTTCACAAAAAACATTGAACTTTATAATGGGAAATCCGATTCAATAATTCATATAAAATTAAAATATTAAGTGATTTTCCCAAAACTTGTTGTGTCTGTACAGGAAAACAACCTCCATGTATGTGCTGAGTTTGGTCCGGATCCTGGCACTATGGATCTGGTGATCCAGAGTTATATCTTTTACAGGGTTTGTGGAAAAGCTACTGCCAGAACTGAGCAGCTTGGCAGAAGTCTGCGCTCTCTTTTCTAGTTGTATTATAAAATTGTTCCAAGCCTAGGGGCTTTGCACTGGAAAGATAAACACTGTAAAGAATCTTACTGTAGCATCCAGTCGAGCCATCATAGTTTTGTATAGTTTTACTGTAAAAGGGGGGGTAATTACGAGGCTTTTGATGGCATCATTGACTGCTATGTATGGCGTCCATATTCAACCATCTCCTAACAGGGTCAGGCCGGGCAGTTTCCTCATTGGTAATTATATTTACAAGTGACATTGATGAAAATAGTGTTGAGCTATTATGATCACAAGGCCTGCATGGACTCACTGATAGCAGATATATTTGCCTTTGGCCCTGGCTGTTACATAGAAGGCATTAAAAATCATAACACAGCTTTGAGTTTCAGTGGGCGGTCTTCATGTTGTCTTTCTGTGTCCAGATTACAGCTGAATTGAAACGTTCTCTTGTTTAACATGATTGAGGGCATGTTTCAGAAACACAAGGGGAGCTAATGCCACTCCCACTGTCCTCTTTGGGAACGCACACACACACACACACACACACACACACACACACATACGCTCTGTCCCTCTGTGTTTTGGACAGCCCCCTTTCCTCTTGTACCAGCCGTCCAGTTAGCTCCTCTCCTCACTCTGACCTGCTGCCTACTGACGAACAGAAACCAGCCGTCATGAAAGAGACAGGTAGACTTTTGAAGATTTGTACACACATTACAGTAACAGGAAATTGAAACTTTTAAAACCTTTTATAGTTATAAAACTTGACTGGTAAATGATAAGAAAGAAATTATTCTATACCAAAATATCCGCCATTTGTCTAAACTTCTGAGTTGTTTACAGTTTATCAAGCAAATCCAGTTTGGTCAGGGTCCATCCAAAGCCGAAGCTCAGGACATGTCAATTCTGAATATAAAGGTTATAATTATTGTTTTATGTATAGGTATAAATCATCATTATGATAGTAAAAGGTGTTACTTTTGTACTTTTTGCTCTTTACTCTTAACCTGGCACTATGGTTAGATTAGTGTGGAATTTTTCATTATTTAATACCTCCACCAAGCAGGTTATGTTTCTGCTGGAGTGTGTTAGTTTGGTAACGGGATTACTTAAAAATGTATGAAAAGAATTTGGTCAATTTTGAGGGAATGTTGGTCATGGCATAAGGTAGACGTGCTTAGATTTTGCTGGTGATCCGGATGTGGATCCAGGAATTTTCAATGATTTCTTAACAGTGTGAAATAGGGCTTTTAACTCAGCCGACAGTTTCAAAAGCCTTGGAAGAGGTTTGTTCACCAGGAGCACCTCTACTGATTTAAGGTTCATTTTGACTTTCCGTTTTCAGTTTTGGGTTCAAGGGGGTCTGAGGCCTATCCCAACTGACACCTTTTATTTTAACAGCAAGATAAATATTTGTTTATTACAGTGCTAATCTGGAGTTGTCTTTGCAGTCATTACAAATTCATTTTACTTGTGGAAAAAGTAGCAAAATTATGGTTCCATTTCCCCCTTACTCGATGAAAAGAGAAGGTCAAGGCCAACATTTACGTCTTTGGATGAAATCCCATTTGTATGAGAAGGGACTTTCTAATCAGTGGGTCACCCAACAAAGGGTCAGTTGTAACTGCCCATGATCTTTTTCACATGTTATTCTGCTAAAACTCTAAAAATGTCTCTTAAAACCAGGCTCTACATGTGGAGTAAAAAACTTGGGCTGCCAAGTAGGTTGAAGTGCAGCCTCTGCTGTCACATTAAATGGTACCTCATCATTGTTGAATAAGACCAACATGTGATTTAAGAAATAATAGGGAAAGTATGCAGGGTTTTATACTATTATGCAGCCGCTGAGATAACATAATCCACTATTGTTGGTCTATTTGGTCGTCTATGCTGCAGTAATAAGAGACATCAAGTTGTTGAAAAATACTTCCACTTATTCCTCCCTAAAAAGCTGCCACTGGCACGTCCGCCAATAAGGGGGATAAAGGGTAGAGTTTTCTAGGGCCCAGAGTCATGTTGGGGCCCACAGTGGGTTTAAACATGTCATTTTTTGGTCTTAATGGGCTAAGTGTCGTTATTTTGATCACACAGAGTCCAATCTTCAAAATTCTAGACCAACATTTCTGCCAAGTTACACGTCATATAGATTATTGATTGTGAAAAAAAGACCTTCATAAAGGTCATTTTGTGCTTTTTTAAAGAGTTTTATGTACACCTTAGTCTGTTAAAGGGATATGCCAACATTTTTTTGTTTTTGTGTCTCTCCCGAGTCATGACAAGCAGATAGACACCATTCTTTCAACTCTGTGTGCAGTAACAAGACAGAGACGCCCACTGCTAATTAGCTTAGCTCAAACACTGGGAGTCAATGGGTATAATTAGCCTTCCTCTGCCTACAGTCATCAGATAAACTCTTCGGCAACTCTAAACGGTCCTGTGTGCTTGTTATTACTCGTTTTTTTGGGTTTTTTTTTATCCCGTTATGTTACGTTATCCATTTTTACACTAAGATTAGCACTTTATGTAATTTTCAAAGAAATACAAATGAAACTGAACTGCATGGCGCATGTGTAAACCACTACGGACATGCTTGTAAGTAGGTCAACAAAACAAAGCATGTCCATGATGGTTTCCGTACGCATCCTGTGGTTTAGTTTTGTATTTCTTTCAAAAATTACATAAAGTGCTAATCTTAGTCTAAAATTAGATAACGAAAGATAACGGGGTAGGAAAAACTAGTCACAAGAACACAGGATGGTTCAGAGTTGCTGAAGAGTTTATCTGGTGACTGTAGGCAGAAGCAGGCTAAAGCTACCCATTGACTCCCAGTGTTTGAGCTAAGCTAATGAGCGGTGGGCGAACTCTGCCTGTCTCTTCCTTGTTACTGCACACAGAGTCAAAAGAATGGTGTCTATCTGCTTGTCATGGACTTGGGGGTGAGGCAAGACATGAAAACAAAAAAATGTTGGTGTATCCCTTTAAGCTTGTCTCCTCAGCTTGACAGAATATCTCCATTAACAAAACAAAAAGTTTGCAGCATTAAGACCTCTTCATCTCTCCTTCTTTGCAGTGCCAAATCTGCCAAAAATGTCTCGTTCCACATCCCCCTAATAGACCTACCAGTGTGATGTCCAATCAGCCCTATAAGCCCGTTGGCTCTTGGTAGCAAGCCCAGGTAGATGTTAGAATGAATGCAGAGTTGTTGGCAACAGCTGAACTGACCAGTTACCACAGAGTAGACCTGTAAACCAATCAGAGCAGGCTGGCTTCACAGGAGGAGGGGGTCTCAAAGTGGTATGAGATCAAACAGAGCTTCTAAAACAGACTGAGATTACAGCACTGTCTGTACTCTGAAAACTAGAAGGTTTTTTTTAACAATAGTGATTGTGAACATACCCTAGCACTCATCCAAGATAAATATATGAATCTGATTTAGGGCAAAATGACCACTTAAAACAAAAATGTGTGCATCCCAAAAGGGAACCAACATGAGCTAAGCGTTAAGTGCCGTGCTCAAGTATTCAGTTTCTTTCTGTCCACCTCTGACATTATTACTATTAATGCGACTGGCATGACCATACCCAGCACACAGACTGTATAATTACAGTCATATGACCTTATTGTGCTGCTCCGGGAGGTTAAATTTAGTGAGCATACCAAACATTTCATTTCTTTCTGCTCACATAAAAATAGACTCCAATGTACTTTTACAAAGAAATTTCTGGAAACTTAAAATAGACACCCTCTTGCCCCTTTCATGCCTCCCTCACCCTAACTCACACACAAATACACTCGCAGAGATACAGGTTTGAATAGCTGCAGATAGTGTGTGGAGTGATTAGCTGTGTGTCTCGTGTTTCCCTCCATTTGCTGTCTTTCTAAATCCACCGTCTGCTAAGACTTGACACCAGATCAGCTTCACATTGTGGGCGAGATCAAGACAGAGCCGAGGACCTTTTGGAATAAATCTAGTGAGAGAGTCCATATATCAGTTTAAATAAGTGCAAAAGCTACAGAGAGCAAAAATATACCTGTTCTTTTCTTTTAAAGGATTTTACAGCCACTGCAGTGCTCTGGTTTGGAAATGTGTACACTCTACTCAACATTCTGTTCTTCTCCTTCAGGCATTGCACATGTTGTATATGTTATAATCTAAACTGTGACATCTACTGTCCTTGTCATAAAATGCTTCAGAGCATCTGTGTTAGCATCACAGCCCATAAACATCATACATAAATATACCGGTGTTCTGGGACAAAGGCCACTGTGTTGTAGTTTGAACTATAACACAAAACAACATCATTAAAGAATCTGGATGTCAGAGATGGGATTATTGAAGTATCGATACTTTCACAAGTACTTTTTTGGCATTGATTACTCCCCTAAAATGTTAATATCAAATAATTACTCTCACAAAATGTTTATCTGTTAAGTTCGTTGTACAGTTTTCAGTCTCTCTCGTTCTTTGTACCAAGGGAGCACAACTCTCTGTATCATCTGACTGTGGGGACCAAGCAGAAGTATCAACAGTATTCAGCTGCACCAGGAAGCATACACAAAGACACATAAAACAGTTTTGTGGCAAACTAATGTAGGAATGAAAAAAAAAAAACCACTAAAATATTTTAATGTCTTGTTTTAAGTAGCATAGACTTGATTATTTTTAGTTTGAAAGATTTATATATCAGTGCAACATAGGCCTACATCAGTATAGTTGTTTCATTTGTATTTAAATATATATACAATAAATATCAAGCCATACAAAGAGCATATGTGAAGTGTTAAATGGTGGAATATCTGCCAAATGTAGCAGATATTCCACTTTAAGATCTGACGATCTAGAGTCTGGACCACATGCTGCCTTTTTGTGCTTTTGGTCAATGAAAAACATAAAAATTTCATAAAAATTATGTTTGCACTGTAGGAGATAATTGGTATCCTATCAGTGTCATGGGTTGGCACAGTCTGGTAGTGTGTTTGGTCAGCAATCAGAAGGTTGCAGGTTGGAGTCCAGCTCCGACTGTCACAGGGGGATGCATCCTTGGGCAAGACTCTTAACCCCAAGTTGCTCCCACTGCTGTTTCAGTGGTGTGTAAATGGGCATCGAAGGGAGTGAATGTGTTAATAGATACTGATGGACAACAAACATAAACTTCTGAACCACCAGTGAGTGAGTGTGAATGGGTGGGCGTGACCTGCAGTGTAAAGCAGCTTTGAGTAGTCAAAGAGACTAGAAAAGCGCTATATAAGCTCAAGTCCATTTAGCATTTAGCATTTACCATCAGTGGCAGCATTGAAAAAATGACAGCAAAAAGTACCGTTAAGTGTCTATTTGAAAAAGTCTGGTTTCATCACTACTGTTTCTTTAATGTTGTACTTAAATTGCCAATATTTTCTAAAGGTCTGTCAGCAAAACCAGATTTTCATAGGCAGGACAGTGTGTGTTTCCTGACAGAGAAAACATTTTACTTTCAAAATGTGCAGAATATTTATGCATAGTATTGGAAAATTACGATTTAAATCATTTGGGATTTTTTTACTGCCTTATAAAGGAGTACCTCAGGGATTTCTCCTGGGTCCACTTATATCTTTTGTTAATTAATGACATCACAGAGACAAAAGTATAGAGTGCAGTTCAGTTCAGTGATACAATAATATGTAAGTGGAATAAAAGAGACTAAAGAATAGAACATACCCATTCTGTGTTTGTAAGCGGTGTCACTTTAGCCCTCTTTAGTGGGCGGGGATTAGTGGGAGGCAAAACAATCCTCCAAACACGTCATCCAGTGCTGGCAAGTAAGTTGTTTTTTGCTTGTTCTCAACAACAGTGAGAGATCCCACTTGAGATGGACCAACTGTCCAGGACCAAGACTGTAATTTGAAAAGGAAAAAACAAGTTACACTGACGAATGTGTAGACTGGCTAAGCTTTGGACCATTACTATTTTCCATTTTTAGACCCTGTCAGTTAGCATTAACCCTTTAAGGTTCCCACCAAGAAAAATGCAGTCAAAAAATTATTTCTTTGCATTTTTTATTTCCTTTAGGCACCAATATCAATAATCAGTTGTTTTTTTAGAACATACCCACCAGTTTTTGAAATTAATCCTTTACCAAACAGTATAGATGTCACTTTATGGTAAAAGTGCATAAAATAATTAGTGACTTAAAATGTGCTTGACCAATTGGTTGAGAAGAACTTTAAAGGGTTAACACTGATAAATATCCATTTGGGGCATTGAGATAACAAGTTTACCACACTCTGCATAGCCAATATGACCAAAGTGACGACCTGGGATGTATTTACAGCACAAGCTAAGAGGCTAGCCGTGCTTTTTGACAGCTTTCTCCTTCAATTTGTCACAAAACATGCTATGAAAGAAAAAGGGATATATATTTTAGCATGTAATCCTTATGAGGTGCTAGTTTAAACCGAATGATCACTCAATTCAGGACGAAAAGTGAAGAGAAACTAGTGATGTGTTGTTTGCAAACAAGTTACATCTAAGAATTCTTTAGTGTGAACAATTGGAGTGAGCTTAAACACAGTAGTTGGTTCCCCTTTATATAATTTTTTGGGTCAGTTTATGGACATAAAAAAAAACAATGGCACCAAATGAAGAGCCTTTAGAGAGCTCTAAAAACATCTGGTTCTATTATGAACTGTGGCCCAGAAAAGGGAGGACACAAATGCACGACTCTGACTCTTACACAGGAGTAAAAACAGGAAAAAAAGGTTTATTATGAAAAAACAAGCAACAGGTCAGTACACGAGAAAAACAAGAGAGGCTAATGTATCCAAAAACTCAAGGCTAAAGGCAGGATCAAAAAAGACAGGCTTGGTCATACACAGCTTGACTGTGAGGCTAAGGTATCCAAAACGCTAGGCTAGAGGCAAGATCAACTAAGGCAGGCTTGGTCATACACGGCTTGACTATGACTAAAAGGAATGCTGGAATGAGGACTTGGACGTACAACGATCTAGAAACGAGACAAGGGGAACACGAGGTTTATATACATGAGTTGATCGGGGGTGATTAGACACAGCTGGGAGGAACAATCAGGAGGCAGGTGTGACAAGACATGGACAGTAAGCAAAACCTAAAAACAGAAACAAGGGTTAGACATTTCAAAATAAAACAGAAAACACAAGACAAAACATGATATGAGGAAACAGAAAAGGGAACTTAACCAATAAGGCAATGATCGTGACAGGTTGGTATGGTCTGGATCTTTAAAAAATAGCTTGAATTCCCATCATCACAATTAAGGCTGGGCAAACCTGGTTAGATTTAACTACAAAGGTGCCTGCTAGCCTGCGGTGACAGTTCACTTTTGGCTTCATGAACTTTGTTTTTGCTGGGATTTATTTTTTGTGTCAGCCTGTCCTTTAACTTACATTAAGTGAAGTTCTTACCAGATATAAATGTAAGAATTTCAGGTCATAGCATGAGGAAGAACTGATTCGATTTTGGTGTTGATCCGAACCCCAATGTGGATCCAGGATTTTTTTTTCTTTATTAAGAGTTTGTTTGTTAAGGCTTTAGTATGAGAGACACTCAGAAGCACACAAAACACCATCAGAGTTCCAAATGATGTATTGTTGAGGGTTTTGATATGGCTTTTAGTTGGCTGGTTGAAGTTGAGTGTAGTTTTTCACAAAGTTGACCTTTCTTAAAATGTCCTCTGTTTCCCTGGGTAAATGGATGACTGAAGAGCAGAGTCTGGACACAAAGAGAGTAAGAATTTAGGACACTAGTAATAGACATTAGGAATTGCTTCTTATCTTAAATACTTCTGAACAGCCAACTAAATACTAACACATAGTAAAGAAATAATCTGTTCAGTTGATCTGCAGGGGGGTTCTTACTGGGGCTGATGATTAGCTGCATCTTCCTCACCCAGATGGTTGATTGCACAGGCAAAGCTTCATGGGAAACACCCCCCCCCCCCCCACCCCCCCCCCACCCCACACACACACACACACACACACACAAGGGGGAGGGGAAAACAGGGACATTGTGTGACATTGTTGACTTTGCAAGATAGGTTTCTCAAAGAATTGTAATGAAATTTTTAGGGAATATGGACATGGCAGAAGTGAGCAGTGATTACATATTAGTGGTGATCAAATATTGATGTGGATCCCAGAATTTTTGAGAATATTTGTTGACATTTCACAATAGGACAGTTTTCCACATTTTGCATAATGACACAAGAATGTCAGAGATGTGTTGGTGGTGGTTGGTGCTCCTGGAGCTTTTCTACTTTTTGTTGTGTTTTATTTCTAGCTTATGATTCGTTGTCACAGTTATGTACTTGGCATGAAAAGCATTTACAAAATGAAATAGAAATGTATAGATTTTTAAGAGCAAAATAATCAAAGTATAATAGAATTGTAAAATAAAAATGCAATATCTATATTACCATATCATTAGTTACCTTAAAAATGTCAAGAACTTTCTATTGACATGGAATAAGTTAGCATTTAGACTGTAGCATTTAGACTCATTAACATACAGTATGTATGTGTCCTTGGAGCACATGGAGCACCTTATTTTTTCCTCACCTTCCTTGACTAAGTCTTGACTGGTCCATAATTAGATGGTGCTGGAACGGGCCCACTGTCATGGCTGTAATGAATTCCCCAGCTATGACCCGACAAACACGTAGTGACTGGTTAATGCTGCTCTTATAAAGACAAAGGTTGAAGCCCACTGGATGTGTTTTTATGAGGAAAGCCCCATCACATGAGGACACCTTTCAATAACATGAATGGGTATTTTTATGTTTAAATTTAGGCACACCTCAGAGAGGTGAGGGTTATCCCAGTGGCTGGAAATTGGCTGGTAGTTGGCTGGAACTCGGCGGGCATTTGGTAGGCATTCGGCTAGAAGGGAAAATTTTAAACAGCTGCATCTACATTTGTATAGATGCATTCTGGCAACTGTGCAAAATTTCAGTGCAGTTTATTTCCCATACCGTGTAATGTTACTAAAATACGTTTTTATCTTATCTTGTCCATATGACCACAAACCATATGATATCTTTAAAATCTTGTAAAATTTTCTGTGCATTTAATCCAAAGAACCCAACAATAAAGATGGGCAACACCAGATTTTTTGTATGATACTGATACTTTTTGCATTTATTTTTTCGACAGCGTTTCTAATATTTACACCAATCAGCTCCTTCAATGCATATTTATATTTATGATTTTTTAAATGTTTTTTATTGACCAAAAGCACAGGAAGTCAGCATGTAGTCAAGACTCTAGACCATCAGATCTTGAAGTGAGTTTAAAGACTTGGTCCAAAGAAATTACATCTGGCAGAAATTCCACCAATTAAAACTGAAATGACATGTTGTTTTTTTTCTAGTTTTATTTGATGGCTTGAAATTTATTCTGTAAATACAAATGCCCTCATTTAAATCTTTTTAAACTAAGCATAATCAATTCTATGTTATTCTAAACATGACTTAAACTTATTTTTGGAGAGTAGCATTGCTTAAAATTGTGTATTTCTTTTGTTATTCCTGCATTAGTTTGCCACAAAACTGTATTAAGTTTCTTGCAGGTGCAGCTGAGAGCTGTTTGATATGACTGACTGGTTGTCATAGTCAGTCTGAAAATGGTGCTGCCTTGGCACAAAGAATGAAAGACTGAAACCAGTCCACAGAACATCACAGATAAACATTTTGTTGGTACTTATTTGGTTTCTATATTTTAGGGGAGTAATTGATCCCAAAAGACTATTGATACTTGAGTTGATATTGATACTCTGATCCCTATCCAACAGTAAGAAGAGTTTACATTGAGTGCAGAGGCTGTTTTGTTTCTTTAATTTGCAGTGTGAACTGTAACCATTTTGTATCCATCCATCCATTATCAATACAGCTTATCTCTTTCGGAGTCACAGCGGCTGGAGCCTTTCCCAGCTCACAATGGGCCAGAGGTGGGGCACACCCTAGACCCGTTGCCAGCCAATCACAGGGCTGCGTAGAGAGACAAACAACATTTCATACTCACACTCATACCTAAGGGCAATTTGGAGTCACCATTTATGAGCATGTTTTTAGTCTGTGGGAGGAAGCCGGACTGCATGGAAAGAATTCAGTCATGCACGGCAAGAACACGCAAACTCCAAACTGAAAGGCCCTGAGGTACACAGGGATCAAACTCGAGACCTTTTTGCTGTGAGGCACTTGCGCTACTTGCTGCGCCACCGTGTCGCACGTAAACCAATATGTACCTTTCCATATTTTTTATTTGAATTACAAGTTACTTTTTCTCCTTGTTTTTGGAGGGTGCTAGTACAAATGATTTTCCCTTTGAAGGGAACAGGATGATCTCATAACATCTTGTCTTTTTGATAAACTAACTGAGAACTATTTCATTAATCAAACAGTCTGAAAAAAAGCATACAGCCCATAGTCTATTATCACCACAGCTATGCATAATGTAAACACAGCTCCTGTACAGTCAGTTACAGTGAACTCTGCGTTGACCTTTGTGAAGCATGGTCTCTTAATCCAGTTTGTTACTGCATACTTGTTACCATAGTAGCAAATCTCTCCTGTTGTGGGTCTGACTCTGGGTTGCATACCAGTGGTGTCTGACTCAGTTTTGGGGAAACTTACAAAGCTGAGTTGTGCAGTTGAGAAAACATTTTGCCTTCCAGCTTTGGGTGTGTAACAAGATGTCTGTTTTCATCAAATAAATGTAGAAACCCATGTTAGTGCTGATTATTTGAAGGTGTCTTTCATCATGGTCTTATTTCCTTTAGATTAGCAGGGATTATTTTGTGACTGAGAGTGTACATACCAAGAAAAGATGAAGCTCAAGTGTCTCTTTATCTATTTGGGTTCTGAGTGTCGAAACACTGGGAGATGAAGAGCCCTCGCCGTGCCACATTCTTTCCCCTCTCTCCTCTGCTAATCACATTCAAGACCTCTCCAGTGGGCTGTGATTAGATTGTACAGGCATCCAATGCTTCTGCTGACATACAAACATGAAAGAGACAGAAAGAAGACAGGCAGTCAAGGATTATGACACAAGTTTTGCCAGACCAGTGATCTCACTGGTATTGTCGTTGTTTGTCTGAAGAAATTGTGGCATTTTGAGCTTGCTTGTGTGTCTTTGTGTGGCATGCCTCAGACTAATTTGACTCTGTACATGTCTGTGTGTGTTCCCATACCAATGCCCACCTTGTTTGTAGATATATTCTCTTATGTAACCACTGACAGGACGATTTTCCAGAGGGACTGATGTATTGTAATAAACATCTCATACAGAAAAGGATAAACCTGCTGTGTGTATGACACAGACCTTGACTCTGAGAGGATTGGGCTGCTGATTTTCTTTTTCCAATCAAACTAAAACATTTCAAATGTTGTTTTACACTGGCATTACATTCATCTTAACATTTTCAAGCTGATTTGCTTAAAATTCAGTGCAAACATTAATATTTTATCTTTTTGTGATAATGCTTGGTTTCCAGCATTGTTACTATGTTTTTTAAACATCATGTAATGTAACATCTTTGTTGTCAGTTCTGTTTACCTTTTACAGTCCCACAAAGTGACCCTTTTTGCATTTTCCTCAGTTTTCAGTTATATAGTGAGCTTTAAATGACATGCAGCTGCTGCGTCATAAATTGCGTCTAAAGTGTGAATTTTAAATAAATCATTTCTGGAAGAATCAGGTTTTAAACAAGGTGTATGTTCCTGTTTGTCTTGGATATTTATTGTGTTGATTTGTTTTGAATAATTGGTCAGGTTACCTAAAATGGCAGACATATTTATTTATAGTAGAGCAGAAATGAGTCCAAAACTTCGGAAGTGGGTTAGCATATATATATGTATATATCCTTGTTCAAAAGGCTGAAATTGTGTGGGATTTAGAATACTGGTTCTGGATAAATGCCTGAATTAAGGCTCGTGTTGGACACACACACACACACACACACACACACACACACACACACAAGATTTTGTTTAATCTGAAATTATTTAATGCATAATAATTTTACCTGCTTTTGAATTTTCTGTGAATTTTTGTCGTGTGTTTGCTAATGAACTTCTAATAAGGACAACAAAAATGGCCAGGGACCTTAATGCAAAAATTTAGCATGCCAATGCTCTGTTGTGAAAAATTTAGTGTCTCCAGCCATTAGCTTGGCAACCATTTACCTTTTTTTTTTCAAGACCAGAAACAGAGATCTGCTAAACTGTTGGATTTGGGAGGGAAAACACACAGCCTTGTTTACATTAACAAAAGAAACTGGAGTATATGGAGTGTATGTGTTTAACATAGCTTTTGTGTTGAAGACATAGTTGCTCTGGCCGACACTTAAGCATGGTAGGTGGAGGTAACACGTTATACGATAGATGCCACCAGCCAAATAACAAAAACAAGAGGAAGAAGAATCATCTTGGCCAGGTCTAGCAAATTGACAGCCATATGACAGTCATATCTACTACCACTAAATCATTTACTGTAAGAAAGAATCGGACAAAGCCATGTGACGTCAGTCACTGATTATCAAAGAAGGTTTTGTCTTTGTGCTAAGGCAGCAGCACTTTCAGACTGTGACTATGAAGACCAATCAAACACATTAAACAGCTCTCAGCTGCTCAGGAAGAAGAAGAAGGACTTGAGGACATCCGGGTGTTGAAATGGCCATAGCCTGTTGGCTAGCTTGTATTGTAATTCAATATCACTTTTACAGGGTAGGCAATACTAGAATTATGAGAAAGTTACTGCTTCACTTAACCTTTTCTTCTCTCTGCAGTGCTACATAAACATGACGGTGGCCACACATGTTCACCTGGAAAGCGGGTCATCCAGTGCTTCAGATGTGGGGAGCCATGCAAGGGCGAGGTGCTGCGGGTCCAGAGCAGCTACTTCCACATAAAGTGCTTCTCATGCAAAGGTGAGTGTCAGTAGGCCTGTGTGTTTAAGTTAGCCTAATGCTAGTCAAACTGTTAGCTAGGTGTTGAGCTGCCAAAAGTCATCAAAACCTTAAATTTGAGGCATAATTTTAGTGACCATATTTATTATGCAGAATTTACTGGTCATTAGTTGGTTATACTACAAAACCCATCTCTGTTAGACTGCTGTAAGAACCTCCTGGTTGTCATTCAAAGGAGTTACTGGGTTTCATGGCAACATATTTGCTCTGTATGCTTTTGTACGCTCTAATTGAAACAGACAAGCTTGTTGTGCTGTTTCCCTTTCATTGCATTGTGGACATGTTTACAGCCAAGACCAAACAAAGAGACTCAGTACTCTTGTCACAGGATTTTAACAGTAAGGAGACCTGGAGATTGAAGGGGTCTGTGGGCTTCACTGGACCAGATTATCATCACAGTGAATGTAATAAATAGAAATGCAAATGGCCATCAGGAAACTGCGGGTTTGCTAATGTGTTCTTGATTGAGTGATGATGCTTTAGTATGTGTGTCTAGAATGAGGCTAAAAGAAGAATATGTTGTATATAACATTCCTTTCTATAACAGATAATTATACCCCAAAGGCTCAAACTGGACTCGATGCACTGGCATGATTGTGTATACCTTTGGCACACAGCCCTCAACCTGATGCCAATGACTGAGGCAAACAGTTTTTTTTTCTAGCGTAGCAGCATATTCAGCAGGGTGGTTGCACACTTTTCAGAATCATCAGCAAGGCTCTAAAAGACTTTTTAAAAGAATAAGCTAATTTGAAATCTGTGCTTTTTTACCAGGGTGGTTATGTTTTTCCTGGCATTTGTGAGTTAGTTTGTTTGTTAGATTGTTAACAGGACAACTCAAAATTTATGAATGGAATTCGATAACTTTTTTAGGTTAGGTCAGCAATTAACTAATCGATTTGATTTTTGGAGTGGTATGAATTGCCAATCCAGAAATTTTTGTACTGATTTTTTAGCATTGAAAGATAGGTTAGTTTTCCACATTTTTATCTCAATAAGTTTTCAACAGATTTTGGTTACATTTTCAGAGAATTCTGGTCATGGCACATGGGACAAGTGATTACATACTGGTGGTGATGCCAATTCAGATGGAAACAGAAATTTTTAAAGAATTTGTTTACAGTGCAAGAACCGCCTTGGTGGAGGTTTGTGCTCTGAAAGCACTTATAGTTAATTTGTTTGTTTTATTATTAACAGGATACCTCAAACTGTGATGAGCAGTATTTTATGAAGTTTTTGGGGAATATTTGTTTTGGCACAAAGAAGAAGTTATTTCATTATGGAACTGGTTCAAATAGTTTTGGACCCAGGAAATGTTTTCAAGGATTTGTGAAAAGTGCAAAATAGACAGACCCTGTTGGAAGTGCCTTGGGGGGAGGTTTGTGCTCTTTAAGCACTTCTAATAAGTTGGTTTGTTTGTTGACAGTATAACTGAAAAAGTGAATGAATGAAATTTGTTGAAATTTTGAGTGAATATTTGACTTGGCACAAGAAAAAACATTTGATTTGGGTGGTAATCTGAATACAGATGCAGATCCAAGAATTTTTTTTAAAGATTTGCTAACATTGTGAGATAGGACAGTTTCCACATTTTCTCTTGCAAATCAATAGTTTATCAACAGATTTCAGGGAATGTTGGTCATGTCACACGAGACATGTGCTTAAATTGTGGTGGTCAATGTATTCCAGATGTGGATCCAGGATTTTTTTTATAGGATTTGTTTACAAAGCAAGAAAGGGCAGTTTCCCACATTTCTGACAGAAACTCACCCAACAATGTTAGAAAAGCCTTGGTTGAGGTTTGTGCTCTCAGAGCACTCCTAGTTTGGACTGTGGAGCTATGGGGTTCTTCGAAGATGGTCCATTTTCCCAAATGTATTTTTTTTAATCTTTTTGCAAGTCACCTCATCATTTAACAGCAACACATGCACACAAAAATGATTCAAGACTTACTGGACGGTGTTTAATAATATCATTTAATAAATCATTTGGACATTTCCTCTCCCAAGTGCAATCTGAACTTCAAGACATGAGACTTTTAAGATATTTCATACATCTCAAGGTTTCCAAAGTATAACTCAAGACTTTTTAGGACTTATAAAGATCTACAGAAATCCTGATTAAACAATAAGCCACTGCTTTTTTACACAAAACTGCCATGAAACAATCTTCAAAAATGTATGTGAAAATCTTTAAAATAATTATTGTACAATAGAGATCCCCAACCACTAAGCCAGTATTAGGCTGTAGATCATTTGGTACCAGGTAGATAAAAAAAGAGATACATTCAATTAGCTTGTCTGAATTTTGAAGACCAAAGGGTGTTTTATTTGAGAGAATGACAGTACATCTGTGTTGCTTGACTGTGCAGACTTTGGCTCTCTGTCCTTGTCACTGCTGTGATAAATGAAAAAGGACAACTAAAGATAAACTCATGGTCAAACCTTGACCCATGTTGTTGTGATTATACTTGACTCTGCATAATACCTGTAATAAGAGACAGTTGAGGCATATTGAGCGTGCACAATTTCCTGTTATGGAAGGATTCAATTCTGTGGGGTAAGAACTGAAAACGCCCGCAAGTCATGAATTGAAACATCAGATCTGCTCAGACTGATAACCAATGAATGAAACACAAACCTTTCAGTCTCACTTGAACACAGTTTTACAGCATTTTCCTCCATGCTCAGAAAGTGTAGCAATTAAATTAGTTACCGAGTCAACTAGTGACTTGCAGCCAACTGTGTCGCAATGACTTGGGCACCCTGGGCGACTCCATGCAAAGTCAATGTATAGCCGCAATGGGGCGGTGTGACAGACGTGATCTTGGTGACTTGGTTGCACTACTAGGTCGCTTTGGATGCGCAACCAGGTTGCGTCGCTTGGTCGCCAAGGTTGAAAAATTTGAACTTTTCAGCCGACGTTGTGTGTGGCTGTGCAGCGACAGCCAATCTACATTGTGTGGGTGTGTGACAGCACCCGTGACACTTAACAACAACTGTTTTTATTCCAGATCACATTGGAGTGACAATCCATGTCCGTGTGGTAAAATTATTTAGTGATTATTAGTTCTGCCTTATTCAATAGAAATGGCGGTTCTCTGTGGTCCCGTCCTTGCTCGACCCGTTTATCAGCCCGAGGGAGACAAGAAGGGCCAACAGCTGCAGTGTTTTACGGTTGGTGGATGAATGAAAATGATGCAGTTGGAATAATGTCAGCTAATACATACAAACATATGATCTATGACAGTGGTTCCCAACCTTTTTCGTCTTGTGTACCCCCTGAGTCTTTTTGTTATGCTATGAGTACCCCCTCACCCATACGTGTTGATGATTCTTCAAAAGTAGAACGTAATCACCCTGGTTTATATGGATTCACTTCTACGTCTGTGGACCCACCATAGCCTCAGTGCTTCTTCTGGGTGAAGTTCTGGCAAATAACTCAGTGAAACCACTCTATTAACAGCGACACCAGAGGACCAAACACTCAGGAAGTGTCTGTAGAGAGAATAACCTGTTATTATTGTATAGGTTATTGTCTCCCTGGGGAAACTAGCAGTAGCGCACACTTACCAGTTTATTGACAGGCTTATCTCAGTACTTCCAAGTTGGAAATAAATTATTAAAATTATTAAATGTTTCCTTGTACCCCCTGCAATGTGCTCGCGCACCCCTAGGGGTACACGTACCCCTGGTTGGAAATCACTGATACATGATAAGATATGAAAGTGGTAAAACTCGGGCGTGACGTCACGGAGTGACCCGACGGTGACAAAATGAGCTATTTTATCAATCTTGGTTGCCAAGTTGCGTTCAGTGAAAATTAACCTTTAAGCAGCTGATAATAGCAGAGGGTGTCCTTGTGATTGACTATTTTGGGTTTAGAAACAAGCCCATTGCTCCCTCTAAACCTGCATCATGGTGATCGAGGACCACTGTTGTGCATCAAACGTGACTTGCAGTGGGACAAAACAAGCAGCAATAATTTGTCCTTGTTGTCTCAGCACTCTGTTGTGATGTGTTCAGAGGGACAAATGTCAAAAATGGGTTTGGGGGGTGACATATGACTGTGAATGCACTGTGACAAAACCCCATCTCCCATTTGTTAACTTGTCACTGGGCTGATCTTCAAAAATACTTTCACACTGACTTGTTCACTGAGACACGTGCACACACATACACAATAGTACAAAGACACATTAACACCACAGACACCCTGGCAGAGTCAGAAGGTCAGAAAGCTCAAATAACCTTATGTAATCCCTTGGAGGGAAGAAGTGCTGTTTACCAATGTCAGCTGTCAGAAGTGTGACACTTGAAACAGTTGATTTGTGTGCTCACTCTTGCACAATCCTTATAAACACCTCTAAGTTATACATAACCTCTTAACAAACTAAAAAGAGAGAAACAATATGTCAAGATAAAGGTGTTGTACATTAACACATTCATATTATAAGCTAAAACTAATGAAGCAAATATGTTGAAGAGGATGTCCTTACTACAAACCCCAGTTTCAATGAACCTGGGAAGTTGTGTAAAATGTAAATAAAAACAAAATATTTTGATATGCAAATCCTTTTCAACCTCAATTCAACTAATAAAAAACTAGCATAACTACCAGATATTTAATGTTCAAACTGATAAACTTTATTGTGTTTCTGCAAGTATTTGCTCATTTTGAATTTGATGCTTGCAATACATCCAAAAAAACTGGATCAGGGGAGACAAAGGACTGGGAAATTTTAGAAATTCTTAAAAAAAAAAACTGCAGTGGTGAACGGGTTACTTGCAAACAAGTGAGTGTCGTGATTGGGTATCAACAGAGCATCCCTGAAAGGTCCAGTCATTCAAAAGCACTGGTCTGCTTGCAGTTCAGAATGTGTGGAGCATTATGAAGTGTAAAATAGGACAATAGAGATCCCAAACAAGCAACAGAAGTTGTACATCAAGCAAGAATGGGAAAAAAGTCCACCTACAAAGCTTCAACAATCAGTGTCCTCAGTTCCCAGACACGCTAACTGAGTGTGAAAAGAAAAGGTTATGTAACACAGTGGTAAACATGTCCCTGTCCCAGCTTTCAAAAGTTTAAACGTTAAATATCTTGTCTTTGTAGTGTATTCAGTTGACTATAGATGGAAATGGATTTGCAAATCATTGTATTCTGTTTTATTTACATTTTAAAGTTTAATACACGAGGCCAAAGGCAGCTTTAGCAACTTCTCAGCAGCTAACTACTTATTAGACTGGCTAGTGTTGCGTAGTGTGATAACAATTTCTTTTCTCACTCGTGGTTTGGTGACTGCCAAGATCTCTGGCTGTAATGGAAACCACAGACAGAATTGAGCCACAGGAACCATCTTCCTTTGGGAGAACTTTTTAGTCAAAAAGCAGCTTAAATGATGTTTCCCCAAGTTTGGTTGTGTTCCGACTGTAGCAGCAAAACAGTCGATACAGATACAGGCAAAAATAATTAGATGCAGACCTGAGGCATTTGAGTTTATCAAATTTTTATATGATGAAAGCTATTTTACCTGAGATCTTTGACTTATAGAGAAACAAGCTAAAAACGTAGCAGCCATACTTTCAAGGTATGAAGGTACAGACACGTTTAAATGAATGGGGTCAAGGCTCTTTACTCCATAAGCTGCTTAGCATGTGGCAGTTCTTCACCAGCTGTAGAAGCTCAACAGCTAGTTGTTAACTTTCTGACTGTCTGCTGGAGCATGACATGCTACCAGTCTCAATTCAAAGCTGTTTATAAGAAAATCAAGCAGTAATCTCTGGTTTCGGAAAAAGAAGGTAGGGCAGAAGACATGCAATTGCAGTTCCCTGAGTGCCCACTTGGGGCTGGCTCCAAAAACCATGGAATCCTAATTAGAGCTAATATTAAGGTTTCAATATTTCAGTTTTTTTTAAATGTTATTTGATTTTATTTTTTACAGCCGAGTAGAAATATTTTCCTTTATTTATTTATTTTTTCTTGCACAGGGGTGACTGTATTTTATAATTCATCTATATTTATGCAGATGTATGATTAGGCCAACAAATGGCACGGCAGATTTGACTAACAGGTGGGCGTCATATTGCTCATTGCCAGTGGGCGAGGCTTTACTTAAGCTGAATTTGGTTACTGGGGTTGTAATAGGGGTGAAAAAAGGTCTCAGTGTGTACCAGGACCATCACATCTTCAGGATCAATATCAAAGCCCTAAATTATATATATATTAAACAAAACTGTGCCAGTTGTAAAAAAAAAAAAAAATCAGTTTTAACCACAGGAAATAACAAAACAATGTACAATGACTTATGGGGAAAAAAATCAGTGTTTTTCAAAGTACTCCAGAAGAGGTGCAGATTCCTTCAAAAAGTACCAGGCAATAAATACTCTGCATTTTGCACATGCTTAAAGTGTCCATTTTCAGGCACCCACAATGCAAATGCCAACATAAGGGGTCATAATAAAGCAGCAATATGCATCTTTTCTACCTTGAAATAGTTGTAGGGATTTAATTGTACAGTTACTTTAAACATGGAGAATAATATCCATCTTATTTTACCGTGTTGTAAAAATAACAGACTAACCAAGAATGAACCAGCCAGCTCACAAAGTTGCATGACCCTGAAAGGAAGTAACATGAGTTATTCTGCCTGTCGAAACTACTGTTAGTTTCAGGTGGAAAAGTAAAATATAGTTTGGCTCTAAAAGGAACAAACACAAAGGGTTCATGCAGACTGGACTCAGCACCGTTTTGACCTACTTTACAGAGGCAAAAACTTTTGATAACTTAATAGAACAAATATGATCTATTACACCACCGCAGTCCTTGTGTTTTGCATTTACTGATGTTATTGAATTAGATTTTTCAGATAAACTGTTGGTTGATTTAGGGGATATAATTATTCTGTTGATGCTTCCTACACACTAAACAATTTTATCCCAGATTTTTGACCTAACTTTTCCTTTTCAGTGACCAGGGGGACATGACCAATTTCAAAGCTTGTTGCCACCCATTTTTTTATCCAAATAATCTTCAAAATGACTATTTCATTGCTCCAATTTATGTCACAGGGTCAACAATCTCAAACTGTAAATGGTGACTCAGGTTAGGCTGCCTATGGCATAATACCTGAATTAGCCGATGAGAGTAAGCAACCCAGGAAGCATAATCAAAAAAAATCCAGACAACTATGCAGATCAACACCAAAATGTAATGGCTTCTTCCTAGGACCAAACCACACCTCTGGTAAAATTTTCATGTAAATCCATCCAGTAGTTTTTCGGTTATCTTGCTAACAGACAAACAAACAGACAAACAAACAAACACACAGACAGACCCTGGCAAAAACATACCTCCTTGGCGGAGGTAACCAAATGTTACTTAGTTTTAAAGCTCACAATGTAAAAGTGAACAACAATGCAATTTTACTTTATTATGGACCAGGATCCCTTCATACTCTCCCTGTTTTTGCTGCAAGACAGAACCTATTCCAGGAAAGCCAACTGAGGACGTTGATAGCCATGGTACCAAAGTATAACTTAAAGTTGGATTACAATTGATCAAAGAAAAATGCACAAACAGATCATCAACAGCGGTGAAGAAAAGAACTAAGACTACAATGACACATTTCACTTAGCCCTATTTTCTTTATAAAACATGGTACCACAACAAATTATACTCTGGTAGCCTGACCGTTGAGCCTCAATCATAAGTTTCTGTAAGACCTTGTGTCTGTAATAAGGTGTGTGGTCTCAAAATCTGGCTGAATTGTCTAATGTGTGTGTTTGGAGGATCTTTGAACCATGTCCTTGAGTAAAACAAATAATGAACCTGTCCTTTTGTCTTTGGTCTCTCATAATTTCAAAATCTGTCAACACATAAAATTGTTTAGTGTGTTGCCAGCAAAGAAGTATTTCCCACTGGGCTGAAAGGTAAATTTTCAAAGCCCTGAGCTCATACATGTAAATTTGACATCATATTAAAGCGTCCTTAATTGAAAGATTAATTTGCTCACCCTCATAAGTCCTCCTCTGACACTTTGTTTGATGTCACTTACATGGCATCCATGTTTTATAAAGTCCATGAGGAGAAAACTTTTATCATAACAACACTGAGATACCAGTGACAAGCTGAAATATCCAAAAGAGTACAAAAAACTGTGTCTAATTTAGTTGGTCAGTATTTTTCTTTTACACAGTTGCATGGTCCAAAGACATTTTAAAATATTCACTGCAACTTCAGTGGTCTCTGTTGATGACTGTTTTAAATATCTTACATTTTTATTCAGTGTGTACTGGTGTATATTTTTTGCAGTGTGTGGCTGTGACCTGGCACAAAGTGGCTTCTTCACAAGGAATGGAGACTACCTCTGCCCTCTGGACTTCCAGAGGCTCCACGGCACGCTCTGCAGCAGCTGTGGGGAGTTTGTCGAGGGGGAGGTGGTCACAGTCCTGGGGAAGACATACCACCCAGCATGCTTTGTGTGCACACGCTGCAAGTGAGTGAAACTTTTAGTCATGCAATAATACTCTGAGACAATTGACTGCTTGTAAAAAGAACTTTGAGGCACACCTTTGTCTTTTTATTGCTTTTTAGACAGCGCTTTCCTGCGGGGGATTGTGTTACGTTCAGTGGAAAGACTGTCTCTGTCACCGCTGTATCCGACCAATATCTCCCACTCCCAACAACATCAGCTACCCCAGTAGTAAGTGCATCCTTTCAGAGTCTATAATTCAAGCAAAGGACATATGAAGATGACAGCGTTTTTATTGCTGATGTTTTTGATTGGATGATTATTAAAAGAAGAAGCCAAAACATAACAATGTCCATCTGGCTGGTTGCAGTAGAGGTGATAGGGACTGATCTCATTGGCATATTTCCTCTGGATCTTTTCATGTTCACACAGCCATTTTTGGAAGCAAGAAGATCACTCGAAAAGGCAGGGCTGGTATCACGCCATTTTGTAACAGCTGGCATCGCTATGACTACAAGGCACGCTCTACATTATGGGAAGAGAGCGAGCAGGCTAAACTACTCACAAAATGAATTGTTGCTTAATAAAGGAGGTTAAATGCTTTCTGAACAATTACACTGATGAAAATATTCATCAGTGTTTAAAACACGTTAAGATATGAATGTAAACAAACTCAGTGCCCACAGAAGGAGTTTAAATGCTCAGCAGTGTCCACAGACGACCACAGAGGACACCAGATAGCATGGAGAGAGACTTATTACACCCTAACACTGTAGAAGTGTCTGCCAATAATGCAGAAGAGTAGCAAGTAACTTAAAAAAGGATATATTCTCCTTCTCCAACAAGCTGGAATAAATTCTGGGAATATAAACAAGTTTTTGCATCAGTCAGTGTTGTTGAGTTGCTATTTTCATGGTTTGTTGTTCCTGGCCTTAGAAAGTGATGCTGTGGGATCAGGAAAACAATATTAAGTTGTCCTTTGTTGCCAGCCTGGTTGCATGGCAGCTGTTATGCAATTATCAATACTACTGCTGCTGCCTATACAACTACAGCAGTGTGATTAAGTTAACTTGTCATCCTGTTTGTGCTGGTTGCTGGGTTGATTGTCTCCTCTTTGCAAACAAACTGCTCCAAGAGTTGATTGGAAGCAAGCCAAGACCACCTCTTTCAGGCAACCTTTGTGCTGTTGTGCGTGCCAAAACAGGGATCAATCACTGTGTTAACACATATCAAACTAACCATGCCGAGTACAAAACGCAAACTTGTGTTGATACAACTCACCCATGCAGTCAAGGTGTAAAACCTACCTTGGAGATACATACAATTTGAGGGAAAAAGGTAAACTAAGTAACTTATGATATATTAATTGACCAAAATATTTTATTGTGTTATATTATCTCCAGTCTTGCACCCATAACATATGTCAAGTAAAGCAATGGCCTTTGGACAAATGTGGCTGATGACCCCTGTTCTTTATAGTGTACTTATTCTAGCCTGGATTGAAATGTAAGAAGGAATATAACCAAGCTTCACTTTAACCAGCATAACAATGGTATTTAAACATTTCACTGTATGTGTTTCTGCCCCCCATCTTGAATCATTGTGATGTCATCTGAAAACTTTTTATTTAGAGCGTTGTTATAATACATATTAAGAACTCTAATAACTAGATCAGGGCAAAGCCATGCCGAAGGAAATCCCCATTTCAACCCAAAATAAGGTCAAATTCCAAGAAGTAACTTGTAATGTCTTGAAGGATCATTTTGTTATCTGTCACATGGAATTAAAGATAAACAGTGTAACTCCAGTCTTAGTCCCTTTTGGTGCTCTGTTTATACAAACTCCACTTCCAGTGAAGTTTGGACATTGTGTAAAACTCAAATAAAAACAAAGTACAATGATTTGCAAACCCTTATGACCTTTATTCAATTGACTACACTACAAAGACAAGATATTTTGAATTTAATGCTTGCTACTTTTCTCAAACAAGCTGTGACAGAGCTAACAAAAGACAGGGAAAGTTAAGGAATGCTCAAAAACATGAGCATCCCTAAAAAGGCTCAGTCATTTGAAGGTTTTGGGCAAGGTTCACCACTTTGTAAACAACTTCGTGAGGAAATAGTCCAACAGTTTAAGAACACTGCACAACACACAATTGCAAGGAATTTAGGGATTTTATCATATGGAGCTCTAATTTCCTGGCGCAACTCAGGGTGGCGCAGCCTGGCGCACCCCGCGCGGTGGTAATTTCGTCCGGCGCACCGCAGTGCGCAGCCAATTTGGCAATTTGGTAGACCGGCTGTGCCAAGATGGGTGTGACGGCGCACCAGGGGGAGGTGTCGAAAGATTCAGCTTGGCGCAGTGACAATTTTGTGCCAAAAAAATGTGCGGAAGGTGCGCTGAAAGCCCGCCAGCTCCAACCTGGTCTATTCTCGGTGCAGACGAGGCGCACCCCGTGCAGTGGTAATTTGGCTGACAGGCGCACAATGCGCACACGTCACCAAAACCTCACAGGCAGGTGTCCACAGTGTCAGGCACATTTCAATGGAATTAAACAATCACAGCAACCACTATTTAATGTAACCGTCTGAACCAGCACATACATTTGTATCTATATTAATTGTCCCGTCACATCTGATGTCAGATCAGAGACGTTTGTCATAACTAACGAGTTCACATCTCTCAGCCAACCACAAACAGCCACATCATCCGATACGGAGTATCCGGCTTCTGTCATCTCATGAAATTCAAAAGAAAAGAAAAAAGAGAGAGACGCTCGCTGAATAAGTGTAAGTCAATCGGTGTCTTAAGGATTTACCTGTGATTGCCCATATTTCTCTGTTTTAATCTTTATTCGTAACGTGATCTAAAAAGATGGAGTACATTATTGCAAGGAGGATGAGGAGGAGATATATTTTCACCTAAGGTTCTGCTATTTGACGATGACAGACTAGGAATGCAGGTGGATCACAAGCATGATGAATGGATTAGCCTGCTGCTCTGTTTAAATGTAATTATAACTTAATTTTGTACTCATATTTATGACACAGGAACAGATTACATCTGTCCTGCGAGGTGATCCACACGGTGACGCGCGTCGTGTCCTCCGATGCACGGCCCGGTGGTCCCTGCGCTCTCCCAGTTGCTGCAAAAGTGACAGCGGCTCTGACCTTCTTCTCCACCGAGGTGAAATTGTCACTGCGCCTCGCCCGTGGCGCATTTAAAGGCGAGGAAAGGCGTTCATTTGATTGGTGAAGATCACACTCGGCTGTGTTAAACCCACTCACGCCTTCTCTCCTCCCTCTCTGCTACTTGCACCGCTGGGAGAGACGGTGGGGTGGGTGCGCCTGCCTGCACCAGACTGCACCGTGCACAAAACTTGCAAAATGCCCTGGACACACCCCGTTGGCGCAGCGCAAACGCGGCACAGGGCAGGTGCGCCCCGCCTGCGCCTGGTCTACGAAATTAGAGCCCATATAGAGTCCATAATATTATCAAAAGATGACCTTTAATCCCTCAGGCGGTACTGCATTAAAACCAACATCATTCTGTAAAAGATATCCATGTGGGCTCAGAAACACTTCGGAAAACCATTGTCAGTTAACATCGACAAATGCCATATATCAATAACACCCAGAAAGGCTGCCAGCTTCTCTGGGTCCAGGCTCATCTACGATGGACTGATGCAAAGTGGAAAAGTGTGCTCTGGTCAGACAAGTTCTCTCGTATTGTTTTTGAAGACACTGAACGCCGAGCTGAAAAGGGAAAAGACTATCCAGTCAAAGTTTTCAGTGCAAAGTTCCAAAGCCAGCATTTGTGGTGGTTTTAGGGTTTGTTAGTGCCCATGGCATGGGTATCCTGCACATCTGTGAAGGCACCACTAATGCTGAAATGTACATATGGGATTTGGAGCAACATATGCTGCCATCCAAGCAACGTCTTTTCAGGGATGTCCTGCTTACTTTCAGCAAGACAGCCACATTCTAATGTTACAACAGCAGGGCTTCATGGAAAAAGGCTACTTAGATCTGTCTTACATTGAAAATGTGTGGTGTATTATGAAGCACCAAACACAGCACTGACCACAGACTGTTGAGCCACTGAAGTCGTACATCTAGCAAGAATGAGAAAGAATTCCACTTAAAAAAATTAAAAAATTAGTGTCCTCAGTTTCCAAACGCTAATGGAGCACTGGTAAAAGGAAAGGTAGTGTATACAGTGGTAAACATTCTCCTGTCCCAGTGTTTTTTGGAACATGTTGCAGGAATAAAACTCAAAATGAGAGAATATTAAAAAAAACAATAGGTTAATCAGTTTGACAGGAAATATTTTGTATTTGTAGTGTTTTAAATTAAATAAAGGTAAAAAAAAAAAAAAAAAAGGGCTTCGCAAATCATTGTATTGGTTTTTTTTTTTTTTACATTTTAAACATCGTCCTAGCTTCATTGGAATTGGGGCGTGTATTCACGCATATTCACAACACTGAGATGACTTTACCTCAACAACCCTGTCAACCTCTTAAATCTTTCCAGGTAAAGAACGTATCAATAACATAGAGTAGAAGGAAGCTATATATAGAAGAGGGATCAATAGAGGATCCAGACTCACAAAGCCTGAGGATTATGAGGATTTCCCTATAAGACTAAACAGAAAAGAACTTGTTCAGTACTGTATTGGCACATGGACTTTCGCTTGAATTGTTTGTTTTACTCAGTTAAATCTAAAAATAGACAAAGGTGGTGACGTAAAGAAAGCCTGTTAGCAATCTTTTCTTGTTACACTACTACATTAACCCAAGCTTAAGTGCACAACCTTTTTCTGGGGCTCGTAAGCCAGTAACCTAGTTCCTCTTGCAGTTTGATCCATAAAACTTTAAAATGTTTCCTGTAGTTTCCCTGAACTAGAGTAAACTATCCTGTCTGTTTTGGCTGTGTGTACTGGGGTGACTCAACCTTACACAGTCATATTCAGGCCACAAGAAGCTCATTTTACAATAGATCCAGCTGTGGCAGTCCTCCCTGACCTTGGTGACTGGTTATTCAAGTTAAATAGATGCAACAAAAACCCAAAGTGTTGTGACGTGTCAGAAACCAATAACATTATATCAGTCTCTTATTGTCTCCAGTGTCTTGCATCCCAGCATTTTTCCCTATATGTTGTTTGTTCAACAATACTTCCTCCCCTGCTCAACCTCTGATGCAGCTAATCAAAGCTGTTGAGTCAAACATGCCATCACTCAATGTGTGACATCCTCACAGACCATGATCTTCTCAGCCAACCAACCACTCCAGCTACTAAACGTACTAACCCTCATAAATCTCCTGAACCATTATCAATACATTCCTGTTGATGCATGTGTTTGTTTGTGTGTTTTCAGACTGCTTCGGCTGTGGCAGAGACATAAAGAACGGACAGGCTTTGCTAGCTATGGGGGGTCAGTGGCACCTTGGCTGCTTCAAGTGTAAAATCTGCAAGAAAGTGCTGAGCGGAGAATATATCAGCAAGTAAATGTCTTCTCTTATTCATAAATCTTACACTGTCATCACTTTTTAAAAAAGCACATTTCTTAAAATAAGAGATTAATTTTATATTTGTGTTTCAGGGATGGAGTCCCATATTGTGAGAGGGACTACCAAATTCAGTTTGGGGTTCAGTGCCATTCATGTCACAAGTTTATAACAGGAAAAGTCTTAGAGGTAAGAGATACTGAATTTAATGATATAATTGTATGTTGGAAAATCGTAGATTTTTCATTGCATTTTTTTTCCTTTTTTATTTCCAAGCTTCAGCAGTTTTTTGTTTGTTTGTTTGTTTTTTTTGTTATAAAGACCTACTACCACCTCCTGAAAAAAAATCCTGGCAAAATCTCTCAAAAAACAAAAAGATCAAATCTACTCAGTGAAAAATGTTGCAGTATTGATAGTAAATAAGACAAAAATTTGGTTATATATGAGAAATTCCTGCACAAAAATGTTAAAAACAGACATAATAACAGAGGCCCTACAGCATACATGTATTTTATTTTATTAGAAAATCTTTCTGTCTTAGAAATCTTTCAAAAACTTGTTTCAAACTAAAAATATTATTGTTTGAACAGGAAAAGGAATTTCAAACTGTCTTCACCTTTTTATACCCAGATTTGAGCTGCTCACTGGACTTCTCTGAGAAATTAAAAATTAATCAAGCATAACGTTCAACCACTTAACTGTTTGTTTGTTCAGCAATGCAAGTCAATAACTGTAATTTGACATCTTAATCAACAAATAATAATGTGCTTCTCTTTGAGAATACCAGTTGGTATTGTATTTTATCTTGTTGGAAAGCCTGATGAGCAACAATTACAACCTGTAAGGATTGTGTATTTGTAGAATGAGCCACACAGCTAAACTTGTGGGCAGCGCCCCCCTCAAAAAAATATGTCAAAATCACCTTCTTTCATGGAAGAAAGCCTACAGTTCCTCATTGAAGCAAGAGTGAGGAACTGGTCTTCTTGGGGTGTTGTCTTCCTGGGACTAGTTCAGGGCAAAGCCATGCAAAACGAAATCCCCACTTAGACCTGACAACAGGGTAAATTTACAGGAGGTCCTCTTTTATATGTTCTTCTTTTTGACTCCTTAAAGAATTTAGTTTAAATACATAAAGGTTACCAGTGGATTGAATAACATTTGATGAATATAATATCTGGAGGTCAAAGAATGTATAAACTATATCCATTCTTGTGTGTGCTTTCAAACCTCATGGTGCTCCTTCTGACATTAGTGCTCCAGCTAGACCACCCCGTCAAAATAATCTGGACATTATTCTGTATAATTACTTTGTGATTGGTAGTCTTGGCTAATTGCCTTTTCTTCTCTCTCTCTGTCCAGGCAGGTCACAAACATTATCACCCCAACTGTGCGAGGTGCAGCCGATGTGACAAGGTCTTTAGAGAAGGTGAAGAAATGTATCTGCAAGGTCAGTTTCAGATTCTGTCTTTTTAAGTGTTTACTTCTCTGGCATGTTGTTATCTATTTGTTACTTATTACTAATAACTTTCAGATTACTGATACTACCTGAGGTTACCTTACTGTTCCTGCCTTTACAGGAAAAACAATTTGGCATCCAAACTGCAGAGACATCAGCAGCAGAATGGAGGACACCTACAGGGTAAAATCTCACTCAGACACATTTTACATGTATAATTAACATCACAAAGAGGATATCAGTGTGAAAGCAGTTTTCAATAAGATAACCTAAATACTTTGATTTCATTCACGTTCTCTTCCTCCCCAGGTCAGCAGAAAAAAAACGTCTTGTCTTGATTTCTTTTACCCCCTACATGAACTGAAGGTTAATATTGTCAGAGCGGCTGCCTGCTGTGTGCTCTCGTAGATTTCCTAGAGCGAGTGGGTTTAATCTCACGTCTGGAGATTAACAGTATGTGCTTGTTTCACACGCGATGTGAACACTTTGCTCACTGCGCTGGCCAATTAGAAAATGTGTTTGTGATTCAAAGAAGCAAGAAGAAAGCTACAGATGCTTCAAATAAGATTTCTTCTTATAAAGTACATTTTAATCAAAAATGTACTGCAGAATGTTTTGTTTTGTAGAGCTCCCATAAAAGTCAAGAGTCATTACATTTTAATGTATTCCTTTTAAATAAAATTAGCCGTAGTATATAAAATTCCGGTACTGATGTTGCTACAATGCTTGGCTGTGTGATTTGCTGTTGCTTTGTGCACAATGAATGATACATTTAAGGTTGAGGCCATTGTATACCCAAATCCGTTAGAGCTTTAACTGTGATTTGTGTTGTTGGGTACACTGGGTTGTATGGGAGGTGCCGAGGGCTGGACAACTACTTTAAACAAGCTCTTATCTCTCTGTGCCAATCATGAATCAAAGCATTGCATCAAGGATTGCTCATTAATCACTGCAATTGTAAAGTTTTGATCATAGTTGCCATCTTGGGACTGCATGAGTTTATGTGGGCAATGGATGGTACCAAATATTTTCTGTGAGTTTAACCAGAAGGTAATGGTACAGTTTAATGACACAAAGCCTTATTAACGAACTCCTAAAAGTGATATTTCAGTATTTTGAAGATTGGTTGAATCAGGTTCTTGACAACAGTCAGTGAAGTGGTTGAAAGGGCTCCCGGCAGCGCTGCACCTTTAAGGAGAACAAGCTCAGACTGCTGGTAAGCTACACTGCTGTTGGTGGATACAGTTATTTGTAGTTCTATGTAAAAATGAGCCACAGAAACATGTTGGGTTAAATATATGATTGGGCAAAATATATCTGAGCATAGTATTTTTCCTCTGTAAATCTTTGTCAAATGGCAATGTGTTCCTTCGCCATTGATTCCTCTGACCTGTTGTTCTGCTCTAAGGACTCAGGAAGACACAACAAGAGAGTAAACTAAAACTGAACCAAATATAAGTGATTTTGAATCAAGTAACAATTACATTCATTTGACCGTAGATGTACGAGTTTACCTTCAAGAAACAAAGTATACAAAAGAAATTATTCAGAATGACACTCAATGCACACAGATGGAAGAACACATAGCCGTGCATGTGCAGATTTATAAAGTAGTGCCAAACACAGAGACTTCCTCGGGTAAAAATAAAGTGCTCTGAAATTTTTTGCCAAATCATACGTTCAACCCAACATAGTTTTGTGGCTCACACTCAATCCTGTGAAATAACTACCAACAGCAGAGTACCTCAGCAGTAGTCTGAGATCGTTCTCCTCAGCTGAAAACTGATCTACAAGGACTGGAAAAAGGCAAAGATTAAGAGGGGAAATCTTACTTTAAAAGACATTTGGTTCTTTGCATGCATGAACCAAATGCATGTTGTGAAAAAGAAAATCTATTAAAGGGCTCAGAAGGCCAAGCACAGAGATGGGCAACTTGCAGCCTAAAGGTCACATGCAGCCCCTCTCTATATACTCATTGTAGCCTGGGAGTCTGTGTAAATATAAAAAGTGGAAGTCAAGTCTGCTATGAAGGAATCTAGTCTTAGCTGCCAGTACAACCCCATAAACATATGAAAAAGTGCATTGAACCTAAAAAAAAATAGAGATAATTCTTTAATTTTCCTTGACCTCTGGTACATTTTGTTTCCTTAAGGCTGTGTTTTTTAAATAGATAGATAGATTGTACTTAATTGATCCCAAGCTGAGAAATTGTGGAAAAACAATTACATGAAGTAGAACTAAACAAAGAAATGTGAAGAAAACCAACAACAAAAAAACAGTTTATAGCCAGTTCACTGGATGAAAATATTAACAATGTTTTTTGATTCTGTTTAATTTATGAAATCAAGCAATAATACTTTTACTCAAGTTAAAAAAGTCATAATTGATGTTTGAAACCCTGACAGAAGCTAACTATCTGTATCTATTGGTAAGTTATAAGTAAATAGGATTGTCAGATTAAGAATTTCCTATTTCTTACACTTGCGCTGTCTTGGAATGCGATTCTAATTAATGTGGCCCTTGTGGCAATCAAAGTTGCTCTTCCCTGGCCTGGAGCATGGGTCATGCCCCACATAATGAGGTTACAATCCTCTAAGAAGATGACCTGGCTTTAAGTCCAGCCAGCAGCTCTTTTACAGTATTACACTTCAGACTTCCTCAACAGTTTTTAATTTATCCTCACTCATTTTTAATCAAGGACAAAAGCCTCCCACATAAAAATTCATCTGTCGAAAATTCATGAAAAATACATTTTCAAAAAAAGTATGAAAGACTCACCAATAAAAGTAGAAGGGACTTAAAAGAGATATCTGACTGAGCTGATGTTGCATGTGTTTGCTGACTGCTACCTATGAATAGTACAGTATTTTGTCGCTGGCTTCGCTTGCAAAGCTACGGAGACTGACTCAGATGAATCACAAACTCTTAAGGTGTAAATGCTGATTGGCGTTTGTTTTGTCTTCACATCCAGCTGCCAAAGAGTTGAACCATTTCCTCTGGAGATGGAGCAAAGCGTCACAGAGACGTAAACATAATGGCTTGAAATGACAGATGACAGCGAATAGGGCTACTGAGAAATGGTCATGAACTGGAAAACATCAATGTAGCCAGAGTGACGCCACTAACTTGTTTCTGTAGATTTGTTATGAAGCCAAATGATGGGGGTAGCCATATTGGAGATGTTATTTTTAACACGTGTTTTATTGGTCTTCCAACATTCATAGAGGTAACAGGGGATTAGCCTACAGCTAAATAGCTATGACACACCCTTGACAGTCAATACAGCCATAATTATCAAAAATTTCGTAATACCCTGTTGATAAAAAAAAATCAAACTTCTATGTTGTTTACAGATGACGAATAGGCCGTAAAAAGCAAAAATTTTATTGAATCAGGCTGTAAACAATTTGTTTTCCTTTGTGAAAGTAGCTACTCTACACTGGTTAAAAATATCACTGTAATTTCACAGTAAATTACTGGCTAATAACTGCAGTGATTTCACAGTATAGAAGTGTAAGTTGCATTGCATCGTAAATGAAAATTAGAGTAAGTTGTGCTTTCACAGCAACCCTGACACATAGATTCTGTAAAGTTACAGCAGAGGGTTGAAAATAGCTTATAGTTAATGTGAATTTGCAGTTATATGAAGCATTTTACAGTACAATACTGTGATTTTAGGCTTGACTGTAATTTTACAGTGACCCAGACTCAACTTTGCTGTGACACTGAAGTTAAGTGTTGTACAATCACAGTATTGTTCTGTAAAATTATTAGAGAATTGTGAATTTACAATAGCTTTCTGTTTTTTTTACAACACCTAAATGATTGTAAAATCCAAGTGTTCTTTAGTGAAATTACAGAATGATATTGTCTAGTGCTCATAATAGTCACTTGCAATTTAACATCCGTACTGTATAATGACCACAACTCAGTAGCCAGTACAGCCAGTATGCATGCCCAATGAAATACTGAAGTATTTACCCATCATGCCCCACAAAAGTCTCATCACAATGTTTTACAGTGGAAATTCACAGCACAAACCTGTGAGAACCTGTTGATTTTTAACGGTTTAATATGGGGCTAATTGGGACTTGCAGGACTTCGCAGCAAGCATCTAGTGGACACTGCATGTTTTTAAGCCTTTGCATTAGAGGAACTATAGGTTAATATTTGAAAATGAGCAACAAATGAGCTGTTTTTAACATTAATATGTGTTTGGTTTAAGTCTCTATGTTGAATTTTGATACTTTATTGTGCTCTTTGAGTGTCATTGAATATTGTTACCTTTAAAAACTAATTCTGAAATAAAGGAAAGATAAGATGGGGGAAATCAAGATTTCTTTTATGATACAGAATGAATGGTTTAACATGCTATCAGGATGCTATGCTGCTTCATATCGATCCCTTTAGGTGCTTTTATCCGCATCAGTAAAAGAAAACTTGCCATGCCTGTGGTGGTGAGACACAAATGCCAAAAACCTGACTTAAAACAACAGCTGAGGTTTTTTTTTCATTTGTTTCCTCAGCCAACTTCTTCGTCTGAAAGCTCGTCCTCCAGACCTGGCTCATGCACCCCTGGGAGTCCTGGCCGAACTATCTGTGTAAGTTCAACCTCCAGTGTTTCTTTTACGTCTTCCATGGTGCAGATTTCACCGTGGGTTGATTTACATTTATCCTTTATCCATACAGGGGAATCGCATGGACAAAGGGTCTCTCATGCAAGATGTTGCTTTTTGACTGTAATTGCATGATTCTTTTGTAGGAAAAATAGAAAATGTGAAATAAAATTACGTTTATTTCCATAAACAAACATTTTACCTTGACTGGTCGGAACTAGTTTCATCTTGCTTGTGAGAGAGAAACGGGGTTTCAATTGTGGTTGAATGATGCCTGAACACATTCTCAATTTAATCATTAAGGTGCAGATAAAAGATCAACCACATATTGAACAAGAATTTAGATGAATTCGTTGATCAATTTGAATTTGCTGGCAATTCAGATTGTATTTGACTGTAAAAATAAAAACAACCCGGTGCTTTCAGTGTCCTTTTGATTCCTCCACTTTAGTCTATATTGATCCAAACCCTGGTGGTTTTTCTGTGTCCAATACACTTTACACCCATAAAAACACCTAAAAATGAGCCAAAAATGCTCACTTCATACTTTAAGTCTTTAACTGTTTTAATATCAAAGTATAAAAGATGAGTATTTCTCATCATGTGCCAAAATGAGCTGGTTGTGGTGTTGTGGGATTAAAGTTTCATTCCTCCATTATGTGATGTACTGAGTGTCCTTGACCTTTCCTGTCCTGACCCCTCTATCTCCCCCTATGTGTCCCCCTTTTCTCCCCTCTCCTTGCTGTCCTGGTCTCAGGCAAAAGTAGATAATGAGATCATTGATTATCGAGACTTAGCGGCAATTCCCAGAGTCAAGGCTATATACGATATAGAGCATCCTGATATGATATCTTATAAGAGTGTGAACACCTCCTCTACTTTGGACTACAAGGCCCACAGACAGGACAGGCAGAGCCCCTCAGAGGTAACTCCATTCAATGCTCTCACTTTGGTCCAGTGACATGTTTGTGTGGCATTGTATAGTTTCTTTATCTTCTTGGTTTGATGTACGAGTCAAACCAAGTGAGGCTGTGTTTGTTGTCATTATATGTGACTGTGCTTGGCCTGAATGCAGGACATCAATTCTTCAACTAGGTGCAGGTTTTAGGATGTGTTTAGGGCCTTTTGGAGCAGAGTGTGTCTTCATTCATAAAATATCTTTGAGGTTTATGGCAAATCCAGGTACAAATACAGGGCACAGCTTTCGCCTTCAGCTATATGAGTTGTAAAGTGTCTGGAAACTAGGCGTGTGCAATATTGACCAAAATCATATTACCATATTTCTAAGCTCCATGACTGTGCTCAATGTTTCTCAATAGGTTTTGTGCAAAGAAGCAGTGGTTGTCCCAATCCCAGAATAATATACTCTGAAATTATTCTAGTGAAAGTCTAATAATACTGTTCAGACATCTGTTTGATACCACTGCAACTAAAACGGAAGTTCAACTCAGTCAGTATCAGGCATTTTTTCATTTTTATTCCCCAAAAATCACATCAATTTCTAATTTTTTCAGAAAACTATAACATTTCTTTATATTTGCATGCTTACAAGGGACAGGAAGTATAATCTAAAAGCTATATCTCTTTAGCTAGCTTAGTAACAACATAGTATGTATCTTAATATTTTCCCTTGTACCAAAATATTGAAGGGTTGTATCAATGCTTGCATTATAAATCTAAAAATGATTCTTATTTAAATCAGGTGATATTGGCATCACTTAGATGTCAGGATGTTTAAATTGTACAAAACATTGCCAAACATTGAGACTGCCAAAACTTTCTACACTTTCAAATAAAATGTGGAAAAATTACAGAAGCTTTTTGTTAAAGTTTGAGCTTACTAAGAAAGGCAGGGCTGACTAAATTACATGAGCATATTGCTATTTTAGGAAAAGTGAGTCGAGATAACAAATAGCAAGAATTTCCTTGCCAGTTCTACCCACTTTTTCTGTGGTACCAAAATATTTGTGTAATTAAGGCAGTGATTGGATTATTAAAAACATGTAAAAACTAGACAGCACTTGGAAAGCATAAACCTTTGTCAAGGTAGCTCACATACAGCTGTTACACCTACAAGCAGTAGTTCCATGATGAAGTAACCCTCATAATAAGATTCCTTGACCCTTAAAACCCACCCCTTGGGATTGTAGTGGTGTTGATATCATCATCAGTTTGACAATTATCAGGCGAAAATGACCATTCCCTAATGGCGGATATCCAGATCACCACCAAAATCTAATAAGTTTGAAGTTGGACCATGACCAACATCTCCTGAAAATTTCAGTAAAATCTGTGGAGTTGCTTGTGTAATTTTTCTAACAAACAAGCAAACAAACAGACAAACAAACAGCAAAAACATGACCTCCCTGGTGGAGGTAACAATTATTCTTACAAGTATTTACTTGTTAATAAGTCATTAGGTTATTTTTGGAAATAATATATCCGTCTCTCATTGGGAAATTTGTGGTTAAACTCATTTTAAATGTCTCACATACTTGGGCAGAAATTCATGCACAAACACCTCCTTGGATCTGGTATAAGGGAGAAATACCACAGTGTTGGGCTACAGCAGAGGTGCACATGAACTTGCTCAGAGGCAACTTGCCAGTGCTTCAAAGATAAGCTGGCATTTCTCTCATTACCAGCTCATTTCTAAGTTGGTCCAACAGAGACTTAAACCAGCAACCCTGTGCCATGCAAATTAAGTCTGTATGGATCAAGCCACTGGTTGTATATTTACCCCATGGGATTAAGGGTGTGTGACTGTTTTATTTTCTGATGCCAAGCTATCAAACAGATATTAACATTGTTGGATATATACTAAGAATATAATTTTCATTATCCAGTATTGTCTTATCCAATATCTCATCTTAAAACACATACAGTAAATGTCTTTTTGAAACTCATTACCCAGCAATGAAAGTCAGACTTTCAGTTGTGATTAATCTACAGAGGGTGTAATGTATGTAATGGATGCCAAGGTCTAATTTTTGTAAAGAAATGTTTATTTTGGATCTAACACCTCAGCATCAAAACACGAGGTAGGGTAAAGAATAAAGAAGAGAGGGTGATGGTATGACGTGCTTCAAAGTGCTAAGGGTTGGCATCAAACCATGGCTGCTTAAGGACTATAACCTGTGTACATGTGGCACTATCTAACCACTTATGACAACCAAACTGCTGGCAGAAACATATTTAAGATACAATGCACTTTCCTTTGAGTGGTTTTTACAATAGAATCTATAAAGTATGACAGTTAAACCCAGAAAATGTTTTGTTTTGGTTACTAAAGTCATCTGTTCATGCCAACCTGCATTCACAGCCACATTGAAACAGCTAACTTTAACATGAGTGTGTGCCTTTGCAGCCAGCCACAAGTGGACACTTTACAAAGCTGCAGTTGTTCCTGCTATAGACTACATTTTTTAACCTGTAGGTTACCAATTGGTTTTAGAAGGAGTGTTTATATTTTCACAAAAAATACACAAACCAAGCAAATTTGAATACCTGTAGCATGACTGCACTGAGTAAACTTTACCCTACACTAGCAAGCACTGCTTGTAGCATGTTTTTTCACAGCCTGTGTTAGCATGTGTTTCTTGCTATAACCCATTTCAGCTGTGTGAGTTTAGCACGGTCCAATTATGGTTTATTTTTCAGTGATGGGTAAACATGCGGTCAGGGGAGTTAAAGAACAGAGTAAAATAGGACTAGCCAACTCCACTGTGTCCATCTCAGCTAATACTGGCGTGTAAGCTAATTGCTAACTATGAAGAAAAACTTTAAAAACATAACTTAGCACAAGGTTCCATTAGCAGTGCTCTGACTCAGAAGCTACAAACACAACATAACAAAATAGTGAGAGAAGTTATTAAGAAACAACATTGTTTAGTGGCTGTGTAGAGGCTTCCGCTAGCTAACCTAGAGAAACTAGCCTAGCTCGTATTCTCTTATAATAACATCCATCTGCTTCCTCCCTTCATGTTTTTATTTGAAAACCTCTAACTCCAAATTGTTTTACTTTTCCAAGTTTAGTTGAAACATTACAGAATAAAACTCTTGTGTTACTGTAGACTAATTTGGAGATGAAAGGTTTTCACTTCAAGTGCAACTCACTGTAATGTGCTTCATAATGATCAAAACTCTAAATATTCATTTTCTTTTTTTAGTCACCAGGAAATGTGTCTGATGCCACTGAGGTAAATAAACATAACTTTTATGAACTTTTCTCTATGATGAATAGACATCCAAATGAGAAGGTTACAAGAGCAATATGTAAACAAATATCACTTCATGTTTTCAGCTGAATTGCAATGAATGATATCTTCACATGTTTTTGTAAAGATGTAACAAAATAGTTGTCCAATGTTTATACCTGTAACCCCTGTTTTTCTTTTTTTTCCTTTTTCCTTTCTGTCCTCAATATTTTAAAGGAGAGTTTAGAAGTAAGGAAGTACATACCAAAATCTACAAGCCATGGATCTTTTGGAGGACATGGCATGTACAATCGTCACAGCTACACACCCTCACTTTCCAGATCCCCTCAACACTTCCACAGGCCAGGTATGATGAGACCTTTGGAGAAATTTTTGTGGCAAAACATTTTGCAGATGTGCAAGTATTACGTTGACTTGGTTTTTGAGGTAAAGCCAATTCAGTGTTGAGAAAAAGATACAAACTCCAATTCCAATGAAGTTGGGACGTGGTCTAAAACATACATAAAAACAGGATACAAGGATTTTCAAATCCTACTACGATTAACAAAAGCACTTATTCAATTGAATGTACTAAAAAGACAAGATATTTTAATCTTCAAACTGATAAACTTGATCATTCTGTTGCAAATATTCACTCATTTTGAATTTATGCCTGCAACCAAAAAGCTAAACAAGGGCATGTTGACCACTCTGTTACATCCCTTTTCCTTTTAACACTCAGTACATTTGGGGACTGAAGACACTAATTGTTGAAAATTTTTAGGTTGATTTTTTTCCATTCTTGTTTCATGTATGTATTCAGTTGCTCAACAGTCTGAAAAGACTGTTGGACTATTTGATCATGCAGTTGTTCACAAAGTGGTGAACCTCGCCCTATTATTGTTTGTGAATGAGTCTATCGGGAAGCTCTTTTTATACCCAATCATGATACATGTTCACCTGTGCTCCAAACAGGTGTTTTTAGGCTTTCACCAACTTACCTAGTCTTTTGTTGCCTTGTCTTGCCTTGTTTTTTTTTTTTTTTTTGCAGACATCAAATTCAAGATGAGGATGAATTTTATTAAAAAAATTAAAAAATACATAAATAACTGTTTGAACATTAGATACCTTGTCTTTGTAGTGGATTCAATTGAATATAGGTTGAAAATGATTTGCAAATTATTGTACTGTTTTTATTTCCATTTTACACAACATCCCAACTTCATTGGAATTGTGGTGTAGTATTTTTCAGCATTATTTTTTAACAGAAAACAGGATTAAAAATTTGCACAATGCAGATTTCTTTAGTTGCTTTTGTAGACACCCCAAACACGTTTTTAACCATGTTTAAGAGAAAAAAAATGAAAGTCACGGTAGTACTGCAACACACAGAGAAGACTTGGCCCTAAGTAAAAGTTTGTCCAACCCGTGGTACTCCATCAGTAGTTGCTCAGTTGTGGATCGTTTTATACATTTGCAAGAAGTTGTGCAACACTAAAAGCTCCATATAGAACAAAATATCACTTCTTTAGTCCCCTTTTGCACAGATGTAAACCCCTCTGCATACTTTTCCTCTGCTTCATGTGTCTGCACTTTGAAAAACTCCCCCACTTTCTCTCCACTTCTTCCTTTACAACAAGCAGGGTCGAGGCTCTCTCCCTCTTTTAGCCCTGACCACATCACCTGTTCCACCTCCCCTTCTTTTCACAATACCCTCCCTCACACTGAAGGTAAGATCCCCACTTCTCTGCACTCCTTCCCCTTCTTTTTGCTTTATCTACAGAACTGCTAACCAACAATTACAAGAGACTTTGGTGAGTTCAGTGGTAAAAATAGTAAAAATAGAGCAGTTTGAGGGTCAGAGTTGAAGTCTCTTTGAGGGCTGAGAATAACTTTTTCTTGGAAGTACTGAGCCCTCTAGTGGTCAAAGTTCAGAGACACTGTCAGACGCCCACACTCACTCCTTTTATAACCCAGTGTGCTTTGTGAGACAGTTTCACACACACTGTGCCAGCACTGCCTTCACATATTTCACTTCTGCTAAGAGCTGGTTTGATTGACCAAATTATTAAATATTCTTGAGCTGGTTTCCTTTTTTAGTCATCATTCCTCTGAAGTTAATAATAGCAGCACTGTGACTATTTCAAAGCCGTTTTTGTGTGTTTGTGTCTGGATGGGATATGGCGAGTTCAGACAAGGAATCTTATTTTTTTTCATCATTTGATCTAAAAATAATCTGCAACCCACTAACAAACTGTTCTGCCTCAATGTTACAGCGCTGAGCTGTGATTCTCCTTTTTGGTTAGATTCTTAAATAAGGTTAATGATTATTCTTAAGCGGTTCAAACATGTTTTTCCTTGTTTGGGTCTGTTAATTCTTTCTTGATACACTGACAATATATTATGTTAAAAGGCCACTTCATCTATTCATATATTGAAGATTTTATACAATTTACATTACAGCTTTTAGGTCTAATTCCAGTTTTAAAGTGAGTAAAATGTGTGTAAAACTGAATAAAAATGTGTAAAAACTTGATGGTGATGGAGATAAATATAAATAGATAATAAATAAAAAACACACACAAATCTTGGATTATGTTTTGTATTCCATTCCATGTTCTAAACTCCTGAAAATGTTTTTATTTTTGAGTTAAGCACATGTGAGACAGAAAACAGACAAACTTTTCACCAGAGCAGTTTTTGCCTTTTTTTTGCTTTTTTTTTTTTTTACCTGTTCTACTTTTCCAAATTGTAGCTCACAGTGGGAAGTTTTTCCCTGCATTTGGACCTTTTCAAGCTTCAGCTTTTTTTTGTTTTGATCATTCATAAGTTAAGATCTTTTAACACATAAGCCGCATTCACACACTGATATTTTGGCCCACTTTTATTGATGTGTAGGGAAATTTCAGGCAATGTCAAGCTAAGTCGAGCCATGCAGGACAATTAATATCAGTTGGACAAAGCTGATGTTTCTTGAGTATGTCAATAAATTTTATGCATGCTTAAAAATGTCCAATGTTTGATCAAACATGCTTGTAAACACCAGCAAGAGCTGACCCTGGCTTACGTTGGTGCCTGCCTGTAGTTCAACGTACATCTGCTCTGCTGGCCCCAGCTGCTCCTCTTCAGGACTGGACTCCTGTTGTGTTACTTGAGGCAGCCTTTTGGGACAGTTTTTCATTCTGTAGGCATTGTTTTGGAATACTGAGACCAGCTGAATATTTTAGAGAAATTAAAAACTTCTTGGGCAAAAAAACGTCTGTTTGTATTCACACATGCAGCTCTCTCAGAACAAAAAGATAGTTAGTCCAGAATTTTTTTTGTGTATGTTATCTATATTTATGCATGCATTAATGAGGCTAAATTGTTAAGAATAGCAGCTCTTCCTACAAACCCTTAAAATTGTGCTGAGGGTAAGCTGCATTTGCGAATGTAAGCAACTCAATTCTTCACTTGCATTCCTCCCACAATTTCACCTGCTTGTCCCCCTTTGGCAGTTCTCCCATCCCCACCTCTCCATTGCCTGACAAACAAAACTTCAGCCAGAATTTGTCATACCAGACCCCTTGTATAGTGCCCCCCTTACCTCTCCTTTGCTTGGCAGGCACATTTTTTGCTGTGTTTAAAAAGTGTCAACACTGAACTCTGGAAAATAAAAAAACTAAGGTGCTCAGTATCTGAAATTTTCTTAAACTTAACAAGAGTGCATGACAAAACCTCATGTTACTGGTTACTTTATAGAAATTATTACCAATAATAACAGGTGATGGTATTAGTACTGTAAATATTGTAGCTCATTCTTATCTACACAAACAACAATATACATTATTTTTGGTAAAATACTCTGAAATTTGCTTTCTTTTGTCCTGACCTCCTGAAATGCACCTTGTCTAAGTTTCTGTCACCAACATCAGCCTGAAATTAAAGTTCAATCTAAAAACAGACTTTTTGGTCACAATTTGCTAACTGATAACACAGCAAAATGCAATCTCTGATAAAATAAGTACGTTTCATTATTGCTTTTTTATTTCTGTTGATGTTGATTTCGTTTCTGTTTGCAGATGAAGAGTTCAACATGTACAGGAGGCCTCCCATTTACAAGAGAAGTACATAAATACTTTTTCCTCCTTAAAGTGATGTAAAATTGTTTAGATTATCCTATTCGAAAAGTGATATCTATGGACTGTCTTTCACCTGTTATATTAAGCATTAGGGCAGCCAAGGACTGAGTTAGACTGTAAGATGTCACCACTGAGTGTAAGTCAGTAAGCTATTTACAGTAAGCTGCCAGAAGACAATTTGTGAAGTAAACAAGTTTCACCTCAACAATAGTGTCAAACTTACACAAAATCTAAAAATAGAGTAATAAGAGAAGCCTATTTAAATAAACAATTATCAACAGGCTAAAGAACTGTGTAAGGTGTATTTTACTGAGTAAGCCTAATCTATTTTAGCAAAGACAACCTGAGTCTGCCTCAGAAAGAGTTATCTATCTGTTTCACTTTCACACAGATCCAAACTCACCCACCTCCCAAACATTGTCCCTGCCTGGATACGGTCGCAGCGGGCTTAATCCGGTAAGAGTGAAGCCACTGATATCTGAGTTATATTTTATTGATGCTGTGGTTTTACTCTAATTCATAACTGTGAGAGTATTTTAATTTCATTTTAAATTTTAATTTGTTGTTGTTTTAGTTAACTCCCTGAATGTCTGTTTTGATTTTCTCTTGTATTTACTGGTCCATAGATGTACAACTGAAATCCTTTAACACTTGAAGAACTTTGAGTCAAATATTAAATCAATGCCAAGTTTCCCCACCTCTAAAACTAATTCAAGGGACACGCTATACTCCTGATAATAAAATTTATGATAAACTGACAGTAATAAAGCTACATACAGGTTGTGCACTTCCTCTTGCACTGTGAGAAAATCCAGCCATATACTTCGATTTTTGGCACCAGCTCATCATCCACTCTGATAACAACAGAAGTCTTAAAGATCTCTCACTGCCACTGCACTATTAATAAGTTAAAAAAAAAATCCATGTCAAGGAATGAGGCTCAAAGGGAAAGGATACAAATGCAAAACACTTCACCAGCTGACAAAAGGCAATATGGTTTATTGGTTTACCAGGCAGGGTTCGATACACGAAGAAGCGATCAAACCAGGTGATGGTATCCAAGATGTAAGGCAAAGAACTAGGTCGAAAAACAAACAAGGTAATACCGGCAAGACCTGACTATGAGGAGAGCTGGGCAAAAGACTTGGAAGTGCAACGAACTGGCGCAAGACAAGGGGAGACATGAGATTAAATACACAAGGTAAAGAGGCGTAATTGGAGACAGGTGGAGAAGAAACATTCAGCATGCAGGTGTGTCGAGACGGGGCCAGGGCAGACAGGAACACACCCATGACAGAGTCAAGGGTCAGTGATTTCAAAATAAAACAGGAAGGACAAGACAAGGGCAAAAATGAACAAAATAAAAGAAAACCTGACCGACATTACACCATGAGGACAGAATCCTAATGCAGACTAACCGAAGTATAGGACATTTAAAGTCAGGGTTAGTAATCAGATTTAGATACACTTTTTGTTATACTGGTTAAAATGATCGTTATGTCTCGATGGCAATCAATGCATGATTTGTTCTTAAAAGAGAGCAAAAAATAGCCTCTGTCTATAGCAGGAGTAGACCAGTGAAAACACTAACCAATCACAGCAATTCGGACCGAATTTTTTAAACCCATCAAATCCCGTACTGCCGTTTTGCCCACCTTCTGCGCGTACATTTTGCCGGCGTGCACTGACCCTGATTCAACGCACGCAGCCGAGCTGAGAGGGATCCAAGTACCCTGGAGAATGGCAGAGAAACTACCTTTAAAAATGTAGATTTAAAAAAATACATTGAAAAATTATTAAAATAAAGAAAAATAGAAACATACAATATAAAAAAAACTTCCGTGGTAGATCCATGGTAGAGTCTATCATCTTCTAACAGACAATCTAAGGTTTGATCCCACAGCCACATGATGATGTTCCCTTGAGCAATGCCTTTACCACAAAGTTGTACCTTTACAGAATCAGCATTGTTTAAATGTGTATGAAAGTACAGGTGTCATTAACTAATACTGATGGACATATGGCACAGCAACGTCAACCACCAGCATGTGAACATGCTGTAAATGGGTGGGTGTGACCTACAATGTAAAAACAATTTGAGTGGCCATGACTAGAAAAGTTCTTTATAAACTCAAGTCAATATAAATATTGGTCTGGACACATTTGGGAGGTTGAGAGACGATCAACTACACCACTGATCCTCTGTTGTCTCATCTTTAAATATAAGATGAAGAGGTCTTATTTTGCCTTACATCAGATTTCATGACAAGCAGATAGACTATATTCTATTGACTGTACGTGCAGTAACAAGAAAAAGACGGCCAAAGCTTGCCCACTGCCAGTTAGCTTACCGCAAATACTGGGAGTCATGGGTATAGCTAGCCTGCCTCTGCCTACAGTCATCAGATAAACTCTTCTGCAACTCTAAACGGCCCTGTGTGCTTGTTGGGACTCGTCTTTTACTGTGTTATGTTACTTTATCTTCTACTATCATCCTAATATCTCCTTCTACTCTTAAACAGAGGCTTTGTTTTGTTGACCTACTTCAAGGTGGTTTGCCTGCTTTAAGAACGGCTCGCAGACAAATGGCTCACTTACAATCTGAATTAGTTCTCATCGTTCGCTTAAAAGAGCTGTTCAAAAGACTTGACTCATACGTGAGCGTCACATCTCTATAAAACCACTGCGAAAGTAGGTCAACAAAACAAAGCCTCTGTTTAGAAGTAGAAGAAGATAACAACATGATAGTAGAAGACAATGTAACAATGCAGGTTTAAAAAACTAGTCACAACAAGCACACAGGACCATTTAGAGCTGCTGAAGAGTTTATCTGATGACTGTAGGCAGAGACAAGCTAGCTGTACCCGTTGACTCCTAGTGTGTGAGCTAAGCTAACTAGAGGTGGGCAAGCTTTAGCCATCTCATTCTTGTTTCTGCATGCAGAGTCTTAGAGAAAAGAGAAAGAATGGTGTCTGTCTGCTTGTCATGGACTTGGGAGGCCGGACACAAAAATAAAGAAAATGTTGGCATACCCCTTTAAGAATCCCGTCCCCACATGGCCCAGTTCGCTCTGATTTGTGAACAGGTCAACTCTGTGGTGATTGATCAGTTCAGCAAGCCAGTGAGCTTAAACTGATGACTAAACAATGGTGTGACATCACACAGGTAGGTTTGTTTGGGGGGCCCAGGGGAACAAGCTGTTTTACGTAGCTCTCGACTACACAAAGAGGGCAAGAGGGAGGTGCTCTATCACACAGGAGAGGCATGTTAAACACACAAAAAGGCATATAACACAAAAAAGCCTCTGTAAGTCACCTAAAGAAGTATAAATACAAAATTATTTGACCTTGTTTTGTTCTTGATCCCATTTTCATTTTCTATTTTATCACAGTGTAATGCCCCCTTTTAGAAGCCTTTTTGGCTGGACCATAAAAACGACACTAACCTGAGCTGATGTTTTACAAGATTTTGATGTCAGATTAATGGGATTAAATATTAAGGCCTTTATGTGTTTTCTTCCCATTCAGCCAAGGTCAGCTGATTTTACTAATTACAACAGTGAGAGATTCAGAGGTGAGTGTATCATGTTCATATATTGTGCATGTTCTTATTTATCTGGAGTTTATCCCTTTGGCATTTATATTTTCTCTGTTTTTTTTCCCTCTTCAATGCCCCGCAGAATATAAGGTACGTGAAAAGACCTGAGTGTGATTTGAACTGTGTTGCCGCTCTCTGCTTTCTGCGTCTGTCGAGGACTGAGCTCATTCTGCTGTGGCATGTTTTTATTAAGTGGTTATACAGTATGTGTTTGCAGTGCAAGTGCAATATTAGATATCCCTATGGATATCTTTGGTACACTTGAAAAAAGTGTTCTGTCTGAAACTGTTCAAGGTTTTGTATATTTGGTGTGTACGTTTGGGGCTTTGCAGTGACTAATGATGTTGTGAAATTGTCCCTTTGCATGTGTTTGCTTCATCCCTTAGCTCCATGATGGTCAGCATCCATTAACACACATGGACCGAGGAGTGTCCATGCCTAATTTATTGGAACCAAAAGCAAGTATCATTTTCTCTATTCTGGATTTTGAGTTCTGTTTGCTTCAGTGAAGTAAATAAAAACCTTCAGACAATAGCATGCTGCTTTAATGGCTGCAATGTTGTGCCAAGTGTTGTGCTTTCAAGGACAACTTCATAATCATCCTCCCTTTATAACAGCAATAATACAGTCATGATTACTGTGAAGGGAGCTAACAGAAAACATGCTCATAACTGTATTTTTATGCCTGAAGGCCAAAGTACTGTTTAGAATTATCCATAATAAATATTACTGTGGCTTTGTGAGATGATTACATGCATGGCAGAAAATGCTCTAACTCCTCTCTGTTTGTCAAAAGCTTATGATAAAGTCTTAAGTAGCTTATGTTTAGGTGGATTATCTGTGCTGATAAAATAATAGATCAATGTGTTTGTCATGTCAAGGTCTATCCGTATGAAATCCTCACTGTGGCTAACAGAGGACGAGTGAAACTTCCCAAGGATGTGGACAGAACGAGACTCGAGGTAACATGTGAGAGAAAAAGCAAAGTTGAAAAAATGTCGGATAAAAATAAATCTTTGCACAAAGAAATGTACCAGGTGGAGGGTAATACAGAGGAATCATGTTCCACAAATGTTTCTCATAAAGGTTTCAGAATAGATATTTGAGTATAACATACATAAAGTGTGTTTTCATCTGTAACTGACTGCCTTTCCTGTTTAGACCATAGTGGAGTAGATGTCACAGTTGCTTAACAGCAGAAGCATATGCGAGAACATGATGTAAACACATGAAGCTTAAAACAGAGACACTAAGATTACTGATGAAAGAAAAAGTGTTTTAATGTGACAAAAATATCAGTGTAGGGATGAGAAAAACGTTTCTTTGAATGAACTTCAGCAACAACGCTGAGTTGAATAAATAATTTTTCTAAATTGAATAATTAAAAAAGAGTTACAGCTCATTTTACTGTGAAAGAGTGGTACCCCGTATAATGCTTTAACGCTTTAAAAGCCTCTACTACAAAGAAAACAACAGACACGTCTCACTAGAAGTTGGCACGTAGAACACATACATACCGATAATACTGCTGTAAATATCTGCAAAAATTTCAGTATCTGCTGATACTGATATCGAACTGATGATATCTTCTATCTCTATCGTACACCATGGACAACCTACTCTTTAGACTGCACTCAGCATTCAATCAGAAAAGTTATTTACTTTTCTTTCTCTCTTTGCAGCGTCACCTGTCCAGGGAGTCATTCTTTGAGATCTTTGGCATGGACTTTCAAGAATTTGACAAACTTCCTCTCTGGAAACGAAATGACATGAAGAAGGCGGCAAATCTCTTCTAAATAAATGCTGTGTGAAACATGTTTGAACTGATCAGGAAAACCCTGCTGTGCATTGACTTTCTATTAGCCAAGAACTGGATCAATGCACACTTTCTGGGGACTGGTCATTTTTCACTTTAGTTAAATTGGGCTACGGTACAGATATTGTGTTGATTGTTAAACCTCAGAGCTCACGAACATGAGAACTCATCTTGGCTACATATCTACTCTGGACACATTTGTTTACTTGATGTTGTTCTATCCAGACTGTATCCCATTTTTATTGCATTTTGAAATGTGATGTTAGTTTGTTTTACTTGCAAGACTTTTCAGATAATACCTACCCTTTTAAAACACTCATGGCAGATTTGACTTCGAGGGTATAACAGGATTTGACTGATTTCCTAAAACTGAATACATTTTCCTTTGTTGTCATGGTAACTACTTCACATTTCCTTTTTGTTACTCCCTCTATACTCTGAAATGTTTTGCACAAAACTGAGAAAAGGTGTTTTATTACTTTGTCACCCACTCATACCTGAACTATTATTTTGAAATGTTAAATAACAGTTGTCTTTTCTTTGCTCTGACTTAGCTTTGTTAGCCATCACCATATATGTTTATGTTCACACTGGTCAACCATCACAACACCTCAAGCGCCCTAAATAAAGTCTCTCACTTCTTCATGTTTATGGAGTCATGAATAATTACCTCTGCCAAGAGGTTTTGTTTTTGCCGGCATATGTTTGTTTGTCTGTTTGTTTGTTTGTTTGTTAGCAAGATTACGCAAAAACTGCAGGATGGATTTTGCTGAAATTTTTAGGAGATGTTGGTAATGGCCCAACTTATAAATGATTAGATTTTGGTGATGATCCAGATAACCTCCATTGGCGAACAATCATTTTTGCTCAATAACTGTCTAACTAATAATGATATCAACATGATTGTTAGTGCTAGGTGTGGGTTTTCAGGGTCAAGGAATCATATTATGATGGTAACTTTATCATGAAACTATTGCTCATAGATGTAACAACAATATGTGAGCTAGCTTGGTGGAGGTTTGAACTCTCCGAGTGCTTTCAAGTATATTACAGAAGTTTAGTGCATTTTCAAGAAGCATTTACATTAGTTTTTCACAGATAAGAAAAACTAAACCAAACACTGTTAAGAAATGTTTTCAAAACAAATATTGATCTGATATTATAAGTTCTTCCCCTTCACATCTCTCTGAGTTTAAGTTTTAAACAAATAGGACAAGTCAGGCGCTGCTAATGATGTGAACTTAACAGTTACTGACAAGGGAGCACCTAAGGGATCTATTCATGGTCCACTTCTATTTTTACCACTGCCAAGGAGGTTATGTTTTTGCCGGCGTTTATCTGTCTGTCTGTTTGTCTGTTTGTTTGTGTTCAAAATAACTTGAAAAGTTCTGAACGGATTTGGATGAAATTTTCAGGAATTGTCGGAAATGGGATATGGAAGAACTGATTAAATTTTGGGGGTTATCCGGATCACCATCTGGATCCAGGAATCTTTTAAAGGATTCTTTAACATTGCCAGATAGGACCATTTTGGCCAAAGTGGACCAAAGCTGCTTGGCGGAGGTCTGCGCTCTCTGAGTGCTTTTCTAGTTAATATATATTGATGACATTAAAAAAGGAGTTCAGACAAGAATGCAACACAATACTGTACAATAAAACAGAATGTGCTTTAATGTTACCTTTTAAAAGAACATAAATAAATGCTGTTTGCTGCAGGCCTTTTCAACAGCATACAAAAATAATGGTTATAATGAAATTAAATTGAAAAATGGTTATAATGCAGTGGATAATATGAATAGGTACTTTTAACCAAATTAAAGTACAAACAAATAGTTTTTCATCAGGGCAATAAAAATATTCATTCATTCAGTGGTAAAGCTTTTTTTCCAGATAGGAGGTCTGTGCCCGACAGAGGTGATTACTGACAACACTGATGCTACTTTGACTACTTTAGACAGATTATTCACTGAAAATGTTCAATAATTCAAATATGTGAATATCAGGCTTTATCAAGATTTGTCTTTTATGAAAGACATTTTAAATTCAAAATTAGATAAAGACCTAAACTCGTGTTGTTTCTCAAAGAAATAAGGGTTTCTTGGTAACTTAAACACAGAAAACAATTGTGCAAATGACAATACTATCTGTACTGCAGTCACTCTCTTTACACGTGCACGTGCTTCTGTTCTGAAGTAATGTGATGCTATTTTTCACTTCTTCTAAAAATGTTTTTCTTAGGTGACAGGTTTCCAATTTTGAGGACTTTGAGATTTCTGCTGGATAGCCTTTACTGGGTCAAGGGCAAAAATCAGCAAAGTCTTCTGTTTTTATCAATATTCAAGAAAAAAAAGTTATTTCCTTATGTATCCAGGCAAAGGTAACAGTTTCTTGATTTTTTTCAAATATGACCTGATTTTCCAAAGTACAGTCTGTAACTCTAGGGTGGTTGCCATTTAAGGGTCAAGATTTATACCTTTTCATCTTCATCTAATCTTTAAACAACAACAACAAAACCTTATCAACAATTGAAACCAAATATATTTACACTTTTATGCCACTATCCTGTGGTGACTCCACATGAGCAGTATGCAATCATTTTGATGAAAGTTAGTGTGAAGCCTGTCTTTGTATTTCTTCTGAAGTGTAAGGGGTCTGTCCCTGAGACGTGAGTACATTTGGTAAATTGATTAAAACATTTCTTGGTGAAATAGTTTGGCTAATAATTTACCAGCCATAATGAAGATATATGAACCAAGTATGCCCCAACCACTCACATAAATCATCTCACTAAAATATGTGAAAATTTGTGTAATTTTTTTTTTTTTTTAAAAAAAAGGTGTTTATTTTAACTGTGCATGATTTTCTTTTGCTGAATTTTATTTAACTTACAGGAGGGCACCCCTGGAAAAAGAGACCTGAGTCACAGTGGGCTCTCTCAGCAAGAGTCAAAGACAGAAAAATAAGAAAATCAAAACATGGAAAAGAAGAAAGCTGTGGCAAAATACTACAGAATTTCCATTAATACTTACAGTTTGAAATATCTACATATGTATACCCCCTACTGATTCAAAACTAGAGCTGAGACTACAATTTTTAAAATGAATCATGGGTTACACTTTTATTGAGGAATGTGCCAAACCAACATGCCACACAGCATGACGGCATCTTCATTACATCACAACATAGAGCCACACTTCATATGGTCACTCATAAAACATGAAACAAGTTGCATGTTGGGAAATATTACAAAATACTCTGTCTTAACACCAGCTGTTCATAACTCATAAAATCCTCTTTGATTTGGCTCCAGCATATTTGTGCAATCAGCTTAGACCAGGCCTGTGAAGATGTAAGACCAACAGATGGTGCTCTGGAGCCTGGAATCAAATGCCAATCCAGGATTAGTTTCCATGGTTAAAGGGAACATGTAATGGTTGATTGAACGCTTGTTTTCTGACGAGTATTTATATTATTTTCCATCATCAAAATGTTCTGCTGTTAAAGCAGCCCTTATTCATTTACCCTTATTAAAATCATGTTATCACAGTCAGTCACAAAATAGATAATGTATTAAATAAGCAAATCAAATTAACATTACATGAACAGCATAGTTTTAACTCTTCTTTTGTCAGTTGTAATGCAATGTGTGTTCTGAATATTTCAAATCAAAGAAAAATAGAAACATATGTTGGGTGGTTGGTTTTCTTTCTTAATCCTTCAATGGTAGACAATGGGGAAAAATCATCTTATTGTGTATTTTATTATGCATATATATTTGGCTTATGACTTTATATCGTGTTAGATTGCCTCAAGTTCAATTATGGGTACGTTTTTAACTACTGAAAAGACATTTTCTTTTGTTGGAAAAAAATGGGTAAATTGTAATACTCAGTATAACAATAGGCAGAGGATTAGCGGAATGTGAAAAGCATTTATGAAATATAACTTTATGCGCTTATTAGTGATTTCTTGAGCTTTACACCACATTAAAGCCAAGTTTCAAGTCAGTTGCCCGCCCCGATCTAGAAGCTATGATGTGCCTGCTGGGATCAGGTCAGCTGAGGCAGTGATGTCTTATAGATCTTTTCTTCAGACTCTCTGTCACTGGTGAGCCTTTCCTGATTTTACTTGTTTATTTTAATGTATTTCATGTTTTTTATTTTAAATGAGCTTAGGTTTTTATATCTCCTTTGTCTTAAAAAAATCTTTCAGAGTTCTTTTAAATGATTTTTATGTTCTAAGGTATTTTCTTGATTGCTTCTTTGCTTATGATTTTACAACCTACCTGTTGTGTTTTGTTGCATGTTTTATTGAGATTTTTTTTTTTTCTGTCCTTGTGAGGCATTGTTTAACTTGAGTTTGTGTGCTACGTAAATAAAGATTACTATTATGACTATAAATTAAGTGGGAAAAAGAAAGCAAACCCCAAACCATCAATATTCACTAATGAAAGCTAAAACAGACAGTAAGAGGAGGACACATGGAGAAAACAGAAAGGATGTGTTCCATTAGAAAATAATTGGCTCCAATTAAACTCAAAAACAAAGCATTTTCATAGAAGGTATTTTTCTCACCAGGGGCTCTTTAAAGCCCACCTAGCCTGAGTGAAAGTTCTGAAGTTTTCTTTTGACGCTTCCTATTGGACACCAACTGGCTTATGGGCGTGTTCGTGACTGTGATTGGTCGAGCCTGCTGTCACTCATTAGTCAGCCTGCCGTGAGTCCCTCCCCTTCTCCCCAAGCGACTGGATGTTCAGCCCGGGCGAGGATTTTCACGAAAACATCCACTGCAGACTGCGTATTAGTGCCAACGAGGGGGGTGCATCGACGAACGGGACGTGTAGCTGTGGATTCAGCGCAGTGACAGCCGAGTCGATGGCGTTTCTTCACTCACGTAACGGTTTTTGGCCTTAAACGGGGACGAGTTGTAACGGCAATGAATGTGGTATCACTTGTTTGACAGAGAGACGGAGAGAGAGAGGGGCCAAACTCCCTCCCTCTGAAGAGCTCGTTCTGCTCCATGGAGGCTGACGGGACGTTTGCAGCGAGCTCCAGGCCCGGAATGTCACCTGTGAAACGTCGGGACGTCGTCGCGGGACGTAATTAAGGAGAGCTCACGCACACCTGCCCTCGCTTTGAGGACTTCTTTGGCCAACTTGTTTGCAAACCTGAAAAAGTTAGCAGCGTTAGCAGCGTGAGGCGCACCATGACTATCATTGATAACACATAACGAGAGGTTACTCACCGCCTCAGGTAACCTACCAGGACAGGTGGAAGACGCTGTGATAGCTTTTTAACGGACTTTTATTCTCATGGGACTGCTCTAGAAAGGTGTCTCATTGTATCTGAACAACAGCAAGTTCACTCAAACCCAAACTGTAGGCAGAACTGAGAACCTTTGCTCGGGAAACAAGGAATTCTTTGGTATTTTTTCAACTTGTTCCTCATCAGTCATGTCACTCAAAGACAACCCCTGTCGGAAATTTCAAGCCAACATTTTCAACAAAAGTAAATGCCAGAACTGCTTCAAGCCCAGAGAGTCACACTTGCTGAATGACGAGGACCTTAGCCAGGTAAACAAATACATTACTTTCACACTTTTGATATTTGTATACTGTTAGGGCCACTGACAAATCCACATCGGGGTTTACAAAGAGGTCCATCTTAAATCCAAAGAGTTGTGCCCAATTTTTAATTTTGACCCAAATACTCACATTTCTTGGTAACAAAAATACTAAGGATGCACAATATTGGATTTTTGCTGATATCTGATATACTGATTTCTGAGATCATTATCGCAGGTACCAATGTTTCTCATCAAGAGCACAAAGTCTTAATGTTATGAAAATGTATTTGTTTCTCATCAAGAGCACAAAGTCTTAATGTTATGAAAATGTATTTGTTTCTCATCAAGAGCACAAAGTCTTAATGTTATGAAAATGTATTTGTTTCTCATCAAGAGCACGAAGTCTTAATTTTACAAAAATGTATTGGTTTCTCATCAAGAGCACAAAGTCTTAATTTTACAAAAACATATTTGTGTCTTTGTGCAAGGAACTGTTGTAAAACAGGAGAAAATTCATTTTGAAAAAATGAAACTCTGTTTTTTTGAATGTACCCATGCAAGTCCTGACATGGTGAAGCAAAATTTGTGCATTTTGTCCATACAGGAGCTGACATATGGGACCTATCAGGCATAACATTATGACAACCTCCCTAATATTGTCTTGGTCCCCATTTTTTTGCTTCTACGCAGCAAACTGCGAACCACTGTGTATTCTTACACCTTTCTATCACAACCGGCATTAACTTCTTCCTTCAGCAATCTGAGCAACAGTAATCATCTGTTGGATTGGACCACAAGTACCAGCATCAGTGAGCCTCAGCCGCCCATGACCCTTGTCGCTGGAACACCACTGTTGCTTCCTTGAACCATTTATGATAGAAACTGACCACTGAAGACCAGGACACCCCACAAGAGCTGTAGTTTTGAAGATGCTCTGACCCAGTCATCTAGCCATCAGAATTTGGCACTTGTCAAACTTGCTCAAATTTAAAAAGCGATATGCTAACATTTTCTTTATTTTGGTGTCTTGCTTCTCTCCCGAGTCAATGACAAGCAGATAGACACCATTCTTTTGACTTGGCATGCATAAACAAGGAGGAGACAGACAGAGCTCACCCACCGCTAGTTAGCTTTGCTCAAACACTGTGGGCTATAATTTCCTGGCGCACCCCGCGCAGTGGTAATTTCGTCCGGCGCACCGCCGTGCGCAGCCAATTTGGCAATTTGGTAGACCGGCTGCGACGAGATGGGTGTGACGGCGCACCAGGGGGAGGTGTCGAAAGATTCAGCTTGGCGCAGTGACAATTTGGTGCCAAAAAACCGCGCGGAAGGTGCGCTGAAAGCCTGCCAGCTCCAACCTGGTCTATTCTCGGCGCAGATGAGGCGCACTCGGGGCAGTGGTAATTTGGCTGACAGGCGCACAGTGCGCACACGTCACCAAAACCTCACAGGCAGGTGTCCACATTGTCAAGCACATTTCAATGCAATAAACAATCACAACAACCACTATTTAATGTAACCATCTGAACCAGCACATACATTTGTATCTATATTATTTGTCCCGTCACATCTGATGTCAGATCAGAGACGTTCGTCATAACTAATGAGTTCACATCTCTCAGCCAACCACAAACAGCCACATCATCCGATACAGAGTATCCGGCTTCTCTCATCTCATGAAATTAAATAGAAAAGAAAAAAGAGAGAGACGCTCGCTGAATAAATGTAAGTCACTCGGTGTCTGAAGGATTTACCTGCGATTGCCCATATTTCTCTGTTTTCATCTTCATTCGTTACGTGATCTAAAAAGATGGAGTACATTATTGCAAGGAGGATGAGGAGGAGATATATTTTCACCAAAGGTTCTGCTATTTGACGATGACAGACCAGTAATGCAGGTGGATCACAAGCATGGTGAATGGATTAGCCTGCTGCTGTGTTTAAATGTAATTATCACTTAATTTTGTACTCCTATTTATGAGACAGGAACAGATTACATCAGTCCCGTGAAGTGGTCCACAAGGTGACACGCATCGTGTCCTCCGATGCGCGGCCCGTTGGCCCCTGCGCTCTCCCAGTTGCTGTAAAAGTGACAGCGGCTCTGACCTTCTTCGCCACCGAGGTGAAATTGTCACTGCGCCTCGCCCACGGCGCATTTAAAGGCGAGGAGAGGCGTTCATTTGATTGTTGAAGATCACACTCGGCTGTGTTAAACCCACTCAAGTCTTATCTCCTCCCTCTCTGCTGTGTGCGCCAGTAGGAGAGATGGAGGCGTGGGTGCGCCTGCCTGTGCCGTGAACGAAACTTGCAAAATGCCCTGGACACACCCAATTGGTGCGGTGCAGGCGCGGCTCAGGGGCGGCGCAGGGCAGGTGCGCCCCGCCTGCGCCTGGTCTACGAAATTAGAGCCCTGTGAGTCAATGAGTATAGCTCCCCTGCCTCCGCCTACAGTCATCAGATAAACTCTTCAGCAACTCTAAACGGTCCTGTGTGCTTGTTGTGATTAATTTTTTACCACTTTATGTTACGTTATCTTCTACTATCGTCTTTTATGTTCTGCTTTTGGTAAACAGAGGCTATGTTTTGTTGACCTACTTCCTCGGTTTTTCGCGCTAGAGATGTTCCGATACCATTTTTTCCCTCTCGATAACGATACTGATTCTTGTGCCGTGGGTTTCGGCCGATACTAAGTACCCATCCAACACCAGTATGTTATATAAAAAATATCATTCTACGCCTGCATGACTGTGATATGATTATCATTGTGGTAAGGCCTGGCTCAGGTTAAACCCTTTGCAAAACATGAATAAATACAGCAGATTCAAGCCCAGCGCTACTGTTTTAAGAGCGGCGAAGAAGAACTTTGCCAGAGTTTAACGGTAATAAACAGTAAATAGATTACAAATTTAATAAATTATGTAGGATTGGATGGTGCCTGGACTCCAGTAGTTACCGATACCGATACCAGCATTTTTGGCAGTATCAGAACAATATTGATACTGGTATCGGAAACGGAGCAACTCTAGTTTGCGCTAGAGTTGTGACGTTCGTGAAAGAGTGGAGTCTTTTGAAAAGCTCTTTTAAGTGAACAATGAGAACCAATTCGCAATTGTGAGTGGGCCGTTCGTTTGCGAGCCATTCTTAAATTTGTAGGCAGTTTGCATTTCAGAATGGCTTGCAAACGAATGGCAAAGGCAGGCTAGCTCCACCCGTTGAGTCCCAGTGTTTGAGCTAAGCTTACTAGCGGTGGGAGGGCTTTGGCCGTCCCTTTCTTGTTACTGGTGAATGGTGTCTATCTGCTTGTCATGGACTTGGGACTGAGGCAAGACATGAAAAGAAAAAAAAAGTTGGCCTGTTGCTTTAAGCTTGCCCATTTTTTCTGCTGCTAGCATCAACTTTGAGGACAAAATGTTCTTTGCTGTCTAATATGTCCCACCCACTATCAGTTGCTATGATGGAGAGATAATCATTGTTATTCACTTTACCTGTCAGTGGTCATGATGTTATGCCTGATATGGCCAATATATGGCTGAGTAAATATCAGTACAAAGTTTAGTATGGGCTGATATGAATATTTTACCAGTAATATTGTGCATCCCTAAATAATATACTTGTCTTTATGAGTAGAAAAATGTAGGCTGCCTCTAAATGTAAACCCCTCAAACCTTAAACATGACTGATTTTTTTTTTCTTTAACAGTATTATCATTTTGCAATGTCTTTCTTACTGAACTGTTGGACCCTCCATGTTGGACTGTGTATTGCCTAGTTGTTGAATAGGATTCCAACAATACGCTGTTTGAAGCCTGGCATGGCGCTTCTGATCCAGCGCATAGGTTTATATGACTATATCACATCTGGAGAGGGTCCCTAATGGGTCTTTCAGGTGCCCAGCCATTTCTTTGTGCAGCCCTGTATGCTGAAAGTAAGGTAAAGGCCTGTTTTGTGCCCCTGCTTGATGCACTGCTCTGACTATTTGTCATGTGTCAATAGACCATAAAGTGCAAAGGTTGGGTTAATTGGACATAATTAGTTTCCAGCTCAAGGGGCATATTGACCTTTATTCATGTAGGTGTTTACCTCTATGCAGCACTTAAGCCTCTATCTATTGCTTTTCAGCTCTATCTTTTAGTTTAACGTCATCTTTGCAAATGAAGTACGCTTTTAGCACACTGTCCCATCCATCTAGTGTACTTCATTACTCATTATGCCTGCAGTTTGTAAATCAAAGTCTAATTTGGCACTCTAGATCCCCCTTGGAGCCCCAGCACATAGGAGACTTGATTTTATTTTTCTTCTCATAGTCCAAAGTTTGCAATTGAATTAATCCCACCCACACTGCCTGCTGGACTGTGTTGTTGATTTTGGCAGTCCATGAATGGTGGCATCAGGTCACAGTGAACTCCATTGACCTGTATCGTGATCATTCCTTTTGGTAAGCTGATTAGTGGGACAGGTTAAGGCTATCTGTCTACAGGGAGAAAGTTTGGATCACAGACAGGATCAACAAAGAGGATGGAGATTGCAGGGCAACCCACGATGTGCCACGATACAGCAGGACATGAGATACTGCACAAAACAATATGAAACACAGGATCAAAACTAGAAAGAGCACAGGCCTCGGCCAAGGCAGTGTACTTTAGAATGACCTTCAAAAACAAAAAAACAAGAAGACGTGAATCCAGGTTTTGGTGAAGTTCTAAATTTTCTGTTTACATGGTATAAACAGTATAATACATGTATATAAAAGAGTATTGATCATAGATGTTAGTAATTATCAACATACTCTGAGCTACAGTTTGGTGTTAGTTACATTTCTATAGCTTTATGTGTTATCTGACCAAAATAATGACAGAATCAACTAAGGGTGACCAATAATCTTAATGCAGATAGGGCTGGGAATCACATATGAGATACATGATATTTGGTCTGCAATATCAGTAATACCATGTAATTTTACATTAAGGTGTCTTGCAAGAATGTTATGCAATGATATGCCATACTGTTCAGACTTAACAGAAATAATATCATCTGTTTTTTTTTAAAGCAGAGGGTCCTTTTAGTAATAAATTCCTGTTTGGCAGAATAAATCCTGCCATAGAAGCACTGGTGAAAGTCTCACGTGTCAACCATGGCACAGCACAATGCATTTCCCTCTCATCAATAAAACAGGTGATCATAAAGGAGTAGGACTCCATGACAAGTTACACCTACCGTTCATGGGGATTTTCTTTATCGAAACTGGTGTACATCTTCCATCTTACCTCTCATCACAGCACAAAGAGCTGTTTGTTTTACCTTTTTAGCACTCAAGCTTTTAAAACCACAAGAAACCCTCCTAACTTCTACCAACCACTGTCTAATGTCATCCATGCTATCTTTTATTTTCTCTACCTGCGGTCGACTACAACCAGTTAATGTGGGCCCACATAACCCTTATTCATGTTTTAGATACCACTACAATCAGCAATTAAGTGAGCATATTTAACAGTAACTTAGTTTGGAATGCTTTGGTTTTGTTATAAAAATATCCATACTTGAATACAGCCAGTGCATCGATAACTGGATGATGAACCATTTTATAGATATTTCACTTCTGAAGTATGATGAAACCATTAGTTATAGAAATCAGTATAGTTTGCCTTTAATGCTTAACAGTTCCTTTTTTTTATTCATTTTACTTTGATCCATGTTCCTTACAAAACAGTGGTGTCACACTCAAATGAGAGGCAGTCAGCACAGACAATGGTTGGAAGTGTGACTTCATTTTACACAAAATGTAGCTGTGTTTAGTGTTTGTGGCTAACATTCTGAATAGTTTGTTAATGCAACATGACATTTCAAATATCAGAAATGCCAAGTGTTTGACATTTTTTACCCCTCAAAAGCTCTTATGAAGCATTTTTAATTAATTTAGGAAAAAAGTGGCACATAGACTTAACTAACCTGTCAGCAACCCACATTTTTAAAACAACTACATTAGCTACTTTGGTAAAATGATTTTTTTATTCTCAGTGGGACATAACTGGTGAAATAAAGGTAAAATGAATTGAGTATATATTAGTTTATTACGTTAAAAATACATTCAGTTGACTTTAATTCTGAGTTTAGTTCTTTATATTGAGCTTCACTGTTTGGTTTTCAGCTTGGGAATATGATGTTAATGTTGATAAAGGCTAGATATTTATTGTTTTGGTAAATTACAGGTATTTTGATCTTCATGTTGACGGTTTTGGCTCTTTAAAACTCTAATAGGCACTTAAGCTTCCTCTGTTAGTGTTGTATTAAATGTTCTTAAGAGGACTTACAACAAGCTAAGATCAGTAATGTCCCTTTTATTTCCACCATTGTGACCGAAAATCCCATCTTTGGATTGGAAGTAATGCTAAGGTAAATTTTCCCCCTTTTTCTCCCGCTGGTCTATGTCTTATCTTCTAAAGGCTGCATCCAGTAAGATGTTTCATCCATCATTGGTGACTGAAGACTCTGGTCGAGTTGGACTTGTTTGAGTCCTACTTTCAGGAAATCCTGAAGGAGTCTCTTTCTTTGCTGCCTCACTGACCACTCTCTGAATAGAGTTGCTAGACTCAGCGCAGTATTGCTCAGTCATTTATGATGGGGGTCGGGAGTAAGCGGGGCCCCGTTGCAAAATGAGCACACACGACTACACTTAAAAGACTCCATTTAAACACTGAAGCATTGAAGGGTGAAAAGTGACCCAGATTCATCCCATCTTATCCTATCCCACAGGAGGACTTGTTATCATGCTGCTGTCAGGTCATGTGAGGAGAGACAGGACATTTTTCTAGTGTCTCTACACAGGCTTTAGACATTTTTCCCCCAACAATGGGGGGAGATGGTGTCCTAGAAGAAGTTTAAATCTCTCAACACTTGTCTGAACTGCCCTTTCCTGCAGTGAAAACATCAAATAACATCTGCAGGGTACTAGGGTGGGGAAATATATCAAGTTTTTAAGACATAATATTTGCAATTGAAATATAAAAATAGAAAAAATGTTACTATCATTATAGTTTATTTTGGGTGAAGATAACTTAATGGTCCTTCCAACTTCACCTATAAATCATTTGTTCAGAAAGATTTAAGTAAAGACCTTTACACACCAAGGGCAATATGAATAAACCATATGAATATGCAAATATGTCACAGGGAATTTTGATGTGTCTTCTTATTCACATTAAAGTGCTGATATTTCAACTTTGGGCCGGATTTAATTTAAATGGAATCATCTGATTATGTAAAAGAAAGAAGAACTTGGTTTGTTTCACCATTTAATTCAGGAGCTGAAGCTGTACCACAGCTTCTTTAGGACCAACAGTCCAAGAAGGTAGAATCTTGATTATACTCTCATTACCATAATACTGCAGCCCCAACACTATCATTCTCTAGATGTGGTCTTAAAATTCATTATCCTTGTCATTTTGATGACTTTGGTCAACTAAACAAGCTGCTGTAATGGAAACACACCATGAATTTGGCTGTCATGTTTAATGTTTTGACTGATTGTGACGCACGTGCATGAGCTTTGATTGGTCAAATGTGGGCTTACTGAACTCAAGAAAGAAAAATCCACTGTGATCGGAAAAAACTGCTTTTCACAATACAACATTAAATTACTGTTGATTCACACTAAATTATGGATGGGAATTGATATGAATTTATTGATACCAGTGCCATTATCGATTCTGTTTTCCATGTGGACAAAAGTTGGCCTACACAGGTTTCAGTGGCAACAATGTCAAACACATGACACACCTGATATTTGGTGCTGTGCTGGATAGATAAGTGCTCTGCATTTTATGATGTCTTGCCTCTCATCCAAGTCCAGGACAAGCAGATAGACCCCATTCTTTGGACTCTGCGTGCAGTAACAAGAAAGAGACGGCCAAAACTTAATTAGCTTAGTTCAAACACGTGGAGTAAATGGTTCTTGTTAGCCTGCCTCTGCCTACAGTCATCAGATAAACTCTTCAGCAACTCTAAACGGTCCTGTGTGCTTGCTGTGACTATTTTTTTTTTTGTTACTTTATGTTATCATCTTTTTCTGTCATCTGTTATCTTCTTCAACTCCCAAACAGAGGCTTTGTTTTTCTGACCTACTTCCACGGTGGTTTGCGCTAGAGATGTGATGTCGCGAACGAGTCGAGACCGTTGAATAGCTCTTCTAGGTGAATGATGAGAACCGATTCGCAGTTGGGAGTGAGCTGTTTGTTGCAAGCCATTCCTAAATTTACAGGGAATTTGCTTCTTACAGTGGCTCGCAACAAACAGCTCACTCACAACTGCAAATTGGTTCTCATTGTTCGCTTAAAAGAGCCGTTCAGAAGACTCGATTTGTTTGTGAACATCACATCTCTTGCACAAACCACCACAGAGGTGCTTGTTAGTAGGTCAACAAAGCAAAACCTGCTTATGAGTAGAAGAAGATAAAATGATGATAGCAGAGGATAACGTAACATAACGTGGTAAAAACACTAGTCACAACAAGCACACAGGACCATTTAAGTTGTTGAAGACTTTATCTGATGACTGTAGACAGAGGCAGGCTAGCTATACCTGTTGACCCCCAGTGTTTGAGCTAAGCTAACTAAAGGTGGGCGAGCTTTGCCCGTCTCTTTCTTGCTACTGCATGCAGAGTCAAAAGAGCGGTGTCTATCTGCTTGTCATGGACTCGGAAGAAAGGCGAGACATGACAAAAAAAAAATGTTTGCGTATCCCTTTAGGCCACCATTTTGACCACTTCTGCTAAGCAAAAGGACTAATGATGTTGATTCTTTACGGAAGATGTTATCGATGCAGAACTGGAATTGCTTTTTCAGTCCCATCCCTGCACCAGATTTGTGTGGCTGACGTACGTGCCAGCAGCCACTTGTATTAAAAACAAACACACTATTTGTTGTTTATGACTTCTTTTTTTTGTTTTCTCATTAACAAACATTTGTGATAACCAGTTGTTATTACTTTACAGAAAGAAATATCTTGAGATTTGTATTGAGGAGCATGAAGTATATCACAATGTGGACTGAGTCCATTTTGCCCTTGCCTAGAAGACATTACTCCTGTGTGCCATATCCTCCAAGGTTGTCTTTCACACAGTTCGATGCTGGTTCTCTTTGCCACCGTGAGGCCTCATGATAGAACAATCCTGTTACATCACCTTTGTTTACAGAGTCACTCAGCTGAGAAATGCGCCGTACCTCCTGAAGTGAAAGAGGATTTGATGCAGGATTACACTGGGATGAAGTTATGACTGTAATCAAAACCACTGATAGCAGGACATGGAGGTGCCAGGCGGGAACAAATGCCAGAGCTTTTCTCGACTTGATTCGCAGGCTACAGCTCCATAGACTCACTGCTGAATTATGTAACACTCTTAATTGCTAAGCTCTTTAGGTGGACGCAACATCTCAGTGTAAACATGTTTAGTAAAATTTGTGCTCCTGGTCGCACAGCCTCGCAGTGCTTCAGGGTTTTTTCCTTTTTTGACTCCACAAACAAATGCTGACTACCAGCGTGGCAGGAGTTCAAGATGGTCCCCAGAAATATTTAAGTGCGACTGCCAGGCCAGCTTCTCAATACATGTTTGAATTGCAAATCTGTAGCCACAAAAGTGCTCTGACTCCGTGCTACTTCTCTCTCCTGTTTCTGATCCACTGTTTTGCTAACTTCTGCCTCTCTGCCCCCTTCCACCCACCAGTCCACCCACTTAGAGGATCAGAGGGAGAATCATGTGTGTTAGCCTTTCCTCTTTCCTTTTTTTCAGGGCAGTGTGGTGCTCTGGGATTCAGCCAGCTGGACTATGTAGCCCCTGGGCAGCTAGTTGTGACTAACACACACCTTTCTGCATACAGACTAAAAAGTGTGTTTGTCAGCATAAACCTGCCCAGAGAGGGTCACAGTTTAAATCTGAGACCAGCCTCTGGCTACGACTCCATTTGATCAAAATGTGCTTTATTGAGCTGATAATCAATATGTTAATGTTTTTGCTTTAGTATGTGCCTTTAACAGTGTGATTATGTTTCCCCCTCACCAGGCCAAACCTATTTATGCTGGATGGCTGCTGCTGGCACCAGAGGGAACAAATTTTGACAATCCATTGCACAGATCTCGGGTAAGTGCTTTCTCTGCTAGACTGAATGGATTATGTTCAAAACAATGTAATATTGTCCAGAGGGGCAAAAGGCAAATCAGGACAGGATTGGATTGGATACAAACAAAACAAAATGATACATTCCATATAATTGAACACCATATTTAAAAGGACAACATGATAACATATTGCTGTCAGGCACAAACCTCTTCCACCAAAATTTCTACTTTACAGGAAATGGAAAAAAAGCTCTTCTACTGAATTAATGGTTTTGCATTGTCCTGGTTACAGATTGTTTTTTGTGCTTCTGTTTGGTTAAAATTTTATAAAACCCTCTCACCAACATGAAAGGTGACCAGTAGCAGTGTTTAAAAAAAACAAAACAAAAACAAACATAAAATTGGACGAGGATTGTGCCCGGCGGCAACGATATGTCAAAATGCGGTATTGTGCAACAAGACAAAATACCACAAAGAGCAATGAATAGAATAGAATAAGTAGTTCTTTGTCCCTATATAAACACTTGTTAGGCAACAGAATTTGTACAGTGAAACATAGTTTGGCATCCTCTGTGGCAGCATAAAATAAAAGAAAAGTAAACATTTAAAATAGACAAGTTATTAATAGAATTCAAATATGTACAGATAACTAAAGGAAATTAAAGATTTTTTATGTACATTAGGGCATTTAGAAGCACCGAGAGTTGCTTGTGCGAATTGTCCAGAACATACACTCAGAGAAGGTAAAGTAATAAAAGTTACATTAAAAGTAAAAGTTATAATGGAATATGAGTATTATATAACATGATACAGTTCTGTGTGCTACAGTATGATGCACTATTATTTGACCTGAACTTTTTTTTAATCCATTTCTGCATGCCATCCGTAATGTTATCGTTGCACAGCTTTATGTTTTATCAAAACACATTTCCCTTGGCTGAAGCTGGTGGAGCTTCTGGCAGCTCTACTCGTCCCTCTTTTAATTGTGCTAACCATTCTGGCATTTGTCTGACACATTGACAAGCAGGAGGTCTGCTCTTTGCTGCTCCTGACGCCGCGCAGCTTCCTGAAGGAGCTTTGGCCCTCTATCAGTAAACTCCTCATTCTCAAGTTATAATGAGCTGAACATCGACTTTTATTTTTTATCATAGTGCATGTAATGAGAGCCCTTTTTCTGTTTCACTGCCTCCTTTATCAGCTTTCCCAGATTGCTCTCTGGTGGTGCATCCTAAAGAGGAGTTTGGAGAGTATGGGGGAGGAGAAGGGAAAAGTCCCCGTTCTCATAGCCACACTGATGGCTTCCATATGGATTTTGGTGAAAAGCACCTCCAGATCCTTCAGCTCAGCTGCTGTCAACAGCTCGCTGCTGTCGCTTTGACGTAATAGCTGATGTGTTCTGCCTTTCCTTACAATCAGCTTTTCAGTGTGGGAGGACAGTTGCTGGCCTGTATGTTGTGCTGAGGTGAGCAGGTTGGTCTGGTTTTAAATGACCAGTGAGTAAATAACAGAAAAGGAGCTGACATGGTGGATGAGTAATGCTCTAGGACCACTTAGGTCCGACTCAATGTTGGCTCTATGCTATCTATCAGAATTGCCCTCTATTACATTTTTCTGGTTATCTTGATACATCTTGCTAATTTAATAACTAGCGGCCATGTGGAGTCCTCATTACCTTTAGGTTACAAAGCACTACTCAATATTTTATGGATTGGGCTGGTGGAATAGGAGAGCTGGATATTCAATACTGAGACAAAACGGTGCATTAAGATAAGAGGAGGTCGGTGGAGAGCTCATCAGGTCAATAAGGAAGAAGATCAATGAATGTAGTTGACATATCAAATAAGGAAGTATTGGCAAAAAACCTTTTAAACCAAGACCTAACACCTAATTGCAGTGCGATTGCATCATGACTTTAGCATAAGGAACAAAGGAGTCTGAATTTTCACATTAATACAAATGGTTATGCTGTTTATTTTTCTCCCTCAGCATCAGTGTTAATTTTGTTGACTAGTTACTTATGTCATAGTTTTCGTCAACAACCTTTTTTCCCTGACGAAAACTAGACAGTAATTAACAAAAACAAGTGTACATGGACCAAAACTAAAGCTAAATCCAATCAGACCAATGTTCGTCATGTAGAAAGTAGGGACAAGTTAGGAATATCCAATCACAGCTACTTTGGTTGTGTGGAAATGCTGAATGAGTTAAGAGGGACATCCAGTCACATCTGCCTTAGCTTCGTGGTGGTGGGATAAGTTCGGGAGCGATCCAATCAGAGCTCCTCTCTTTATGAATTGATATATTCATGTAGAGCAGGTTCACTGTTTGTTGTCAATTCTGGTATTTTAACTGAGATGCTCTGCCAGGTAGCCTAAATAAAAGTGACTGCATTTCACACATAAGTTAAATTGCTTCTGTTAAATTATACATTCAGACTTCACTAACATTCAGTAAAGGGTTATTAGATGTTTCATTTAATCCAAGTGTAAAACATGACTTCAGAAATTCAAGGTAACATAAAAGATGCCTTACAGTTTACACTTCATATTTTAGTCGACTAAATTTACAGTAGATATTGTCGACTAAAATGCTGTGAATTTTCATCAACTAAAACTAGACTAAAATTAAAACAATTTAGATGACTAAATTATGACTAAAATTAAAAGATATTTTAGTCAAAAGACAATAACTAAAACTAAATTAAAAGGTGTTGTCAAAATTAACTCTGCTCAGCATTGCATGGGATATAAACAGTGGATGGAGGCCTGAGTTTAATGGCAAGACTAACACTTGCAACCCCTTTGATTAATTAATGCCATTATTTTGGTTAAAATAAGCTTTTTGTTAGGTGTGTAACAGTACCCCCAACCTGTTATAAGACGTCTTCAACTGACTGATGTTGCACCTCAATTACTGCACTAATGGTGGGGACATACTGGAGGAGGTGCCTTAATTGGCCTTAAATGATAATATAAGGAATAATATTAGGATAAAAAGCAAACAAAGGCTGGCACATACACCTGGCAGACCCACCCAGGCATTGTCTGTGTTTTGGAGTCATTTCAGTCTGAGAATTGATGCTGCTTTAGCTGAAATAATCTTAACATTAGAGGCAAAACGCAGTGCCTACAAAGTGATATATGTAAGTGTTCTGCACGGATCCAACTTTTCCCAACACACTTTTGCCCAAACCCGTACATCTTAGAACCACAACCCAATCCCCAACCTGCCACTCAAATTTCTCACATCAAATCTGCACCCACCCAGACCCGCAGAAATTTGTGACTAAATATGTGACCCAACCCGCAACCCGTTAATACCCACAGTGGCTCCACAATCACTCGCTTTACTGAGGGCAATTCTGAACATTCAGCGACATCCTCACATGCCTTCTACTGTTCACACGCTACTGCTCTGTCTCTTCCTCCTTCTCTTTGCATAGTCACAGTTTATTTTTCTTTCAAAAACACACAGACACTCGACAATGAATTCATGCTGTGCTAATAGTGCAACAGTTCATTTGTAAACCTCATAACCTAAGTGCAGCAGTGCAATTTCTCCTGTTGTGTGGCAAATATGTTCACAAAAATGCTTTGTGAAATCAGTCTTCCGACAACCAAGATTTTGGATAAGAACATTATTTGTTTTCTTGAAATCTTCAGCTTCTGCAGCCTTAAATGTCTCATGTTAAGGCCAATAGGACCATTAGTGCTTCTTACCTGCAGAGCTGATGGAGAGCAGGTGCCACGCTGGAAAAGTTTCAATGCAATTCAAAACTTTTAAAAATGGGAGATTTTGTCCTGTACAAAGTTGAAAACATGAATTTTGATCCAGCAAAGTATCCTGCTGTAAACCTCTTTTTGCCAGTGTGAAGTTTCGAAGACAAATGTCCACAGCATTAACAATGCTTACATTCAGATACCCTCCAAAATGTGGAGACACTCTTTTGCGACAGCAAGGGGCTGGGGGGGGTCACCCGCACAGTGATCAGACAGCAACATATGGAGCACTGAAGCTTCAAAAATAAGAACAGAGGATATTTAGGTGTTAAAAATACCCCAAATTCAACCTCTAATCTCATTCTCTCCCTCCTCTTTTTCCCCTGCTACAAGCCCTCATTATTTCTTTCACTTACACCTGTACCTGCAAACCAGATGACCAGATGCAGGACTCTAATATATGTAATATCCATATTTACAGTATATTGGTTTGCAGTGTTTCCTTTCATTGATGTTTTCACTTTAAATTCAGGAAAAAAACAATTTCCAAACATTTCTTTTGTGTGTGACATTAGAAACAGTACATTGCGATGAAAAGTGTAGGTTATTGTTATCAAGTGTACTTTCACTTATCATCTTCCTAGTCTTATCGTTGTCTTGAACATCGTTTTTGCACATTATTATTATTCTTTTATTTGCACTGACCTGGTTTGTTGATTTTTACTTTGTTGATTCAGATATTTACCTCTGCCCAGGAGGGTATGTTTTTGTCGGCGTTTATCTGTCTGTCTGTCTGTTTGTCTGTTTGTGTTCAAAATAACTTGAAAAGTTCTAAACGGATTTGGATGAAATTTTCAGGAATTGTTGGAAATGGGATATGGAAGAACTGATTGAATTTTGGGACTGATCCAAATCACCTTGGCGGAGGTCTCTGAGTGCTTTTCTAGTTTATTCATGTCCTTCAGTATAATAAGGTAAAGTTGGCAATATTAGATCAATGCTTTAATGTGTATCAATCCAATAAAACAGATTGGGGGATGGTACGTGTTGCGAAAGGTTGTAAACCATCCTACACTAAGTCATTTTTGTTGCATAATGTCCTACTTTAAGTTGTTGTTGTTGTTCTGTCAGCATTCAGCTGGAACCTGTTTTAATTTTCCTCATCAGTTAATGATGAGGAAAAATAATGTTAATGATTTTTGAACTGAAGCGTGATGAAAAATGTTTCCAGCTAGCTTGAAAACCTTGTTGTGGTGAATGATGACATTGTGCCAAATAAGAATTGGCTGCCAATGAGTTGCAACAGTTTCCCAAACGCTCCACGCTCTTGTGTGTTTACTGTTTGTATTTGTTTGCCCCAGTAAAGTTGCTACGTGTTTATACCTGGGGGTGTATACAGTATCCTGTAGTGTATGAGGTTTAGCTTTTTCAGTAGAGCATTTAAAGATGTTTTTAAGGTTCAATATTGAATCTGTGCCTATCTAATCTATTGTCTGTGTGTTGTGTTGACAGTTGTTATTAAACTCCCATGATTAAAATGGCTTATACATAATAAATAAACAGCTGTCAAAACCATGTTTACCATTTTAACATGTTGCCTCATCATTTATGAAACTCTGCTGTGGTTTACTGCTGGAACAGACCCTGATGTTTATCAAATGACTATGTGAATAATCAATATCATGTTTGCTTGATTACAGAAATGGCAGAGGAGGTTCTTCATACTGTACGAGCATGGCTTACTCCGCTATGCACTGGACGAAATGGTGAGTGAAAGCTGTCCTTTTGTTTCCCTGATAGCTCTCTTTCCAAATTTAAAAACATCTGAGCATGAGGACATGTTGAAGAAGGCTGATTTTCGACTTATCGTTAAGTATTAAATGGAAGCTTGAGGCCTTTATCATGTCTGTATGAGCAAAAAAAAAAATAGCCTTATTGCTTAAAGGGCAAGTTCTTTGATAGCATTTTTGAAAGGATTTGCAGCCATTTGGATAAAAAAAATTATCCTCTTGGGTGTTTTGTCCTTTGAAAATCAGCACAATATATGTCAAGGGAAGGGAAGTGACTATGCCCCTTTTAACTTCTGAGAGTATTTAAATGGGAAACTGCTGGAGGAAGTTTGCTTAACCAACACACACAATGAAACATTCAAATAGGAATAGATATAACAAAACAACAACCTAACACGTATGATGAAATACAAATCAGGGTACATTAAGTCCATTTTTAAATTAGTCTGATCTGCTCTCTTTTTTTATTAATTAAGCATTGTTTTTTTCTATATAAAAAGTAAAAACATGATTTTTTTTAAAACAGTTGCATGATTAAATAAGAATTTTAAACTTACAGGAATGGTTCAGGTTTTTTAAATTTGGGTTGCTCGAGGCCATGGCACTCGTAAATATAATTGCCTACAAACTGGCCAGGTCTGCCCCTGAGGGGACATAGCTGAGTATGGATATAGCAGTCAATGGTGCCACCCAAAGCCTAAAATTTGCCCCACTTCGAGGGTAAAACTACACAAAAAAAAACAACGTTGGCCCAATGCAACAGTAAGGTTTTTTACAGCATTTCACTATTTCTAACCAAAATGTTAGGAACTATTTTATGATGCAACATAGGTCTATGTATCCTTCCACCAGCATTGTGCTGCTTATCTTTCTTCAGCTGTTCAGTTCAAAGTGCTGCAGTGGGGTCATTTAGTGGTCTTAGGACACAAACTGATATCAATCTAACTACTGAACATTTAGAAGACAGGTCGCTCCTGTACAACATGATGTGAGCTTTTGTCAACTTTGGCTTGTTGTGTTCGATATGGACACCAGGATTCCCCCTCTGCAGTGACAGAGCATCATGTTTGCAGAGCCCAATTCACTCATCAGGGTCAGAAATGCCCAGTAGAACTTTGTTACTAAGCACCACTCATGACGGCAGTGGCTTCGGTTTCATGGACATCGGTTGACTGTTAATGCATCTGTACCACTACATAACCTGTGATCTGTCCTGCTCCTCAGTTTCCACAACAGTTTCTCCCATCCCTTATTCTACCTGTGACTCTATCTGCAAAAGTTCTTCCTCTGTGTACTCCAGGTCATAGAAATATCCTCTCAAAGCAACGACTAACAAGAGTCAGAATCAGTAACTTTTAGTCAAGTTTTAGTTTTGTAAGTTTTTGTTGTTTCATTTTGCTGGTGGAAGGGTTCATAACCCCTTTGTCACATCACACAGAAGTTCTGAACATGGCGGCCTTGTGGAGGGAAGTGAAACACTATAAAGGTTCTTACTATAGCATTGTAGGGACAGCATTGTTTTGTGTGATTGTGCCATAACTTTGGGGTAACACAAGGCTTTCAGTGGCACCTATCTGCTATGTATCGCAGAGCGTCTGTTCCCGTCTTTTTCCCTTCAGAGGCAGAGCTAGCCGAATGCTTTATTGGCAGTTTGCACTGTCTTTGTATTATATTGTTTGTCTTTATACCTGTTTTAAGCACTTTTTGCACTTTTTGAAAGGTGACCTTGAGTGTCATGAAAGGCGCCCTTAAATAAAATGTATTATTATTATTATTATTACTATTACTTGTACTCCTAAACAGAGTCTTTGTATTGTTGACCTGCTTACCAGCACTTCAGTAAATGCAAATTACCTGCAAATGTGTAAAATAGTGTGTGTAACACAGTTGACACAACAGATCCTGGGTCAGTCAGGAGGGCTGCAAAAAATTGCAGCTTTGGCAATCACAAAATTACCTTGTCTGAAATTGCGATTTCGATCTGGAAACAATAAATCGTTCAGCCCTGAGTTGGGCAGTTTTTGTTTTTCACTAAAGCTGTTGTACATTGATAACCTGACACACCAAATGGACCGTTCAATAAATGTATCCCATTCATCTGGGAAAGAGCTCATAGAAAAGGTTTGGGGATGGACAGAATCTTCCAAAGCATATCTAGCAGATGACTGGACAATCGCTCTGTCAATCACTTCCATTATTGGCCAATCAGATATAAAGGTCAGAATGTGAACCACTTTGTAAAACAAACTCTCTGCAAAACATGTTTGAAGTGTAGTGAAAATATCCTTTGTGTTTTCTTTTCATTTAATAAAAAAAATGCAGTCTAGATCTGATAAAACTGCTGCTGAATTGTTAGCCTTTATGCTAATCTCGGTATGAGCAGTCACTTCCTGCTGTTGTCTGGCTCATAGCTCCCACCTCTTTCTGCTCCAAAGGACTCTGATTGGGCCGTGCCACTTTGGGCTGAGCACAGTCATTTTAGATTGGAGCTTGGCAAGATGGATCTGTCTGATTACAGACAGTACTGTATAGCAGGCTGATTCATCTACACTGCAACGTTAGTAACTAAGAGGGCTTTCACATCAGTGTTGTTTGGTCTGGACTTTCAGACTTTTCTTGTTGGTCCGAACCAAAATAATAGGTGTAAAACCTCCCTTGGACTTTGGTCTGGACCAAACAGCCAGACCTTGGTCCGACCAAAAGAGGTGATCTCGGCCCGGATCAAACGGAACCACAGTCTGGTTCATGCTCAGTGTGAAAGCATTATTTTGAAAGGTTCGGACCTTCATAACAATGACAGGAAATTACGACATGACTACCTGAAAAAGGAAATCCATCACCTAAACAACATGAGCAGGGGAAGCACATGGGGAGAGGAGGAGACCAAATGTCTTATAGATATTTGGTCAGATGTCAGATTGTCATCTAATGATAAAACTCATAAGAGATGAACTCGTACTAGCCTTATGTACAGCTCTTCAAGTTGACGCTGTTGGTAGTAGAAAATCAACAATAATATGATGGTGGGAATGCTGATTTCATTTATGTTAACATCATTCAAAACCCTTGTTACTCAACGTGTTGACGCCAAATGACCAATCAATGTAAACTACAGAGACACGCAAAGCATGTAGTTGATTATGATATCACGTATGTTTGTCATATAAAGTCTGTGGGTCCGTTTGCAATAATGACAGTATGAAACCCAAACAGACCGAACCAAGTATTTACAATGTAACAAAAACACGGACCTTGGTCTGGACCTTGGTCTGGACTTTCCGGTGTGAAAACACACTAAGTGATTTCAACCTAATGGTGCATGATGGAATGTCTGCTCACACTGTGCGACTGACCTGTTCATGATGCAAAACCACAACATGATTTACCTGCACAGTACAATCTGACGGTCAGTCTTAACCATATAACACCTCCCACGTCAGCAAAGGCAGGAAGTAGTCATTACCACTTGACCAGGCAGTCACCTCACAGTTCACAGCAGCACTCTCCGTCACCTAACAAGTATTTAGTGAGTGTGTTAAACACTGGACTAACTAGCACAACAGTGTCAAAGGAATCAAGTGACACTGCACGGTGTGGATACTTAAAGTCATGTGCCAGGCTGTGTGTTTGTTCATGAGGCTTACACTCGTATTGTGCAAGAGTCTCGTGATGACTTCCTTTTCTGAAAGGAAAAAGAAAACATGAAAAACATCTTAACACCAGCAAGTCTTCAATAATTTTATTGAAGAGTCTCATATCTATGCATGATCATAAAGTTTATATGTAGACTGAGTGTCTCGTGTTTTTGTAGGTCACTTGTTGCATTGCTGTTTACTTAGTCTGTTCTACTACTGCTGTTTATATTGCAGCGTGTGGGCAGGCTGAGTATTGATTGACCCAAAGTGGTGCTCGACTGTTTTTTCTAAACGTGGGATGTGCTTTGAAACAAGCTGAAAGCAGAAGTAGTTGAAACAGCACATGCTTTGTTGCTTTTGACCCTTTCAAACTGTATGTGGCATTCTCTGGCAGAGCACAGAGACGCTCAGAGGGTTTATGTAACAGAGGCCACAGAAACCTGGATGCTGTGTGGATTTTTTTTTCATGTCTGTGCCCTTCAGGGTCATGTTCCCCCATAGATTTATTCTATATGAAAGCCACGTTTGCATATTAAACCAGCAGCAGTCGAGGTTTGTTTTTAAAGAGAATATCATCATGCCAAAAGTGGTCAAACATGCTGCACCAGGCTTCATTTCTCCTTTTAAATGGAGCCAGTAAAATCATATTAGTGAGGCACTGGTGGAGAAGAAAGATGGATGATTTGTTTACTGGAAGAAACAAAAGAAAAAAGGCGGATGTCCTCCTTCCCATTCAGCCGCCTCCCTGGATGTCACTCTTCATCTTTTCATCTGCTTTCTGAATGCTTGATCAAAAGGAGAGGAGGGGGAGTAGTGAAGGGTCTGTAGCTGAAAATATCAAGTGACACTAAATATAGAAGCTCACTTGTCACACAGAACACATTAGAATAATTGTTTTGTGTGTCGAATAATCAGCTGTAAAAACTTACGTGATGTGCTTATGTATTTAGCACTTGTTATTTTACAATAAATAGGTAGATCAGATGAAATTTTAAATTTTACAGATGTGATAAATAACAGTGTAATATAGATATGTCTGAAAATTGTAGTCTTACTGTGGAAACCTCAAATAAAGTGGAATGACTAGTTAATGGATATCTAGTTAATGAAGTTTTGCCAATATCAGATATGCATATATTTCAAAATTCATTTTAGCTGATAGTAATGCTGATGTAGACACATTTTTTTGTTACACCTTGTCCTAACAGAATGCATCGCACACAAGCATCAGCGACAGAATGAGGCTTCAGTGTCCTAACTGCCAGCGAGCAATGCAGCACAAAGCTGCATGAAGCTAAGCAAAATGGCACAACACGGCATGACATGGCTATCCTTAGTGCTTGCCGATTGGATGGAGTTATTCCTTTTTTATATGTCTGTCAATACTTCTGTAAATTCACCTTAATAAACACAAGTAATAAATGTATCATTACATTACTTTACATACTTGTTGTGTTTCTCCTCTAGATGTTTTTGTAATTGTCTGTTGTGCAAACATTGAAGTAGTCGGTATAACAAACACAAAACATGATTGGCATGGGTATCGATTAATCTTACTGACAAGTATCAGCCACGATATGTCCTAAAATTTAGTGATGAAATGACAATTTACATGTTAAGCAGTTATCTACTGATACTGAAATTATGCTATTAGTCTCAGACAACCTGAATAATAACATCTGAGCAATAGGGGTGGAAAAACAAAGTTACAAGTCGGGATGTTCCCCAGTCGTACAACTTAAACTCTGATCAAATGCAGGTAAAAAATTCACTAAGTCCTATGTCAAGACAGTGAAAATAATTGTCAGTTAACGGAAATTTTTATTTAACATGGGATCATATAACCAGTAGCTGTTCAACATAGTTGCTTGTAGAGTGGAATGTGGCTAATGTTAGCAGTGCTAGCACTGCAGCCACCTGCATCTGCTTGTTGGTAACATGTCTCTTCTGAATGTGGTTACATTACTTTACTATGGGGTCCTATGAGACACCACAAGTATTATCTGTTCGTCCAGCGTCTTTTGACTCCCTTTGGGTTTTGCAGCTTTATGGCTGTGTACAGCACCACTGACTCAAGCTACAGTGGCTGATGGAGGCAGGCTGCTGCTCTATAGTTTAGATGGAGTATTTGACGCTGACTGCAGAGCTTAAGTCATTTCAATTAAAAAATGATTTCCATCTAAAGACTACTACGTAATCCAGCCTAAATTATTAAGCAGTTTAATTTCATGCATCTTTACTTATGATTTGATAGAACAGGGCATGGCATTGCCCCATTCAACACAACATGATGCTACACAATGTTGTGCAGGAGTGATATTATCATTAGTCCATTTTGTAATACTAATTCATGCAAGACTTTTAAAATACAAATGTCACATCCCAACATCTGATTAACAGAAGAAGGCCCTGATGTAGGTAATGAACAGGATCAACGTGTCCAATTTCTGCAAATTGGTGGCAGTTTCACTCCTCATCATACTCTCAGCTTCTTTTCAGTACTGACAGACTCTCTGTTCTTCTCAAAGATTTAGGTTTTTCAAAATTGTCAAGAGAAAAAGAAAAGTGGTTTCATTGGCTAAATAACTGATAAGCTAAATTTGTTTCTGGTTTTTATGGTGATAATTTATGGTGATTTCCATATTTTTTTTAGCATCAAGCTAACAAACCAAGATGCATATCCCAGTCATTTGTGACTGGATTGGTCAGTGGCAGTAATTGTTTTGTTATTTTATCTATATTCTTTAGTTGTTTCACAAACCCCAGCTCCAAAAAAGTTGGGTTGTGCTGAATTTGAATATGAACAGAGTTTCAGGACTTGCAAATACTTTTAAACTTGTTTTCAATTATAAGCAGCATGAAGGCAAGTTAATTAATTACTAAAATGATAATCATTATTCTATATGAAATATACACACACATTCAGAAATTGATGCCTGAAAAACGTTCCAAAAATAGTCGGGACAGGAGCAGTTTTACTACTGCATTACATCACCTTTCCTCTAACATTGCTCTGTAAACAAATGGGGACTGTAGACACCAATTTTGAAGTATTGAAGGTGGAATTTATTACTTTTAAGGAACACCCTCAATTGAAATAACCCATATTTGGCATCAGTGATTCAGTTATTGTATCACACAAGTCGAGACAATAATATATTGCTGGATTGATATTTTGCCCTTCCCCTACGTGCCATTTTAAAACATTGATCTGAGTTTACTGGTGGTTTTAGTTGCTGGTATTGTTTTATCTGTTTGAAAAACAAGCTGACATACAAACAGTTATTGTTAAATTAAAAAAAAAAAAACTTGTTATGAGATTAACTCTGAAAATTCAAGTTAAAATTCCTCATGGCTTAGTTTTATGGCCCTTGTATCTTGGCTCTAACCAGACCCAGATGGGCTGCGGTCCAAACCTTCAGGATGTGGCACCACTCTGGGGGGAAAGGAACTGGTTAGTGAAGGCCCAGCCATGACAGGGCCACCAGTTTTTCTGTTGCCCACCTACAGTGAACACCCAGCACTAAACACTGCTGCCATCAGCCAAAAGATGTTGATATAAAAAATATGTTTGCATGTATAAAAGCTATGCTGCCATGAACGCTAAACATCATTTCATCCCCCCCAGTGTTTGCTGTAAGTACCAGCTAGATTTTCCCAGAGCAACTCGACACAGTTATTTCAGGAAGACGTTGCCATGGAGACATGTTTTGTCCCATTGTCCAGCAACAGTTGACTGTGGCATGTGTAGCATGGGACAGTTATTCTCTGTTTTGTGGAGCGCTCTGGCTGTCTCTGTCCTAGCTAAAGAGAAAGGGGACAGAATTATCTGGAAGTAAAGAGTGTGTGGGCTGAAGCCGTCTCTAGGCTCAGTCAGGTGGTGAACAAGCCTTTCTCACCACAGAAAGGGAAAAAAGAAAAACCTCCAATATTCAGCATCGAAAACAAATGTGCAAGGCTGGATAGTGTGGTGTTAGAGTTTGTGCTGAGCTGCATGTTTCTGTTAATGTGTGAGTGTGTGTGGACAGAGAGTGCTTGACTGCAGAGGCCGTGTCAAGACCAGGTGCTTTGAGGTTTAAAAAAACAGCCTTTCAACTGACTTAGGTTTTAGCCCTCAGTTTGATTTAACTTCAAAACAAGTAATGTATCCTGCAGTAGAGCAGGTGGTTCTATAATCCTGATAAACATGAACATAAGGCAGCAATAAATGACAAAAAGTAAGTAAGGAATTAAGTACTTCAGTTATGTACGGTGTTTCCTGCAGTGCCATATAACTGAGCTGACTACCCCCGACAACTTAACTATCTGTCCATCCATCCATCCATCCATCCATCATATATACAGCTTACGCCTTTCAGGGTCATGGGGGGGCCAGAGCCTATCCATGCTGACATTGGGCGAGAGGCAGGTACCACCCTGAACTGGTAGCCAGCCACATGGAGAGACAGACAACCAGCATCCAATATTGCTGCGAGACACACACTGCCTGCTGCATCAGCAGGCAGGCCCTACAGCTAAACTAGCGCAGGAGAAACTAAGAACTAACTAGAAAACACTCAGACAGTGCAAACCTCTGCCAAGCTAGCTCACATATTACCGTTACATCTATAAGCAGTAGTTCCATGATAAAATTAGCATCATAATATGATTCCTTGACCCCGAAAACCCACACCTAGCACTCAGAGTCATGTTTATCATTATTAGTTCAACAGCTATAGAACATAAAACGATCATTTGCTAATGGCGGTTATCAGGATCACCGCCAAAATGTAATCATTTTTAAGTTGGGCCATTACCAACATCTCCTGAAAATTTCAGCAAAGTCTGTCCAGTAGTGTTTGCATAATCTTGCTAACAAACCAACAAACGGACAAGCATATGCCGACAAAAACATAACCTCCTTGGTGGAGATAACAAACAAAGAAAGAAAATCTTTGTGTTGTTTAAATGACATCTTGTGTTTTATAAAATCAGGTGTCATCAACTACATTTGTCAATAGACTATTTTTATTTTCCTTTACAGATGTTATGGGGGCCATATAACGATGTTAATATTTTCGTCTAATGAACATTCAATTTATACTGTTAATATTTCTATTTTTTCCCTTATTTGATATATTTCTTAGTCTTTAAAATGTGGGATCAGTCCCCATCACCTGTACTGCTGCCAGCCATATGGGGCTATCGTGACATTCTTGGTACTTCTTACTGCGCTGTTGTTTTCCTTCACTGGGTCTGACTCCAGTGAACTTATTCTTCTGGCTGATGGGTAGATCTCTGTAATACAGATGAAACATAAAGTCATGCCAGTTGAAATAGTCTCAAAGCCATGTAACATTGCAGTGCAGCTGGATCCACCTGATTTGTTGTCTATAATCAGTCAGATCAAAACGGTTAAGCTCAGTCTGCAGTTGCACTCCCAAACCAGAGTTCTTTAGAGCAGGAAGAGTTGGGAGCTACGAGTGTAGCGTCAGCAGGAAGTGAATTCTTTCTCAGAGATAAGCATAGATGCTAACAGCTTCAGTACCAGTTTTGTCAGCTTTGGATCACATTTCTTTATCAAATAAAACCCCAAAAACAACACTGAAGCATTTTTTGATACAAAGATAGATATTCTCCTTCGACATGTTTTGATGAGAGTTTGTTCAACAAAGTGGGTCACATTTTGTATTTTACACTGCAGCAGCACCGCCTACTACAACATCTGACAGAGTGATTGTCCAGTCACCTGCTAGATATACTTTTGAAATGGTCTGTCCTCCCCCTTACAATAGGCTGTTACCCCGATGGACTTGTGAAAAACATTCTGTATCGTGTATATTGAACGGTCTATCTGGCATGGCAGGTTATGGTTGTAGGGGATGCATTAATAGTTGTAGTGCTTCTATAACAAACAGATTCCCTTAAAATCGTAAAAAAAAAAAAATTCCACTCACATTCTTTCTGATTTTGATAATTTCTTGGGTGCCAAATAGGGAGCTAAGAGGGGCCTAATGTTGCCCCAGGGCCATCAGGTTGATGGTCACATCAACAGATGTTCCAGTGAATGTCTTTAAGTGGTAGTTGTTAAAAATGTGCGGCAATTGGTGCTTTACTGAAGTACAGCTAACTTTGATTGGAGCAAATGGATAGAACAGTGGGTAGAGTCTTGGAGGAAGAAGAGTGGAGAATGACCTGTGGAGCACAAGGGATGTGTAGGTATCATCATTTGAGGTGTAGAGATACACTGGACTCACTTTATGATAAAGCCACGATAATGTATTATGTTTCCTTTTCTATAAAGACATGGAACTGTAGTGAACTCATGAATAGATAATTATCCTGTTTTAGTATGCTTACAGTAAAAGAGATTTTCTAATTTATTTTGAATATCATAAAAAAAACATTAGTTTACACTAACTGTATTCGGTACACCCATTCAACTGCCTGTTAATGCAAATAGTCTCATGGTGGCAGCTCAATTCATCGTGGTACATGGATATGGTTAAGACAACCTGCTGTTCAAACTGAGCCTCAGATTGGAGAAGAAAGGTGACTGAAGTGAAGGTTGTGCCAGGCGGGCTGTTCTCAGTGTTTCAGAAAGTGTTGATTTACGACAATTTTCACTTATCTGCAACAACTGTGTGCTGCTGTCATTTGAATATGGATCAAAATCCCTAAGGGGATTTTTCCAGCACCTTGCTGAATCTGAGCCACAAAGAATTGAGACATTTCTGAAGCCAAAGGGGGTTCAGTCCTATGCTATTAAGGTGTACCTGATCAAGTAGCTGGTGTTTTGCACCCTCAGATTAGTTCAAATAACAGTTTTGTCTGATCAGTTCAACATGCCCATTTTGTCATGACATAAATCAAATTCAATTGTATTTAATTTGTTTTATTACATCCCCACATGCAATATAAAGGTCAATCTCAGAGAGAGATGATAGTTCCTTCAGAAATAATAAACCTCTGTTATAAGTTTTCTGAATGTACTGGATACAGATATATCAGAAAATGGCTCACTTTTCACAACTGGGAAAACATTGAGTCTTTTGATTATAACAATTTCCTCTGAGAAAATTTACACTCTACAAACATGATCAAACTAATTCAACTACTTGTTATAATTATTTAAACTTGAAGAGAAAAGAAATGTGAACAGAGGCACAGCCCCACCTCTCCAAAAAAGAAACATGTGTATGATTAAGCTGTCCTAGTTGTTAAACAGACATTTGAAACACACGTGTACACACAAACTCCATTATCACCTTGTGGTCAGGGCGCGTACGTGGGTGTTAAATCACAAAAAAGCCATTTTGATGACATCAGTGCAAGTTAAAATGATCAACACCCACACTATAATAACTGCCTCACTCTGCGGTCCCAAATACCACACAACACCTAGCTCAGATTGACCTCGTCTTGACCTATTTGCTACTCACACCCACACACACATACACACTGCTGATCATATGACCTGGGCTGATTTTTTTTTTTTTTTTCTGCACAACATCTCCATCTCTGTTGTGGTCTCTGAGCTCACGCTGAATCACTGCCTCTGTGTTTTCACAGCCTTAGATTATGAAGTTTTTCGCTCTGCAGCTCTTTAATTACTGTTGACAGTGGATTGTGCACAATGTCTCCTGGCTTTGTACAGAGGCTTTTGTCCAGACTGCTTAAAAGAGTGTACTTCATGTTCTCATGCTTGTCTGTTAATGTATTCCAGTACAGAATGAACAAAAACAGTATACCTGCTCATAAAAAGAGGCTGCTTATTGAGCTGTACATAACAAAAGGGGCGCTTAAAGTCACATGAATTGATCCTTTGTTGGCTCTGGTTAGTCCGATGACCCTGGATCTGCCCCTGCCAGGTGAACTAAAACACTGGAAATCATGACATATTACTTTAGCCACTAGCAAGACAGTGATTTCTGTTAATGATATATGGAGATAGCAACTAGAAGGACTCAAGTTTGACCCGGGTAAAGTTGACAACTTTCCAGCTTCTACATTTCCTTCATCAATGGGACAAACTCATTGAGAGATTGACACTTTTTCTGTCTCTTTCTCTCTCATTTCCATTCTAACAATAACAGCAATAACCTTTATTTAACCAGGTAGGTCAGTTGAGAACCAATTCTCATTTACAATGACAACCTGGCCAAGAGGGAGCATACAGGGCAGATACAAAACAGTATGGACATTAAGAAAAACATAGAAACCGATAATACAATCATACATGTCACACCAATCCTCAGAGAAAGTAATATTTACAATATTTATGGTGACATACTGTAATTTCTCGTTTATAACACACACTTTTTTGCTTTTAAATAAGCTCTAACTTTTTGGATACTTATTTATACACGAGTACAAGCAAAATACTTAAAATATTTCGTCTCGCCAACATCGTGATTGCAGCACATCTGGTACAAAAAGCTGAAATATTCTCTTTCCCTGCAAAAACACAGGCAAACAAAGTGCACTGCCATCTTGTGAGCAAAGGGATGCAAAATAGCTGTGCTGTGATTGGTTGAAGACATTGGCATGTTGATAGCTGCTCTCTGACTGGTTGGTACACTACGACTGAGCATGCAAAATCAAGTAATTGCACATGAGTGAATCAAAAGGTGTTTCCGCATCTGTTTGAGTTTGATGTGAAAATACAGAAATTTCATTGATTGAAACTTTGAATAAAGGTAATTTGTGAGTTGTCTGAGAGAGTAAGGTTTGGGCCAAATTTGGATGCATGTTATATTTGAGTACAGTGTATTTCAGGCTAAAATCATGAAAATATGAGGTGCGTGTTATTGTAGAGTTGTTAAAATCGAGAAATTACGGTATATTAAAAAATGTCTAAAAACAGACATTCTTTCTCTCTTTCTCTCTCTCTCTCTCTCTCTCTCTCTCTCTCTCTCTCTCTAATTAAAGGGATGGTTAAATATTTGTTGAAATTGGGTTGTATCAGGTATTTGACAATAGGCATCCCAAAAGTGCTGCACCTTTCAGGAAAATGAGCATAGACAACTGAAAAGATACACTGTTGTTAGAAGGTACACTTCTTTCCCATAATTGTGTGAGTTTTACGTAAAATGAGCCACAAAACTATGTTGGGTCAAATGTACGATTGGATGAAAAAGTTCAGAGTGCTTCTATTTTACTATGCACTAAATGGCTATGTGTTGTTCAGCCTGTGTGCATTGATTCTGACAATCTGTTGTTTTGCTCTGTGGACTCAGGAGGACAGAGGAGCGTCAAAGGAAACAACTGCTGAACCAAATATGAGTGATTTTGACTCAAGTGATGATATCATTCCTTTTACTGTGGATGCACGGAGTTACCTTTGTGAACCGGAGTATAAAATGAAGAAATTCTTTAGAACAAGGTTCAGCTGGTAGATTGTAGCAAATATTAAATTTCTTTGCTTATACTGTATCCAAATTTACAATTCTGGTGACAACTCCACTCACAACTGAGTGCAGTGGAACCAAGTTTTTTTTTTGGGGGGGTGGAAAAAATTAGAGTTAAAGATCCATTTTAAGAAGTAACCATATCTATATGAAACATTCCAAATAAAAATCACAATACATATTTTAAAAGGAAAAAGTATTGGAATATATTTTCCCCCTGTTATCGTTCAACCCTACTCCCTTCCCTATCTGGTTCTTTGGTCTTTCTCTCAAGTCAGGTTCAATAAAGAATCTAATCACTGAGCTAAAATACGATCACTGGGTGTTTTCAATTGTTAATTTTGAAGGAGCCTGCTGTTGAGAGTTTATGTCTACCTAGCAAAGGTGCCTGAGGACGTGGTTTGATAGAGGCCAATGGTTTTCTTGTTAAGACTGCAGCTACTGCTTTTCATGCAACCCTTCCTCTCATGGCAGCAGGACATGATGTTCTCATGACGTTTTAGCTGTTGAAGTCATTCTCATTTAACGTCAGCTCAATTAATTTCCTGAGTTTACTGGAATTTAAATAATAGACCCTTTGCCCTGTCCAAGAAGTCAGAGTTAACACACACACGTTCCTCCATTTCTCACACATTTGTGCATTCTTTTAACTTGATGCACACTGTTCTGCTGTTTCTCTCCTGAAACTTTCAGACATGAGCTTAACAACCACAGCCTGTTTGCCCCCAGACATGTAAGATGTTTGAACATGCTGAAAAATGTGCAAACTCTTTACCTTTTGTAGCCTCTTGAAACATGAAATCAAGAGCAATTTTTGACCAATTTGGTGAACCCTTGCCTTGCATTTGTTTGGGAATGAAGAGAGCCTCTTAGGGGATGGATTAGTGGGCTGGGCCTCCAAGCAATGCTGTTGCCTCCAGGCACTGAGTGGGATCCACACCCCTTGAAATTAGGGATACTTAAAGGGGAGCTGCAGTTTTCCATAAACAGCAAATCACAGGATGCAGATGGGAAAGGGTGCACGCAGGTTTGATTTTTAGTACAAGAAGCAGAAAGGTAAATGATGAGGCATTTGGGGAAGAAACAGATCATTTCAAGGAAAAGGTAAAGTTTGAATGAGATGCCGCGTCTGTTGATAAGGTGCTGCAAGCTTTCCATACAAAACATTGGGGCTTGTTTACAAAGTGTGGGTCTTGGTTAAGTGTGTTGGTTTTTTAGAGATATGGTTCGTGAGAGTCTTCTTTAACCCCTGCCCTTCCTTCCCCATGGTTCCAGTAGGAACTGATCTGCTGGAATGTAAACAGCCATGGATTACACTGGGGTCACTGTTCCCATTGCACAAAGCCACAAAACCATGGGAACTGCCATTCATACAGCTTGTAATCATCAGGGTCTACAGCACTGTAACTGTCACTCATTTTAATGGGAACCCCCCACCCCAAAGCTCTCACCCAGTGTAGTGTTCTGCCAGAAAAAAAGGATAACATTGTATTACTTATTATGGTCTTTGTATATATTTATTTGTCATCTGTAAAGTATTATTGATTAACCTATAAGTTGAAACACACAAATGCTTGATTGATGCATTGGTGGAGCAGTGGTTAACAGTTAAGGTCAGAGGTTTATTTGATCAATTGGCGTCAGGCATCCATAATGACTGATTTTTAGTTGATCTAGAGCCCGACATACACTTTTAGATTTTTTGTATCTTATCCAATGTTGAAGCTGTGAGACTCCACACGACAGCAGATATGACAGACAGAAAAGTTTTGTTCCCATAGTGATGGTTATGTGACAAGATGATAGACATTGCACTCAACACACTTAAGCTGCGTTGACACACATTTTTGCCAATGTATAGGTAAATGTTGAGCCATGTCTAGCTAAGTGAGGCCACGCAGAACTAATGTCAGTTGGGCAACGTTGATGTTTGATGGATACGTCAAAAATTGTTACACATGCTTAGAAATGTTTGATGTTTGATGTAGTATACTTGTAAAGGCTAGCAAGAGTTGACCTCCGCTCACTTTCACCATCCTCACTTACAGCTGTGTCCACCTCTGTTGGCTTACAATGGGGCCTGCTCACCCGTGGTTCAATTTACATCAGCTCTGTCGGGTTTAGCTACTTCCTCCCCAGGGCTGGACTCCTGTTGTATGACTTTAGGCACCCTTTTGGGGACTGCCATCTTTCATCCTCTAGACACAGAGTCAGAATAGTGAGACCAGCTGCACATGTTGAGATGGCATATATGTCCACTTTGCTGAGGGATATCACAATCTGTTGTACAGCGTTAAGCAGTGCCAAGCTACTCCAGGCCAAAGTACTCTGAGATAATCACTACCAGTGCATTACATCTACACTGGCAGAAATTTAAAATGTACCTACAATTATTCAGAGGACCATCAGGAATTGTCATACTCCGCCAGCACAATGTTTGTCTCCACTGTAGAAAAGTTAACGTGTGCTGAACACAGCAAAGTTGACCTAGGTAACATACTTTTCCAGAATTTCGATGACTCAATGTTGCACTCATGTAGCTATAGTCTTTTGCAGCCAGACCATAGACTGTTAAAAGAAATGGACGAAGCAATATGACACCAGTGGTTTGATTATCAAAGGAGCCTGTCGATCGTTGCTGATGCATCATCTCAACTCAACATAAACTAAACCTGCTTACACAGGAAGATGCAGGATCGAAGGCCGTCTGACCAATAGCGACCCTGCATGTGTAGCCCTGTCAATCATGTCCTTTCTTTCTAAAAAAAGAAATCCACATTAAAATAAATAAGGGCAACATTTTAAGAAATTCACCCCCTGTACGGTGAGAGGACATAGATGTTTTGTATACCTGGACTAAAGAAGTGTTTTTTGTTTGTTTTTTTTGTTTGTTGTTTTTTTAACCAGGTGGTAAATATGTTTATTTAGGCCCTGAAAACAATCATAACACCTCCAAGGTCTCTGTAGCCAGCCACAAGTGGACACTGGATGAACTACAGCTTTTGGCATGGCCTCTTTTTTAAACCCCAAAAGTTGATGCCTGGGCAAAACATAACCTAGTAAACAAAGATGGCTACTAGCAGAAAGAATGGATGCTAAATGTGGCTAACTATTAGCTACTTGGGACATCCACAGCAATTGCAGTTCAGGTCTAACTCCTCTTCTTTTCAGTTTGGTCATGGTGTGTTTTACAGGACACTCTGTATGAACACTTGCAAGGGATGTAACGGTATGAAAATTTCATATCACGGTTATGATGACCAAAATAATCAGGATTATCATTATTATCGAGGTATTGTTGCAATGTTCTCAAAGTGTTCAAAAAGTACTTATACACACACTGAAATCATTTAACAAAGTTTTATTTAGTCAAAAAATAATGTGAATTTAAGAACGATCTGCAGTGGTCAGAGCCTGACCCTCTTCATCTCTCTGATTCCTCACTGAGGTCTTTCTCAACAGTCCAGCCAGGCCGCTCCCTCTGATGCTGCTGTGGGGGTGTTTGTGGTGGAGGTGCTGCTGGTGCTTTGTGGTTCTTCCCTGCCTTCCTTCACTGAGACTTTTTTTTCGCATTTTCTGCAGACAGGGTGACCGTCTTCAATTAGTTTCCCCTTGGTATCCTTGTAAAATCCAAAATACGACCAGACTTCTGACTTTGTCCATTTCCAGGGGGAAAAAATCTCGGGTGCAGTGTCAGTGCGGGTCCTAACCAGCATACTTTCACTTTCAGAGGCCAAGCATTGCAAACTGCGCATGTGCGCCTGCGTCTTAGGGGCAGCTGCTGCTTTGCTGAGGAGCAGACACACAGTTCTGGCTTTTCCAGGCAATGAGCAGAATCCCTGTGAGTTATTGACAAAGTGAGATAATTAAAATAGGAAATGGTTATACTAACCGCCTGAACTTTAAAGCAGTTTATCACTTTGTCGGTAACCATTAACAGTCCTCCTTTATGCTTCACTGTATTGTTATTGCTATTGTCATGTTAGTTGAGTTTCCTCCCTTAGCCAGCTTGCTACCTGACTGACAGTTTTTCTGCTCCATGCGACAAAACGCAGATATACTTAGCTGTCCTTGGTGTTCTCCACACTAGGGATCAGATGATTACACAGCATCAGCATTGACCACAGTTTAAAAAAAAACCATTGAATTAATCCCTCTCAAACATCCTGTGTTTTTCCATGCTAAAAAATACACTGGAACCATACTTTTTTGCAGTTGCTGGTACTACTGCGGAGGGACACGGCATTTAGGCACTGCAGCAAGTTAAGAAATTGTGAAAATTGGCGCTGACAGTGCAGGTACAGCAACAACGACCACTGAGTTATTAATTTATTTATTGCTGTGTGTTTAAATGACATATAAAAAATAATGCTCCATAAATGTATGTATTTACTAATGTTTTACTTATACTTTGCTAATGCTTAGTTGTGTGGAGATATTGTGAAGTTCCTTTGTCTTCATTCCTTCAAGGCAGAAATCCACAAAACCCCCAATACCTTCTGCACTGTTGACCTTGTCTCTTCCATGCATGCTGTTTACTGGGGCTGACAGGGTGCAACATGCAGGCTGTTATCCCTGTGCCTACCAGAGTGCAAGTAACCACCCTCCAGCACGAAGGAAACCAACTTTATATGACTAAAAAATTCCGTTGGTGGTGCTTCTTGACATTTCTGGGCTGATCTCATGTGTAGTGATGCATCAGGCTGCCTCATCAGCACAAGATCCAGTGTGAACATGTCATTTTTGTGGGAGCACAGGTTTTAAAGATACTGTACCACACCCAGTGCTTTCCTGTGAAGTTAAAGTCATTGGTGGCATTAAATCAAGATGACATGCACCGTTACATCATCTCAAGTGTCATAAAAACACCATCAGATCTATTTTTATATGTCAACATGCAGTCAGGAAGGCAGTTTTTTGTGGTAGTCAACCAAAAGTTAATGGTTTAAGCTGACCACAGTTTCACAAAACCAAACTTCTCAAACACACATAGATAGTGAGATTTTCATTTTTACTTCCATTTTCACTCCTTAATTTCACCCAAACTGGTCCTGATTTTTTGGGTTTGTTCCAGTTACACATCAGGTTGTGAATAAGAGGGTAGGAGACAGCTGGAAGGAAAACAAGACTTAAGAGAGGGTCCCATGCGTGTAGTGCCACCAGAACACACTTGAACCAAACTCCAGAGCTTTCTTCTTCAGCTGAGTTCATTTAACATGTTTTAAATTCATAAAAGTGCAGTCCGTTCATCACTTAAGTCTTCATCCCAAGAGAGATGATAAAAGCAAATAAAGTGGTTGTTATTATGACACATAAGATATTTAGATTGATTCATTATTTATATTCATGAACCAAGTTACATGGAAGGAATAATCTACTGTAAAATTTCAGTGTGCTGTCACATGTCACATGGTCTCTTGTGGTAATTTCCTCAAACATAACTATGGTAGAAAAGATAATCTTCTGGAAAAGATAAAAAGCTGATATTGGCACCATACCAGCCATCCCTGTGCTAGAATTTGATAGTAACGCGATGTTGTTGGTTTCAACTGATGCTAACCAGCACAGAGAATAATAACCATGACTGAAATCACAAATGCCTCTCCCATCGCTGCATGGCACCCCCTGTGATGACTTCCTATCTGCAAAAGGGACCCTCCCAAAATCCTAAGTGTTTCTAAAATTATCTGCAGCCATTATGGTCAATTTGCCATAGGCTAGTGGCTCCTAGCTATGCTTGTTAATTATTCCCCAATGAAATGGGCTTCAGTGACTGGTGCCATAATTTGATGAGCAAGAGGAATGTATTGGAAAAGAGGAGAGCCGAAAGTTATGTTGTTAGATGAAGACCTCTAACATGTTGAATTAATTGAAGGAAAACGTGGTCCAATAACAAGAGCCAATCACTGTGGTTGATTTTCAGTGAAAACTGTATAACTGTATGATCAACATTAATGTGTGTTGTCACCACCATGATAAGATAGAAGAACGGCTGACCTGTCCTCCACTTAAAACAGCAGCTTCAGAATTTCCAAAATGTTACTCTACAACAACTACTAACATGATGTTGAAGTCAGTGTCAAGACAGGGGGATATAATCTAGTCTGCTAACTTAATGAGGTGACAATTCTACATCATGTTGTGTTGAAGGTTCAGTATGTTGCACTAATGCTGGCTTGGCAAACTACCTTTTTGTCAAAAGTGAAGTCCCATAATACAACTTAAATATTCTTAGGCTTTTTTTTTCCTTTTTGTAGGCTTTTTGTACTGATTAGGCACTTAAGTGGAAATATTTTTTTATTGTGTTAACTAATTTAAAGAAATTTGCACATGTAAATAATGAGTAGTAGTGTGTTGCAACATTCTCTTGCTTTATACTGTCCCTGTACAAATAAATATTAAATAAATAAATAAATGATTCACTGAATCGGAAAGGTTAATCCAGTATCTATACAAGGATATTTGCTGCATCATTTCTTTAAGAGTTTTTGTACAGCTCTGTTAAACAAACACTTAAAGAGGTCATAGAATCCTTTTTTGAGTTTTACGTGCCCTGTAGTGTGTTTTACATGTCTCTTCCACACTGTAGAGCACTTCTACTTATGCACAAGACAATAAGGTTTTCCATAAATATGGCATCATTTTGAGAAAAGTAGTATATGCCCGGCCTGTTAATGGTGTCGTAAAACTGCCACAGACCAAAACCTGGAGTTTTTCGAACTGAATGATTGTTGGACCTGTTTGTACAACACAAGGAGGATGTTTCTATCCAAGCTCATAATTTTATGAGATAATTTGTGTAGTGTTTAAGACCACATTATCAAAGTAGTAGCCTTGTACCTTTGGTCAAGTCTGTTTAGTTTAAGGTAACACAGTAAGATCTTCTCTACCTTAATAAAGCTAGTGTAGTCAATTTGTAGTCTGTATGCCCGAACCAAGCCAAGGAGTGCGCTTTACTCTCAGTTTGATCTAAAGAGAGATGATCGACCTGACACTACTAGAACAGAGCTGACTATAGCTTTTAGAAAAACCAGGCTAGAAGAAACTTGGTTGTCCCTGGCAGTAATGTTACACCCCCACCTTGGCAGACGTTCTTACCCAGCAGCTCACTTTGAATTGCTAATCAAGAGCTTTACTGTCCTGAAAGTGACCCAAAATATCCCTGGGACCGCCTTTCCCTTTGAAGAACCATGCCTGAACCATTACTAAGAGCTGAAAACAATGGAACACTCCTAAAGGAGGGTCTATGTTTGTATGTTTTAGTTGATAGATGACCTATGTGACTCCTCTTCTCTGTCTTTCCAGTGTCTTTTCCACCCGTGCTCTTGAGTTTTTCCATTGACTTAAGTCACCACATCATCCCGGATGTGGCCAAGATAAAATCTTATCTCCTCCACTTGTCCACTGTTTAAATTCTTCCATCTCTCCAGTCAGAAGTCAAGTAACCCAGTCTGGCTCAGTGCCGAGTCCGCTCTCCAAACATTAACCCCCTGAGCTCTCTGAGTGTCAGCCACTATTTCTACTTGGCAGCACTGCGGCCGCTTTTATACTCTTTATCTTTGAAAGTGTAATTCAGAGCGGTTACTTTCATGAGTGTTGAGACACACATGGAGAAATGCCTGGAAACACACTCCCAGCTGATTTGAAACTAAACTTAATTGCGGTTTTTGTTTGTGTACCGAACTCGACGGGATCAAATGAGAATACCAGGGACCTCCCACCCTCCCCCATCCACTCCCTACGTTCCCTGTTACTGTGTGTATGAGTGTGTGTTTCAATACTAGTTGGCTTAATGAGTCCAGAAATAATTGCCGTCAAATTACACTTATTACAATCAAACTACAGTCAATAAAACAGCATTGTTCTCCAGTGTGCACACTAAGGACACACAAAAAGGGGACAGTGCTGTTGTTTTTGATTGGGTGCAGCATTGGAACAGCAGAAGTGCTGTTGACCTAGAAATGCTTGGACATATAGGACCAAGTCAGTGCAACTTCTATGGCACTTTAACCAACAGCTTAACCAGCAGGGAGCCAGTTGTCTTCTCTTATATAGAAATATTACTAATAGGGATGCAGCAAATCACAAAAAGGTAGTTTAGTACGCAGTCTTGAATTTTGGTTTGAGTACAAACCAGTTTCGGTTATTTGTACCCTTGTCTCGCTGTATTTGCACTGTTGTGTGCAAGAAACAGTGCAATAAAGCTGGACCAAGACATCACACTACTGCTTTGAGAGGAGAGGCAGCAAGATGTAACCACAATCGAGATACGAGGGACCTCTCACTCTTGTAACTCGTGGTCATGTAGGAGAAAAGATAGTTCAGCATTTGCCAAACCTGATAATTACAACATTTTACCTTATCAATTCAGGAAAGGAGTTTTGTTGGCCATGTAGCATTATTTTTTTAAACCACTGATGCACAAACACTTGTCAGGTTTTGCAGTTGGCATAAACTCCAAGCACATCAGCACTGTGCATTTTATTAAGCAAAACATGTGTTACATTTTCATCTGGTAACTCCACAACAAACTCATTACATACTTTAACATGTTTGTTTGTTTCATCAATAGACCTCTGAAGTACAGTGACAGCTAGTGTCAGTGCTGTAAAGAAAAATGAACAGAAGCAGATTACAAAGTCATAACTCAAAATGGCTGTGAAAGCACATCCAGACATTGTTGAGTGTCCCATTGGTTAGAAAATATAGCCTATTTTTAAATCCTTGCTGAAGTCAGCATGATGACTAAATGGGCCTTAATAAGGTGACATTGACCATAATATGCGTTTAATTACACAGACAAATGAGACAAATAAGCAGGTCAGCGTGATGCATTTAAATACAGTATCAAGAAAAGGGAAATTCAGTGTTTGTCTAAAACCACTGGTAATTACAGTTGTTAGGTCTAATTTGTTATCAAGCATTATACAATAGATATAGAATATAGATGTTCCCTGGGGATAGAAAAAAACGCTTATAAAAGTTATTTTTGCAAGGTAATGTTTTTTAAATTGTTTTATTTTGCTGGATCAAGAATTTGTATAGACTTTTTTTTTTTTAAGATTGATTTTTGGGCATTTTGTGCCTTTACCGATAGGAGGGAGAGCGACAGTGGATAGGCTTGTGTTAGGGGCCAAGAGAGAGTGTGAGAGGACACTCTGCAAACTGACCACAGGCTGGATTAGTACCTGGGCCGGCAGAAGCATGTATATGGGTCGTGCCTGGATGCCCCCCCACACCACCACCACCACCACCACCACCACCACCACCAAACCAGCACACACATTTTATTTATTTATTTATTTATTTGTTTTCATAATGGTAATATGAGCCTGTTTGGGAAGTTAAAAAAATACCCTTTCTCCCCAATAGAGCCTTGTTTTTTTCTGGAGAAATACCTAAAACATGTAAGGATGGGAAAGTTTGAAAAATATCATAATAGAATGTAAAAAACAAAAAAAAGGACTTAAATTTTAGTCAAAACCAAACCGGACCCAAAACCATGGGCAAAAAGTCAGGACACATACCCAGCCATGGGCTTAGCATAATGTTGCATCCCTTGCAACTGGCAGTCTAAAGTCTGCTTGTTATGACTAGGCTCAGACAAATAACTATTTTTTTACCTCCACCAAGGAGGTTATGTTTTTGCCGGCGTTTATCTGTCTGTCTGTCTGTTTGTTTGTTTGTGTTCAAAATAACTTGAAAAGTTCTAAACGGATTTGGATGAAATTTTCAGGAATTGTTGGAAATGGGATATGGAAGAACTGATTAAATTATGGGACTATCCAAATCACCTTGGCGGAGGTCTCTGAGTGCTTTTCTAGTTTTTTGTATATGTTAGCCCTTATTACCTTTCAGATATTATGTCTTGTTTAAAAATTAGTCAGATAGCCAGAAGGTAACCATAGATTTGCTCTAGCCCTCATTAATAGGTCGGTCGTGCTCTACTGCCCAGAAGTAAACAAGCAAAGATGAAGGTGTTGTGCTTTTGACTGAAAACTTTCGGGTGACATCACATACTGATGGAACTGTCCTCTTCTGGGTAAGAAATGTTCCACTCTACTAGAGCTGGACAAAACGGGATTGCGATAATCCAAATCAATGATTAGCTTTGGGTGTCTAAACTTTTCTAAAGCTGTTGTTACCCTGCTCCATATTCCAGCATAGATGACGGTAGTGCAGTCTTAAAGGATAAGTTCGGTTTTTTGACACCTGGACCTTATTTTTAGAATTAAATACGCTCGTAGACCCACCCAGACAATTTTGGTGGAGCTCGGAGCCATTTTCGAGCAATTTAGATCTATCCGACGGCATTTTTCTCTCATGCCGTAGTAGCAGACGGGGCCAGAAATCGTATTTTGGGGGGCATCAATACGTGTTTCCTCTGGTCTCAAGTCCCACTCTGAGCAGCAAAGGCACTCCTCCTCTGTTGTGTTTGCCGTGCAATGTCCACAACAACACCACCAGTTAGCCCCCATTCATGGACGTGCAGTGGTTGCTTGTTCTCTGGCCAGCTTTTCGGCTCTTTCCCTCTGCATCCTCCTTTCAAATAGCTCCTCGTCGGTATATTCTGGCTCAAAACGATACGGGCATCCATTATACTCAAAGTCGTCGTCAGACACTTCTACATCGGATAAATATTCCGCCATGTTGCACAAAAATAGCCGTGTAGCCGTGTAGCCTAGCAACAACAGCGGCTCTACTCAGCTGCGCTCTTGTCTATGACGTCACCAAAAGTTACCCATCCTTGTAAAGCCCCGGATGACCATAACAACAAAGTTGAGCAGACATGGTTATAACACTGGCCATTCATTTATAAAATATAGCTGAAAAGAGTGAGTTTCACAGCAGATAATGTCTAATTTAGGGGCTTCGATTTCTGGCCCCGTCTGCTACTATGGCATGAGGAAAAATGCCGTCGGATGGATCTAAATTGCTCGAAAACGGCTCGGAGCTCCGCCAAAATTGTCTGGGTGAGTCTACGAGCGTATTTAATCCTAAAAATAAGGTCCAGGTGTCAAAAAACCGAACTTATCCTTTAAGGCTGTAATTCCTTCTTAAACTTTTTGAGTTTTCTTGCTCACAGGCAGACTGACAAATGCTGGCAAAGACACAACATCCTTAGCAGTGGTAATTATAGGTGTACTTTGTTGAGTTAAGTGAGACTGATCATGCGCTCAGGCAGAGGGACTTAGGGTTTTGTGTAGTGCAGAAGAAGTAAGAAAACAAAGAGACTTGCCTGTGAAAAGGAAAGCGTTGTGAATGAGTCCAAAATTATCAGTCTGATGCTGCTTTTTAGTTTGTTTATGCTGATATTGGCTCCTACAGCAACCAAGTAGCCCAACTTCTGTGCCATTCCTTTCATTACAAAGTGTGGTGAATGTAATGACTTTTGACATGTACCTCATATAAATTCCGCTTTAAAAATACTGCTGTTTCTTTAATGCATGTGAAGGAATTTGTTTTCCAACTTTTAAATACTATTAGTTGTTGTAATGTATGCTGATAGCTTGTAGAGACGCTCCCCTCTTCAGCCCTCTGCTCTATTATTATATTAGTGTTCAGTGTAGCGTGAGCCTGTGGACAGGATCATTTAACAAAGGGCACTAGGCCTATCACCACCTCGGTTAAAATAGTACTATATGGCTCTTAGCAAATGGTTTCTCACAGAGTATCATTTTTCCACTCAAATGGTATTCCTTTAGATGGTGACTTGGACATTTTCCCTTTAATTTCTTGGTTAGAATGATTGTCATGTTGGGGTGAACCACATGCCCATTGGTGAGAAAAGGCCCTCTCTTTTTCCTGGCTGTCTTTGACCATTCTTCTTTTTGCACCCTCCTTCATTTTCTTGTTCTTTTTAATGTTTTCCAGCCATTCATCATCCAGAGAAAGGCCGGCTCCAGGAGGCTTTGACTAAACCAGTGTCCACTCTCACTTGCACGGCCCTCACTTTTTTACTTTCCCATTACTCAGTCCGATTCACTTTCCCCTTCCTTTTTGAACCTCCTCGCTTTCTCTTATTCTGCCACCCTCGTATCTCCCGTCTTTCATTCCAGTTTCTCACCGGCCAATAAATCATTTGTGTTGGAGGGAGCAGCCAGCAGTATTGTGTAACTTCTCTTTCCCCCCCTTTTTTTTCTAAACCCTCCCCTCATCTATAAAGCCAAACACGGGCTGACAGACTGCTCGCTCAGTTTGTTCTAAACACTAGACCAGGACACTGACAAAAGGTTTCATTTAAAGCATCAGGGTGAGGGGCCAGCTCGGAGACGGACACTAATAAAACAGCAGGAGAGGTGGGAAGGTGTCTGCATGTGTGCTGGTGAAGCATTTTCAACATGGAGAAAGGAAATACCACCTATATTTACACCCACTTTGAGGCGGTATATGCTGCTTAAGATACAACTTTGCAGCTTGATTCCTACTTTCAGCTGAAACTCTGTAGTTTTGTGTTGTGTTGGTGGGTGTTAAAGTTAATGTTGGTTATGTCACTGCAGTTAGACGGCTCTGCTGCATGCACCGCTGTTGTAACACTTTATTTAGTCTGCTGCCTTGTAGTGGTTTGCAGTAGTCACAGCTGCAGACGGACGTCTCTCACAGTTGGAACAGGTGCAGGTGTATTGGATGAACTTAAAACTTTCACCTCAGCTTGGGCAGCTTTCCAATCTGACCACCTGTTAAGGTCATAGCAGTGCTGACCGGATATTTTTAGTGACGAAAGTGTAGCTTTGGAATTGGGTTTGGCGATGCTTTCACTTAAAGATTCAATGTATGTGTAATGCATGCATAATGACTTTTTAGAAAATGGAAACAGATATGTTAATTATAACTAAACAACTAAATATATATCATTAGGACCCTATAAAATCTGTGTATGTGGAACTGTGGACAGAATCACGGAATTGAAAGTTAAAAGCAGAATTTAATATAAACAGCGAATATCATGGAAATATCATGGAAATGGCTGAAAGTTTTTTTTCTCTTGCTCCGAGGGGGTCACTAAGGCAGAGGACAATGCATGCTTTTTTTCCCCCCATTAACAATGCAAACATGTCAAAGCTGCCTCCTGAGACACCGGCTAAGTTGGCAAAGAAGCTATGAAACTCCCGACTAACTCCAAAGTACAGGGCAGTTACAGTACATAGCAGTTTCCCAACGATTATTATGTGTCAGGCAAATTGAATTTTGTCGTCATACTGTTGACTAGACCCATAAAGATACCTGTGAGGTCCACCTGAAGAATGAGTGATTTATATTTAATTTCTTTATACTATGTTTCGAGGCTAAATTTGTGTAAAATACTAAAAACCAAATTCTCAAGTAATTAAAACTGAAAAAAACAGCATATGGGAAAAATAAAACTGAATTTGGGAAAAAAAATAACACAGATTTTATGGGGCCCTATATTATGTAGTTCATGTTTTTTTTAGTTCATCATGCAATACTTTAAACTGTCCCACAAGTTTCAAAGCCAGAGAAGTCCTTCATATAATGATCTGGAAGCTGTGATGACAAAGTCTCCATGAAAGACACGGCATGTCCATCTTTGGCATGGAACATCAAAGTGCTATGTCCAAGACAAATCAACAGAGTGGGACTGGAGTTTTACCTTTGCCTTTAGTAAGGCAAAGGTAAATCAGATTCATGTTTTGTGCTGATTATGTCTGATGGATCACAATTTTTCTATTGTTTTGTTTCGTGGTCCTCAAAACTCCCCTTGTTGATCAAAGAAGAAATTTCCAAATCATTTAGTTTGTTTTCCAAATCAACAAATTTATGTTTATTTTTTTTTAAATAAGATATTTAGTTTATATATACATTTTGTTATTATATTGCTTCTTGTTCTTTTTTAAGTGGATTTTGACAGTTTGCGGTGATTCTGTTTCTGCTTATTTCTTCCATTTCTTAATGTTTCCGAATTAAGATTCAATATTATTTTGAGTGTAAATTATAGTGAATATTTCTAGAATAAATATCTGCCTGCTTTTGGTCTACTTCAGATCTCAAGGACAAAGTGTCAGCTGTGACACAGATTCTATTCTGCCCTCTTTATAGACAAATATCACAATATTTAAAAAGGAAAAAATGTAAAACATAGTAACTAACAAAAAAAATGAATAAAACATGACTAAATTACACTAATGCATAATTAAAAGCTGTAATTTATCATATTATCTCTTTTATTATTCTATTAGCAGTTTCAAATAAACAGTGATGATTTGATAAAGTGACACCAAGTTTTAATTTATAGATGCAACCGTAGATATCCAAAACTAATGATGTGTTTTGCACACCTGAACGGTTCGGTCAGTTATCTCAGGGGTTTGAACTCCTTCAAATTAAATCTCATCACTCACTGATCGGTGGCATCCCTCCTCCTCTCTCTTCATTTATTGTGCAGTGAGCTCTGCAGGGTCTCTTTACATTGACCAGGGGTACATGGGGCACTCTCAGGATTCTTATCAACAAAACGTATTTGAAATATTTGTCCACATGATTAATTTACCTTAGTAGAGAAGTGAACGTGAGCTCAGAGTTTTTGCCCGTGTGTGACGTGATGTTACTGCAGCTGCTACAGCTATCTGTTATTGGGGATTTAGTGACTGGTGGACGGGGATCTTAACACAATGAATACAGACCTCGCTCTGTGTTGGAGGAAATGCTTCATCATGTTGGTTTTGCTGCATTGCCTGCAGAGTTGAAACTCGCGTCCCTTATTGATTTCTTAAATCTTGGAAATTTGGAACTGGTTCTTAAACCTCCGTGTTATGAGGTACAGCTAATAAAGCAGGAACTGTATTATAATCAAAACAAGTTATTCTCTATGAATGAAAGAGGTCCCTGGCCTGCTTAGTGAACTCTACTTCTACACATTTTTGTTATTCAATAATGGCAATAGAAGAAAATGACCCATTCTTTTCATCAAAGAAGGCAGTTCATATAATAATAATAATTTGACCATTATAGACGCAAACTATCAAATGCGTTAACTGGTCATTCCTTATATTACTAACAACTTAAAAAAAATATGTTGGTCATAGTAAGGAAATTATGTATTTATAACATAAATAATGGTCCCAACACATAACTTTTTTTAAAAAATGGTAAAGCAGAGTTTTTTTTTCATGCCTAACTTTAACATAATGAAGGGAAAATGCTGTTTTAAATGAGCTTCTTTGATTTCCTACAAGCTATCCTATTTTCATGACACAAGAATGTTTGTTAATGGGTTGTTTGGATTGTTATTGGAGTGCCATTTGAGTGGAAGCGATTAGAGGAGGAGGGTGGAGCTGACGATTGGTCAGTCTCTCCTGGTTAATTTTGTGACCTCTGCCAAGGAGGTTATGTTTTGGCGATGTATGTTTGTTGGTCTGTTTTTTTGTCTGTTTTTTTGTTTGTTAGCAAGATTATGCGAAAACTAATGGACAGATTTTGCTGGAGTTTTCAGGAGACGTTGGTAATGGTCCAGCATAAAAATGATTAGATTTTGGTGGTAGTCCATATAACCGCCATTAGTGAACGATTGTTTGTGCTCAATAACTGTCTAACTAATGATGATATCAACATGATTCTGAGTGCTAGGTGTGGGTTTTCAGAGTCAAGGGATCATATTATGATGGTAACTGTATCATGAAACTATTGCTTATAGATGTAAAAGCAGTATGTGAGCTACCTTGGCGGAGGATTGTGCTCTCTAAGTGCTTTCTAGTTAATGTTTGGATTGAGAGCTCCCTGGAAGAGATTTAACATACTCTGCATTACATTCAATGGCAAGGCTTCAGCACAGATTAACAGATTTGATATGCAGGTAAGTATGTACTCTGTTACCTTCTGGGCCTCATTTCATCTGTGAAACTTGCTTGTTAAACAACCTGCAGCTGAAGTGTTTTGGCTTGTTGGAGGAGCCACTCGCTATGTAATAACCCACTCCAGTTGCCGCAGGTCTTGGCCCAAAACTCCCATCCAGCACTTATAGACTGGCCAAACTCCCACCTCAGCACCTAATCAGATTATTGCTCTCTGTTGCTTTAAAGAGAAAGCAAAACAAAATGCCCTCTGTACTCAAATTTACAGCAGTCCTCTGAATAACTCACTACTGGAAAAGATAATAAATCCTAGAAGGAAGTATTTCTTATTAATAGTAAATACGGATCAAAGATTATGAAATGGGCAAGCTCTCTGGCTTTATTTCTATGTGTATTAACAGAGGTGTCCCATTTCATGTAAAAAACATGGAACTTAATACGTTGAGCTTCAAGTTTTCATGCAATTTAAAACAATTTGTGTCAAGCTCTTGCACAGATGTTTGAGAAGCTGTTATAATATTTGTAAAGCTGGTGTAGATACTGAAACTAATGAGTGGGATGAACTATCAAAAAGGACTTTGTGTCAATGCCCTGACCAAGCTTTTTCACCTTGTACACCTACATGTGATGTGTGTGCACATTATCTCAACCAAACACTAGGGGTGTCCCGATACAACTTTTTCACCTCCGATACGATACCGATATTGCAGCCTTGAGTAGTGGCTGATACCGATATCGATCTAATACAATATCAGCAGGAATCATACATATTTTTATTACTTATTTTGTAGTATGGACTGTAAGAAAAGGCTTGAACAAGTGAGATTACTCAAACAGAGAACAGTAGTCAGTAATAGTAGGTATGAGAAAAACTGACCCATTTGTTATTAACCAAAGGGTTAAATAAATTTTAACCTTTAACATAAGAATATACTACAATTAAATAAAATAAATATAAAAATAAATTAGAAGACCCTGAAAAGTAATCTCAATTAATCCAATAAAAACAAAAAAATATATTTTTAAATTGCAAAATAACCATTGTGTTAAACTTAAACATAAGCATATGCTACAACTAAATTAAATAAATAAAAAATAAATTAGAATGGAGTGCTTGTATCAGAGTGCTTATATCGGAGATTTTAGATGCAGGCCGATATTATCCGATATTTGTTTTTTTTGCTGATATCGGACTGATATCCGATATCAATATCGGATCGGGACACCCCTACCAAACACTCTAAATCCATATATACATGCTGTAAACTACAGAGACACGGGTGCATGATGCATCAGTTTAATGTGTCGATTGTGCACGTTGTCCAGAATTAAGGTGACACAGATGTGAGCAGCAGTGTATTTATGACCGGTGGGATCAGTGTAGAAGCAGGGAAGATATGACATAGTTAGCACAGCTGCAGAAAAATTGGAGCAGAAAGTTTTTAAGACAAACCGATGAAATCAGAGTCTTTTTTTGCTTTCCTCAGCTGCAAATGTGACGTATGTACTGTAACCAGAAGACCCAGTGTCTACATGAAGCTGCTCTTCAGCCCTGTGGAAAACAGCTCGCTGTGAAACTGAGGTATCAGCTGAATTCCCGAAGGAACATTTTCCTCTCCCTCCCCCATTTTCCTCTCCCTTCTGCCTGATGGGCTAATTTGCGTTGACTTAGAGAGGCTTTGGCAGATTTTCAGTCATTATCACAGAGGTAGTCAAAGCCTGACTGCAGCTCTTATGTAATAAAAGTCGTGTTGACAGAGCAACAGAAACCAGCTTCTTGTTAATGGTGTGAAAGAGTTAGTTACATTTATGTGGCTCCTTTATTTTGAGAGGAAAAGTTTTGGTTATAGCCTTAACCACAGTGTATAATGATACCTTTTCACCTTGGCCTACTTTCCAGAGTGCTGTGTCAGAGTTGAGTGTGGAACGCTGCAGTCACTCAGACACTGCTGTTTGGGGCACAGTGTGATCTTGTAACAACTGTTTTTTGTTGCTCAAAAGTTTTCCTAGAGCAGCAGATCTGGGGTTTACTGCATTAGACCCTCAGTAAGTGGCACTGCACTGGATAGAACAATGAAGCTGCATGATTTCAACAGAAGAAACCAGGATATTTGGACCATATGTGCACTTTTTGAAGAGAGACCATAAAGATTCCTCAATCCTGGTTTTCTTTGCATTACACCGCTGTCTAAGCTTAGTGAACATGACAGCTTCTTTTCCACACCTTGTAACTGTTCAAATATGGGGTCCAGAGCATGAAATTTATTTATTTATCTATGTATTTATTTATTTTTAATGCTTTATTGGTGGGACAAGGTGAGATTTACAAAACAAGGCAAGAAAAGGAGGGAAAAAACTGACAAGTGTTTAAAACAATTCAATTGGAACAGAAGAAAAATAAAATACATAAAAAAAACTAAGAAAAGACAATGATCCACAAACAACAGACATTCCAGCTTAACAGAGTGTCCAATAGTCAATCACCATGATGAAACACTAATTGGGGAGTGGCAATAGAATTTCTGGTGGATGAGGAATAGGGGGGACCAAAAGCATCTAAAATAAATTTCAAACATATGGGGACATAGATAAAATGCCCATAAACTGTGTTAAGTACTGGAAAATGTGCAAGACAGAAAAAAAGGAAATAGTAGATAAATAGTAGTAAAACATCCCCAGAAGGAGTTAGAGAGCTATTAGGGAAAAAGTTCCCAGTCTGGGAAACTACACACTCTCACACTAATTCTTCAGAGACAAGTGTGAGTGTGAAGAGCCAACACAACATGACAGAACTCGATCGTAGCACCTGTTTCTCCAGCCGGCACATCTACTCCGTCACCAACCAGACGGAGACTGACTGATTTCTCACACTCCATCTGTTCCACAATTGTTCATTTATTATTATTGTGTACAAACCCCAGTTCCAATATACTTGAGACTCTTTATAAAATGTGAATAAAACAGAATACACATTACAAATACTTTTTAACCTATAATCAGTTGACTACAACACAAATACAATATAGTTAAAATTCAGACCAAAAGCTGTTTCTTTTTAGAAATAAAGACATAATAAATTTGATACCAGCAGCATTCTCCAAAGAAGTTGAGATAGGGCCAAGGAAAGACTTGAAAGGATGTGGATTGCTGCAAACACCCTGAACGTTCCACAAGTTGGCTAATTGGTAACAATTGATACTTCATGATAGGGTATCATACTCCTGAAGGCTCAGTAACTCAAAATCAGTAAGTGTTTAAAATATATGAAAGACTGCATGTGTGAATATTCCGATGATTCTTTAGTGTATAAATATTAAAAGTTTTGAAACTTCTCCATTTACAGTCATTATGTCTTTAAATGATGCAAAGAAGCTGGAGAAGTCTCTGCAGTAAAGGGCATGGCTAAGAATCAGCATAACCTACATCAGCCTTCATTTTCTCAGGCTACACTGTATTAAAATCAATCAATCAGTCTTCATTTGATTAGCACTAGTTCATCACAAGTGTTATCTCTAGACACTTGTCGGTGAAGACACCGACAACAAACTTGAAGGCAGATGTCTGGATGTATTTTGGATTAAAAAACACAACGGCAGCAATGAACTGGACAAGAGCAAAACTATATGCAAGATATGCAGCCTGCAGGTGACATATGGAAACACAATGAATCTCCAAAATTATTTAACACGACACCACCCGGAAATGCGGTGTGCAAAATTGTTGGACCCAAAGCAAACACAGCAGGTGAAGGCATTTGTACAATATGTAAGTTATCAGCAAACTCTCCTCAAGCCCAGAATATAACCAATGCTGTCGCAGCATTCATATGCAAGGACATACGACCATACAGCGTTGTTTGTACCCACCTTATTTACACTGCCTGCCTTGTGGTTTGATTTTAATTTAAATTATTACATTTTTGTTTTGGTCAGGTTTTGTTTCATAAAAAGTACATGATTACTGTAACTGCTTTAGGCTCAATTCTTAATGTAAACATTAATATTTTTAATAACGCACAAAGTTAGTTAGTTTCTACTATTTATAGCATTAGTTATCCGAGAATCTTTTCCATATTCAAATAAAATTGTTCCTGTGACTGAAATATCCTTAACTGAATCGAAATCAATTAAATCAAATTGAATGGCGAATTGAATCGAATCTGGCCCTTGTGAATCGAATTGAATCGATTTGGGAAAGCTGAATTGATACCCAGCTCTAATATATACATATATGCATATATACATGTATAAAATACGCATACACATATGCACATATACATACATCCAAACCCAACATGAATCCACCATGAGCACAACACTGGGCCAACCTACAGGAAGGCACATCTGTAGGGGCTTACAGTAAGAGTGGCAGCAAAAAAACTGTTCAGCAGTTGGAAAATCTTGAGCAGATCCATTGTCATGTTGGACAGACATCCACTGAAGATGTGTTGGGTGTTTGGGAGAAGGAAGTGAGGTGGAGGCAGAAACAAGGGACTAAAGTAAGAATTGAAGATAGTGACAGATCCATGAGCCTCATAAATCTGTCCTCATCAAATTTGTCTCTGCTAAATATAAGAAATATGAATATATTTATTGGAGGTTAGCCCCTTGAGATGTGGCATCTCATTTTCAAGACGGTCCTACTTTCTACAGTTTTAAAGGTAGTTATGGTGGTTCTAATATTAACAGTAAGACCTGTAGTGATTATAAGGTAGAGAGGACTGATGTTAAATAATAAAGTAACATCTAGCTGAACTGCAATTGAACCCATGAATGCCAAGACCATAAATGTGTCCTCATTTTTGTCTCTATTGAATTGAAAAATCAGTGTCATTCTATAATGGGTATTGCTGCATCTATGTAAGATAAGGTTCTATCACAGAAAGTGAGAGCCATTGGAGTGGCTGTAGCTCAGTCCAGAAGGACTTGGGTGGGAGACCGGAGGGTGGCTGGTTCAAGTCCCGGCTGAACCATGTTTGGAAGTTGGTTTGGTAGCTGGATGTCCAAGTAACGTCCATAGAGTTCCCCTGGCTGAAGCAGAAAAAGAGGATCCAGATTGTCATGATAGATGGTGTTGAGGTGTATTGATGTCCGTGTCAAGGGTTGACTTGCACATTTAAGAGACACCATCATACTTAGAGTTACATCCAGGTTATTGAGAAACATAGAGTATGATTCCAGTAGACCAGCGGTCCCTGAAGTGGGAGTGGGATGCTTTCCACAAAGCCATAAAAGATTCTGCTTGATCTGGTTCTTCATTGATTCCCCAGTTGATTACTGTGGGTTTTCTGTGTGGAAAAAAACTGGCCCATTTTGTGTAAAATTAAGCCAGATTTTAGGCCTTTGACTTCATTGTTGTTTTTGGTGACTGTCTCTGATGAGAGCTTGACATCCTTGATTGCAAGGCATGAGAAACAAAGTGGAAGAATTTAACAAGGGAATTGTTTAGCATGAAGACAAACTATTGAGTCCTTGAGCAATTCTTTTTTTTCCATCTAGAATTGGTTTGTATTCCAATCCCAAGTCGTTAGGTGAGCTTTATGATGAAAAAACAACACCATTGAAAAATTCCTTAAAATGTTTTATTCATGCGTTAACTCTCGGGACAATAGGGGTCCGCTGCCATCTGCTTTCTTTTTTTTGGGATAGTGGGCTGACAGTTTTATGGATTATTTAAACAAAATAACACCAGTGAAGTGTTGGTGGAAAAAAGTTGATGCACAAGGTAGTCAGCATGCTTCTGTCCCAACCTTTTGAAACAGGTCAGAGGAAACAAATTCAGTGTGAGTATATTCACAAAGAAAAAAGAATAAAATCTTCTAACATGCAGTACCTTGTCTCAGTATGAGCTGAAATGATTTGCAGATCTGTCTACTCTCTTGTTGTGCACATTTTACACAGTGTCCCAGATTTTTTTGAATTAGGGTTTGCATTATTCTAGTTGTAACATAAAATACATCTCATCTTTGAAGCTCCATCTGCATCTGATTGACTGACTGCATGATCCTAGCCTGTTATTAAAAGGACCTGCTGTACCAGCACAGAGAAAACCTTCATCCTCCAACTCTCCCTCTTCTTCCTCCTCCTCTGCATTCGTCAGCTGCTGGCCTCCTAACACAGCTCTTCACCACCCACATCTTCTCACCTCTCTCCATTAGAAGAACAGCACAGCAACCACCCACAGTACTCTCTGAAACGCCAGGCACAAATATGTGAGAAATATGCAACGTTTTGGTCATTTTTCCCGGAAAAATGTGTCGATGCAATCCTTTAGCACAGAGCCTTCCTAGCAGGGCTGTTGCTGTGTACACAGATGCCTATACTGCGTTCATTTTATGTCTCCTTAAATGCATACCATCGGGGTGAGGTGTATATGCCTGGAGGACTGTGCTTGGCCCTGCACAGAGATGTCAGATATCCACCATATGGCCTTTTATAGAGCTATATGTTTGTCTAAAGTACAGACGGGGTTAGGGTTAGCATTAAAGCCAAGCCTGAGGTAAATATCACTTGTCATTGAACCAGTTTAATGCTGCCTCGATTGTGTTAAATTACAGGCACTGAAGACCCCGGTCATTGACAAGATTACCATCATCACTGCCTCAATCTGTCATCCTCAGTTCCTGGCCTGATTGCTACGTATATCTTAGTTTGTGTCATTATCGTGGACTTAGGAAGGAAAAGAAAGAGGGAGACGGTGGTTTGATATTCCTCTGCAGCAACACTTAGATGACTGCATCTGTCTGGCACCAAAAAGAGCTTTCCCCGTGACTGCTTGTAGGTATGCTTCCTAGGATTGGGCAATATTGGCCAAAAATCGTATCTCGTATGCCAATACATGATATATGTATTAGGGCTGAATGATATTGGGTCAAAATGATATTAGGGAATGATGTATCTTTTATGTGTAACTGTGTCCAAGCTAGGGCTGAAACGAGTCCTCGGATAATCCGGGTATTTCGATTACAAAATATCCTCAGGGCAAATTATGTGCCACTACACAGCGCATGGTGTTTGACACAGACCGTCATTTCTTTGGGGCAACGCACATGCTGCTTCCGCTGCTGCACGGCTGAAACGTAGATGTGCGGCACAGATTGTAAAGTCATGCAGGAAGAGAAAAGAGAGGCGCAGAAAGAAGAGAGTCCGCAGAAGAAACGGCAGAAAGTATTCCAAATGTGGGATCACTACAAGTCGAAGCGAAAAGAAAACACAGTGCCATGTGTCTGTTGTCAGACGGAGTTAGCTTAGCATAATAGCACGTCGTCAATGCTGCAGCACGTAAACAGTAAACATCCGGTCTGTGCATCAAGTCCGCGGACCAGACACAACAAGACAACGCTCATGATACATCAGTAGAAGCAGTTAATGTGATCAATAACTGAGATTAGGTCTGGTAAATAACGGACTTTGATTATTTCTCTGTGTAAAGGCTGGTTCAGAACGTAAATCAATGAGGTGGTTACTTGGATAGGTATTCTGTGTATTTTGTTCACATACTTTTCACATCCAGTAACTTTCCTTTTAATTTGATTCCAGGGAGTAGAACAGAAATGACAGTAAGTAAAGGAAGCAGGTGTAGGGCATCCTTTCATAAATTAAATAAATGTACATTGGCTGGTTGAATTATCTTAGTATCTAAATAAGATATTATTTTGGCCTAGTAATAAAATAAGCTAAATAAGATCCTCAATATGGTAATTAGCATCGTTACAGCAGTAAAGGCAATAATGTAGCAAAAAAAGGTAAGCATGAATAAAAACAAATTAAATAAATATAACCAAACAAAAAAAAATTACTAAAAAGAGCAAGATATGACCCAGAGAAGAAATAAAACTGCAAGAACAATATAAACAAAACAAATTTAGAAGTTCAAAAATATTTTGACCATTGCACATGGGTAAATACCAGTATCATTTGATTTGTTGTAACTGGTTTAGTGCTCACTGCAGAGACAGTTATCATTAAAACTAAAGGGCCTGTTTATAAATTTATTTTTTTTACTGTATTCATGAGTTATGCATTTTTGAGATATCAGCTGTAGAGATGTCTGCCATCTCTCTAGTATGTTTATAAGTCCTGTGATGCTCAAAGCATCAAAAATACATTTGAAAAATGCAAAACCAGTGTGTCATTCTAAAACTCATGACCTGGTTGCTCAAAATAATCTGCAGACCTTGTTGTGGGCAGTGTAGGAACTAAATGAATAAGAATAAAGCCGAAATGATTCCATGTAAAAAAAAAAAAAAAAACTGCAGTGAGCGCAATGTCCCGTTGTCCAATTATTCGATTAATCGCCAGAATACTCAATAGAGTACTCGATTACAAAAAGAATCGATAGTTGCAGCCCTAGTCCAAACTAATTTTTCTTTAGTTTGATTTTCACGAAAGACCCATAGCTTTACTGTATTTAAAAATTAAATACTACAGAAAAAGACTACAGAAAAAAAAACAGTTTAAATCCTCTATTTGTCTCTAGTTTCTAAAACTGCTGTATCTATATTTAGCATCGTCTGTAGGTTATACCTTTACGTGCTGGTAACATGATGATTCTGCATGCATCGTGGTCTCCGAGGGGCCTTCCACACGAGACAAATTCAGGCCTAATCACACAAGTTTTTAATCGTATAGGCATTTTGTCTACACAGATACGGCATTTCAGGAGCGCAAAAGCGCACATTTTTGAAAACGGGTTGAATACGTTTTGATTCAGAAACAATGACGTCATATACCCACCTCTCCCTTAAACCACATGCGTGAACCATACAACAGAAACAATGGTGGAATATGGTGTTGCGTTCGTGCCGCCAAAGCTACTGAGCTTGTTATGACTTTTACAGCAAAATCTTCTGCTCCTCTACAACCACTACGAGCAACAAGAGGACACGGAGAACAGCATATGCCAGCATTTGTTGACATTTCCCATGATGTATGCGCATGCTCCATGTCTTTCATTTTTCACTTGGTTTGGTTTTCTTTCAGTACACTTTCACAGGTGGACCGGAGCCTACCTAATAATGTATAATATAGCCACCTGCCTCTAGATGTGGTCTTTGTCCCTGTCATCCTGCCTGTTGTTGCACTTTGACCTGGAAATACACAACCGGGTCGAGTTGTAGCATTATATAGCTCAACCCATTTCGGGAGAATCTGGTGCCATAAACTAAAGGTCAGGCTGAATTTAGGCTGTGTCTGGTGGCACTCACAAATTGGCTGGAGTGATGCGTAACCAAATCCTCACAGATTTGTTGACATTAACCTGTTAAGAGGATGGGAGGTTGGAAGTGGTAGCAATGCTTACATTAGCTGCAGACTGCTTGATATGATAGATACTTGATAGTGAATGCTACATTAACTTGCTTGCTGGTGAAACAGAGTTTGGTTCTTTGGTCAGCATCAGAGTTTATGTGAGCTTGTACACCACCCCAAATCTACCAAACTTTCTGAAAAAGCAAATCAGAGCTTGATTGGTGTGGACCAATCATGTTAGCTGTGAAAGTGCCCTAAGACTTACTACCATGCAGCTTCATCCATGCCATAATCTGCTCCTGTCCAACAAACATGCTCTTTAGGTCCCTCCCAGCCAGCTCAAACTTAATTGCTGGGTGTCCCAGTTCAGAGAGTGCATCATGAGCTCATAGTGTAGGGATGTATTGAAAAACTCAAAGATTTTAAAGCTGCCATGGGTAACCTTTTAGTAACCAGTTATCTTATTATGTTCCACTGGGATTAAACTATCAAACTCATACACAGCTGTAAGTATTTAAGTGGTCTGAGAGTATTCCTGTTCGCTGTTTTCCTATGAGTGTGCTGTGGAGTCCAGAAAACCCTACTGCTCCGTGTACTTCTGACCGATCAAATAGTTTTTGGCTTCTCTGTCTTGATTGGATAAGGGGTGGCCTCTACTTCCTTGTCCTGTTTGGTTGTTGTGTATCTCTACCTTTTCATGAGCATGTACAAGAAACTCCCCCAATGTTTTCTTGAAAACAATGGTCCTTTATCAAGTCTTTCATTGTCTCCAGTGTCTTGCGGCTGCTAAGCCTGAGATGTGGTTGTGGAAACCTCACAACACAAGTGTGGTTAAGGAAAGCTCATCAAGCTAATGAATTAACAGCCCCCCCATCGTGTGACATCACTCCCTGACCCTATTCCCCTCAGCCTATCAACCACCCCTCCTGCTGCAAGATACTAAGCTAAATGAATCTCATGAAGCATTACTGTGACAGTTGGTATTAAAAGTACAGAAACTCAGTAATCTTGAGTCATATTTTTTTAACTATAGAGAGAGAAATAGCCCTGTCTAAACTTCATATGCCCTGTATTGACAACATTTTGGAAACTGGATGAAGTTACAATTACCGTAACTTGGATTTTAAAAGTTTTATGGCTAACCATCAATAAAAATGTCTGGTATTAGCCCCAGTAGCCAGAGAGCCGATTACTGTGCATGCAGTCTTTGTGGCTATTTTCTTAGCCCCTACTACATACTACTAACAAACACAGTATACAGTAAATACTAGTCGACCCAGCAGCGGTAGATGAAGATTTATTACTGCCACCTACTGTGCTTGAGTTTGGATCAGAGTAAATACTTCTACAACACAAAATTTATATTGATAAACACATCTAAATAATCACATTTCATTCAGTTACACTAACAAAGCTGTGTGCTTTCTCTCCCCTGTCCCAAAACAAGTTAATTTCTGTTTCTGGTTATGAAAACAAAAGTAAACAGTAGCTCAGCTAACAGCTAGCACAGCTAAATCAACATTTATTATTGGACTAAAAAAGTCTAATGAGTTTTTTATTTAAATTTTCATCTCTAAAGACATGAGAAATGTGTTACATCCATGTAAAATCTCTAGAAAAATACAAATTTACGAAGCATGATTTGCTTTGTTGTTTTATGAATGCATCAGAATTAATGCTAATGCTATTTCTGCTAAGGCTGTTTCCATGGATATGCACTATGGCTGTCCACCATTTTGATACCTACATCAGATTAATACCCAATGATGCTTTGCATTGTGGGAAACCGTACACAGTAGACTAGTCTGAAGCATACTGATAATTTTTCCTGAAGTTGTATGACTTGCTGATATTTCTGGCATACTGCAGATTTCACAAATGTTCGCACACTACATAGTACATTTTGACAAAATCAGTACGTACTGCTAGTGTAGTATGCAAAACAGCCTGTGTCTTTGCTATGCATTTTCATGCCACAGTTTATGCTGCTCCTGTTAAACAACACCAACATGTTGCACAAGACAGGCACTCATTTGGAGGGGTGTATTTCATTGAGTGTTTTCCCTGCTGTCATCAACACTTTGTCCTTGTGCCTTTTATTAAATGCTGGGCCTAAAATTGTAGCTTGTAAATGGCACAGATTTGAAACTAATTGGTTATTTTTCAGCATTAGAGGCAGCTTAACACTGTGAGCTTTGCTTAATTTCAAATTCATTAGCTGATCATGCCAAATATAGATAACTTAGAACATTAACACACATGACTGACATTAAAATGGCCCAATGACAAGCAGTAAGTTAATTTGTAAAATTATGAGCTACAAGAAAACCTGTTGCTTCCCTTTTCTCTAGCTAGCTAATTTTCTCTTCTTTTCCTTTGTGTTTTTGTACATCTAAGAGGTGCTTATAGAGTTTAGATATAAAATCTGAAAATGACTTAAAGACCCCCCCCACACACACACACAAAAATCTAGTACAATTATAAATGTTTAACTGAAAACAAGAGAATGGAAATATAGACTAAGTGCATTTATTTGATGCACTTTTCTTAAAAGTAGCACAATATATCACAAAAGGCAATCTCGCTTTTTTGAAATTCCTATATCTTAAAGTTTGACATATTGCTCAGCTCTAATGCTTTCTACTACCAAAATGTGTTTACATCTGTTGTCAGAAGTTGCTATGGAAAGGTTTATAGCTACTATCAGTAATGAGCAGGGTATGCTGGACCCAGAAGAGACCTGAGTCCTCGCCATGTCCATGAGTCAGGGTGAAGCCATGCCAGTTCATCAGCTCTCCACATCGAGAGTGATCAAAGTAAAACGGCTTCAGGAGAAGTTGGAAACAAAAGTGGAGGATCCTGCTGTTACATGTTGAAAGAAGAGTGGAATTGTAGCTTTTAGATTTGTCACCAGGAAAGTTGGCAGACAAACTGGCACCTTAAAAAATACCAGATGTTTCTGATCAACTAACAGGTGTTCATAACTGACTTTTATCATTGAGCAATATTTGGATAAATAAAACTGATAGAATAGGACAGAGAGATTACATGACCACATTCTGATTTTGCAATAAGTGACTAACTGGTGAAGCTAAATGCCATTTCATCATGCCTTTCTGAACTGAGTCAGTTCAAACTGCACTTATGCTCTCCAGGACCGGTAATGAGTCTGTCAAACCCAAAAATGTTGATGGCAGCAGGGGGAGAACTTGCTTCACAACCAAAAATGAAAGTTAGACCATCAGCCAGCTGCCAAAAGAAGCAAATATTTCCCTGGCTGTGTCATTAAGGAGAATGGGATGTTTTGCTTCGCTGCAGAATGGCCAGGAGTGAAGGACGCCAAGGGTGCAGAGACATGTATGCATGTGTGCACTGAACCCATTAATTACCATTTTCTAAACAGAGAGCTGGCGCCTAATTATCACTAAACAACATCTGGACAGAGATCACAGGATGTGGTGGATTTGGAAAGGGGAGGAGATATGGGCCTAGCTTTACAGTGGGTATATATTTTAATACAATGACCTACAGTAAGCACGCAGACTATTATTTTATTGTGGTTCATGACCTCAAAAGTCATAAAAACTTGGATTAAGTTTTTATTCCCATTAAAGAATGAAAACTCACTTAAAGCCCGTTTTAGTTTAACTTATATATAAAGCGCCTTGTGAATGGATGAAGTAGTTTGCATTGCTTCTTTTTTAAGTTGGACTCCAGATGTACATGTTTGGACATTGACACTGTCTGGTTACCTAAGAGGGGGATTTTAGTCCAATCCACAATGGTCGTAATGTTAGAAACACTGTCCTCGGAGGCTATTACTTCTAAACTTTGGTATACTCAGATTGATTTTGAGTCAGATCAAATTGAGTATACATGACATCACTTTCATTTTTAAGACTTTTTAACATGGCAGTGTATATAAGACTTCTGTGCTTTCATAGCCAGCCTCTAGTGGATATTTGGGGAACTGCAGTTTGTCACTCTTGCACATTTATATGCATGTGTTAAAAAACACAGACTGGGAGCTCCATGCACTCTGGTTGTGCGTCAGTCCATCCCTGTTTGTCTGACCAACTTTACACAAAGATGCCCTCTAAAATCAAACCATTTCATCTTGGAGTCAGAGATCTGAGGTCAAAGGTCAAGATCATGGAGCCTTATGTTCATGCTTTGGTTGCAACATTACATCTCAAGAGATTTCTTAAAAACTTTACACAAAGGTATACTCAAACTGAAGGATGAAGTGTTTAGACTTAAGAGGTTGAAGTTCAACACCCTTTTGTTCATATCTTGCTTATTAAAGCTTTGCTCAAATGGCCACGTGTACATAATATGTAAAGGGTGCTTCAGGATATTTTCTTGAATCTTTTAACCTATGTCCACTTTGACAGAAAGATGAAGTGACAAGATTTAGGAGGTCAAACACCAAGGTCTTTGGGGCTTAAGTTAATGCTTTATTTTTGGACTTAATATGTTAAAGACTTTGTTTTTTTTTTCAAAGTGAAGATAATCTGTAATTTATAGGTTTAATGTCAAGATCATGAAGCCCCATGTTCATCCTTTGCTTGCATACATAATAGCTAAAGAATACTTTAAACTTTTTTTTTAAACTTTGTACTAATATCAACATTGACTTAAAAATGGAAGTGACCAGACTTTCAAGGTCAAAGGTCAAGGTGTTTTCAAGGTCAAAGGTCAAGGTGTCAAGGGTTTTCAAAAGCTTTGCACTAATGTCAACCCTAATTTATCTAAATGGTTAGATTTGTTCTTGGTCAAAGGTCAGTATCATAGGACCTCAAGTTCTTCCTTTGCTTGTGCTCATTGGTTCTCAAGAATTCCTAAAGATATTTTGTTAGAACTTTGCAAAAAAAGCCACCCCGATTTAGCGATTCTATTATTTAACTTTGATAGTCAAAGGTTTTTGGGCCTGATGCTCAGGACTTGCTTATGAACTTGATAGCTTCAGAGTTCTTTGAGGGATTTCATTCAAACCATACACTAATGCCCATTTTTATTACAGATTTAACTCAGTACTTTTTAGTGGTTAAGGTCACTGCGACTTAAAATCTTCAATTCTACAAAGCATTTAAACCATTAAAGATCTAAGAAGTCTACCAATAACACTAACACAAAAACATCTGAGTGCTTCTTCTTGACCCACCACTGGACTTTAACAGTCCCACCTCTTAAAGGATAAGTTCGTTTTTTTGATACCTGGACCTTATTTTTAGGATTAAATACGCTCGTAGACTCACCCAGACAATTTTGGCGGAGCCATTTTCGAGCAATTTACATCCATCCGACGACGTTTTTGTCTCATGCCATAGTAGCAGACGGGGCCAGAAATCGAAGCCCCTAAATTAGACATTATCTGCTGCGAAACTCGCTCATTTCAGCTACATTTTATAAATGAATGACCAGTGTTATCACCATGTCTGCTCGACTTTGTTGTTATGGTCATCCGGGGCTTTACAAGGATGGGTAACTTTTGGTGACGTCATAGACAAGAACATGAGTAGAGCCGCCGTTGTTGCTAGGCTACACGGCTACACGGCTATTTTTTTGCAACATGGCGGAATATTTATCCGATGTAGAAGTGTCTGACGACGACTTTGAGTATTATGGATGCCCGTATCGTTTTGAGCCAGAATATACCGACGAGGAGTTATTTGAAAGGAGGATGCAGAGGAAAGGAGCCGAACAGCTGGCCAGAGAACAAGCAACCACTGCACGTCCATGAATGGGGGCTAACTGGTGGTGTTGTTGTGGACATTGCACGGCAAACACAACAGAGGAGGAGTGCCTTTGCTGCTCAGAGTGGGACTTGAGACCAGAGGAAACACGTATTGATGCCCCCCAAAATACGATTTCTGTCCCCGTCTGCTACTTTGGCATGAGAAAAAACGCCGTTGGATAGATCTAAATTGCTCGAAAATGGCTCCGAGCTCTGCCAAAATTGTCTGGGTGAGTCTACGAGCGTATTTAATCCTAAAAACAAGGTCCAGGTGTCAAAAAACCGAACTTATCCTTTAAGATAGTGCTACAGTAAGTGCAGTTGTGCTTTGTACTTTGTCTCTGCAGTTTTCAGTTATAAGTCATAGGGTATACATTTAAAGTTTGATTTTGCAGTGAATAAAGAATGTAAATATTGACATTATTTGCTACTGAAGCACAATCATCCTAGATAGATTTATGTGACAGTTGAATGGGCACACATCTCCAATCATCACTGCCTGATCTGGAGGAATCAAATCTCTTTCTGATTTGTTCCCCTCTGCCCGTGAGACCTTGCTCAATGACTGCCATCGAGACAGCATTGGTATTATTGTCTGAAGAGCTCCAGAGACTAGAATAAGTTTATGCTGGCTTCATAATTTCCATGCTGGGATCACAAAAGGACACTTGTTTGGGCCTCTTGTCTCTCAGTCATTTCCTTGTCGAGGGTTAAGGGGAGGAGTGGCTCTGCGGACTGTGGCGGCTGACAATCCCACATTGTGTGAGCCGGTGCTGCCTCACAAAGGGTCCATTGTGGTGAGCGGTGGCTCGGGGAGAGGGGACCGGGTCTAGCCTAGGTGACAGCGCGGTGTGGGTTCAAGGGGCCCTGGGTCTGGGGGGCTAAAAACTGCGATGGCTGGCCCAAAAGCAGGGGCGTGTATTTGTGCTCAGCTGACTGGGTGCTCGTGGAGGGAGGATGCACACGTGTGAGAGGAGTCCCGTGCTGCACCAGTTCAAAATGTATACAGCACTCCCACTCAACAAACACCTACTGCGCACAAGCAATCAAATCTCCCTCAGAGGTGAGCGGCTTTATGATTATAGCTTTTTAATCAGTGCTGTTGTCAGTCCCTGATTTATTCTCAGCATCCCAGAGAATCCGATGTTGTGATTATAAAACTCAAAGCTTAAGCTGCTTGTACAACTGCTCGCAGAATTTGAAATATTTTGCTGTTTATCCTCCTCTGACTCCAGCTCAAGGACGAGCCAGCATGTGCGCTGTACTCCAGATTTGTTTACTCAGACAGATGGCCTTAGCAGCCCAAAGTCATAGTCCACAAGCCCCCTTTATTTTCCTCCTGCATCACCGCTGTCCTCCTCCTCTCCCACCGGCTTGAGACTTAATCCCCCCTCATTCTCAGCCTCAACGGTTTCCCACTCTCCATCCGCAAAGCAATGTCTGAGAGTGACAGGGCTCTCAGGTCAAGCTGACGCCAGTCCCCCTGTCCAGTCTGAAGCAGGCCCAGGCCCTCGCCCAGCTGTCCCAAAGGTCTATTTGTCCGTCTGTCTGTCAACCCCGGCTGTTGCCCTGGCCTCTCACCTTGGTGTCAAGAGCCCTTCTGTGAATTTAAATTCCCTGTTATAAAACATTAAACCAAAATCTGATGTCAGACTTTTGGCTTTGTTTATATGCTGCTTTCTCTTGTCATAGAGAGACTGTGGTTTTGTAGAGAAAATTATGGCCATAGATTAGCTTTATTTGGTCAACAGTGGATGTAAACATGCTTTTGTATCTCCTAATATTTCTGAGATTTGCTTGAGGCTATAATCTATCATGTTAGTAAGTGGGGATAATGTAGGATGAAGCATAGTAAGATGAGATAATGACACAAAATTGCAGTGAAAGATCCATTAATGCTACACTTCGGCTTTGAGGAGGAGTTATATCAATTATCAGGGTTATGTCACATTGTTTTTAGATTATAGATAGATAGATAGATAGATAGATAGATAGATAGAATCCAACTCAATGTTTTCCACAGAATGAAACTCATATTTAAAAAATATTTATGTGTTCTCTTGTACCAGAGTGTTTTCATACAAAGCCCAAACTGGGCCTGGGTGTTTCCTGTGACAGTAGATTATGACAAGAATCCCTTTGCATAGGCAACTATATGCCAAGTATTGGGGTAAGTGTAAATGGTGTAAATTGACTTCACCTTTTACAGAATTACTGACAGTTATGTCCTTTTTTTGTTTCTAAAAACAGCAGGGTTTTTCAGGGGTCCTCATCATAGGACACTTGAACTTCAGAACTTCAAGAGATCTCAGAAGTAATTCTGTAGTTGGAACATGCGCTACATAATACAGTTTGGCTTCCACTGCCACCTTCTGACGTTTTTGTTGACTGTACTGTACTTGATGCCACTGAAGGAGAATTCCAGCATTTTGGGCAGTGGTGATTCTGTAAAATTAGCATTGATACTCATATCTGCAAGGATTATGTCACAATATACTTCCATTTCGATTAGCACATGTATATAACATACTCTTTTGTTCTCTGGGGTACCTTAAAGGATAAGTTCGTTTTTTTGACACCTGGACCTTATTTTTAGGATAAAATACGCTCGTAGACTCACCCAGACACCCGTAGCCGTTTTCGAGCAATTTCGATCCATCCGACGACGTTTTTCTCTCATGCCATAGTAGCAGACGGGGCCAGAAATCGATGTAGAAGTGTCTGATGACGACTTTGAGTATTATGGATGCCCGTATCGTTTTGAGCCAGAATATACCGATGAGGAGCTATTTGAGGGAAAGAGGGAAAGAGCCGAACAGCTGGCCAGAGAACAAGCAACCACTGCACGTCCACGAATGGGGGCTAACTGGTGGTGTTGTTGTGGACATTGCACGGCAAACACAACAGAGGAGGAGTGCCTTTGCTGCTCAGAGTGGGACTTGAGACCAGAGGAAACACGTATTGATGCCCCCCAAAATACGATTTCTGGCCCTGTCTGCTACTACGGCATGAGAGAAAAACGCCGTTGGATAGATCTAAAATGCTCGAAAACGGCTCCGAGCTCTGCTTAAATTGTCTGGGTGAGTCTACGAGCGTATTTAATCCTAGAAACAAGGTCCAGGTGTCAAAAAACCGAACTTATCCTTTAACAAATGTATTTAGGAGAGGTGAGAATTAACAGTGGCCCCAGGATACAATATTATCATGGTACTTGAGTCCAGCTTTGATTTGATTGGGATTCATAATATTAATGATATGCTGAGTATTGCGGTACTTAATGTATCAAAATATTATAATTAGTTTTTTTTTTTCAGGTGCATATACATATATAAAAACGATTCTAGGCATTTCCAGTAGATTTTAAAGACAAGTAGTGTTAGGTCATCTTCTGACACACAAAATGAGCTGTTTAACTTAAATATGGTATATATGGATCCAGTGAATTCAGCTGCTTTGCTAGATTACTTGGGTCTTATTGACTTATCATCACCCCATTAGTTTTTAATCTGAGCAAAACACTCAGACAGGTTAAAATGTGTTTTATGCTAACGTTGTTCCATTCTTCCACCCCAAAGAGTTATGGGTTTGGTTTTGTAGTAGGCTGAAATAAGTTGTTAAACTCAAATGTGACTTCAGATCCATTGACTGTGTATTTCAATACCTCTCTATCACATTGATGGATTGAGGATTGTATTTATTATCTTAAATTTAGTTAAAATAACAATTTTAATGATTTAAAGGTTATTGGTTATTGTTGAATTTTGGTGGGTAGATCTAGCTCTTTATAGAGTTGTACAGGAATGAGTGAAAAAACATGGAAGTAAGTTAGCATTTAGCACTTCCTGGTTCCCATCCCCCCAAAGTAAATGGGATTTGGAATACTGCTTTCGGATAAATGCCTGAAATAAGTTTCGAGGTGAACACATGCACATGAGATTTTTAATGTTTAATGGGAAATGATAAAATGCCTCAGATGTTGCCTGGGTAGGAATTTTAAAGCCTTGTTGTGTGTTTTAAATGACAGTTGCTTAATAGCTGCTAACAAGGACTACAAAAATGGGGACTCCACAGCAAGCATTCCTGATTATTTTTAATAATCAGGAATTCAGACACTATTACCACAACCACGAGGACCAACTTGATCAGGTCACTTGATTATGAGGAAACTCTCAAACAAGGGGTTACAATAAGATGCTATACATTGGAAATATCGTAGTTGCTTCTAAGTCTTCCATAGTAGCTTGACTTGCACTAATTACGTGTAAGCTTAAAACATCCTCAAAAGTAGGTTTGTTTGTTTAGATTATCACGAAGAGCAGAACATATAAGTTTCATAATTCCAAGTCATTTGTATCGCTACAGAGTTTATAATCAGTATTGATCCAAAACAGAGTGAAACATCCCACAGGCTTATAGTGGGCTTGCAGTCGTGGGAATCAGCTAACTTCAGCATTGGTCCACAAAAATAAGCCATCCCTGCACCACTCTGTTAGCATCACTTGACATATTGACTTGAAAAAGGTTTGCGAACACTTCTGTAATTAAAAAAACAATCATCACACAAAACTAAATAGATAGATAGGCAGTAATTGCACAGTAAATGAATAAACAAGTTGGCATGATGCCTGTATTTCAACGTAATTGAAACTAAAGCCAACATGCATTCCCCTGCTTCTTTTGTGTTTTCACTTTTCCTTCTCTTGGCCTACTTACACCAACATACAATCCTCCTCGTTCCAGTTTCTGTGCCAATTTTTACCTCTGCTGTCTGTCGCGTTATAAACAACAATAAAAGAGCAGAGTGTGAAAGTGACATTTAACAGCGTGGAAGTAAACAGGGCCGCTCATTTGCCTTCAGGCTGGGATCGTCACGAACTGTTAACTATTGACTCCTCTGTCCACATCAGAAGCCATGCACGAGCGTTTGTTGCTCTCTTCCTGACAGGCTGTGGTTACAGAGCATTAAATACGTCCCTCAGTAAGATTTATTTGTTCACCAGCAAACATGAACATGATACCTTTTAATTTGCTTTCCGGCTCTATCTCCTAATATATTTGGATTCACCAAAGGCTGTAATTCATCATCTGTGGGTACCTTTTACTTATAGCCTGGAACCAGTGTGGTATTTTGGTGTCTATAATTCTGCCTGTCTGTTCAGTGTAGTGAGGTAGCGCCCAAAAGCTGCAGTCCATATTTATTTTATTGAGCAAACAAAAATCCCTAAGTCAACATAAGATAGTAAGGCTTCTCCCTTTGCGTAGGGAAGTCATTTACAGGTCAAACTTTGCTAGCGCTTTTGATGAAAGGTGTGCAAAAAAGTGCAGGAATACTATGCTTAGAAACTGACAAATTAATTCTCTCAAAAAGCTTTCTATTCCTCAAAAGTGCCTAAGCACAACAGGTTCTTGTGTACTTCACAGGACTATAAATATATTATCTTATCTGCTCTGAGCTGAACCAGCATACCTTCACTCATTGTCAATGGGCCGTGCTTTCACACAAAGCCACTGTGTGCTTACATAAACCTGCATGAGAAACCTTAAGGCATTGTACAAAGAGTGGTATTATTGTGGCAGTCCTGTGGTCGTGTTATTTATGGCTGACAGATGGTGTCCATGTCAGGGTGCATGGTTCCACCTCACAGCCAGGCATCAGACAGATTAAACTGAAAACCGCTCAGTGAACCGGTGAACTCACACTGTTTATAAATGGAACAGACCCATCATTTCAGTCTTTTTTCCTCTTTCTAGTAATAAAGTAAACAACATGCAGCTCTCTAGAGTGATTAGATTAGATAAGATTAGATAGAACTTTATTCATCCCTTTGGGAGACTCCCTCAGGGAAATTAAGATTCCAGTAACACCATTCATAGTAGATTAAAAAGATATTTATAAAAAAGATAGATATTAACAGAAATATAACTGAATATAAATAAAAACAGAAATATGACTACTGGCTGGCTACTGCTCCTTCCCGTCTTCAGTCTTCCTGTTACTCCTCCTCCCCACTAGTGAGGAGTTATACAGTCTGATGGCCTGAGGGACAAAAGTGTTTTTCAGTCTGTTGGTCCTGCACTTGTGAAGGAGCAGTCTTGGGCTGAGCAGGCTCCTCTGGCTGCTGATGACAGTGTGCAGAGGGGGACTGCTATCGTCCAAAATGTCCAGTAGTTTGTCTAGTGTTCTTCCCTCTGCCACCGTCCCCAGAGAGTCCAGCTTTATGCCGACCACAGATATTAGGGCTACTTGAAACTGAAAGAAAAGATATAACACTGGGATGTAATTTCTTTCTGAGATTTTTGTTTCAAAGTGAAAAATACAATTATTCCAAATAAATGCAGTGAGTAAATGGAGTCACTTGACATAAAAGTCTTACAATAATAATCTATGGACTGTAAAGCAAATATGTTACTATTCTGCATTAAAGGTCCCATTTCATGAAAATTAAAGCCTGCTCCATGGCTTGTAACCACTCCTCCCCTCTCCCAATCAGACATTGTTTGGTCAGCCAATTAGGGATGTAACGGTTACCGGTAAAATGATAAACTGCGGTACAATTTCCGATGGTTAGTATTAGCGTTTCCTGTTTTAATTACCGGTAAACCAAGTTTGATTACCACACTGTGTCAATAACTCACGGTGATGGTGCTCATTACCTGGAAAAGCCGGAACTATGTGTCTGCTCCTCGGTAAAGCAGCCACGATCCCTCACAGACGGAGGTGCGCATGCGCAGTTTGCATTGTTTGGCCTCTGAAGTGAAAGTATGGCCACGGCGGTTGGTGCACGCACAGACACTATACCGGAGATTTTTCCCCCTTGAAACGGACAAAGTCTGAAGTCAGGTCGAATTTTATATTTTACAAGGATGCCGAAGGGAAACTGATTGAAGACGGTCACCCTGTCTAAAACACGAAGCTGTTGCCGGGAGAAGAAAAAGATGTGCGTGATTAAAACTACTGTAACTCCTGAGCTGACTGAGCCGGAGAGAGCGAGAGTGAGAAGATTCAGTGAGCCATACCTGAGTGAATTATAGGTGGTTTATCAGTATTTTCTGTTTAGATAATGTATAAATTTTGTAGATAATAGCATTAGTATCATTCTGGAGTGTGTTCTTGCCGTTATTGTGCCTTCTTGCCGTATTTCGTAATTGATCGTCTTTTTCCATCATAGTTTGTGTTTTATGGATTTCATCAATAGTAATTTGGAAATATTGGAGGAGGAAATGTGGAGGAGATCTGCCAGGGAGAGGGGAGGCCAGAGAAGAGTCATGGAAGGGGGCTAACTGGACAGGAATTACCTCAGGGACTATCATCAGTAAGAAAACGCCTGGACATGGTCTGATATAACGAGCTGTAACATGGACACTAAATGCTGTAGGCAAACAAAAATGTATGAGTGTACGTAAAATAGGTTAAGTTTATTTTTGGTCATCTCAAAACTTTGAACATGTTCATTTACAATGGTTTATGAAGAGAATCCTGTTTAAAGTTCAAATCTGTCTTTTCTTTTCTTGTAATTGCACACTGTTTAAGCATTTATAACATAATAATGACAAATACTTGCCAGAATTGTTTACTTTTATTTTTCTTGGAAAAAAAGGGTGAAGAAATTTACTCGAAGGACATTTTCTGAAACATTTATTGACAAAAAAGACCTGTTATAATTATAATATTAAAGGGTTTAAATCATTTCAAGCGTGTGTAAAAGTTCTTTTTGAACATTTTGAGCACAACAATACCGCGATAATGATAAGAACAGTGATAATTTTGGTCACAATAACCGTGATATGAAATGTTCATACCGCTACATCCCTACAGCCAATCAAAGCAGAGCTCATTGACGTAGCCTCCCATAGCCTGCTCCCCGCTCAGATTCAAGCATTTCCTAAGGGGATGGAAAAAGAGCTGAATTTGATCCTCTACACAGACGGCATTTGTCATCTTTTTTTTATTCAACTCAGATCAAGTCCTTGCTTGATAGGCACTGAAGACATGATATGAACAGCTGAACACACCAGGACATTGGACCTTTAAAATAGTTTTCTGTAAATGTGCCCTGATTGATGGAACACTGATTAGTATTGGCCAATATTTGATTTAATAAACATGATTGGTTCAGCAAGATTTATGGCTGTAGTCACCTATACCGATCCCCTGTGGATTAACTCCATGCCTACTTGTGAGTGTCATTCACTTGTCCACTCATCTGCTGCTGTGTCATCCTCTTACATAAATTTTGGTAGAATCCCCAAAACTTTGTTTTCAGTCATTTTTGTCAAAAATACTAATCCAGAGTTGAAGGCTGTGCTGAAATTCATGCCAAGACAAACAGGGTATAAGCTAATCCGTTAAGCTAAACTAGCTTCACAAGACTACATAGATTTTGCATGGTGTGTTTAGTGATGTGTTTGAGGTCCATTCTATAACATTTTGATATTTTTAAGATAAATATATCATCTTAATTCCTTTCAAATTTGCTCCTGTTTTCTAGAAAGCATATCATGACGCCCTGTCATTGTCTTGCATGCCCATGTCTACACACCCACCTTGAGTATTACTGGTCCGTATGATGAAATGCCAAATCAAAAAAAGAAACGTTGCATCAGTAATGCTTCTACTTTTACTATACCAATATTAATTGATAGGGGACCAAACCTGGAACCCTGTGGGACGCCAATTTGAGTATATATATAAAAAAAAAAAAAAAAAAATATATATATATATATATATATATATATAGAGAGAGAGAGAGAGAGATACATATATATATATGTTTGTTTTTTTTTTAACATCTTTATACTACTGAGGTTAGTTTTTAACCAGTAATGGCCTATGTGATGCCGTTTTAGACCATCATGTTCTTACGACTGTAATGTTTTTTTTTCTGAATTTCTGCAGTGCATATCCCCAGAATCAAATTTATCTCAGCAAGCTTTAACAGGAACACTGGCCCGCACATACAGACTGTTATATCAGCTCTTGGCATGACAAGCTTGGCAGGAAAAGTGATGCCGGGGCGGACTGTGTGAAAAGACAGCCCATGTGGAGGGTTATGCGGACATGTCTGTTCACTTCCTCACTTGACACTTCTGTTTATGTGTCTTCTCTCTTCTGTGTCCTACAGCCCAGCACTCTTCCCCAGGGTACGATCAATATGAACCAGTGCTCGGACGTCATCGATGGGGAGTCCAGGACGGGGCAGAAGAACTCACTGTGCATCCTGACGCCAGAGAAAGAGCACTTTATACGGGCTGAGTGCAAAGAAATTATAAACGGGTAAGGCATAATAAGTGGAAATAAATTAGAGTCACTCTGTATGTGTATAAATGTGTAAAATCTGGGCCCAGGTAGGCATTGTGTTGCTGTTTCTCTCGGTTTGAGTGGATGTAGAAATCAGAGGTTTAAGACTCCTTGTGTGTGACTACCTCCGCTGCCTGAACTGCTCTGCCCCCTGCTGTCTGCTTTGGGCTCTGCTCTTCAGAGACTTTGTGATCCACTCTGCAGTGACGGTGCACATTCTTGATCTGTTTCCTCTCCAGCCCTCACACTGTCCTCTCAAACCTCCACTTGCCTACACACAGATCTCAACACACACACTTTAACGTCATATTACGTTTATACTTGCTTGCTTTCTCTTCCTCTGCTGCCCAAAGTTTGTCTTTGCCCTGCAATCTCCCTCCTCAGCTGCACTGCTCATATTAAGGCTATTCTTAGGGTGTTGTGACTCATAACACCCACTACCTGGTCCATCATGGCTCTCCTCCTACTCGGCTGTCATCTGGCTCGCGTGTGTCATTTCTTTGCGTCACTCAATCATAATAGCCCTTGCAAGGTTGTCATTGACTGACTTTAGCATAAAACTGGATTATTTTAACCAATAAGATCCTTTTTGTCTGTCCTGGTGCATCCAGCGTGGGCACTTGTACATTAATAACTGTGTCACCTGTGTGCGCCTTCAGTATGACAGTTTACAGTGTGAGTCTTTGTAAAGAGAGTTGTGTAAAAAAATGCTTGTCCTGTCTGAGCCTCTGTCACTTTATTGACAAAAAAACTTGAGCTCTTTATCAAAGTCCTTTATCTAATACTAGTGTGAACCAAATGAATCTTAATGGATTTTTTATTACGTTAAAGCCTTGAGAAAAAATTTCAAACTACAATTATTTTTTACTATTGCAATAATTATTATTTTTTTTTATTTAAGAAACTTGCTCCAGATATACTTTTATGTTAGTCAGTCATGGTGGTTTTTACCCATACAGTTCAGTTGTTTGTATTGAACTACTTGAAAAAAACTACAAAATTGCACATTTCCTTTTGATCATTTCATGTTCATATAGCAGTATTTTGAAGCAAGCCAAGTCCAGTCCTAGTCCCACAAAAAGGCACGATCTGACCTGATGTTCATGTCACAGCCAGCATTGCTATGATGGTGTCGCGCTCTGCATTGTGGGAAGGAAGGAAGCTTGTGGATAAAGCTACCCACAAAACAACGCACAGATTAGAAGTGGATGTTAAGATTTGTGAGACTGTCACTGGCCCAATCAGTATCCTTAAGAGCATAAAGAGGTAGGTGCTACAAGCGAGACAACAGCAGGAAGTGACTGTGCATACAGAGATTAGCATAGATGCTAACAGCTTCAGTTTTAGTTTTATCTGTTCTGGAACACATTTCTTTATCAAATCAAAAACAAAGAACGCTAGAGACTCCTTCATAGAAAGGATATTTTCTCTCCAATACCGACATTTTTGCCAAGAGTTTGTTTTACAAAGTGCCTTGCATTCTGTACTTTACCCCTTTACTAATAGGTGTTGATGGTTCGTCAAAAGTAGAACGTAATCAACCTGGTTTACATGGATTCACTTCTATGTCTGCGGACCCACCACAGCCTAGTAGTAGCGCAAACTTACCATTTTATTGACAGGCTTATCTCAGTACTTCCAAGTTGGAAATAAATTATTAAATGTTTCCACGTACCCCCTGCAATGTGCTCGCGTACCCCTAGGGGTACACTTACCCCTGGTTTGGGTATCGCTGCTCTACACCGTGGCAATAGCCCCTGCCAACTACATTGTCTGATTGGTTGGTAATGAATGAGATAGCCAGAACAACTGTCCAATCACCTGCTGGATATTCTTTGCAAGGTTCTTCCCATTCCCGAACATTTCCTTTAGGCTCTTTCCCAGATGGACATGTGAAATATGTTGTCAGGTTACCTTACAATATGAGTGTAAACAAACTCTGTGCACCAAGAAGAGGGGCTCTTAACACTCAATGTTGCCTAACGTGGACACCGTGGAGGAACCCAGACAAGCTTATAACAATGAAACACCTGTAGAAGTGCCTGCAGAGAAACTGATAGCAATACAAAAAAGTAGAGCACATCTTAGGAATGGATAAATTCTCCCCCAATTTCAGAAATGAATTTAAGGCCCTGTAATGCAATGCACCAAGGGCATACTTTATTTAAAGTCTTTGCTGAAGGATATGTTTGTAAGACCATTTTTAAACTGATTTTATTCATGAAATCAATAAAACTGGTGTTTATATTGTTCAGCAATGTCTTTATTTTTTAAGATTAGGTGAGAAAGGGGGGTCTCGACTCTCTTTAGGTACATTTAGGGGGGAGTCAAAGGCCAAAATGGTGGCAACCACTGTTCTAGCTGATGTTATGTTTAGATAAAGACATATGATATTATTTAGTACAGAAGTTGCAAGATGGTAACATTCGTAAACTTTTTAATACATTTTGATTGAAAAAAAATAGTAATGAGCTAAACACTGTCATTCACTGTGTTATTACAAGTCATATCAAAATTGCAAATCAGTATGTTTCCATAATCATTCATCTCTGAATTTGATCATCAGTCTATCATTTTGAACACATTTTAGCCCTGTAAGATAACCACCCTATCTCAGTGTGTTTCAAAGAATAGAACATTCTCATTTTCAGGCCATTACAGCCATATTTTCGAGAATTCAGTAGCAGCCATTACTACCAAGCTTTAGATGTCTTGTGTGAATTCAGTTCCCCTGGTGTTTTCATCCACTACGTCGCTCTCCCTCTAATAAATCAATATAGTGTGATCACCTTTAGCATAGGTGTGTCTCTTGCTGCCTGCTATAATACTTTATTCTTTATTTCACTGCAGAGAACTTTGTCTCCTTCCTGTATTGATTCAACACAAGTTCAAGAACAACACTTTGACTGTTGAATTTTCCCATAGGTGGCAGGAGGCTCTGACTGTTTACCCCCGAACCAACAAGCAGAACCAGAAGAAGAAACGGAAGGTCGATCCTCCTACTCACCAGGTAATAAGATTCCTCACACTTTGACGCCTAAGTAAAGTGCTGTTACCTTGCTAACACTGAAACATATTCCCCTGAAGGCCATGCTTTCGTAAGGAGAGTTAATGGTGCAGATTTGAGACTACTCAACAGAGGGACTTCAGGGTATGTGATCTCATAATTTGAGTTAGAAAAACAGCATTTTTAGATGATATAGTTAAAGTGGTTAAATTAAACAGATGGCATTGGAAACAGGTGCAGAAACATTTCTTAGACAAATGGATGGACGGCCTTGGAAATTTCAAAAAATGACAGGTATAGAGTTTTATTTGGACTTTCTGCTTTCACTTTGAACGTGGACTTGACTTTTTATAGCCACTCTGCTGGAAATAAGATTATGAGTGATCTGCATGTGTGCCATTTCAGCAACCAAAAAAAGAAAATACACATATTCTGAAGGACGACGTGTGCAGTGTAAGTATGCAGCATGGGGGCCTTTCATTCCTCTCAAACAACACCAGCTGTTTTCCCCTCAGACAGAGAGATGAATTGTTTTTCTGCCAACAGCGTGATCAACAGGGATCCATATTTGCATTCTTGACTCACAGGATGAGCTCTCAACACGGATACATGACATACCACATAGTTTACTCAGAGGAACCAAAGAATAACATTTAATTGAATCGTGTCATGGTTGTGATCCTGAAAGTTTTCTTATTGCAAGTTCTTCTCTTGTAGAAATACTTTTCTTACGCTGACAACATATTTTTGGTTTGAATATCACATAGTAAGAGGGCAGCAAGCTTAAACGACTTATCCAAACAGTTCTGTGTAAACACAAAAGTGTTACAATGACAGCTGCCAGCTAAAATAACATTCAGTTTTAACTTTCAGCAATGTGACCATGATCCTCTCTTGTCTGAATCTGCTGCTGTGCTGTGTTTTCATTGTCACATCCAGCAGCTGCTGTCTCACCTGCCAGCCTTTTTACCCCCGAGTCTTTCCTGTAGCCTTGTGTGTCCGCTCAAAACAGATTTGTCTTTGCTGAAATATCATCACCTTTGTGGGCTGTAAAAACATGATAGTGCAGAAGGGGCAACAGCTCCAATTTCTAACTGGTGGGGCGCAGTACTCTGTGTTACGTTGAACAAGAAGATACATGTTGTTTATTGTAATAGAAACTTCAGTCATCAGATTGTCATAGATTACCCTCTTGTTTGAAATGTCTGTGGAGGTTCTCAGTCATCAGGTCATGCTTATCCAACGCTGATCCAAGTGGCACATGGACTGTTCAGATCCTTAAAGACTTTTCTCCAAAAATCTTCTTCAGTACTGAGTGTTGACTGAGGAGGGTTAGAAATTTAAGGCCCAAGTCAACTATTAATATGCAGATGATCTGGGGGTCACCTGAGTGTCATTGGCAGGGTAGTTGACCTGACTTTACCTGGTGGTGTGATTGGTGGGTGCTCCTGGGTTTTTTGGGTCACATGTTGTTTGTTCCTTTGTTCCTTGGTGGAAGTCTGCTTGGATTGTTCATGAAAGAAATCCAAAACTGCATTATATGTAGACAAAAGAAAGTGTATCAGACCCCCACCTCTGTAACCTAGGTCATGTGGTAGCCGTATCCTCTGTGTAACCATGAAGACCAATGACATAGTACTGGTACAGCAACACCACATTGACAACCACACTAACATAGTTTATTGTCTTTTAGACTTAGACTTTAGACTTAGACAGACGTTTATGGTCATTCAGTATGCAGCAGGTGCATACAGAAAGAGATTTAGTTTTCATAGGCTTCAGTTTACGGATTTCAGTGAAGTGCAAATGTAATTTTACAATAAGTACAGTGCAAAAAATATAAAGATATAATTAAGGTGCAATTCATCGTAAAAATGTGCAAGAACATACATACATACATTTTTCATTACAGCAGTAGTTTTTAAAGTGTATGGCAATTGTACAGCTATACTACTACTACATACATACTACTTTTTGTATCAGAAATTGAAAAAAGAATTTGAAAAGTCATCAGCTGATTTAAAGTAGCAAGTAGCAAGGATCTTTATACATGTAGTGGAGTAAAACATAAAAGTTTACTCAAATAATACCAAAGTAAAGTATTGAATGAATTAGGTACAGTACTAAAGTAGATTTACATTGTTACTGTCCAACACTGCCAATCATTATTATAGATAATGGAGATTGTATCATCAAATATCAAAGAATGGACATTGCCATGTCCATTATGCAAAAAAAAAAAATAAAAAATCTTTGGGGAAATTAGGAAAATGAGGTGTTGCTCAAGATTTTTTATTCTGAGAATCTCTGATCCAACCAGAAAGCTGTTCATCAAATCTCCCAACAGAATTAACTCTGCACAGTTCATGCTTGTCCAGGCAAACCCCCCCTTTTAGATAACAGGACTGAGTAAAGCTTTATTACCATAAGAATAATTAAAATAATGAGATGCAATAAAGACGCATCGTATTATTTTGTGTAGACCACCCACCTCGGTATAAACACCCCCCCCCCCCACCCCCCTTGCGAAGCCAAATTTGTGTTTAGAGAACACAGAGTAGTCTCCCAGTTCATTGTCTGGTTCCTCTAATGAAGGTGCTCTGAATCAGACGGCGATCTCGCTTGTTTACCGAGGCACAGCAGTGACACTGAGCTGACCTTGACTGTGTCCCATGTGAACTTCATTTTTGATGTCTGGCTTTTTTTCTGCTCTCCGCATCATTTTTATGATTTGTGCACCTGCATTTCGTTTTAGTGTGGATACCATCTATTAACATTCTTTTTACTGCTGTACTGAAATCATTTTAAAGTTTTAGCATAAGCCTTCCCTTTTTTCTCATATTCACCACAAATGCAGCCATGCAAACAGCAGACAGTCAAACAGAGTCAATAAGTTACAAACAAGCTTTAAGTTAAGAGTCCTTGATTTTTTTGTGATAAACTTTTTAAGGGATACACAATATTGCTTGCATAATACCGGCTGATAAAAGCTCAAATACATACTGGCCTCTTTATTAGGTACACCTTGCTTTAAGGATTGTGGATTGTTCCTGCCAGAAGGAGAGTGAGTCCTTGCCCAAGTGAAGCACATCAAGTATCTCAGGGTCTTGTTCAGGAGTGAGGATAAAATGTACAGAGAGATGGACAAGCAGATTGGTGCAGCATCTGCAGTGTCGCAGACTTTTTACTGAACTGCAGTGGTAAAGAGGGGGTTAAGCCACAAGGCAAGGCTCTCGGTTTACTGCAACATCATCGTTCCAGCCCTCACCTGTGGTCATGAGCTCTGGGTAATGACCAAAAGGATGAGATCGCAGATACAAGCAGTTGAAATGAGGAGGGTGGCTGAGCTCAGCCTTAGAGGTAGGGTGAGGAGCTCAGACATCAGACAGTAGAGCCACTGAGTCTATAGAGGTGGTTCAGGCATCAAGGATACCTCCTGGTTGCCTCTCTGTGGAGGTTTTCCAGACACTCCCAAGTGAGGGGACACCCCGGGGAAGACCCAGAACTCACTGAAGGGATTATATATCCCACCTGGCCTGGGACACCTTGGAATTCTCCAGGAGGAACTGAATAATGTGGCAGGGGACAGGGAAGTCAGGGCTGACCTGCTTGGCCTGATGTTTTCACCCCTATTGACCTCAGGGCTGCCTTAATTTTCCATGGCTTAGATCCAACTAGGTGATAATAGCATTCCTCGGAGATTTTGTACAGTGTTTGAAATGATTGCATCGCACAGTCGCTGAAGACTTGTTGGTTGCACATCAATGATGTATGTATTTCCAATAGAATTTGGTGCTTTTCCTACTTTGGTGAGCCCATCTGAAATCTTGGCTGAGTTTCCTTTTCTTAGCTGACAGGAGTGGCACAAGGTTTGGGTTTCTGCTGCTGTTGTCTATCTGCTTCAAGATTTGACATGTTCATTCAGAAACAATCCTCAGCATACCTTGGTCAAACTTGTGATTATTTGTTTAACAGTTGCCTTCTGGCTACTCTGTAAACCCTGTACCTCTTTCAGACTGGCCAAAACACCCGTTTAAACCCGGTAACAATCGGCTCCTGTCGGCAGTTTGAAAGGGTCTCATCGGTATTTTGACCTCGGGTCAACTGACCCTGCAAGCGACACAGGTTTTTATCGGCTTGCCTCTGATCGGCTTCAATGAGAACATTACACCCGGGTCAACCCGCTAATTTACGTCATGATGTCAGCGTAACATATCGCGCCCGTCCCCTCCGTCTGTAACTTACGTGATCTCTTTGCCATCTCAGCATCAAATTCCATCGCCTTTGTATCATCAGCGCTCGAATGTCGTTCAGTCTGTACTGAGTTTGTACATTTTTAAAGAGGGACAAAAGTACAAAGTACAGAAAACAGCTGACCAACGTGTCTATGGCCTCCATGCTCCTTTCCATTGTTTACATGGACGTGTTTCAGTGCGCGGATGATGTCATCAACGTGATGACATCAGCTTGATGCACCAGAGGAAAAAAAACAGCCACGCAGCTCGTCTGCTTGTTGACCCGCTAATTTTAGTGTGAAAGCGGCAATAGTTGTTAATACTTACACCAGTCATATGGCACTATCAACCATGCCATGTTCTGTGGATATTTACAGTGTAATAACAGTACATATGGAAATAACATGGAAATGAAATAAATGAATATACATGGTAAGGTAGAGAAATCTAAGTTTAAAGTAGAACCTTTAGACCTACCTTTGCTGATATTCTTTCTTTTTTCATCCTCTTTCCTCCTAAGTGCATTATAAACACTGAAGTTTTAAGTCTGAATGATGGCTTGTTGAATTACTTGCTCCTGAAGAAAATGCTGTAAAATATTTTTGGAGTTTTATCGTGTTTATTGTCGTTTACTTTTTATTGTTACCTTTTGAATAACTGCATTTTAATCGCAGCAGATGAATTATGTTCCTTTCTTTCTTTCAGCTGTCAGGTTCATAATTATAATGTGAAGGAATTTTTAGCTAATTAATAGATGAAATGATCAAATGTATTTGAAGATATATATTATTTGTTTTTTTTTTCTTTTAAGATTTATTATTTAAATCATCTCTGTACTGCGACACCAGTAAGGTCTGAAACCATGACTTGGAGCTGTGGTGGTCAACCCGGGTCCACATGTGGCCCTCTTCTTTATAATGTGCAGCACTCTGGTTAGTTTCAAATTAAAAAAAAAAAAAAAAAAGCACTTGTAAAGAAGAAAAAATCTGCCGTGACGGAGTTTACTCAGATTTGCTATTATGACACCATGCACACTGAAAGATTGTATTACAGCAGGAAATAGCAGATTATTTATATAATAGTCTTTAATAACTGGTTTAATTTTATTCTTTTCAAGAAATTAGTAGATATAATTTGCAAAATTGGTCTTTAATAAAGAAATATTGATGCATTTAGGAAGAAAATCGGGTAAATTAACTTCAATAAACAACAATAATCAAGATATTTATAACTGCTAGCTTGGTCAGGCTTCTTTTGTAAAAATATGCTTTTGTTTTCAATGATAATTTCTAGTATAATAAAGTTAAAATAAGTGATCCAATACAACAAAATATCATAAAATAATTTACTAGTTTATTGCATTCAAAAGATACATTTAAATCTGTGATCTGGTTTTTAGATTTTGCATTTGTTTGTTTTTCAGCCAGAAAACATGAAAATGAATTATGATAAAAGCTGGATATTTATTGTTTTGTTGAATTACTAGTATTTTGATTATCTGTTTGATAGTATCATTTTAGTTGTAACAACTCTGCCTTTTGTATCTGAGAAATACAATAATATGGCCTTCATGGTAGTCAATATTGCCCATCAGTGATTTATAGTTAGGAGACAGCTTCAAATATCTTAATATGTGCTCACCATTACACACTGCATATGTTTTTAATGCAGGTTTAGTCCCTCAGTCTTGTTTTGAATGAACCTCTATTGAAACAACAGTCTGGAGGTCAAGGACAGGCCACATAATAAGGGCTGGTACTGTGACAGGGTTGTTAAGCTTTCACTACTTGTCCATTGTAGGTTCATTTAAAAACCTCATGGGCTGCTCAGTTTGTCTTTTGGACTGAAATGTGATCATTCCTGGCTACAAAAGCATTCACAGATGTGTTAAGAGCACATTGTCAAATTCTCACATTTACATAACTGATGGTGACATGTGCCTAAAAACTGCTGTACATGCTTCAGCGACGTGTTTGCCTATGTAGGTGGTGCCTCATAATAGACACATCAGATCTTATATGAAGTAAAATCACATGAAGAAACCATCGGTGTCTCATATTGAAACTGAAGGGACTCTGAATCGTCAGATTATTGCACATACTCAAAACAGTATGCTGCTAGTGCCATTTTATGGTTTAATTACATGAATGACAGATGAGGGAAGTCAAACTCCATAGTTCACAGTAAAGGTGAATAGAAAAACATGGAGGCACTTTTGTGACCTATCTGTATTTAATTTATCATTAACATACAAACATTAACATCAGAAGCTTTTTGTGATTGGCAGGGTGGACTTACTACAGGCCAGTGTTTTTCCACTGAAGACATGAATGGACACCCAGTGAGTTCTGGCTTTGAAATTCCCAGCCCTAATAAATAATGTGAATTTTGATCAATCAGGTGAAGGGTGAATTAATAGGGCGTGCTTTTTGCTTTTCCTCTGATGCTGATGGAGTGACTGTGATTATACGCAGCATGTTTGTGGGGAGTGAAGTACGCTGGCTTACAGTTGATGTGCTTTGCTTTGAACATCTTGCTTTTTCTTCTAAGTTAAATGATCAGGGGACTCTGACTCTAAAATGTACTGCTGCGTTCTTTTACCTGATGAAGAGGGTCAGTTTTCATTTAATACTGTAAAAATCCTACTTGAATGATTCCTTCTCTGCAGAATCTTTACTCTGTTTGGTTGATTTACTGAATCCAGGGGTGGAAAGAGTTTTTTAAAAATGTCATACCCAAGTCAGAGCACAGTTACTTTGATAAATGTTTACTTAAGTTCAAACAATCAACAATCAAACAATCTGCTTAAATAATAGTTTAATGTACTTCCTTTTAAAGTGTACACAGAGTACTAAGTATTTAATTTCACTTCACTGTTCTGTGCAACAGCTTGAATGTGATGAGTCAGATATAAAAATAATTAGGGATGTAAGAAAATATCTATAAATAAATACACCTGTATGTATATTGAATACCGATATTTTTATTATTCAGCAATCGTGTTGTTAACTTACAGTTCATTGAAAATTGAAAAATTGTTAGTATTGTAGTTTAACCTCTCACCACTAGTTGGCAGCAGGCATTCAGCCATTCAGCCTTTTGACCCCCGTCTGTTACATTTTAGTGGTTTATTTCTGTTACTGGGGCAGAGGATAAAGTTTAAGCAAACTTAATGCTTGTAAAAATGAGGGTTACTGATACTAGAAAAAAATATTCTCAAAACAGACTGTTAGGGTGAAAAGTGAAATATCGCCCTCCTTAAAGCATTGCAGTACATTGTGATATATTATTGAAGTCATCTCTGCGTCACAATATGTATTTTATAGCCAGATTTTTGCCAGTATAAACCACTGGTAATAATAACTTCTAATTTTTGACCCAAAATATGTCCAAAATTTTGCAGTATACTCATGACAAAATTAAAATTACAAAGCATTATGTTATGTATATTGTATGTCCTCCTGGTTTTATGTCTGATATTAGAAATAGATATTGATAATTTGCATTGCCAACAAGTTGACTGTAAATGTATACTGTGTACTGCTGCTAAACATTTATTCTCTTAAATGTAATTACAAATGTTTTTTTCTTACCCTGTAAACTGTCATTTTAAGAATATGAAGAAAGCCTTGTGGACCATCTGGTCCATTATGTATCTACTATTGGCCCACTTTTTATTCAGTATCAAGTACACCATACAAAACTTTGTATCAGATTAGAATTGAATGCTGGTATTTTGAGCGCACTAGCTGATGGAAAGCTTTTATAGGTATATTTTTATTGATTTCTTTACCCTTTGTCAGCTTCTGATTTGTTGACTAGCCCACCAAAGAGAGGGCCCCCTCTCATACCCACAGTTACTATGCTGCTTCGGTTAGACAAAATAAGGTCAGTGCCAAATATTCTCAGGGAATTCGATGAACCTGTTAATTTTATTTTGTTCATTTAGCATAGTTAAAAGGAGTGCTTGTGGCGTCCGTGAGAGCGGCGTAACATATCCACATCATAACAATTCAACCCAAAGACCATCATAACAAGAAGGAAATACTAAAATATGCTTTGAGGTGAGAGGAAATATTTGTATTAATACTTACATTATGTGATGTTTTAATGATGTTCAATAACAAATAACATTGCCACGTGGGAAACTTGTCAAGATAATATCCCTAGAGATAGCATGTTATAACATGCAGTGCTCCTCCGGAATGTCAGCTAACTAGTATTTACATCAGCCTATTAATAGCACATGTCTAGTTGGACAAATCAAAATACTTATCTAAATCCACTTATTGCTTTCTGCTATACAAACACTTTGTTGCTGTATTGCTGGAGGAAAGCTCACATTAACCGACATATCCTGCATCAGACAACAGCTTTATTTTCAGCAGTTTAAAATGTTAAACTTATTTTGGAGATTTTGAGATATTCTCATACACTTTACTGTATCTTTGCCTTTATTAATAAAGAAATAGAGTCAATGAAAAGTGAACAAAAGTTGGTTTAAACAAGAAGTATTTTCAGTTGTTTTCAATGGGGAAAAGGCCTTACCACAGGAGAATTTGTCTAACCCAGCAACTGTAACCAAGGTGGGTGGCTTAAGAAAGGGTCAATTCTCAAATGAGAAATTTAGCAAAGTACAACATGTCCTTCAGGACTCATTAAAAAGTATTAATTATAAACCTACTCAACAAAGTACAGTTACACAGAAACAGATGTAATGTAATGAGTTACTTTCCACCCCTGTCTGAAGCCTTTAATAGAATAGGTGTGTTTGCTGTGAATGAACTTTGTTCTTCTCTCTTTCTAATGATGAAAACAATAATCTGGTGCTTTGTCACTTTACACCAAGTTTATACAATGCTCTTGAAAGTCCAAAAAGCAACAAATATAAGGGGAAATGAGCCATTGTTGGTAAATCATGATTAACTGATGATTTTATAGTCTCCAAATTAAACCAAACCAAAAATCCCCCCTAATTTAAGTTTTCCTTTCAGTGTTAATTGTTCTTCAATCTCTTCCTCCTCATACTCCTCGTCGTAGTCTCTTTGTGGCCTTACCTCCCATCATGTCCTCTCCTCTTCCCTTCCTCTCCTTCCCTCCCAAACCCCCACCCAGGAGCCCGGCCCCGCCAAGGTGACGGTGACCAGCAGCAGCAGCGGGGGGAGCATCCCCTGCCTGCCCAGCAGCATCGCCAGCGCCGAGCGCGTACCAATGAGCCGCGCCACTCTATGGCAGGAGGAGAGCCGCTGGAGCAGGGCCACCATCCCCTGCAGCCGCAGTGCCTCCTGCATCAGCCAGCTGGGCCGGAGCCAACCAGAGTCCAGCATCACCACACAGGACGGTAAAGAATGAGATGAAGCAAATTCTTCAACATTTACTGTCCAACGTTGTTTCCTTTCAGATTAGGAAACTCATTTATTCTTGTGTTTGATGGCTGACATAAAGCTCTGTCATTTGTCTCACTCTTAAGTCACATAAACAGTTTTCACATATGTACTGTTACAATTTCTAGAACATTGGAGTTGAGCGTGAGGGTCTCAGGAGGCAGGTCATATCACTAAAATAGGGAGATACAGAAATGATGGGCCAAGGAATACAGCTTAATGCTACGATGACTGAGTTTTATACAGTGAGGCCATTGCTTCTCCTGATTAGGACATTGTCATTGTACTATAAAGCAACAGCAATTTAGTTACAGGTACAAAAGCCTGAAGAGTGAAAGGAGTTAAAGGTTGAAGCTGTCACCATTGAACACTGCCTGGAGCTATGGCACTGGCTATTTAATAATCCATTCCTTTGAAACCAGTTTCGTTTTCATCAATGACAACCACTGAAAAACAGAAATATCCATGCCAGCTATACGTTTTACACTTTGGACACATATACAGCTGCTGGAATACTAAGTGATAAACAGCAAACCCTTTACTAGAATGTCACATATGTGCTGCTTACATGCTAAATAAGTAGAGAATACTTCCCCTTAGACTCCTGCTAATATGGTGGGCTTAAAAATTAAGGACAGTCTTATGCATTTGCAATGCCTTTGGGTTAATAATGCTGCTGTTTGGAGAGTCAAGACAAAAAACTTAACCAAAATGTAGGTTAGGGCTAACATTATGTTTTTAATATTATTTAATGGCTGTGACGTGTTAAAAGGCAGTCATAGTTTTTTTCACTTCTGAAATTTATACAAGAAGGAAGGAAAAAATATTTTTTTAAGTACTTGTCAGCTCTGTTAAGTAAGCTAGCACTCTTACACAGATTTTAAATTTCTTTAGCATCCCCTCCCCCTTAAATGAAAAATGATCTGAAAGTTAAATCCATTATTACTCTAGTCTTTGTATGTTTATCACTTGAAAAACAGCCTTACAGAAAACAGCCATACCGCATATCCTTTCTATATAAAGCTGTATGTATTAGTAGTTTTACAGGAATTGCACCGTTTTCAATCCTCATTTCAGATGCTGCCACCATAAGCACTGGACGTAAGGTGCGGGTGGAGAGTGGTTACTTTTCCCTGGAGAAGACCAAGTCAGAGCCTTCTCCACAGTCTGTGCCACATTTCCAGCCACCCCAGCACCTGCCCCTGTCCTCTTCAGCGTCCTCCTCTTCTTTAGGAGCTTCTAGCCCCAGGTACAAGTCCGAGTCAGACCCCCAAACTTCCCCTTATCAACCCTCCCAAGACCCCTTCCCCTCTCCAGGTTCCCTCGTCTCCCCCAGCTACTCCACCATCAGCTCCTCTCAAAGCTCACTGGACTCCGACCCCAGCGTGACCACACCCACCTGGGAGGGGCACAACGGTGGTGGAGGAGGGAGCGCAGGTAGCGTAAGTGGCAGCGGTGGAGGAGGATGTGGCCGAGTGGGACGGTCCGGCAGGGAGTACACAGTGCTTTCGGATGTGCCGCGGGCTCGCAGGCTGAGTTACCGAGAGGCTTTCCGCTCTGAGAAAAAACGACAAGAGCTGAGAGCACGGACTCGGAGCCCCGGCAGAGAGGAGGTGGCTCGGCTGTTTGGAGAGGAGCGCAGGTGAGAGGTTATGGAGCAGTGGAGAAAACATTCAGTGGACACAAATGAAACTTCAAATACTTTTCAGTAAGATTTATTAGGACAAAACATTGCAGAGAAAGGCACACATCTGCCTTTAATCGCAGCCAAAGATGAAACTAATCATTAGTAAGCCACTGGTTGTAACCCCTAAGAGTAGCCTTTAAACATACTGTACAGATAGCATGTTTAGTGATCCATCATATAAAGTCCATGCAATAAGTTTTATTTTAGTTATCTAGCACCACTCTGTGGCTGTTGTCCTTGAGGCAATTTTGTCTCCTGTGCGTCTTAATCCACCAGTGGTTTAGCAGTAATGATTTTGGGCTAGGGCTGGGCAATAGAGAACAAAACTCTTTCTCATTACATTTGAACTGAATGGTGGCACACAATATGTATCTTAATTATTTTTTTACTCTAAAGTAATTACAAATAGTGATCTCATGCCAGTGTTATAATCGTTTGTATTAGAAAGCAGGTAAGAAATTGTCTCTTCGGCTTTGTACTACAGAGAAGTTGACAGACAATCATGTACTTTAACCAGGCTATTAATAACTAGAAGTGCTCCAAGAGCACATATCTCCGCCAAAGCATTTCCAGCATTGTCACCCAAATTATTGTCAGAAATGTGAAAAACTGCCCTATCTCGCAATGTTCTCCTTGAAAAATATCCCTGGATCCACATCCGGATTCAGATCACAACTAAAATCTGGTTACTTGCCTGCTGTGCCTATACCAAAATTCCCTGGAAATGTCATCCAAATCCACTGAGAACTACATAAGTCATGACCTGATGTTAGTGTGACGTGTCCTTTTTCAGTTGATCTTATGGAGGCGTGGTCGACCTGTCAAATCTGACAGGATGATCATGCCTCCATAAGATAAGTAAGTTATTAGCGAAAATGGGCAAAACTGCCCTTTCTTGCAATATTAAGAAATCCTAAAAAAGAAATTTTTGATCCCAAGCCAGATTAAGATCACCACCCAAATCTAATCCATTGATTTTTGGCCCATTTCTGACCTTGCCTGAAAATTCTGAAAACATCCTGTCCAGAACTTTTTAAGTTATCCTGTTGTTATTTTAAAAAAACAAACATGCTATCAAATGTTTACAATGATGGGTAAAATACACCATTTCAACTCATTTAAACATTTTTTATGTGTTTGAAGGACACCTTTCGACCCCTTTTGGTGTGCAAAACACTGAACTGCTAACAAAGAGCTGTCTGTGACTTCCACTCTGGCACACCCGCAGACATAAAATAAACTATAAGCAGGATGTGTGTGTAGCTAATAGACCATGTACTTGGTGCTAGCATTGACAAACAGCAGGACAAGGTGCTGTTGGTGGCAGGAAAACACTCAGTGAAGACATGGCTTGTGCAATAAAGCCCGCTCCTTGAGCATCATCCTAGACTGTGACTGGAACAACTCATCTGTAGTCTGAACATGTATACAGGAGACACACAAACTCTGCATGTACAGTGATCAGTTTGGTTCTCTGATCATGAAAGGTGGTATTAGACAAACTGGCATAGATTACCAGTCATATCAATGAGAAAAGGTTGTTCAGGTTTTCATTAACCAGCACAGAGGTGTTAGCATAACAAGCTTCAGGTCACACGACTAACATTGCAGGCCCGAATTATAACAATTTGCATGTGCACGTAGCACTTGCTGTGGAAAACAGTATTTTGTTGGGTTCTGCTTCTTTCTGTAAACAGCGTCTTTAAGGTTTTTTTTTTTTCCCCAGTCAATTAATTTAACACTGTAATCAACAATGACTGATGTTACAGTACCGTAAAATACCAAATAAAAGACGGGTTCCAATTAATCGCCTGGTGTAGCAGTACATTTTGACAAATAGACGCCCGTTGCAAATAAACGCCGGGTGTAATTTATTAGGTACAGCCTACGAGCTACGGTCAAAGTTACAGAACACATATGCAAATGCTGAACTCACAACAGACAGTTGACTGACACTTGAAAAATGATTTATTCAAAAAGAAACATGGTCAGATTGTACCTTATCAGTCCGCATGGTTTATTTGTCTCTCAGGAGGACCTGTCAGCTCGCTTCTTCCCCCTCTGTATGTCAGCAAATGCACGTTGGAGTGAGGTACTCTGTTTTGTTACACTCAATGTCCATAGAGGCCACTAGAGCACAGAAAGCCAGAATCTTACATACTAGGGCTTTGAAAATTCAAAGAAGAAGACGTTGCCACTGCCGCTGCATGTTGTTTGCCCTTAACTAACGTCAGGGGGCCAGTCACATCAGTTACGGGTACATTGCTGCTGATCGCCATGACCCCGGCACAGCGGAAAAAAAAGTAAGACCTTAACTACCGGTAGTTCCTTACCAGTATTAAGAGTGTTTAGAGAGTGCTGAGTTGAAAGAAGAAGACAAAAGTATAACTATGGTACTGTAATCTTGCCTTGAAAATGTAAAGGTGATATTCATACTGGTGTAAATAAATAATTTGATTACATTTACCATATTTTTTCATTTTTTGCTAAGCAAGATTTTTGTGAGAAAGGAATTAAACGCCTGTCCCAAATAGCCGCTGGGTCCCAAATAAACGCCTGGTCTGCTCAGTGATTGAAACAAATAAACGCCCTGGCTATTATTTGGTATTTTACGGTATTCTAACACAAAATGAAATGTCAGTAAGGAAAAATATTTGCTTATCTAGTATGCCATTTTAGAAAACATTGTTTTTTTTATCTATTGCCCAGCCCTATTTTTACCCTTTACATGCATGTGTTACTTTCTATTCTATAATCTCCTCTTTCTGCTCTTGCTACTTTGCTAGTTTGTTGTTTTGATCTTTTCCAGGGGGCTTCTGAACAGATCTGCCTCTCAGACCTAATGCTCAACCAACCCCTCCACCCCTGTCCCAAACGCTGTTCCCCGCTGGTCACCGCTGACTCCTGCTTTCTATCATTTCATCTCTGCCCTGCCTGGGAGCACTCACAAACACTGACTCATGCACACATGGTTTAATCTGTTTACACTGTGCAAATATCCTGCTGGTGGTGGGTTTCATTACAGTTTGATCTCTCCTGTTTCTAATTCTTAACAACATACATAAGCATTTACAAGCGCAGTTCCTCAAGGTAACCCTGAACGTGTCTCCATTGCTGCTACTTCTGCAAACATTTTAATCCATCATGCTGGTCCTTTTCTTTCCTTCAAAGTTTATTCTCATCATATAAATTACTCTTTATGTTTTGGTGAATATCTAGGTTTTTATCTTTGGGGATATAATTTCCATTTTATGTTGCACATGTTTGAAAGGGATTTTGAGTCTAGATAAAACCATACTTCCTTTATACTAATATGCATGTTTTGTATGTATGACTATGTTGTATTCTGCTCTAAAACTGCTTGCATATACAGAGTTCAATTCCAGAAGAGTTGGGGCATTGTGTCAAATGTGAAAAACAATAAGGCACAGTAATTTGCAATCTTTCTAACTTAATATATATTCAATACAGCGACAAAACAAGAATGTTAATGTATATAAACTCTGTATTATGGAAATATACAAATATTCAGAATTAAATGCTGGCAACATGTTTATCTAAGTCAATATTTATTCACTTGTGTAGCCATCAAATTGGGTTTATTTAATTTAAAATGAGAATTAATGTTAAATGATGTTTCTGTTGTTGGTTGATGTTGGATAAAGCGCTTGGGAGTCAAGCAGGTCAATAGCAGTGGGATGTCCATGTTGGGAGGCATTCATTTACTGATCAGTCTTGAGGCTGATACCAGGAACTGTAATGATAATTAAATGGGGCTAAAAGAAAGGAAGAATGTTTTAGCTACTGGTATGTAGGTCCACAGCTGCAGGCTGTCCAACACCAGCAAATCCCGAGCAGGCTTCAGGACAAACCAGAGATAATAATAATAATAACTTTATTTATATAGCACCTTTAAGACAGACGTTTACAAAGTGCTTTAACAGACAGAAAAAAAGCAAAAAAGGCAGAACTTTGAGCACAATAAAATCAACAGTCAACAATCAGGTCAACAGAGACCCAAAGAGTCAGAGGAAAAGAAACAGAGGGTCATGTTAATTAAAACAACAAAAGGAAAGAAAATGGTAAACTGGTGAGAGGGAGACAGCTGACATATTTGTTTTATATATATGAGAAATGAGTACACGAGCAAAAGAAAGGGGGGAAAAAACCAAGGAGTAGAAAGTAATTGGTAATAAGTGAAAGTACCATTATTGGTTATAAAGGGAGCACTTCTCAAAAGTCTTTCACAGTCAATGATGGTGTAATGTTCGTCACCCTGTGAAAGGCTGAGTGAGAAAAAAGTCAAAGGTTATGAACAATAATGTGCAAATTCAAGGAATTTGAAGATTTAACTACCCACAAGCAATAATATCATCAAAAGATTCAGAGAATCAGTAGAAATGTCTACATGTAAGGGATAAGGCTGAAAACCAGCACTGAATGCCCATGACCTTCAATTGCTAGAAATTGAGAATGGACATTATTCTATAATGGATATTAAAACATTGGCTCAGGTCTGAAAAATAGTTTTGAAAATCATCAGTTATCTAAGAGTGTACCCGCGAAAGCAAAAGACATATATCAACATTCAGATAATCAACATTCTCTCAACATGAACTTAACCAATGTGGACTGACCTAAAATGGAAAAGTGCTGTGGTCCACTTTCCAGATTATTTTGGAATGAGGGCCATACTCAAAAGCCAGCATCTGTTACTGTGTGGGGTTGTGTCTGTACCCATGGCATGGGTAACTTGCTCATCTTTAAAGGTACAATTAACACTGAGAGGTATGTAGTGGTTTGGAAAAAACATCATGCTCCTGTCAAGATGATGTCTCATCAGGAATGTCCCTATTTAATTCAGCAAGACAACGGCATGGCTTTACAGTAAGAGAGTGCAGGTACTAGACTAGTGTGTATGCAGCCCAGACCTATCTCACTGAAAATACGAGGTGCATTATGAAGAGAAAAAATACAACCATAGGTCCCTACATTGTTACGCAACTCAAGATGTACATTGAGCAAGAAATAGGGAGAATTTAACCTTAAATACTTAAACAGTTTGTATCTTCAGTCCCCAGACAGTTGTGGCGTTGTTAGAGGAGAAGATGACTCAGGCATTGGAAGACATATACATGCGACAACTTGTGTTAAAGAAGTTACAGGCATCAAATTAGTGCGCATCAAAAAAAAGAATTGTCAGTTATAACATTAAGTACCTTTATTTGTGCAGTATTTAATTCAGGGGTAAGTAGCTGGAAGCCTGGGGGCAACTGGCAGCCCCCTTGCTCTGCTTATGTGTCCCCCCAAGTCAAATGCAAAAATATATAAAAAATGATATCTAAAAAGGTGTGGAAAAAATGCAATAAAACCTTTGCAATAGAGATAGTTCTGAGAAAATGCATCTTTACCTGGCACCAGTTGTTTTTTTTTTTTAAACAACCTTAAATGTGTTTTTAAGATGAACTTGTTTTTACGTTAGAAATCTTAGTAAAATTTACTTAAATATCCAGGAAAAATTGGTTCCCTACACCAGAAAAGGCTTAAATTCTGCTTTGCTGATTAATAGAAGTTTAAGAATTAGTATTTCAGTTTAAATATCTGGATATCAAGAGAATAGCAGCCAATTCAAGTTTTTTGTTTGTGTCTTTTATTAAAATATAAGTAACTGTTGTTGTTAGATAAGACTTTCTTACAGTTCAGACTATTTTGGCACTTTAGGGAAAAAAGACAAAATAATGGGGTCCTTTTGATAACTAAAGTCACCCATCCCAGGTTTAACTGAATATGGGTTGAAAAAAAATGGTATAATATTAGATTGTGCTTTTTCATTCACATTTTACACAGTGTTCAACTCCTTTGGAAATGACTTTACTTTTGTGGAATAAGACTCAAAATTGCCTTTATTTTATGCTGTGGTCTTGTTTTTTAAGCTGATCTGCTGCCTTTTATTGACAATGTATTAAGCATCATTGTTATCAAGAAAAAGAAAATTGTATGTTTTAAGTGTGCTGCACAGAAATTTAAGTTTCAAAGAAGAATGTTACTGTATGTTTGATGTTGGTGCATGTGTTGTCTATTGGATACATATTTGAAAAGACTGGTCTCTTTGTGTTTCTCAGGCGTTCTCAAATCATAGGAAGGTTTGAGGAGGGTCAGTCTGTGGAGCAAATGGACACAGGCAGCATGAATGAGCCTTCTGCCAACACCACGCTAACCCAGAGACAAGGCCGCAGTGAGAGACGCTATCTGGCGAACAAACATGTATGCTTATCTCTCTGTTAATTCAGAACAAATGCACCTAAAATAATGTGCTACTTTGTCGTAATTTTATTAGAATAACAATAATTATTATCCCTTTCAGGAAATGTCACTGGATTCAGCAAAGGACCGATCAGTCCCTGATGTGTCCAGCTCTACTTTTGCCAATTTAAGACGAGCAAAGTCTCTAGACCGCAGAGTCACAGAGTCTTCAATGACTGTGAGTATTGCTAAATGTACATGCTGACATAAGAAATCAGCCATTTCAGCCATTTCAGGGTCCCATACATAGGATATACTGTGCGAGTCAAAAAAGAAAATGTGTATTCAAACTCATGTCTCAAGAAAACAAAAAAAGGTTTCATGAAACTTACATCAGAATATGATAGTATAATCATATGACTTTCACGCAGTATATTGACCAAATATGGTTATTCATATTAGGTCACAGGTGACTGCACAACAACTGATTTTTGAGTTATGAGTTTGTGTCGCTGGATTTTTGCGTGCTAATCTTTGACATTTGCCAAAGTGCTGACAACCAAAAAATTGAAACAAAACAAACAACAAAAGCCAAAAATTACATCTGCAATGTGATTTCTGATAAAGGAACATTTAACAAAACAGCAGAGGGGCATCCACAACCCAACTAATTTGATCAGAAAGATCGCCAGGAAGGGGTCTTTGAAGACTTCATTCTTCAAACAGCCAAGGAGAAAAAAAATAGCATGGCGTTAGATCAGGAGACAGTGTACCACTCTGCAAAAACTCAAATTTGGACAAAAGGACTTCTGACATGTTTTACAAAACTGATTGCTGTGCAGTCATTTATGACCAAACATTAATGACCAATGTATGAAATGAAAGCAAAATGATGATGGTGTCATTCCCTGATGTCTGTTGTATGAGGTCTTTTTTGGATTGTCAGAGATTTGTGATGGAATCTGAGTTTCCTTTTTTTTTCAACTCACACTGTATAAAGAGATTGATGTGATAGTAATGAATTTGATCTTGAACCACAGAATCAGCATCAAAAGCTGCCTAAGGAGCTCAGCAAAGGGTCAGGGTGTCAATGATGACTGTATCTGGAACTTAACTCATAATAATGCAGTGGAGATCCTTTTTTGTCCTGTCTTCTTCTTTTGACTACAAACCCCAGCTTAAAATCGTAGCCTAACCCTAGGGCCACTGAGCCTTAGTGCTTCTCCTCAGGTGATGCATTTAACATAGAAGTGTTACCCAAACTTCCCTTAATGAGTACAAAACTATCCTGTCTATGGGAGCTTATTTTTTAAATTATCCCCTCACAGCTAGCTTTTCTATAGACTCATAATCACATTTATCTCAACTTGGCCGTTGGTTGTTCAAGCTTAGATAACATAAGCCTGTAGCATAGTAATTGGCCAAAAAACCTTAATACCATAAGCCCAGTCTCCTTATTGTCTCCAGTGTCTCTCTGGCATCCTTGTTGCTCACTGCTGCTCTCAATTGAATTCCAGATGTTGCTAATGAAAGCGAATGAGTCAGACCAAACACAGTCACTCCAAATGTACACCTACTAACTGTGCTAAGCTGCTGGAAACTAACCTCTGGTCAATTCTTAAGAAATATTGGAACAAGGACCAATAGGGTCTTTTTTCTTTTTCAAGAGAATAATCAAAACTGCTCAATTTTGACGTTCAAGTTAATAACAAAATATTTAACCAGAAAAGCACGTACATGATAGTAAAGTAGAGTTTCTGTCTTTTTCTTTAATTTTTTTTTTTCAGACAGTATAACAAGTGACATACAGTGTAAACAGGTGTAACTTGGTGTGGGGTTTTTTGTGTGTGTGTGAAAAATCCCCCATTTTATGTTTAAGGACATTTTAGGATTTTGTGTTGTGTGTTATTAGAGCTGTATTACTCATCTCCATTGCAAAGGCAAAACCAAGTGTGAGGAGGGTGACTGTCTGCATTGACTAACCATAGTATCAATGAAAAAATAAAGGAAACTTAATTTATTCATGCACATAAACACCACCTATGACCGTATAAACTTCACATACCCTGTTACATCAGCACTTGTTTTCTTCTGTCTTCATAAGTGAGATTAAAGTAGCCCTCATGTTGTTGAAGGTTGCACTGAAATCCTCCCAAGCTCTGACTCCCCTCAGTCTGACAAAGTGCAGCTGATCTGAGGTCAGTTCAGATCGCGCTGAGCGGCTGATCCAGCCAGAGTGTGGTTGGTCCCACTGCAGCTGCTAGAGCCCCCCACCCACCCACTTAAACACACACCCATGTACACACCACTGCCGCCACTGCTACTGATGATTATAAATAGACAGCACAGAAGCGTCCACAGTCGTGTGTTTGTCCCTGGGACAGACGGACAGAAACAGATTGTCAACATATGAAGTGAAGGCAGTTAGCTGACAGGATGACCCTGTGCCAGACGGTGACACCGCACCTGATGAAGCTCAACAAAAGCAAGGTACCGTTCAGTGAGTAGGAGCAGGTTTAGGACGAGCGTTTTGCTTTGAGGTCTATAAACAGACCTGAGCTTGGTTTCAGTGTGCAGCAGTTTGTGTTTCACTGGGAAAGTCCAGCTCCCGCCAGTCGGGCTCTTTAGCTGGAGCCATGTATCGGCAATTATGTCCCGTGAGCTATGATAGTGAGCTAAGTGTAAACAAATACACATAAATGTTCTATGTTAGGACTTTTGAGGTGTGTTTTTGAATGACAACAGTGATGAAAACTCACTCTAAAACAACTTTTAATTTAGCAACAAAAGTGCTGAAAAAAAATTAACTTCCCTCTTAACTTTTTGTTTATTTGTGGTGCTAGGTTTACTAAATAAGAGTCATCTTTTAAATGTGCCTGCCATTGATTGTTTGTGTCAAAAGGAGCAGAGGTTGATCATGAATTGATCTTGTTAATCTTATTTGCAGCCTGATCTGCTGAACTTCAAAAAAGGATGGATGACGAAGCTTTATGATGATGGAATGGTAATTTGTTCTCATTGATGGGATAAAATAATCATCTGTTTATTTACCTCACTGAATTGGGTCATACCATTCTGAAAGAAGGCTTATGTAATCTAATAAATGCTTTATTTTACTCCTTTAGTGGAAAAAACACTGGTTTGTTCTGACTGATCAGAATCTAAGGTACTACAAGGACTCCATAGCTGAAGAGGTAAAGTAACTGCATCTTTTTACTGGACATAAATGTTGTTGTATAACAGTTTTGTCATGGTGGTTTTGCTCATTCTTTGTCCCCAGGCTTCAGAAATGGACGGTGAGATCGACCTTTCCACATGTTACGACGTCAAAGAGTTCCCAGTCCAGAGGAATTACGGCTTCCAAATCGTGGTGAGTGTTTATTCTTCATGTCATCGATCGTACCGCGCTGTAAATCACCCAGCAAAGACGAAACTCTTTGTCCACACTCCTGAGCCCTGCTGTCTCCTGATGGTCTATATACAGACTCAGACTCCGTGTGGGGCAAGTCAAGGTATCAGGTTTTGACATTTTTGTCCGATTGTTTGTCTGTCATGATGGATGTCACTTGACTTGTCATCTCTCGGTGGGAGGGTGACATCATGCCGGTCTAAATCTGCTGCAGCCGTTGCCAGCCGCGTTCGTCTCTCTGAACCCATGTGCCCTTCATCCTGCACAATGTTTACCAAAAGCCTTGTCCTTGGCTGCATTTGCTCATGTTTTCTCCACAGTTAGGTTTCCGTGATATTGATTTTTATGGTAGTTACACTTAGATTTAGTGCTGGGCAAGCCTTATCATCTACAATATGTTTGTTTAACATTTAAGTCATTGATAAAATTAGATTCTGCTTTAAAACAGCTTTGGCCTCTCTGTGTTGCATGCCATGTCGTGTTTGTTATGTTTTTTTTTTTGTTTGTTTTGTCATGTATGGTGAATGTTTCTCTGCTTCTATTACCATTATGCTGTATCGAAGTTACTGCGGCTAAATGCACCCCATTTCCTGATACTGCTTCTTCAGAAAAAAGGGTCTTGTATAGATATAAGCAATGGAAGCTCTAACTGACGCATCGCTAAGCCTAACTCTCCAACACCACGGATCAATCACATGTCCATGCAGCTCTTAGACTTCCATTGAAAGGTGTTTGAAACATTGGCCCCTCTGTGGTTTCATTAATATTTATACAGTTAAATTTTAGAGAAATGGTCAAACCATGTGATGGGGCACTTGTAACACTGATTCAAGACATCCTGATAGACTAGAGAACACACTGTACTAAATTCCTTTTCCTAAACGTCAGATAAACACAGCAGAGTGTCTCCTTTGGATTAAACTGTGGCAGACCACACAGTGTGCTCAGTGCATGGAAGATCAGCAAGAATGTCCACATCTACTCCAAGGCAATATAGAGCTTGCAAAGTCTGCTGTGAAATTACATTAAAAATGACAAATTACATTTACATGTCATGATCAGTTTCCTCCTTGTTATGTTGGGATATCTTTTCTTTTTTATTCATTTAAGTGTTTCTGTTGTGCAGTTATCTAACATTTGTGTTATTTGTAGCCAAAGACTGTACGTATAGGCATATATGCTAGCAAACACTAACAGTATTTATTCAGTGCAAATATGCTTTTCAGAGTTCAAATGTTGATTAATTTGTGCTGACACAAAAATAATGTTTGCAGATTTCACATTTTTCTGTTTTTAAGAATTTTGTCAGTGGGGTTCCCCACCCCCTCAAAGCCACAAGGACTGGGGTTACATTAAAAATATTAAACTAATAATGGTGAGTCTGGTGGAATTTTAACCAACCACCCACACTCAGAGAGGGGAGGGTTTGGCTGCATCTGCATGTTAGCCAGACCTAAATATTTATATTATTATCCCCCCACTCATTATCTATCAAGCAAAAACTGGCCCTTATGCAAATTTGGTTTGTGACCTCTGGACTTATACAATAGTAAATTGGAACACAATTCTCAGTTTTTTACTTGTTGAGCAAATTTATTCCTAAAACGCCTAAGGTTCCCAACCTGGAGCCAGGACCACCCTCAAGGAGATGCCAGAGCTCTCAGGGGGGTGTGAGGCTGTGTGTGTGTGTGTAGGCCCACTCAATCAAGATTTTATCAATGAAAACAACTGTCACTTTTTAGCGATGTGATTCCGTTGGGGTGGAGGGCTCCAAGGAAAGATGGTTAGGAACCACTGGTCTAGAGTCAAATTTCAGATATGGCTCACAAGTTTATCAACACTGTGCCATAATCAAGTAGTCCCCCTCCAATCTATAATTATAATGATTGTGCAATTCTTCATATCCTGTTATGAGAACCTCTGACAGAATCCTTTCGTCATTTAATCCTTCAACCATTAAACATTTTTAGCACTTGTTGCTGGCAAAATACTTCCTGGACACATATAGTTGTGATGCGTTTGTTATTCTGTTGGTGTCAGTGGGGAGGTTTTGTTCCTGCTGCATATAGACATAAACTGCAATACTAATCCTATATGAGGACAACTGTCGTGAGGGAAAGTTGTTTGTTTACATCTGCACAAAACAGCACCCCTGAGACTTTCAGTAGGGAGGCTGATAACACTGAAATATACAAATGTATGTGGATCTTTGTCTTTTTGGGCTTAGCATCCAGAGATAAATGAATCCTGTAATAATGCCTGCTCAAGTTTGACTGCTGATCTCTGTACTGTCTCTGATTTTGTATCCTACATCCATGTCTTTAGATGCTTCATGAAAAATTGCTGACCTACAAATCACAGAACTTCCACAAGAGGTCACTTGTGTGCTGGGATTTTAATAAGGTGTTTTCCATGAACAATAAAGCAGAGATAGCCAGGGCTGAGGAAGAAAAGATACCTGTATTTGGAAGGAGCTTTTTACATCTGCTAATATTTGCAGAAAAAGGACATATTACAAATAAGGGTCACACTAACAGCTCCCATACATTTTCTCTGTGTTTATGAATAAAGCAACCCTAAAATTAGAGAGACTGGAATTGAATTTACTCATTTTGAATCACTGGGAGGAAAAGCACACAATGTAGACTATATGATTATAAATGTGGTACAAACCCCAATTCCAAAAGAGATGGGGTATTTTGTAAAAAGTAAATAAAAACATTTAAAAAAGTGATATTTAAATCCTCTTTGACCTTTCAATAATCCATCCATCCATCATCTATACCACCTATCCCTTTCGGGGTCACGGGGTGCTGAAGCCTATCCCAGCTGTTGGGTGAGAGGCAGGGTACACCCTTAACTGGGCGCAAGACTATCACAGGACCACATAGAGAGAGGGAACCATTTATGCTCACACTCATAGCTAAGTGCAATTTAGAGTCACAAATTAACCTAAACAGCATGTTTTTGGTCTGTTGGAGGAAACAAGAGTACCTGGAGAAAACCCACGCAGGCACAGGGATAACAATCTACTTGCAGTGAGGCACACGCTAACCTGCTGTGCTACCTTGCCAACAACCTTTAATCAATTTGATATAATATCAAGACGAGATATTTTGTGTTTGAACTGGTTAACCTTATTATTACCATTATTCTTATAATTCCTCTGGAATGTATTACTCGATTTGGTTTTATTTCGTTTTGTTTGGGAAGGTGCTTTTGCTCTGAAATTGATGCCTCTATCATGTTTTAACATTAGTTGAACCATGGGCTAGAGAAAAAATGGAAGGTTGTAAAATAGTTGTTAAATAGGAATAATAGGAAAGCTGTTTTCTGTTGACACAAGAGATCTGCTGCATATCTTATTTATATCTAAACCCTGTCAGGTGACAAACAAGTGTTTGGATTTCTTGAAGTGTCAAAGTTATTTAAATCAACATGTTGTCTCATTCCTGTCTCTCATTGTGATGAAATGCCTTTCTGCTCTCAGTGTAAAGATGGAACATGCACCCTGTCAGCCATGACCTCTGGAATCCGCCGCAACTGGATTCAGGCCATCATGAAGAATGTGCGACCCACTATCGCCCCTGATGTCACCCGGTAATGCCCAAAGAGGATTAACACTTTCAGCACCGGCAGATATAACCACTGCTTTTCTCACTTATTTTTATTTCTTCTTAATCCTTCTCTCCTCCTTACCTTCTCTTTCCTTCTTTCTCTTCCTCCATCTACCGGTATTTTCAACCTGCTTCCAGGAAAAACATCTCTCTGAAACTATCCGTTCTCAAGCCCAGGTTGGAGTGCTTGTGTGTGTGACACCCCCAAACCCCCACCTCCTCAAACCTTTAACAGTGATGTTACTGCTCAGCAATGTCAGGCTCAGCGTGTTTGTCGTCCCTATGTCATGTGATTGTTGAGTAATGTCCACGTCAGATTGTGCCAATGTAGAGACTCACTATTGTACCACATCAACAAAGAAGAATGACAAACCCAAAGGGCTGTTGATTCACAGCATTGACAGGTTTCATCATAACATAACTTTGATTCCATAGCTGGCCAAAGTTTAAAATGTGTACAAGGAAGCATCAGAGTCACAATTTTGCATAATTTGCGTAAGGTGAATAGAGAAGGGGGCTTGAACTTAAAGGTTTATTTTAGGGATGCACAATATTCTGGTACAATATTAGTATTGGCGGATATTGTCCTAAAAAGCTGAATATCAGTATTGGCTGATACTGAAATTTTTGCCAATATTTACAGCCGATATATAGACCATATATACCCTATATTGGCTGTAATAGTGGCAAAATACCATATGGCTTCACCTTATTAACACCGCATGAGTACATTTAAAAATCAAGTTTCATTTTTTCAAGAGGAAAATTTTGTTTTTCATGTTTTACATCTCATCACTGTCTGTCACAGACCTCCTATCTCTATTTTTTGGGTTTTCTTTTTTTATAAAATAGCACTTTTGGTCACCTTACTGTACATGTTGTTGAGTTGGTTTCATAAACTTTGAACCAAATGAAAGTACAAAGATAATTTTTTATCAGGACAATACAGTTTTCATTAGTTCAGTAGTAGATTGTTTTTGGGTTTTTTTTTCCCTGTCTCCTGAAATGAAGAAATTATGGAAATAGGAGGTTTGTGCCTGACAGCAAGGATCTATTCCTCACACTAGACTGTCATATTGAAAGCAAGAAGTCAATTTTTGCAAGAATTTTTTTTTTCTTGATGAAAAATATTGGTATCGGCAATAATGAGTTTGGAAATAATGGCATAACGGATATCTTCAAAAAGTCAATATTGTGCATCCCTAGTTTGTTTTCCTAAACTGCAGGAAAGCTTCTTTTGTTTACCTAATCTGACCCAGCTGCACCCTCGGATGTTGAAAAATGAACCCATTGCCGTTTAAGGCTTACAGCCAAAACCAGGAAATTGTCATGGACTGTTCTGACTTACACCACAAGTGCATTCTAACATTAGCTGGAGTCAAAACAAAGCAAAACTGGAGGCAAACACAACCCCCCCTCCCATTTACAGGCTAATAGGCAGCACAGAAGAACTAAACGTGTTTTTGTATGTGTTTGTGTGATGATGGGTGCCACAGAGGCATGGATTACAGCTCAAAGCTTAAATTTGTCCAGCCTGCTCCTGTTTGTCACTGTTAACCTTCTTAGCTTAAACTCACTGTTCCACGGAGTACATGTCCTCACACTGTGAGAGACCTGAATTATCCTCAGTCAATGTTGAAATGCATGCAAAGAACAGCATGCTAGCCAGCACTGGATAACTTGACAAGATTTTTTATACCAATCCTGTTATCAGTTTCACTTTGAAATAAGATCTGTAATCTTCAAAATACTTTGGCAATCTTATTTTGGTTGATTATTTCTCTCCTTCAATAAAACCAATTAGTATTGTAACTTATATTGCTAGAAAACTTGATTAGTCACCTTTACATCAAGGTACAACTTCTGCATTCATGGAATGAACAACTCAGCAAAACGTGGGAAGTACACCAAAAAAATGTTCCAAAATCCCCTCTTTCCCTGGAAGAAAGCCTATGGTTCCTCAATGAAGCGATGGGGTGAGGAGCTGACTTCTTCAGCTGTTGTCTTTCCCTGGATGTCCTGGACTTCACCAGTCTCATAGAACCTGGTCCCAAGTCTGGAAACGGTACAAGGGCTGACACCAAATAATGCTGCTACATTGCATACTAAACACCAGCTTCTAGTTGCATAGGATTTTAGTGCAGTATTTTGGGTTGCTAACCACTCTGTTAGCTGTGTTGCTGATTCCACAAATGTTGTATGTTGTAGTAAAGGTGACTTAGGCTTTCCAATGATATAAAACACAATACCAGTTGGAACTATTAAAGGGGATAAATAATCAACCAAATAAATGTTCCAACCCTTTTCTGAGGGGTATATTATCAAGAGATGTTTATTTTATATTTAATATTTAAATACATATTTTCTGAGTGCAGAGACGAAAGACAGCTGACACTGTGGGTGTTTTTTACTCTGATGCTAAGTGCTGAAAACGGCAAGCTTTTTGGTTTTTTTTGGTTTTTTTTTGGTTTTTTATTAGAAAAAAAGGAGCCTGCTGTTGCAAAAATGGTGTGAAGGGACACAGGCCCTTGGTTGATGTTTATACAGTCTATTACTCTGACCCACATCTCCTGAATCACACACTTTACTCTGCTGGTGTCTCTTTTACGACATGTGTGATATGTATAGTATTTCTGCACAGATGACTCACAGACGTCTCTTTCTCATTCTTGAGCTCTGTCCCTTCTCATTTTCCACCTGACTCACTCACTTCCCAACACCTCCACACACAACACGGTGAAAATAGATCATAACATCATGTCACACTGCCCCCTTAACACCGCAAGTGTCAATCAGTGTGCAGTTTACTGCAAACACATTCTCTGCATTAAGCTACTGTAAAAATTGCATTAACATTGCCGCTAAGGTTGGCATCTGCCATCAGACTTCCCTCAGATTACAAGTGTGAACACTAAAGCTGCTGTCAGTCTAGTGTCTGTCAGTGTGCCTTAAAGCATTTTGATGTGCTCTGATGTGCATTGAAAGCATGATCAGTCCAGTTAATGTTACAGCGACACTGCTTGGCAAGAAATGTTTGTATTGTTGCGTCAAGCTTTGTGTCCAGCTGATGTTAATGTTAAAAGAAGTCATCACCTTTTGTTGAAGCAATGTGATTTAGCTAATTGTTTGTGAATTTATTTTGTTTAGATCCCTCCCTGATGAGAACTTAAAAGCCCAAGTGATGTTGGAGCCATGCCCACAGACCACCTCTGAGCTAAGCCTGAGTCCCGAGGCTCCAAGGTCTGATATAAACAGAAAGTCATCAGGGAACAACGCCTCCACCCCTCCCTCTGAGCCCAGGAAAAGTCGAGTCCGTGAGCGCAGGAGAGAGGGTCGCTCAAAAACCTACGACTGGACTGAGTTCAAAATGGAGCAGGTTGCAAAGCCTGTAAAGGAACGAGCAGACACAGTGGACCTCAGCTCGTCCTTCTCCACTACTTCCTCTTACTGCTCCCCGTCCTCCTCTGCTTCCTCTTTAGCGTCCTCTCCAGTCTCTACCTCCTCGCTCCAAACCTCTTCAGTGTCAGGCTCTCACCCACAGTCTGTGACAGAAGAAGCAGAGAAAGAGAATGTAAGGAGGGGTGTCCCTCCACCCAGCACAACCAGTGCAACTCACACACCAAATACTGTTACCGTCACCGTGACGTCCACGCTTAACACTGCACCACCAGTGTCATCGACTCATGATTGCCAAGAGCAGGGGAGGATGGAAGTAGACCATCCTGCAGCTGTGCATCCTGCTGGTGAGACCAAAAAGGAAAACAAAACCACAGACGTCCAAGAAGAGATTGAGCAGCGGTGGCATCAGGTGGAGACGACACCACTCAGAGAGGAGAAACAAGTGCCCATAAACTCAGCTACAGGAAACTCCGCTAACTCTGACAGACTGCCCCCTCATGAGCTCGCTGCACTGCTGGACAAAGAGGTGTGTTACAGTACAGTGTTAATTTTGTCGACTAATTATTTTCATCATAGTTTTTGTCAACAACCTTTTTTCCCCTGACGAATACTAGACTATAACTAAAAAAAAACAACTGTACATTGACAAAAACTAAAACTAAATTAACTGACATTTTCGTCAACAAATAAAAACTAGACTAAAATGTTTGACAGAGACTAAATCCAATTAGACCTAATTTCGTCATGTAGAAAGTAGAGACAAGTTAGGAATCACAGCTATACTCAACAAAAATATAAACGCACAAACTCAGTAGGTTAAGTTAAAATGACCTTTCCCCTTAACATGCCCAAAAATATTATTTATCTGTGTACAGATTGCTTTGCTTTGCTCAAATCAGGTGCCCTATTTTCAGTTGATCACTCCCAGTGAGTACAATCCATGAGTCTCATGCCACGTGACAGTGTCGTGGTCAGTCAGCGCAACCAGTTCATTTATTCACACAGTTTCGTGCATTTATATTTTTGTTAAGTGAACTTTGGTTGTGTGGAAAGGTTGGATGAGTTAAGAGGGACATCCAATCACAACATCATGGTGGCGGGATCCAAGTATAAAACATGACTTCAGAAATTCAAGGAAACATAAAAAAAATGCCTTACACTTTACAGTTCTTATTTTTGTCGACTTAATTTACAGTAGATTTCGTCGACTAAAATGTGAAATTTCATCAACTTAAACTAGACTAACAGACTAACTAAACTGAATTAAAACAATTTAGATGACTAAATCATGACTAAAACTAAAAGATATTTTAGGCAAAAGACTAAAACTAAATTAATAAGTGCTGTCAAAATTAAAACTGTTACAACATCATGTTCACAATATTAAGAAGAGGTTGTGTTACTGATTTACAATGCCTTGTCTTTTCTTTTTTTTTAGTTGGGCCAGAAACAGAAGGAGCTTGACCATCTGCAGAAGCAAAACAACGTTTTAAAAGAGCAGTTAGAAGATGCACTCGGGAGAGAGCAAAGTGCCAGAGAGGGCTATGTACTGCAGGTACCACACTCACCAAACACTATGCAGTATTAGTGTAAATATAGAATCAACACTGTTTCTTAACCATGTGTATAAAGACAGACAAAGCATCTTAACATCTTCCTGTTGCCTAAAATTCAATTATAAACCCCTGTCAATTGGGTCAAAGTCATCCAGTTTTGATACACTGATGGTTACATACAAAAGTTTTCATTTTCTAACACAGACACATGCACTCGTTCTTAGAAACATTAATTCTGTTGCAGTAACTACTGAGATGATTGAACATGAATCCCAAAGAAAAAGCCATGTCACTTGAAAACAACTTCAAATTGGGAATGTTCTTCACCTTTTTTCAGTGCAGCCTTTAAGCTGCCGTGTGAAAATCAGCACATTTCAATCATATATTCAGGCCAGTGGGCCATCTATAATGTCAAGTTCTTTAGGATCAATTTAACCTGGCAGACCAGATGGACTGTGTTTGAGAATGGGCAGGACCTTAGGTGATTGGATGATCATTTCATCAGTCACATTAATTGGCCCAGTCAGATCATGTAGAAGGTGGGTGCTAATGCTCAGGCGTAAAGGACAGGATGTGAGCCACTTCATTAAACAAATTTTTGCCAAAACATGTTAGAAGTGGAGCAAAAATATGCTTTCTAGAGAGAAGTTTGTAGTGTTGTCATTTTTTTTTTCATTTCATGAAGAACAAAGATCTGATAACACTACTACTGGAGCTGTTTGCATCTATGCTAATCTCTGTCCGAGCAGTCACTTCCTGCTGTCGTAGCTCCCACCTCTTCCTGCTTTAAAGGACTCTGATTGGGCTGTGCAAATTGCTAACTTTTGAATGTACTTCTTCGTTCCTGTGATGTAAGTGACCTCAGTATTTAGAAACTGAGCATGTGTAAGTATGTTGACCAAATGGGGGTCAAGTTGTGATGGCTGAATGACTGGGTCAGCATCTCCAAAACTGCAGCTCTTGTGGGGTGTTAACAGTCTGTAGTGGTCGTCATCAATCTAAATTAATAAATAATAAATAAATGGTCCATGGACAGAACAGTGGTAAACAGCCGACAGTGTCATGGGCAGCCAAGGCTCATTGATGCACATGGGGAGCAAAGGCTGGCTTGTGTGGTCTGATCCAACACATGAGCTACTGCACTGTTGCTCAGATTGCTGAAGAAGATCATGCTGGATCTGATTTAAAAAGAATGTCAGGATAAACAGTGCATTGCAGTTTGTTACGTAGAAGTAAAAGGTGGACGAACACAATATGAAGCAGTCAGTCATAATATCATGCTTGCTAGGTGTTTGCTTCTGGCTGAAAAGAACTTGCTGTCCAGCAGATGCTAATGTGGCTTAAGGGTTGATTTCCATCTAGCCAAGCCTCACCCACTACAAATGACACACTGTTGAACCCTAATTGGGTCAAAGCATCCAAAACACTTTATGAGAGAGTTTAGAAAAAAAACAGAGTGAAAGAAATCTAGACTCATACACAAATAGGTATTGCAAATAGCTTGCAGGCAGAAACAGCGTTTGATAAAAAAAAAAAAAAAATTAGATCTGACTCTTGGGCTCCAAAATTTGTCTTAATTTCCAGGGAACTGTTGTGTTTTCCATCATTCTAAGTTGCCAGTAAAACAAATAGCACAACAGCAGATGTTTTGGTCAATTAATCTTGACAATTAATTTAGAAGAACAGACAGAATGCAAGTGCAGGTCAAAGATGGTAGAGCATATTTTATAAAGTGTGTCTCAGTACTGTGCAGTATGTGTTTGGTTTTCAGCATACAGGCTCATAAAAGAAGCTTATGTGTTTCTCTGTTTCATGTTTAATATTCTACTAACTGGTGTGGGTGCTTATTCTCTGATACGCATGCTTGTGGTGTTCTTGGCATGAATTTTCACTAACTGTTTTTACGGAGTTTCACATCTCTTGGGAAACTAATTGGTTTGATCTGATGTGCTTAAGGTAAGAGTCTTTTATTAAGAAGCCTTGCGCTGTGCTTTTTCCCTCTTCATTTGTGCCTGTCTATGTGTCCATACCAAGTTTGGTTCCTGCATGTTTTTTGTTGTTTTAGATTTGTGAGTTTCACTAATGCTGTTTTTACATGTTGCAGTTGAAGGTAAACAGCAAAGTAATCACAAAGCCAGGGTGATATTTTGTTTAGATTGTTTAGTATTTTACCTCAGTAGGTTAATATCACCATAGTAGTTACCATAATTTCCTTTCATATGTTTGAGTGATGTTGCTAGTGAGTGTGGTGTCATCTACAACTTCAGTTTCCAAATCCTCTCTGAAAAAGCACAGTGGAAGCTTGGAGAAAACCTCCTTCCAATGGGGAAATTGATAAAAGGAAGAAAACTAATATCCTGGTAACCCACGAGATGTGGTTCTCCGTTTATGATGTGGAAGGTAAGGTGATATCATTAACAAAACTGTGTCATCAATCTTTTTCAAGAGTGCCACACCCCCTTCCTCTTCACCGCGCAGAGTGCCATTACAGCGCTTGCACACCCTTAACCAAGACCTACAGGGTGAGCTGGAGGCCCAAAAACGCAAGCAGGACCTCGCTCAGCAACAAATTCGCTCCCTTAAGAGAAGCTACACAGAAGCTCAGGATGCTGTCAGCCGCCATGAATGTGATATTCAAGCTCTGCAAGCTAAACTAGCATCTGCAATGGCTGAGATCTTAGCCAGTGAGCAAGCTGTGGCCAGGATGCGCAATGAGCTCAAGCTGGAGCAGGAGCGCTCAAAAGAACATGAGGAGGAATACAGCCGCAGTGAGAGCACCCTGAGAGCCCAGCTAAAGGACAGTGAGGAAAGACTGCGTGAGGTCGAGGCCAGCCTTCTGGAGAGAAACCAGGCCCTCAGGCATCTGGAGCGCCAGCAGGCCCTGCAGCGAGATCATATTAGAGAGATCCAGAGGCTGCAGGAGAAACTGCAAGAGGTGACTGCTCGGCTAGGAGCCACTGAGGAGGGTCAGGCTCTGAAGGAAGAGCGCCTGCGGAAGGAGCAACATGACATACAAGAAAACCATGAGAGGGAGAGACAGAATCTGTGCAGGAGATTAGCTGAGGCTGAAACTGAGCAGAAAGAGATGGAGAAGAAGCTGCAGGAGGCTGAGAAGCAGGTAGAGGCTTTGCTGCGAGGGAGACATGCCTCTGCAGAGAAGGAAAGCAGGGAGGAAATACTGAAGCTACAAGAGGAGCTTGCCCAGAAGACTGACATGGTAGAGTCACTGAGACAGAGTGTGCGCAGGCTCGAAGAGGAGAAAGGGCAGCTCACTTGCCGCTGTCAGGAGCTTCTTAACCAGATCGCTGAAGCAGACCGCGAGGTGAACAAGCTCCGCAACCGCTTGGAATCAGAGGAGGCTGATTACTACAGTCTAGAGAACTCCTACGAAAGAGCCACCCAGGAGTTTCAGAAAATAAGCCAGTTCCTTCGAGAAAAAGAGGAAGAGATCCGACAAACTAAGGAGATGTACGAGAGGCTGATGGAGCGCAAAGAAGAAGACTTGAAAGAGGCGCTTGTTAAAATGACTGCACTTGGAAACAGTCTGGAGGAAACAGAGCAAAAGTTACAAGCTAAGGAGGAGCTTCTCTGCCAAATGAGTCAAAGTCTCTTAGATAGGGTTGAGCCCTGTAGTGCTGAAAAGGATCTTAAGGCTAAGCTTGTGGTCGCAGAGGACCGTATAGCAGAACTAGAGCAGCATCTCAACGCTTTACAGCTGGATTATGCTGACCTACGCATGGAAAGGCAGCAAATCCCAGAGCATAGCAGGAGAGGCAAGCTCAAAACATCAGTGTCCTTATCAGCAAACACAGGGCCACAACTTTCCTTTGACAGTAAATCTAAGTTAGGGAGCTCCCCAGATGATAAGGAGTCTCAAGCCAAGAGACCAAGAATACGTTTTTCAAGTATTCAGTGCCAAAAGTATAACGCAGAGGGCCTAGAGAGTAGCCAGGTTAGCAGCAGCTTTGTAGAGAAGAGGCAAAAAGTTCATCAGAGAGAAAATGAAGACATGCAGGTTAGTGAAGGGATCATCTCTCATAGTAGTGACCCAGAGAAGTTTATCTCCATCATACATACCTTAGAGACCAAACTTCAAGCCACTGAAGATAAGCTAAGAAACCTCACACAGAACCTAGAGGAGCAACAAGCAGAGCACTTGAGTGAGGAGACTGATCTAAAAAAGGCAGAAACCAAACTAGGACTGGGTGGATTACAGACTGAAGCATCCTACAAGCATTATGCCAAGGCCCTGGCATGTGTAGAAAATAGTCGTGAGAAAGTCAGGGATATTCTCAGCAGTTCTCATGATAACACAGATTCACAGTTGCACTCATTGTCAGAAATAGAGAACGATTTGTTCAGCGCATCACTGTTCATCCGACAAGGACAAAAAACACAGGAAGAACAGTCACCAGTCGTTCGTCAAATCCCAGAGGACCTAGATAAGGACGCTTTTCAGCTCTTTGCTAAAACTTTGTCCTATGAAGCTGTAGTTTTAAATAAAATGGCTTTGTTGATCCAAACTTCAAAATCTGATGTCCTCCAAGGTCTCGCAGAGTTATGGGAAGATATAGAGAAGTTTAAGAAAAGCGACAAAGATTGCTTGGCCATAGTCTATGCAGATGTCTTAACCAGGAAGTTGTTGTTAGAGGGCGCATTTTGGAAAGATCTGGAGAAAGCTGAGATAGACGTCACTAAATCCAAAGAGGAGGGCATTTCAGCTGATGTAGATGTTGACACTGATGCTATCTTCAACACCTTCATTAAAGCAGAGCTAGCATACTCTATTCAAAACCTCAAATATTGTTATGAGGAGAAATTCAATGCACTCAAAAGGGAGTTGACCGAAGCACATAAGAACCTACATGAAAGGGAAACAGCTCTAAAAGCTATCATTGAAGCGTCCAAAACGGCTGATTTGAAGAACGTAATCAAAGAAGTCAAACATAACTTTGGGTTTGGCAAACACAAGCTAGCAGACATCCACCCTCCTGAGCTTGCTCCTTACATGGAGCAGATTGAAATGGAAGAGGCTAGAGACCTAGCTGAGGAAATTGTAGACAGACAGTTGGCAGGAGAGATGCCCTCTTGTGGCATGGATTCTATTCAGTCATTTCAAAACGCGCATGAAAGCCTGGCTAATGAGCTTCAGAGACAAGCAGCCATCCTTCATAAGTATTCACAGGAGATAGAGAGTGGGGGGAACCGTCCTGGACTGGCTAAAATGGTCCATGCTCTTTTAGGGCACCAATCCTCTCATAACTTTACAAGCACCTCTCTTTGTATGCGTGAAGCCTTGATCCAGTCCCAAGTTGCTTATGTGGCATGCAGATTAAGGGCAATGCATGAGCAAGACTTGGGTTGGTGTAAACAGACAGGTCAGAACATGGATGACCTTGTCCATCAGCATGCCCGCAGTATAAACGCGATCAAAGAGAAGTACGAGGCCTCCATACAGGATGAGCGAAAGAACTTCTCAGAGGCAGTGGCTTCTCTTCAGAAAGAGAACCAAACCCTGAAGGATGAGGTCAGCAAACGTGTGAACCAGCTTTCCCACCAGCAGAAGCAACTGGGTCTGCTTCAGGAGAACTTCCAGAGGGAAACTGAAGAACTAAGGCAGAGGCACAAGCAAGAGCTAAGTCAAGCTGAGAAGGGCCGTGCATCGACAGAGCTGGCCCTCATGGAGACCACAGCTGACAGTCAAAGGAAGCTCGAGGTCCTGCTAGTGGACATGAACACCATGGAGGAGCGGCATGAGACCCATGTGAGAAAACTGGAGGAGCAGTTTGAGCAAAGGATCTGTGAGCTCCAGCATCTCCACAAACAGGAGGTGGAAAAGTTACAATCCCAATACATGGAGAACATTCAACATGTCCAAGAGCACCAACAGGACAAAAAAGGTTCCAGTATGCCTCCTTGTGATGAGGCTGCTACGCCAATGGAAGAGGAGGAACAGGGGAAGGGGGCAGACATGTCGGAGGTGGACTCCATGGTGGTTCTGAAGGATCGAATCCAAGAGCTGGAGACTCAGATGAACACCATGAAGGATGAACTGGAGAACAAGCACCTAGAGGGAGATGTGGCCAGCCTGAGAGAGAAATACCAGAGAGACTTTGAAAGTCTTAAGGTTTTTGCTCTTTCATTTTATCTTAGTGAATCCATTCAAAATAGCAAATCACAAGTAAAATGAGCCAAGCTAACTGCTGCTAAATGATCACTCTTCTAATATGCACCACTTTAGAGTTGGGAAATGGTGTGATTTTGACATTTTCCCTACATTTAAGGTTCCCAGAACAACACTACTTGCTAATGTAATATTAAAAATGTGTTCATGACCTTGTTAAAAGGGGCTGGTTCCAGGGTTTGCTGGTTGGTTAGTGTACATTTCCAGTCACAACTGAATGATCTCATTAACTGCTAGAGTTCAAGTGCACCATATTTATGATAGGGAACATTTGTAGAGATGCACAGATTGTGTAAAGCAGGGCCGCCACTGAACTGATGTCAAAAATATCAGTTAAGCTCATTGGCACTGAAGATGTTACTGCACTTCTTTTGGTGGAATTGTCCCACAATTATATATTTTTTCATGTTTGACTGTAAAAGCAGATCAGAGTTTATCTGGCAGCTTACTTTCCTGCCTAATAAAACAAAAATTCTTTGACTCAGCGATCAGGTGTACCAGATCAGGGGTTCCAAAACTTTTCAGTCTCGGACGTTCAAAATAGCATTGCAAGAGATGGGAGACCCCGACCATCCTCAGAGCAGATCGCTGCATTTTTACTGTCATGTGCAAACTTACATTTTCTGATTTTTCTTTCCATACAACTAAAATCTTAGCGTAAATCTCACCTATTTACATGTGTTTTATATAAAATTCAGCAAGTTTTAAGTATTTTTTTCACAATAATTGTGAAAAAAAGAGATTTTGCAATCATTTAAAATAATTCCTTGTAAGTATGATTCACTACATCTATTAAATGTATGTAACTTTGGTACATTTATTCATCATTCCCATATCAAGAATCCCAATAATTCTTGTTTTTCTTTTCTTTTCTTTTCTTTTCTTTTCTTTTCTTGTCTTTTCTTGTCTTTTCTTTTCTTGTCTTTTCTTGTCTTGTGGTTAGGGATTTAATAGTCCAATTTTGGACAGTTCTTGCTTGTCAATGTTCCCTGATATCTTTTTGTATCAGTTAGTGATACACATTGACATATCAATACAAAGGTTGAAACTGCATATTTATTAGCACTGTTGATCACATCTTTGGAGTAGTCTGAAATGAATCCCAAATGTAAAGGGATAACCAGCACCTTAAGAAACCTGACCCTTTGTGCTCATGTTTGGGCACTCCTAATAGTTCTATATGATGTGATGAGTAGCTCTCTGTTTCAAGGTGACACAAAGTATAACTAAATATGTCCACAATGGTTTTGCATTGGGGCATTAGAGGACATACCATTTCCCACAAAAAAATGATAGTAGGGACTGTATTCTGTCTATAACAAATGGCTCAGCTGGCTTTGCCTATTTTACTCACTATTTAACCAGCACAGCTGGGCTTTTGATTCAAACAATCTTGCATGGCTTCTCTCACTGATTTGCATGACACTTTGTAGTCTTTGAATTAATGTAGAAACTGCACTGGATCAATAGTCTAACAGAAAATTTGTAGGTTGAAGGTGTAGTATTTGTATGGAGATGATGAGGAGTGCCTTTCCTCCCTTAGGCCACTTGTGAACGTGGTTTTGCAGCAATGGAAGAAACCCACCAGAAGGTAATCCAAGACCTCCAGAGGCAACACCAGAGGGAGATTTCCAAACTTATGGAAGAGAGGGAGAGACTTCTGGCCGAGGAGACAGCTGCCACCATTGCTGGTAAATAATTTTACTGATAAACAGCATGTAGTTGTTTCACTTTAAACAAAAATCAAACATATGTACTCTGTCGTCACACAGCCATTGAAGCTATGAAGAATGCCCACAAGGAGGAGCTGGAGAAGACCCAGCGCTCCCAACTCAGTGGACTGAACTCTGACATTGATGAGCTTCGATTGCAATACGAGTAGGTTTATTCCTACAGGAACACAAACACACCCACTTTTTTGGTATATTGATTTGACTTCTTGTAGTAATAAAAATCAAACAAATAACTGCAAGACAAAAAACTAAATCCGCATGGAAAGTTTTTAGCATACAGAGTTAGAGACCTCAGGTGGAGAAGATTTTTGTCACCTACTACATTACAGTTCGATAACTGTTGTTTAACATTGAATAAATTGCCCATGATTCAATTCCCCTGTTATGTCAAAACAAACCTTGTTCATAGAACATATTTGATAAACAGGGCAGCACATTGTGCTCTATAGTCAATCAGTCAATCAATCTTTCATTTTACATCTCTGATTTTAAATAAATGTTATCTTAAGACAATTTATTGAAAAAAGGACAAGTTTGTGCTCTTCGTTGTACATTTATCAATGAACCCTGCATTACATAACTGGAATTAAAATAATTATTGAAAGGAAAACTTGCAAGTCTTAAAAAGTGCTTTTTGACGTACTTCTTAAAATGGGCTTTGGGAAGCTGTTGAAACATCAACAACTACAAAAACTCCACGGCACATTCTTGAACAGTTAGAATGTCTTGATGTCACTGAATGGTCAAGTAGACTGCAAAACAGATTGTGTTTTTGCATCAAATTATCATCAGGATTACCGAAGATAAATGCTTTTTATCTGGGAAGATTGCCTTAGAGTTTTTTTCTCGTTATTTCTCTTAATTAACAAGAGATGCACAGTAGCACTGGCAAAGTATTGGCAGATCATAGCTTTAAAAGAGGAATTCACTCTTTGGAAAATAATCCTTTCCTGTTAAAAAAAAACAAAAAAGCAAAACTCTATGTCTATGTTGAATAAACAAATAAATAAATAATAGATGTGATTTGTTTGAATGTGGCCAGTCTTCAGCAGAAGGCCGTTCATGACAGCCATGCTAATGTGCCTCTTTGGCTTTTAGGGAGGAGCTTCAGTCCATCCAGAGGGAACTGGAGGTGTTGTCAGAGCAGTACTCTCAGAAATGTCTGGAAAACGCTCACCTGGCTCAGGCCCTGGAGGCTGAGAGGCAGGCGCTCAGGCAGTGTCAGAGGGAGAACCAGGAGCTGAACGCTCACAACCAGGTCTGAATGCACATATGCACGCATGTAATATTTAGAAATGTAATAGAAAGTTTTATTAAAAGATATTGTCATTGTTCCAACAGGAGTTGAATAACCGTCTGACAGCAGAAATCACTCGGATGCGCTCTTGTTTCAGCGGTGAAACTGCTCTGTCCACACTTACCCAGGGCAAAGATGTGTATGAGCTGGAGGTGTGTTACCACAGCGGTCACAAACACTCGTAAACATGCACGTACTTACACATGTTGTACCTACCTATTGTGTCTCTTTATGTTGAAGGTGTTGCTACGTATTAAGGAATCAGAGATCCAGTATCTCAAACAGGAAATCCACTCTTTGAAGGATGAGCTGCAGTCTGCTTTAAGGGTGAGAAGTCTGAAAGTTTTACAAACAGTATCTTAAAAGTTTGTATTTCTTCATGTTCTGCAACAAAAATTGAAAACTGGAATCAATCATTTAATTTACCAGGACAAGAAATATGCCACAGACAAATATAAGGACATCTACACGGAGCTCAGCATTGTGAAAGCAAAGGCAGACTGTGACATCACCAAACTGAAGGAGAAACTGCTGATAGCCACAGAAGCTTTGGGCGAGAGGACTGTGGATGGAACGGTCACATCTGGATACGGTAAATAAAAACATTCAGTCCTTTGGTAATACATTTTAAATGTAACCAGTATTTTTATAATCCTTTGTCAGCAAGTAGTCAGCTAAGATTTATACACTCTAATGACAAATTTAAACATTGATGTAAAATATTGCTCATGTTGTGTACTTTTTAAATAGACAATAAACTTTGGCTGATGTGAACCAAAGCATACACCTTGGATACAAGTGGTTAATGTTACAGATTTACCAGACAGGAGAGTCACTTTATTTTCACTTTCTGCACTTTCTACACTATTTTCATATCTGCAGACAACGATATTCAGCTTTTTAAGGTGTTACCTTTAGATACAAATGCTGTGTGAATAATAACCCTGCTTTGATCCAGAGTTATTTTTCCCCACAATTCACTTACGTTGTTACCTTTTAGACATTCTTCCAATTTACATTAAAAATGACAAAGTAAAAGCAAAACAATGTTTGTTTTTTTCCTGAAAATCTTGTAATTTCATTGTTAATCTTTATAGGTTCACTTACACAGAGAGAGGAATAAGACTGAAACCACTGAACAGTATAAATGCTGGGGTGCTGGTACGGCAGGTTGGGTAGCACCCGTGCTCTTACAGTGTATTGAGGCTCTCGTCTCATGTGGGCGGTCCAGGTTCTAATCCAGCCTGAGACCCATTTGCCACATGTCCCCCCTCGTAGTCTCTAACCCCCTTTCAGAGTCTGTCCACTGTCTCCCCACTATCAATAAAGGCCAGTAAGGACCTGTGTAAACGCTAAATCAATCCCCATGATTACTGAACATCAGTGAATTATTTTGTATTTGCTCTACAAAGAGTATAAAACACTGTATTTTGTAAACAGCAGTGCCGTAGTTAGCAGAGAACCTAATAAACTAATCAGGACAAAGTCTAACTAACTAAAAGAAATAAATGATCATAGAGGACGATTCTCTGCATGCGATGGATTCCCAAATCACAAACCTGCGTCCTGCTTCACATCGTTAATGTGGACTTGGAAAAGAGTTTCAAACTCCAAACTCAGTGTTGACCATGAAATTAAAACAGCACTTCATCAGGATTGTGAAATCAGTGTTGGGTTGTGATGAAAACAAACTCACCTTCTGTTTAAGAGGTCATAATATATATATTTTTTAAATCAAACCTTTTTTTATCTTTTAATGATTTACAGGGTAGTTCATGCTTTATTCTGTCATGCCTCGATTACTGTAATGCACATTACTCTGGAATATCACAGGCTTCACTCCATCGTCTACAGTAAATTTAAAACGCTGCAGCTAGACTAATACCTGGTTCGAGAAAACAAGAGCACATTACCTCGATCCAGGCATCATTACACTGGCTACCAGTGGAGTATTGTATTGATTTTAAGATTTTATTTTTAACATGTAAAGCTTTTCATGGCCAGGCCCTTGTTATATCACTGATCTACTGATGTCCTTTGAGCTTGGATGGACCCTCAGATCAGCTGATCAGGGTTTACTTTTGATAACCAGAGCCAGACTACAGACGAAGGGTTGTTGGGCTTTTTCTTTACGAGGACCAAGGCTCTTGAATGACCTACCTGCTGAAATCCGGTTTCGGCCTCTTCTTTTAAGTCCTTTCTTAAAACACTCTTTTATATAAAAACGCTTTTAACCAGATGTGATAATGTGTGTTCTTATTTATGAATTAATGTCACTGTTTTCAAATTTGCATCTATGTAATCATTAATTTTAATTAGTTTTTTATTTTATGTGTCCTTTTGCAAAGCACTTTGTAACTTTGTTAAGAAAAGTGCTTAGAAATAAAGGTTATTATTGTTGTGCTTTTCAAGGTTCATCTGCTCTTTAGTGTTAAACATGTCTCCTGTATGATCGACCACCTCTTTGAACAACACAGATCGTCCATGGCATTAACACTTGTCCCTCATCCCTCCTTTTGCAGTGCCAGCAGCCGTCTAAAACATATTGTCCCCCCGCCCCAAATAGCCCTACCATTGTGAGGTCCCACCATTGTTCATCATCAGTATTAGATGCAGTAGCAAGCTCATTGCAAAGCATGAAAGTGAATGAATGCACATTTGTTGCTCAGCAGTGCTGAATTGACCATTAACCACAGAGTTGACCTGTAAACCAATCGGAGTGGACAGACCCTCATAGGGAAGGGGGCCTTAACAGAGCAAGAGCTCCAATAGAGCATCTCAGACATTAGATCACCATCAGGGCTTGTCTGAATATGAAAAGAAGTTTTTTTTAAGTCAGTGATTGTGAACAAACCCTAGCACTCATCAAGAATGAATGTATGAACCTTTAAGACAAAACATGACCCCTTTTAGTGTTTAAGCACTTGATCCTTCCTCTCTGGGGCAGGCATAATAATGGCATAACCTTATTTTGTTTTCAGATATCATGAAATCCAAAAGTAATCCTGATTTCATGAAGAAAGAACAATCATCAACCTCCAGGCAATCAAGAGGTGTACGATCAAAGGTGGGTAACACATGTTCAAATATTTCTCTCTTACTTTATCCCAGCTCTCTTGTCTCAAAGTTAAACATTCAGCGGGTGTTTCATCAGTTACCATTTCAGTTTGACCTGTGGGGGGTGTCTTCATTTTTTGTGTAGACCTCACCTCTGTTGGTTGTTGCACCTCAGACACTCCAGTGTGTTAATCAGTGTGTTCCACAGTTGGTCAGTCGGGACATTTTTACCTGTAAGTCATGTGTCTGTTTGTCCGTCAGTCTGTCACTGAACAGGTCTCATGGGATAGCTGACAGTCTCATTGTGGGGTGATTCCCCCCCAGCCCCCAACCCAACATGTGCTGTAGGTATAGCATGATGTCGAGCAAAGCATGCCCTAATGATACTTGCATGGTTCCCCGTTGTCCCAAAATAACTTTCATATTTGTTTAATCTCACACTGCAAAAACTAACGAACCTTGAATAGATTATTAATGTGTTTAAAAACAAGTCATGTAACATATTTTCTGGATGGGTTCCTCTTCTGCACTTCAAAAATAATTAGTAATTTGTCTTTTATGGCAAAAGAATAGTCATTTGTATTTTTCAGGATGTGGAAAGAAAGCCGTATTGCTTGCAGTTCTTTAGTTCAAACACACAGCTTAGCTTAGTTTAGCATAAGGGCTGTAAATGGACACTTAAGAAAATTTTCAGGTCACAGTAATGTAGCCTTATTTTCAGAGAGAAGCTTATATTAAGTTTGATATGTACGAGAGCCTTAAATATTCATCTGGTATATTGTGTTTTTACAGCGGGGTTGATCAGAAAAGGAATGATATCAGTTTGGGGGGTCAAGAGGCAACTTTTTGACTCACTGAGAAAAGCTACTTTTTTTTTATTCCAACACTTTAAAATTTAAAGAGATGTTAATTACACTGCCCTTGAATAAATGCAAGTTGAAATTGTATAACTTCATTTTTTTAGCCTTTTATTATAGTTTCTATAAACCCACTTCTCTGATTGATTCCCTGTTGCAAAGTATGATAATCTAAACAATCTAATCGAATTACAGAGAAATCAGCCTTCCTTTAATTAACTTCATACTCTGTGTCTTACCTATTTAACATTGTTGTCCTGTCTATTTGAAAGCTTTCTAGATGTTGTTTTGTGTTTGAGTTTTGACCCCTCTGTGTTTGTGGTTTTATGTTTTGTGTGTATAAGTCACTACAACAGTGTGCCTCAAGTCCCCAAAAGAAAAACCCTTCACATCATCTCAACAAACGATGTTCTCGGCAGAAAATTCAATAATAACTTTTGTAAACAGGAAAATATTGTTGTAACCAGAAGTGCAGAGAAAGCAAAAATCTTCGGCGTTTCTAACATTCTTGGGCAAGTTGTTGTCAAAAATACGGGAAACTGCCCGATCTCACACCTGAAACATTTCCTTGATCCAAATTTGGATTCAAATCACTACCAGAATCTAATCAGTTCTCCCTTGTGCCAAGACCAGCATCCCCTGAAACTGTAATCAAAATCCACTGAGAACTTGTTGTGTTTTTTGGAAAGTATGGAAAACTGCCACATCTCTCACTGTTAACAAATCCTCGCAAAATCCTGGATCCACATCGGGCTCACCAAAATGCAGTCACTTCTTTGTTGTGTCATGACTAACATATCCTGAAAAATTTCATCAAAGTTTGTTCTTAACTTTATGAGTTTTATCCTGTTCACACCAGCCTCCTTGGAGGACATAATAATAAATAAGGCATATCAGAGTTATTAACTTTCTACAAGAAAAACATAACAGCACTCAGAAATGTCTTTTTATAAAGTCTTTTTTAATCCGGCAAAGGCAACTTAAAGTTCACAACGGACACATTTCAGCACTTAGCCTTCATCGGTGTCATGAAAATTTTATGCTGATAGTTAAAGACACTGATGAAGGCTAAGTGCTGAAGTGTTTGTCATGATCTGTAAGTTGCCTTTGCCTGATTATAAAAGACTTAATTAAAGGACATTTCTGAGTGCTGACTGTTATGTTTTCTTTTTGAAAGTTTTGTCTGGCACCAGTCAGTTTTTTAATGTTTTTTGAGGGTCCTCCATTTTCTTTCCTTATAAAACTTTAACCAAAACGAATACAAGTTTCACTAAATAAAAACATAACTGACAAAGCAGCTTAAAGATCAATGAAAATATTGCTGATGAAGGAAATGAAAAGTCTTAAGTTCTATGAGACACAAGTAAAAAGTCAAAGCTATTTTAACCTTGTTGTTATCAAGAAGTAGTCCTTCACTTTTTGGGACTTAAGGTGCTCAGTCAACTCTTTTTGTGGCATGATAATATTTCAGCATAACCACTTTCTTGTACCTCTCTCCTTTAGATTAGTCCATTTGTCCGGTGCAGAAAATGTGTTGGGGCTGTGTGGATGTCAGAAGACATTACAGCTCAGTGTGATTTGTCTCTTGGTTGCTACAAACCTGAAATTTTGAAGGGTTGGGATGTCATGTAGAATGTAATATATATATATATATATATATATATATATATATATATATATATATATATATATATATATATATTTTTTTTTTTTTTTTTATTCATTTATTTTTTTCAATTGAATACATAGATTTTGAATTTAATGCCTGCAAGATGCTCCATAAAAGATGGGACTTGGGCCAGAATGGATTGAAAAAGTTGAATGCCGCTGACATTTCAACAGTGATAAGATTAATGCAGGTGGTAGCGCTATGACCGGGTGCAAAAGCTCAGTCATTTGAACCTAAGGATTCATCAATGTACAGTTGCAAGAAATTTTGAGATTTCAAAAATTAACAGTCCATGATATCAACCAAAGATTTAGAGAATCTGGATATCAATATTTCAACAATTAGTGTGTTCAGCCTCCACATGCCACCACAGTGTCCTCACAAGAAAATGTGATGAAACAACTATAAAGTAAGATATATACTCACTGTACACTACACAGATGCATGATGGCTGCCACCCATCCCCTACTTCGGTGCAGCAAGTTGACTCTTGCATGTCATCCAGAATTAACGTGACGCAGATGCAAGCTGCAGTCCACATGTCAGCAGTAGGACCAGTGTAGAGGCAGGAGGACAGATTGATCACAGCAGCAAAAACAACTTTAACAGAGAGTTTTAGAGACAACTGATAAATCAAGACCACATCGACATGTGAATAATGTGTGAGACTGAACAGACATGTCTGATAAATTTTAATTAAGTCAGGAAATAAGTTTGGTGTATTCATTCAGCTGTAGACTGTGTCTTTTGATGACTTAATTTTAACATCATGGTTGCCTTTGTGTTTAGGTTACCTTAGCTTCTTTGGTTGTATTTCCTCTCATATAAATTACTGATCAGTATTCTTAATATAATTACATATTAGGGCTGGGAAGTATAGGGATTAAATTTTTTGATTTTAATTATTTTCTGCAGAGGATTTAAAAATAAAGTGTAGATTTTTTTTCTCAACTTACTCTAATCATAAGTTGTTGCAATGTTTGAAAATGTGCAGTTTTCATGATGATAGGCCTTGTCAGGTATTTCACAAGCACGTTTAGGCTTTTAATATATATTGATAACAAAGGCAAAACTTGATTTATGTCATTTTTGTGCCATTTGGAGGGTTCTTTGGGTTTTTTTGTTTTCGTTTTTTTTGAGAGAGGGAAAATAAATCGAATAAAATCGTAAATCAAGTTTTGTGGGAAAAAAATCTTGTGGGATTTTATTTTTAGGTTATATCGCCCAGCCCTATGACATATATAATAAAAACTCTTTACAATGAAGCAAAGCAAAGTTCGCCCTTTATTTCCGATGATACATTGACCATGTCAGCGGCAAGTCATCAGTTAACATGGCCACTTTTAAGACCATAACACCAAGACTGTTACGACTTTTAGAAACGAAGTGCAGACACTGGTGATGGTGAGGTCTGACCACTAGTCATCAGTTGTCAACAAATATGTGATGATGATATTGATTATTGTTGTTTTCTTCAGTTGCTGCTTGTTCCTCTACTCTCAGAATTACCGCCATGTTTGCAGTTTACACAACAGGTAGTTACAGACAGCCTGAGGTCATTTTAGGGCCCTCTAGTGATATCCTCAACAAAATGTGTCACATACAGAAGAGCATGTAAACAAAGACACTCCTGATGCCCACAAACACAAACACAAACACAAGGACAAACTGCAAGTAACTCCAGGTTTAACCTGCTCCTGTTCTGTCCCAACATCTTTGGAACATCTTGCAAGCATCAAATTCAGAGTTCATGTATCCTTCCAGAAACTACAACAAAGTTTATGAGGTTAAATATCAAATATCTTGTACTTGTGCTGCCTTCAATGAAATATAGGTGAAGAAGTGTTTGTAAATCACAGTATTCTGTTTAGGTCACATTTACACAGCGTCCCAGCTCTTGTGGCATTGGGGTTTGTAGTTTCCCCTCTTCCTTCAAGTTTTCTAATCACTGTAAATGACTAACTTTTGTCCTGTTCTTCTCTTTAACAGAGCCTGAAAGAGGGACTAACTGTGCAGGAGCGTATGAAGCTTTTTGAGGCAAAAGATTCCAAAAAGATCTAAAAAAAAATCACCGATCTGCGGTTTATCTCCTCTCTCCCCGTCCTTGTGGATTTTTGGGTGTCTGCTGCAGTGCCAGGATCATCTGAGGACTCCTAAAGGAAATAGAAACATATAAATATATCTATAGAGGTCATTTTATTATCTTTGACCTGCTGCTTCATGCCTCTGACAAGTGGTCATATTCTGTTTGATTTTTTTTTAATTATTGAGAAGTTTTATTGAATCAATCCTGTGTACCGTTTCTATAGAATACGTCGATGTTTTATCAGTCCATGTTGGAGATGTGTCAAAAAGCTGTGAGGGATACATGACAGCGTTTTATTGATCCTCCAGAATGCCAAAATAGACAGCAATACACAGCATAAATAATATATATTTCCCAAGATGAATAAAGTATCTGCTGTATTTTATTGTTACAGTTTCTATATCTAATAACTTTAAATGTTTATGTTGCACCGCTCCTCTTGTACATAACTACTGGATTTATGTAAGAGTATGGTTTGCTGTTGAGAGTCGGGGGCATCTGCTGTACTATAACTACGGTTTGATTGGTAGTGGAAACAATGTGATGCTTTTCTTGCTTTTGTATGAGAGTTGTTTTCAGATGGAGTGTCTGTGTGTGAGGGGGGGAACAGGGCTGGGATTGCACTTAACACTTGACTACTTGAGGAATCTTTTTTTATTATTATTCGTCTCAAAATGGACTCTAAGTCATTTAGCGCAGTGCAACCAAACATCCTGACTTCTGTCAAATTAAGTGAACAATCGTGACTTGTTGGTAATACTGGATTTTTCTCTCAGTTTCTTAAAATCTGAATTTGTGTTTGCTTAGTTTTGACTTTGGTGTGAGAATATCATCTCAGAAAAATCTATTTAGGACTTTGCATGACTGTACAGTGTCATTTGAACTGCGAAACGATCATGTCGCCTCTTTTTCCTCTTAAATGCTTCAACGTGGAACTCTTAACACCAATAAGCTTTGCTTTGCAAGTCCTACTGTTTAATTGTTGAGATTGAGATGTTTTACTTTAAGCAGCAGTCTTGAAGCACTTGGCCTGATCCCTGACCTCTCACTCGTTGTGCCTCAACTGAGAGAAGAATCGAAACATCCATGAAACCTGTGCAGCTATGGATACACACTGTATAGTATTCACACCACGCCTTGTACATATATATACATATATATATAAACATATATATATAAAATAAGCCACACGGAGGAGGACTTCTGTGTTTGTTTTAAACTTGTACCTTGCTCACTAGCTCTATATGAATTATATATGAATATTTTTTATTTTCATTTTAATGTTTAACATCAAATAAATGAAGTGTTTGGAAACATTTGAGTTACAACAACACTCCTCTGTTGGTTAATTTTGAAACGGCTCTTTCTGACATTGCTACTCTGTCAAGAATCAACTGCAAATCCTGAAGAGTTGTGACCTTGTGAAAAATTTGACTTTTAACAAAATGCAGTGGTTTTTAAATACATTTCAGCCTGCCCAATATTTACTTGAAAACAGACCAAAGGTGAAATCTTTAAATGTTCTAACTGAAACACTTTACTGCTTTAAGTCAAGAGAAACTTGTTGATATCAGAGATTGCAGTCCAGGCCTGACACCCATTGAAAATCTGTGGCGCATTATCAGGCACAAAATACTGCAAAGGACACCCCAGTCTGTAGAGCAACTGGTCAAAAAATCGTGTCCCCAGTTCCCAAATGCTTTTTAATTGTAGTTAAAAGGAAGGTCGATGTGTCAGAGTGGTAAATTTGCTCCTGTCACAGCATTTTTGGAACCTGTTGAAAGCATCAAATTCAAAATGAGTGGATGGTTTTTGTCTCAGTCTGACATTGTCTCTATTTCTTTGTAAAAGTGTAAGAAAAAGAAAAACTGTAGAAGGGCTAACACTCATTGTTATCCCAATGGCTTTAAATTCCCACAAGAGGGCGCTATTCACCTGATTACAGTGAAGGTAAAGACGTAATGGTGCCGTTTTATCGCGTCCAAGACATTGTGACAGTGTGTAACAGCACACATTACTTAGAGACATCATTAAGAGTTTATACCTTCTCCCTCACTCTAATTTCACTCAGAGGTTGTAACATTAAGACTTAAAATCTCTTTCAAAAAAGCTAAATAAAGGAAGACTGCTCAAAATGCATCATTTTGTATCTAACAGCATAAAAGGTTGACTTAGACTGCCTCTGTGTTTCTGAGGAGGAGAGAGGGAAAGTTCCTGGACAGGATCAAATTCAAAGTCAAATAACTCAAAGGAAATGGATGTATAAATGGATGAGAACTTTCCACATTCCTCCGGAGGAAGAGGTTATGTTCTTTATTAGTTACTGTGCTTGTTTGTTAGATTGTGAACAGGATGGATATATTATTATACATACCTTAATTTATGAACATGTAAGGTTGAACTTTATTGCATGTGTGGATTTCATGAGTTGTTACCAACATTTGGTGAAGATGTCACGTCAGTAGTACTTTTAGAAATATAATTACTGAGAAAAATGGTGACGTGTTCAATTCTTATTTTACATGCTGTGTATATATATATAGATATATAGTTCTAGCTTTTTCAGCCATGAATCCATGCATAAAATTCATGATCATCTGTGGACCCTACACTGAAGTATTACAACTTTTTTTTTGCAATTAAAAAAAAATACAGCATAGACGTCTTGACCTCTTAAGACTGAACTTTCAGTCTGGACTCCTCCAGTAAAGACAGTTGACCTTTGTCTTTTTTTATTGTATTTGAGGGTGGTGAAAGGGCCAATGGATGTAGAGCGGCCCAGTGTTAGTTGCCCATCCTGGCGGCGACAGGTCGACCTCCATCGACTCTTTGTTGAGCCTCACCCTCAGGTCCCTGACCTTTGTAGGAGGGCTGCTGGATTCACAAAAGAGGCGGGATGACCCCACTGATGATTATTTACCTTGAGGAGCTCCCTCACCTTTAGCACAGCCACCTGACCACATCAGCATAGATAGAACCAGTTCAGGTAGTGCCTGTCATTATTATTATTTATTTATTTTGAGCTTAATCAAAAAATTAAACACGACAAAATAAAAACAGCAACCAAAGTGCAAAACAACAAAATTTGTCATTTGCATGTTCAAAAAGGAGTAGGAGGAAGTCGAAACCTATCTGGTCCCACCCCTTCACCTTACACAAGCAGTCAGTAATTAAGCCACTTCCAAATAATAATGATAATAGTGATAAAAATAATCACACATAAACAAAAGAAACCAAATAGTAATAATATAATAACACAAATCATAATCAAGGAAAAAATAAATAAATACAAAAGGAACAACAGAAACTAAATCCACCTGCAGTGATCTTTATACAGTCTCATCCCTGTACCTTTTCCAAATCATGATTTATACTTTTTCTTAAACTGCCCGATGTTTGGACATTGTTTTAATTCATCATTCAGACTATTCCAAAGTTTTACACCATACACCGACACACAAAAGCTTTTCCTGGTAGTTCTCACTTTTACAGTCCTAAAATAAAACAATCCCCTGAAGTGATAATTCCCCTGTCTCTGCTTGAACAGAGAGGATATATTTGTCCGATATGTAGTCATCATTGTTGCCCATACAAGGGACATCCAGGTTTATTTAACTCAGAGATGCACTGATACCACTTTCTTCAGACCATGTACATTGGTTTTCTTCTATCATAGGCTCACACCTCTGACAATTTAGCAATTCATACTTTGCTGTCTTCCCTGCTGATGATGAGTATGAACACAAGTACTTAGATTGACATTGGCATCGATACCCCATACTCTGATTGGTATTGATGCATCCCAAATATTTTTGGACCCTTTTTTCCTTTTTTAATTTATATGTAAGCTGCATCTGTGAGGCACTCGCCCTTTTCACAGCACCCTTGTGCAAAAGCACCACAAAGAAGCCCCATCTCCATTGCACCTTGACACATTCATATTAATTATGAGAGGGCCTAAAATCCGTATCAGTTCATGGCATGGCGAAACAGCACATGCTCCTGATCTACATCAATGTGGAGACACTGGCTTAGCATTCCTGTTCACGCTGAGTCTCAATTATTACAGCCCTAATACTACCTCTGCAGTTGAAGCTCATGGAGGTTCAATTCCCCCCCATTCCGTCTCCACAAGATTCAGAATGGAGGCGAAGCATCACGAGCGTAAGTATTACAGCTTGAAGCAGCAGCATGAATGGGGCCAATGAGAGAGAGAGAGAGAGGCTTAGTATGGCAAGCCCTTTTAACATTTAATGGCCAGATTTTACTATCCAGAATCAACATTGCAGATATCAACAAAGTCAGTCTTACTAGTCGCGATTGCATTTTGGATATCTGGAATTTTCATTCAAGATATCTATAGCCTCATTTTCACGAGTCGAAACTACAGATAGAGATATCTGTAATTCAGTTTTGCCTAGCCAAAACTGAATTACAGATATCTGCAGTGACAGAAAATGACATTAAACGCGTTACACATTTTTAAGGACAAATGCAGATATCTGTAATTCAGTTTTGACTAGGCAGAATTGAAGTTGAAGATATCTCATGATGACACACCACTGACACTGCAAAAATCCACCTCCGTCTATATGCAACGTCATTTCGCCTAGTCAAAACTGTCACTGAAGATATCTGTAATTACACTCCGACTAGACAGAGTTGTAATTACAGATATCTCCTGTTTCAGATATCTCTAATTGAAATTCATTTAAAGATATCCATATCTTGATTATAGATATCTACAATTAAATTATGACTATCTGTAATTTCAGTTATATATATCTACAATAACATTTTGACAGGACGTCATTTCAGTTTAAGCTATACAATGACATTTTGACTAGTTAAAACTTAATAAAAGATATCTAAAATGGGACATGCAGATATTTGTAATTGAGAGGGATTGAAGATATCTCTAACTGAAATTGTGACAAGTCAGAATTAAATTGTAGATATCTGAAACTGGAATTACTACTAGTGGTAATTAAGTTGCAGATATCTGTAATTTATTTTGTAGATATCTGCTACTGAATTGGAGATATCTGTAATGGAAACCCCATACACATGAACAGCAAAAGTGACATTATTTGTCCTAGGAAGAATGTCTCTGTGGGTATCTGAAATGACAATTGTGGATAGGAAGAAAGACGTTGTGGATATCTGAAAAGCTAATTACAGATATCAGCAACGGATATATTTAGTTTAGCCATTAAATGTTAAAAGGGCTTGCCATAGGCCTAGTGTCCCTTCTGTGACTGCATTGACATTAATGCAGTACCTTAATGATTTTACTTTGCTGCATCTGCTGCACTCTAAAAGCGCTTTTCTCAACCTTTTTTCAACCGAAGCATCTTTTATGAAAAGTGAAAAATCTCAGGTCATCCATGTCAAAACAAAGAGTAAAAAAGGGATATTCTACATCCCCCTGTTCACCAAAGTGGACACACAGGTGGTTGTTCTGGGTCCAGTTTATGCAAAATTCATAACAATAAATTTCTGATAATGGGAGCCTGCTTTGATGAAATCTTGATATTGTAGCCTCTAGGTAGTTCGCCTCCACAGCTTTTTCAGAAGCTTCTGCACGCTAAATCATTACTTGCTCTTGTCAGTTGTGTTGATTTTTTCAAACAAATAAAAATCATCTTTTCATCCACCCTCACTGCTGGATATGATGAAGCTAATGGCTTTGATTTTGAGTTGTGATTATGATACTAGCTACTTTTCTGGCAGCCACTCAAGTTTGTTGTTTGTTCAATGTTTTTGTGACGTCAGTCTGGTTTGGATCCAGATAAAGTTTACCTTGATGAAAGAGACATGGACCCCATATTATCCTGGAAGCCAATCCGTTAAGAAATGGCAGAGATACTGTATGATTTTTTTTCCCGCCTAATGTTAACTAATGGGATTTTTGGAAATTTGGGGAAGTTTTTGCATCCAGACAAACATTCGTATCACCACCAAAATATAAAAAATTTTAAGTTAGGCCATTACCAACATCTTTTGAAAATTTCAGTAAATCCGTCCAGTAGTTTTTGTGTAATCTTGCTAACAAACAAACATACGTTGGCAAAAACATAACCTCCTTGGTGGAGGTAATAAACTCTAAAGAAAGGACTGGGGAGCTACAAGCTCTTTTGTGAAAGAAAAGGTAATGATAGTTAACTCATTACTAAGAGGGTGCAGTACCTCCCTGTTCTCTTCCTGTGTATGAAATTGAGTCCAAAATTGCAGAAGTAAGTAAATAGGATTTTGAGTCCCAGTTTCGGATAAATGCTTGAAATACGGTTTTTGGTGAACACACACCAATGAGATTTTGTTTTACAGGAAATAATAAGATACATCAAATGTTGCCTGCTTTTAAATCTTAAACCATTGTTTGTTTAAAACAACGATTGCTAGCTATCTGCTAACAAGGACTACAAAAATGGCCTAACAACCAGTGTTTCTGATTGTTTTTTAGTAATCAATTATTCATAAGCTGTTGTCAGCTATGAGAACCAACTTGATCAGGTCGCTTGATTAAATTCTCAAACAAGAGGTCACAACAAGATGTTATATATTGGAAATATTGTAGTTGCTTTTTAATTGAACTGTCATGTTGTCGTTTCATAGTAGCTTACTAATAGCTTTTCACTTTTGTTGGTTATGTTTAAGATGAAAAAAATCATTCAAAAAAGTAGATTTGGTTGTTCCGATTATCAGAAAGAGCAGAACGTGAAAGTTTCATATTGTTTTGTTTGCCACAAATTTTTTTGTTATCACTAATGACACAAAACGCAGAGCAAAATTTCATAGGCTTTTAGTTGGTTTGCAGTCAAGGAACCAGCAATGCTAGCTTCCAATTCAGCCTAAAAAATATGCCATTTCTGTGCCACAATATTCTGTTTATCTTTATTTCATTTCCCTCTTTATCCCGACTCCACAGACAGATTGACAGTGTTTGTTTTTTACTGTTTATTCAAAGAAATACACTGTGTATAATACATTTTTATCAAGTGCAATGCAGTTCAGCATGACATCATTCATATAAAACCATTTACCCTTTAAAACATTTTACTTACATATAATGAAATTACAATATGTACAAATCCATTTTAAGTTTTGTGGATCAACATTGTACAAGGACTTGATTGTTCAAATGGCCCTGATGGTAAGTGCTCATGGTATTTTCAAAAATAGTTTAAGAAGAATCTGATTGTAACAATCAACATCCATAGTGCAAGACTTTACTCTTTAATTTTTTTCATTCTCTATTTTTTTTCCTTTAAGGTGCAAAAAGTTTGAGGTCCCACTGGTAATAAGTGTGGTAGTTTTCCTCAAACCAGTGAAATCAAAGGCATGCCAGAAATATCGAAGACAACTGCATTTGGAGGAGTTAGATTTAGGGATGGGAGTTGAGCACCAGTTCCAGTTAAGAATCAATTTTGGCAAGTTTAATGAACCTATACAGTTTGCCTTTATGCCTAAAATCCTGATGAGTGCTTTCCACTTCTTCCTGTGCCAAGCAAAACACTGTCATGATGTAGTGAGAGGCAGTGAGAACAACAGCATGTACCTATAGTCTGACTTGAATTTTTGTCCGTTTCACACATTTTGGTTTTGTGTTGGTGTGTATGTTGAATTACATTTTGTAACGTCTGTTATTTAAGCCAAAGCTGTCAGACTGCAAGAGTAAATTGCACATCTATTATCTCATGTGCAGATAATCTAGAGAATAGAAGGCTTGCCTATTTTTTTCCCACAAGCCAAGTGGATATGTCAGGCAAAGTATACAGGTAAATACAAAATAAAGAACTATGCTTATTAAATTCAAGTCTACATCGTCAGAATATGCCACATACAAGGTAAACCCAGTAAAAGTTAGGGCTGTGCATCTTCACTTGTATGACTCCATTAAGTTTCTTTTTTTTCATCAGTGATTCAATCCAATTCAACATCAAAATGCATCATGATGCAACTCAGTGAATTGCATTCTTGATTTTCTACATTACTGCACATGGCTACTTTTTCAATGTTATATACTAGTAATCAGATAAATAAAAACTACTTTTCATTTAGAAAGTGCTCTCAAGTCAGTTTCAACAGAGACGCCTTTAATGGTGATTCAAAATAAATCTACTTTTGGGGGGTCTATCCTCATTTGATTGCTGTCAGGCACAAATCTCTCTCAACAATCACTACTTTACAAGAAATTAAAATAAAAACTTAATTATTAAATGAATGTATACTGTATTGTCATGATTACAAATGGGTTTTTTTATACTTTTAGTCTATTAAAAGTTTATAGACCCCAATCATTAACATGAAAAAATCAAAACAAATTGCATTATATTGCAATTAAAAGGAAGATCATAACAAATGGAGATAAGAGGTTCACGCCCGCCAGCAATGCTATACTTAAATGTAGTTGTAGTTTATATATGGTGGAGTGCTTCTTCATTAATAAAATGCTAAAACATTGATATTTTGAAAATGTTTTTATTGGACAGAAGCAGCACTATTTGCATTAAATGATTACATGCTGTTTCTTCATCAGTGCAGAATCATCTATGTCTGCATTATGATGCATTGGTTATGGGATTATTTTTACCACCTCCGTGAAGACACTCCACCTTCTCTCTAATTTACTGTTGAACACACAACTTCCTGTCCTATTATATATTATCTTTGATATGTAAAGGTGCAGTTTGTAGAATTTGGCAGCATTCATGTAGGCCGACATAACGATCTGCCATGTTGTCTATGGGTGGATTTTAGGGACAAAAGGAACGAAACGCAATCTGTCTGCCGGTTCTGAAATCTACCTGAAATGCTTTAACAAGCTTAAATTGTTAAATACACACAATTTAAATCCCTAGTGCAGAGTAACAACTGTCTCTACATCCACTGCCGTCCTCTCTCCTCTTCTTTGCCTGCATTCAAAGTAGATTTCAGAACCGGCGGACAGATTCGCGTTTCGTTCTTTTTGTCCCTAAAATTCACTTGTAGACAACATGGCAGATCGTTATGTCGGCCTACATGAACGCGGCCCGTGGTAATGTAAATTTTTTTAAGCTTTTTCTAACTAAATAAAAATAAAACGAACATTTTATGGGGATGATTGTACTCCGATTTTGACGGACTTTACATACAAATAGAAACATTATATCCTATATTCACCGTTTCTGTTCTGCAAAATGCTGTCAAATTCTACACACTGCACCTTTAAGGCAGAGAAAATGAAGAATGTTTCCATAATGACCTTTTATCAAGGCAAAATTTCTGAAGGAAGATAGGACTTAGGAAGCCAAAGCTTAACATCATTGCACCTAATCTGAAAGCCTGAAAGCTGGAGTTGACTTGCACATCAGCTGTCACAAACAGCAATATGTAGTGTCTGTCTGACTTTGAGGAAGGTCGAAGAACCAGCAACATGCTGAAACATTTAAAGATGCAGCACTGCATTATAAGAAGTGCCATGTGTCTGACATCGTTGGCACAGAAAATCTGTAAAGGCTGAATTCTTTTCTAGAACAATAACAATACCCAGGCAGTGTTTAGGAAATCTATGAGGAACTGTTTCAGAAAGAAGAATTGAAAATGAGATGGCATCAATAAAATCGTATCAACTCCCATCCCTAATTAGTTTACAGTACAGATGTGTTTAAGTGTCTGTTGCCGTCAGAGGACTTTGAGGACACTGTGCTTCTAGTCGCTGTATGGACGGCGGTCTCTTTGGGGTTTTGACTGTGTTGGGGATGTCTGTGAACACAACTGAGCGACCGTCAGGGCAGAGCAGGACGCTGGAGTCGGCCTCACACTTGGTGGTTCTGCTTGGCCACAAGGCCTCAGCAGAACTGGGCCTTATGCCGAGACCACCTGGGGAGAGGACATCCGTGCTCACCAGCGACGCCTGACTCATTTTGATCAGCATGTCCAACGACTGTTTACGACTCTCCAAGGAGGCCTTCATCACCTTCCTCTCGCTCTCATTCTCTTCTTCCTCCTTTCTCTCCTCAACCTCTTCATCCTCATCGTCTGTGTCTGGGGGGTTGTCTTTAAGGTCGTCTCTCATACTATGCTCAGCAGCAGGATCTGTTGAACCCCTCTTAACTGACAGATCAAGAGGTCCATCACTCTGCCGAGCAGTCCGCTCCAGCGCCTGGTGAATGTGGGAGAGCTCACTGCGAATTTTGCTCAGGTGTTCCCAGAGGTGGCGTTGAGCGGGAAGGTCTTCCTTCTCCAGGTGGGAAATTTTGCGTTCAGCCTCCTGGTACTCCTGTAAAGCCTTGGAAAGGTCACCAAGGAGTGTAGCCACTGACTGTGAAGCCCCCTCCTCTATGGTGCGTACAGAAGTTGAGTTCTGGTTGTTGGGTCCACCGCTGATGGACAGGGAAGCTGTTCCGCTGTTGGGACTGGTGAGAGTGTTGTACCACAGGTCAGAGGGACGAGTCTGAAGATGAGCATCCTGTAAACTAAAGGTAGGAGAGTTTTAGGCACTTGAACACAAACTATCAATCAATCAGATCCTCATACTGTCACAAAATAAATACTGCCACTGACAAATCTATAAGAGGGTGATAAAGAAATAAATTACGAGACTGAGAGTGTACTTGGGAATGGGACTTGAAACTTGGATGTATGAATAATCATCACCTTTTACGAAATCAAAGATTGTTAGCAACTATATCAGGTCCTAAATTGTATTGTTCTGCTTGTTCTAGTAGTGCTTGGTTGTTGTGCAGTCCATTAGCCAGAGGGGGGTGAAGTATGTGTGAGTGCTGTTTACCAAGCTGCCATTACAACAAAAGAGGAAGAGTGATGTTCAAATATCATTTTGTGATATTAAGAGACATTCTGTGTTAGTGAGCATGGCTAAGCTAATGATTCAAGAATCTATTTTACTGAGTGTTAATTGGTAATTTGAGGAAAAGAGATGGTTTCTTCAGTTTAAATAAGTGCAAACTGACTTGATGAGCCTGTAAAAGGGATATCTCTGTATTTTTGAAGTTGGGTTGTATCAGGTACTGGACAATAGTGTACAGTAGTGTTACACCTTTAAGGAGAACAAGCTCAACTCAGTGTGTAAGGTACACTGCTGTTGGCAGGTAGAGTTATTTTGCATTATGATGTGCGTTTTATGTACAAACAAGCCACGAAACTTTGTTGGCTTGAATGTGAGATTGGGTTAAACATTCTAGAGCACTTAGTCTCTGTGTTTGGAGCAAATTAACAATGCAGCAAAAGGCTATGTGGTCTTTTGCTCGTGAGCGTTGCTTTCACCCTCTGAATCACAAAGTACCAACCAACAGCAGTGTACCTTACTGGCAGTCTCAGCTCATTCTCCCTAAAGGTCCAGCACTGCTGGGAGCACTTTCAGCCACTTCACTGACTGTTGTCGGGTACCTGATAGAACCCGACTTCAGAAATACTGAAATACCCATAGGTGCAATTTTTTTTTGTGTTAGCATCAAGTAAATGTACTACATTCTCTGAGTCCATCTGTTTGATATATGCAGCAACATTCGTACGCTCTCTTGTTTTTTTTTTCATACGAATTTTGTCATCTTAGCATCATTGTGGTCCCTGCGTTCCAACTTCGTTACAATTTACTCTGTTTAGTCTCTTTCTATTCTGTTTCATTTTGTTTAACCTTTAGTTTAATAACATCTTCATAATCAGGTGATCAGGGCAGCTTGGTCCTCATGACTGTTCCAGTGATGAGTGAATGGTTGACTATTAAAAACAGAAATGTTGGCATTAGGTATGAGCTATAGTTTTAGTACTTGTTAACAGTAGGCAATATCAGATGCATGTTTGTCACAAATTTCAGGCATTTATCCGATATATGGTATCCTAAGTCCCAAAAACTAGGAAATGCTAAATGCTACGTCACTTCTGCTTTTTTTGTTTGCATTCCTTCGCCACTCTATTGATCTTTCTCACGTCATAGTTTATTTTTTTATTTCCTTTCCTTTGTCATTTTGCTCTCTTTGTGTCCCAGTGTTCCTTTTGTGTTTTTCCTACTTTTTGTCTTGATTTTTGTTTTTTCCCCTGTTGTATTTTTTCCTTTTACCCTTGTTGTTGTCTGTTCTTATTGTGTTTATCTTTGTGGTGTTCCCTTGTTAATTAATTTCCATTAATTCCTCTTGTATCATGTCACTCAGTTTATCCTTCATGTGTCTCTGTTCTCAGTTTTTAAGACTCTTCTGTTCTTTCTTCTTTTATGTTGCCATTTTATCCGTCTTGTATCCCCATGTTTCTTGTGTTTTTCTTCTGGTTTTCCCAATTCTTACAAAATTTTCCAGTTATTTTGCTTTATTCCTACTTATTTTTTTTCCCTTTACAGTTCATACTGCTTTGTTTCTATTATTTCCTGCTTTTATAGTTTTTCCATGTTACCTCCGCCAAGGAGATCATGTTTTTGTCAGCGTTTGTTAGTTTGTTAATAGTACAACTCTGAAACTTGAACAGACTTTGATGACATGTTCAGGGAATGCTGGTTTTTGCTGGTGATCTTAATCCAACTGTGGATCCAAGATTTTTTTAAAGGATTTGTTAACATTGCAAGATAGGGCAGTTTTCCACATTTACACAAATTACTCAACAGTTTTTAACAGATTTTCTGGACATTTTCAGGGAATGTTGGTCATGAAAGAGGAGAAAACTGATTCGATTTCAGTATTGATCTGATTACAGATGTGGATACAGAATTTTTTTCAACTATTTATTAACATAGTAAGTTAGGGCAGTTTTCCACATTGTTGACACTAACTCATTCAACAATGTTGGAAATGCCTTGTTGGAGGTTTGTGCTGTTGGGGTACTTCTAGTCCTAATACGAGTTAACAAACCATGCCAAAAATCTTTACCTTCCAGAACAGAGAACTTTGTCCTCTGTTGTATTACGAGTTGAAGCTGTTTGGATATTCTTCAAGAGGTCCAAAGGAAACCCAATGGCCGGCTTCTTCTCTACAGGTGTCTCATGGTTCCCCAACGGAGCCCCTGTCCTCTTTATTCCCCAACTTGCTTTGCTCTCCTTGGCTGCTGCATGAGCTTTATCCCCTGCTCTGTAACTCTGGTCGCTGGTTTCATGTTGAGGTGAACCCCATCCAGCTGGGGCGACTGTGGCTGTCCCTGGCCGCAAGGCAGGCACCTTCCACAGATTCACTTTGGGCTGGAAGCTTGAAAGTGGATTCACATCTAGACAGTTTGTGGATGTCTTTAGGGCTTTGCTTGCATCACCCTGAGTAGATGCTGGACCAAATGTATGCTCACAGAGGAAGGGGTAGTAGAGGCGAGGGGTGATGAGAGTTCGGTCTGTGTGGGTGCCAGAAGCCGGGTGCATTAACTGAGCGGCTGATGCCAGGAAGGGAAGCTGGGCAAGCTGTGCATGAGTTTGTGCAGTGACGCTCGTGGCTGCAGCTGGGATAGCTGAGTTCATGTAGGAGAAGAGACTTGGGCTGATGGGGTAGCCCACCCCTAGCATTGACAAGTTGAGTCCTGTGGGATCTTGGTAGTCCACTAGATTTGGAGGAGGAGGGTAACAGGGTATTGAAGTGCCCACCCTAGACTGAGTGCCTTCTGCTTTAGCCTTCGTGTGGCTGGACGCTAACAGACGCCACTGTTCGGACAACAACCCAGGAGCTGTTAGACACGTCTTGGACAACTTGTACTGCTTCAGCTGAGCCTCCACCTCCACTGAGCGCGCTCTCAACAGCTGATCCTCAAGGGAAAGCATGTCAGCCATCAGAAGCTCTGACTCTGGTTGTTTTGTTTTCTTGGTAGCACACTCTGCAGGGTCTTCTTTGTGGTCGTCTCCTGAGCTTTCTTTTGTCAGCCCAGCAATCTCTTCTCCCTCACCTTGCCCTCCCTCCTCTTCATCCTCTAGTCCCTGGCTTTCTCTTTCCTCCCCTTCATCATCTACGACCCTGCGCTGTCTTTGCCTCTCCTCAGTCCCCATCACCTGTTCTAACCCTTCCTTCCCGTTAGCGTGAATACTGTGTGCCTGCTGAAAGGGCCGTAGCTGCTCTGGGTGCAGCATGTTGCCCTTTTTGTAAGGCCAGTCCGACTCTATGAGCAGAGATAACGAGTTCTTGCACAGGCTGTACTTCATGTGGTTGTAAAGGTGGGACTTCTCCATGCAGGTGAAGGGACACTGGAAACACTTGTAGTTGTAGGGTTTGCCCCATGGTCGGGGGATATAATGAGGCTTCTTAGGCTTCCGCTCCTTGTGTTTGCTGGCAGACGTCACTTTACAAGTATCGTCCTTGGACATGATTGCTTCTTGGTGCTTAAGTTATGTGGTTGTTTTTAAGATGATGGTTAATAAAAAGATTCTGGATTTTTTCTTTTCCCCTGGGTACGCCTCATTGGATGTGGATGTTTTCCTGACGTGGTAGGTAGTTAGAATAAAGCATCTCTGAAATCTGTAAAGACAGAAAACAGTTTGTATCAAGACAAGGTTCAAGATAGAAAACCTTCTGCAAAACAATGAAAAACCAGAAACTAATAAGATATTTTAAAAGAACTATAATCCCACACCAATTCTAGTGCCAATTTTAAATACAGACTGAATGCTGTAAGATACAGACAGAAAAACTAAGCAGAACCAGTTCACTCTGTGCCTTCTGTAAAGCACTTTCTCAAATCATAGCGCTTGTTCCCCCTCCCTGTTCACCTGATCAAGACTTTTTCCTTGTTCCCAAGATCAAATCTGTGCTCAAAGGAACACATTTTGAGTCTGCGTCAGAAGTTAAGACCTGAATGCAGCGATGTGTTGATGCAGAAGGAGAGGAAATTAAAGGAAAAGGTACTGAAAAATGTTTGTGTTCAATAAAATTATTGCACCTTTAGTCTCCTTTTTTAATAGCCTGACCTAGTATTTGTAATGTTTCTTCACTTAATTTAGAAAATAGATACACAATGGACAACTAAATCAAACACACAATGTGTCCTCACCAACACTTAAGCAAAATCTACACCTTCTAAATAAATTTCATGAACACATCCCCAAAATAATAGTATATACAGTATATACATATATATAGTTAACATACCCTCCAAATTTTCTACCTGCCCACCTTCATAAGTAATGCTGGAGCCAGATTGACCCCAAAATTTCACTTTATCATTCTTTTAAAAAGCAAAAATCAAATAAATAATTAAAATAACTCTTAATATCCTTGCTAAACTTGTGTGTGAAGGGTGTTGTATATCATTATGCTCACATGTACATCATACTAGTACAGTTGTTGTCTGCCTAAGTTGAGCGTAGCCACTAACCTAACTGCAGGGAGGCCCACGCTCCTCCGCTCTCACTGTACCTGCCACTACTCATTAGTTCCAGTGCAGCACCAGGCGCTTGCAGGGTCCTGAGCTGGGGGGCAAACAGGGCCGTCACGGGGGACTCTGCACCTGTGCAAGAGGGGCCCTGACAACACTTACAGGCCTGCTTGAGTTCAGGGCTGGACCCTCGGAGGCAAACTGCAGGCACAACGAAGGCCAGGCTGAGGGATGTACGGAGGAGTTGGGGGTTTGAGGCCTGGTTCTTAATGAGGGCCTGGCGTCGTGCCTGAAGGGCGTCATTAGTGCCAGAGCTGGGATCTGGGTCAGGACACGGTGCAGGAGTTCAACTGCTGTGCTGAACTCTGACTAATCCTTCCACCTCTGTATTAAGAGTTTGGAGCTTTTATGGCATGATAAGCAGAAATACTAAATAATCACAATGGGTTTTTTTGTGCATAATTTGTGTTTTAAATGCAAAGTACTGTGATAGAATTTAACTAATTTAACACATTTTTATGATGAAGTTCAAGCTGTTATTAACTTGTAATCTATTTGCATAGATTTTAATCATTGCATTATTATTTTGATTATCTGCTTTACATGTTTTGCAGACAATAATGCATTTAAATAACTTTGAGGGGTTTTAAGAGCACAAAACCCAGTCAAGGCATTTCCAGCATTGTTGGTCAAGTGTCAAAAATGTGGCAAACTGCCCCATCTCTCACAGTTAACAAATCTTAAAAAAAAGATCCCTGGTTCCACATCCCTTTGCAGATCAACACCAAAATCTAATCACTACTTCTCTTGTGCCTTGACCAACATTCCCTGAAACTGTCATCAAAATTTTAGAGAACTTATAGAGCTATTTGCAAAAATGTGGAAAACTGCCTTATCTCACAATGTTAACAAATCCTTCAAACAAATCCTATATCCACATCTGGATTTCGATCAAAACCAGAATTGAATCACTTCTCCCTTGTGCCATGACTGACAGTCCCTAAAAATGTCATCAAAATCCATTGAGAGTTTAATAAGTTATTAGCGAAAAATGTGGAAAACTGCTCGCAATTTTACCAAATCCTTCAGAAAGTCCTGGATCAGCAGTTGTATTTGGATGGACACCAAATCCCTTCGCCCTTGTACCACGACCGACATTATCTGAAAATGTTATCAAATTCTGTTCTTAACTTTTTGAGTTACTGTGTGAACAAACAAGCGGCTGCAAAAACAACTTTTTTGGCGTGGGTAGTTAATTGCTTCAGGAAGGAATAAAATATGAAAAACAGTATATCTAGTTATTAGGAAAGTTATGTGGGAAAGTAATAAATAGATAAAATGTTTCAAGAAAACTTGCAAACTCTGCCTAACTTGTACAACAGCATAAGAAACACTTTTGGATGTGATCATTCAAGATGAGATGTATGTATATATTATCAACAAATTGGGTGCCTTTGACTTACTATTGTTGCCATGATATTAAAAGGGATTTTTCTGTTTGATTTTTAAAGTTTGCACTGGTGCTTACAGTCTTAATAATTCTCAAATTAAAATTGCAATCGATAAGTGATTTGATGTCCAACGTGCTTGCTGTTGCACTTGTGCTCAAGGCCCTATTTGGAAATTGTTTGTCTGCGGTCTTGACTTCATAAAACAGGATGTAAAGTGCACGTTTCCTTTTTTCTTCCTCTGTTTTTTGTCATGCCTTTATTGACTGCTATTAGAATACACAACTTGGCTGTTTCATGCAGTTAATCCTAACTGGTGAGTCCAGATCCAAAAATGGGTTGCAAAGTCGTCTTCAGTTGGTCATGCAGGCTGGACAAGGGAAAAGAGAGACGTCTGTGATGTGTAGAAGCCCTCAAGAGGCCAACATTCATGTACATATAATTTCGCTTGTTTTGCCAATATAATTATTCAATTTTGATCTTTTTTTTTTTAAGATTTGACTTATTGGACTCCCTGTCTTGTGATTAAAAAATGATGAACAAAAAACAGTTTAAAAAAAACAATTAAAATTAGAAACAGAATAAAATACTCCCCCCTCCAATAGTATAAAAAAATATTTCAGTTAATTATTTCTCCATTTTTAACAATACCAATTTGCACTGTATTTTATATTTTTGGAAATCCTGATTTGTAAGGTTCTGTAAGGTTCCTGTATTCATGGAATCAGTAACAAAGACAAACGGGTGGGTAGGGCCCTAAAACATGTGCCTCAGTGAAGCTAAAATGAAGAACTGGCCTTCTTCGGGTGTTGTCATCCTGGGACGCCCATGTTACGGTCTGTCTTTTTCTTTATCAGTCTCACAGAACTTGGTCCTAAGTTTGGAAATGGTACCAGGACTGACACCAGATAATGCCGCCACTCTGTGAACCAGAACACCAGATTACAGTTGCAGGGGGATTTGGCACTTTTTTGGGGGGCGATGCTCACACCTTCAGCTGTTTAGCTCATTTCATGAATGCACGATCCTTACAAATTGTACTTCATTGTAAATGCGACTAATCAGGCTTTCCAGATATATAAAATACAACACCAATCGGTTTGGTTAAATGAGAGCTATAATCAACTGAAATAACGTATCCACCTTTTTTTTTTAGGAGTACGTATCAGTATCATCTGTTCAGTGTCTGAAAAGATCACTGCCTTTTGTGTCCAGAACTTACCATCAGTGTTTCAGCAGATGTTTTTTATTATCAAGGCAAATATGAGTGATAGTTTTGCCATTGGTTTGGCGGTTTTACCAAAGTAGTTTCAGTTTTGTCTTATTGGAGAAAAACTCAGAAAGATTTTGGTTCAGTTTTAGCCAAATACAACAAAAGGGCCTCATGTCTTACTCATTTCTTACTCAGACCTGAAGACCTTTACTTGTAGTGTTGTCGTTTCGTAAAGTATCTTTTATCAGGACCCTTATTCTTAACCTTACAAGTCTAAACTGAAACCACTATCAACATTTTTTACTATTTGGTTAATAGAGTAGACAGAACTTACTGTTTAATTACAACAAAAACAAACAGATTTCTCCACAGAAGAGCAGACATATCATAGATTTAACTGTCCAACAGTCGATCATCAACATCGTAGTTTTGTCTTGCCTGGTTGACTGAAGTTAATTCTTTTTTTTTTTTTGCTTTTCATGTAAAAAACATGGCAGACTAACAGTTTTAGTCAATGTTTTCACCAACAAAATGATCACCGCTCTCCATAAATGAATCATCTCTCCTCTCTAATACCCTTAAGTAAATAAAGGCCTCTTACACTGATGTGATTTTTCTTTTGTTTTACTGCAGAAACTTTCTGATCTTCTGAGACTCAAAGCCAGGCCGACGGCTGAACCCTGCAGTGAAAGAAGATGTGAAGAAAAATGCGCTCTTCAATTTAAAACCCTCTGCTTTGGGGGCTTTTATTTTGTCTTTTTCCTGGGGTTATTCACAGATGAAAGTCTCTGATGTTTGGGGGTCGACGCTGAAGTAAAAAAAAAAACATCTCTGCCACAGACTCCTTCTGACAAAGTTTTGAGGTAAAGGCCAGTGAAGCAGGTGATGAATGGTCGGTCACACTGAGAGACAGCAGACACGCTCATCTATAAAAGCCACCACCACCGACTCTAACACAGACTGGCAGACTGAGCTCAGCCTCCCCCCCAATTGGACCCTCTGAATTGGCTCGTTTAGCGGACGTCCATCTGATTGGTTCACTTGTCTGCCTCGGGGCTCTGACCTGGGCTTTGAGCTCATAATGGAGCCTAACAGCTGCTGCTTCCATCCAATCAATAAAAATCATTTTTACAGTAGTTTCTTTTTTCCTCTCCTGGCCACTGCACTGACCCTGCACCCCAGCCCCCCCGATGCCAATGTATCCAAACCCTGCGGTCTTGTTTTAAGCTTTTAGGGCTGCTGATCAAACACGCCAAAACGCTTGGACATCTATTGTTGCAATTAAGGAGGTTCACCACACTAAAAGCTTTGACAAGTTACATGCAATCACAACCGCACCGCTGACAGCTCCACAGGATGGGACGGGTCTATGTCCAGTCAGAGAGGAGGGGGATTATTTTAATCTTTTATCCACTAAAAAAAAAAGTGTATCTTACCTTTGATAGATGTCAGAATGATGAGCTGCTTTTCTGTAATAAAAGAAAAAAAGGAAGGAGCAAACATTAAATTTTATGTTTTTTTATTTGAATAGAAGACAGACACAAATGTCCTTTACACCTCATTAAAACTTAACCTTATAAGAAACTGTCTGTGAGTGAAATACTTAATTAATCCTCCTCAAGGGTAAAGTTGGTTGTTTCTGTTGCTCTTATACACAGCAGGAATATCAGGTATAGACATTAAAATAAGAACATAAAAGAATTAAAATAAAGTTGCAACATGCAGAATGTTTAAGACCAATCAACTTCCTTATGAAGGAAAACAACAAATAAAATAAGTAAAAGTGAGACCATGACCAAGGCCAAGGAATTTATTTAATTTTTATTTAACGTCACCAGTATTTACAATATGAATATAATACGACAGCGCTGTTTGACAGTGGAGAACATTTGATCGAAAGGCAAAGTTTGGCAGTCAGGATATTGCACTGGAGATTTCATTTGCTTATTGACTTATTAACAAATATCAGAGGTAAAAACAGTGAAAAACCATGAAAAGACTTAAATTAAATACATGAGTAAAGCAAGATTAGATTAAAAGAAATAAAAAGTGTTTTTAATGCTGACCTGCAGCAGCTAATTGCATCAAAATCAATTTAATTCAGTTCAGGACGTCCACATAGCCTCAGAAATATTAATTAGGCTTAAATGTCTCTGAGTTTGCATTTTGTGCTTGCTGAGATAAACGGTGATGTATGATATCAAACTCATGAGTCCATATGAAACGATACCTTTTGCCGACATCATTTTGATGCTGTCACTGAAACTAAAACGAATAATTTCTTAAAATGCCTGCACCACTTCTATAAATATGTCATTTACTCAAAATCCAAAAATTAATCAAAGGCAATACGTTGACTACAAACCATCAATGATAAAAATAAAGTTTAATATAAATCAGATGCATATTACAACAAACCCCAGTATCAGCAGATATCTGCATAAAAAATGATAATTGTGTCAGAAGATTTGACATTTCTGTTGATTTTAATGTTCAGATATTTTGCGGTTAAATCATTTGTTATAATGGCAGAATGTACAGAACAACTTTTTATGCTCCACCACATCATGACTGAATCTCTACTTTAAAAAAAAAAAAAATCTGCATCATTAATGCAAGAATTAAATATTTCTCCATTGTTTCACATCTGTTCCTAACAAAATTAGAGGATCACCATGAGAGAAACAGGTCAACTCCTGTATTGTAGAGTAAAAAGTGTATAAATCAGAGTCTCTTTTGGTGATAGTGACTGCAGATATCAGCATGTAAGATATCAGCAAAATTCCATCATTGTGCATCCCTAATTTAAGTGTTTTCTGCAAGAAAAAATACAGTTAAGGAATATCTCACTATTCATTGTAACTCCAACATGATTTTATTAATGATTTACTAATCTATGAATATTTATATGCAAATAAAACAATATTTTAAACATTGCAGGCCTGTGATGCACTGATTTATCATTCTGCTTACACAAAGCCAAAAATAAAGGTTGCTCTTAAATATTAACAAGGCATTAAAAGAAAAGATGTCTGTTAAGACTGCTGTGGCATTACTTATTATTTAGTTAAATAAATTGAACTCATTTAATTATCATTCAGAAGGATTTTGAATTTGTTTTAGCACCAAAGTTGTTATGATCAATTTGTGCACATCATCATATAATTAAACTCTTATTTAATCCGTGAATGAATTGACTTTTTAACATTAAGTTTGATAAATGCTTAAAACAGTCTGAATTACTATTATGTCAAGGATATAAACATACTTAATACCAGAAGAATGCTGTGTAAGTATCAATATAATGCAGTGTTGATATTCCCATTTCTGTATTTATTTATTTATTTTAATTATTCCACTAAGCAGTAGGATGATGGCTTCTTTTCCTTCTTGAATAAACCTCACAGGCGTGTGGACACATTTTGCCTTTATTCTATTTCAGAGATCTGAATCACTGTGCAGCGATAAAAAGTTAGCAGCGAAAGAGACTATTCAGTTGTTGATATCTTACAAACAGTTAAACATTTAAAAGAGTCCTTGCAGAAAGATGGCTTGAATTTAAAATCTAAGGCCTTAAAATGTTATTTCAACTGTGGGAGCTCGTTGATTAAGAATATCTTACTTAAATCAGTTTTTTTTCCTGTTTTAACGGCTCTTTCCAGAAAACAAACAAACAAAAAAACAAAACAAAACAAAACAAAGGAACAGTGCTCTCTCAGTCATGTCAATATCTGTCTTTTTGGAGAGCCGTGTGACTTGATATTCTAATATCAAATTATTATAAAGCCCCCTGGCTTTTCACATTTTAATAAAATAAAAATCTTACTTTAACAAACATGAATTTAAGCACATAAACATACAAAGTTTCAGACATAACACTTATATTGATTGTTGTTTGTTCTGCAATATCAAAATTGCTTTATTTCTTCCTTAGTTTAGGCCATAAAAATGTCTTAAAAAGGCTGATTAAAGTGTATAACTGCATTGTTTAACCAAACAGATACTAAAGATGCAATTGGATTAAAATATCTATAAAGAGGGCCTTAAAAAGAATCAAATTAAACACTAATTTCCGTTGACACCTCACATTTGATCATAAAATCAATTCAATTAGCAGGTACAAACAACCATGAGTTCTCATAACATCGCCATCACAGTCAGTGTGGGCCTAGAAATTAAACGATATACACAGACATAAATATATGACCTGGTGATAATCTCAATTTCTAAAAGTACACTAAAATAAATCCTAAAACACACAAAGGATAGTGATACACTAATACAAAGGCATGTAGATAGCAGAATTAAAGATTAATTCAACCACATATTCCAAATGAGGGGATATGTATGACTGGTTTGTTGTTTTCTTGGCTGCAGAAAACACATTCATTACAAAAACTGTAATTTAAGTGTTTTTGGAGTACTTAATAATCAACAAATCTAATTTTCAAAGTTTAAAGTATTAAAGCATTTCCAGAGCATTTAGAAACAGTCTGCAGGCCTCTGATTTGTCCTGCTTTCATAAAACACTTCACAAAGATAAAGTGACCATCTTAACAGAAGTCCACGTACTTAAAAACCTGGATGTAAAGTGTTTCCCTCTTACCTCTGAGTGTCCCACCGCCTCTCTGTCAGTCACTCTCTCTGCAGAGGCTCTGAGGTTCAGTGCGTCCTGCTCAAACAGGAGCGCAGCAGCCACTGTGCACATATATATTGACTGGGAGCGCTGCCCCCAGGCGCTACAATACAGCAGCCCCCACTCCTCCTCCCTCTCCTCCTCTCATCCCTCTCTCCCCCTCCTCTGGATTGTCAAACGGGGTCTCCACCTTGCAGTCAGGATGCGGTACAACAACTTATACAACACTGGCAAAGGTTAGTTTGGTTAGAGCTGTGGAGAGGGATGTTTATCCGGTTTATTCCTGCACCATGAAGTGATTTTAAAGGGAGAGTGAGAGTGTTTGTGCAGTTTTTAGACCAAACGTGTGCTCTGTGAACAAATAGAGTTATCTCTGTTTGTCTGCAGCATTAAGGAGAAAGATGGAGAGAATTGATTCAACAGTATTTGGGATTTTTTTTTGGTCCTTTCTTTTGCAAATGATTGCATTTCTTGTCAGACTTTTAGCATATCTTGCATTTTAAACCACTGTTGGTCTTGAAATGTTATCAGTTTAATAATTCGAATTTCCAACTTTATCTACTAGCCTTTAAATGTTAGATCAGTCCCTATCATGATTTAGGTGTCTTGTTCACTGCTTTCTGGGGTTGTCATGTCTTTCATGGTGGAGTTTGACTCCATTAAAATGCTCTCATGGTTTAGTATTGGCTAACAGTAGCTGATGCTGCTGGATTTCTGAAAATAAAAATAAAAACACAAAGTAATTCCTTTTTAGGGTTTCATGAATAGTTGGAGGTATTTCATGACAAACAGTTACCTTTAAAACAACAAGTGCATTTCTAAATTTGGTAACACGCAAGAGGATTAAGGCAGCTAATAAAATAAAATAACAGGTTAAACCTTTTTATGTAGACCAAATCAGAACTCTCAGATATAAGTCAAAAGGATTTTTTTTCCCAAGAATTCTGACTCTAATCTTAACCTTATGACTTCTTCAGAATTCTGACTTGTTTCACAGACATGCAAAAAATTTTCAATCTCTAAAAAATAAATAAACAAATAAATCAGTGGCCTTAATCCCCCTCTGTGTGACTCTGGGGGCCGGTTGGAAAGCTTTTAGTGGCTTGATGTGGCCCCCGGGCTGCCAGTTGGTGATCATTGCCTTAAAGTTGTCCTGGTGTGTTTTACTGTTAACATCATGTCTTGAGTGTCTGTTAAGCAAAGGTTTGATTGGATTTGAATAAAAATAAAATGTAAATTTCCTCCCTGTAGAGGATCAGATGGAGCTCTTTCTCCCTCCTCTTTAGAAATGCTAGGATCTGAGGAGGCTACAGGTGGCTTTGCTAATGAGCTCTGCACTGATTGACGGCCCAAATGATGTGTGATGGGAGGGATACAGCCTGCAAAGTGGACTTTGGAAACAGTTGTGGCGTCTGCCTTTGACGAGCTGAAAACACACATGTAGGTGGAGGGTGTATAGCTATGACATCATAAACCCCAGGAAGCAAAAACAGAGCATTTTAAGAGGCTTTTTTTTTCTCTAAAGAGTTATAGAGCATTTCTCTGTGAACTAAAAGTTCACTAAAGGTCTCATGTTCTTCTGCTTAAAAGCAAAGAAAACTGGCTTTGCAGGACGTAGGACCCTTAAAGACTCTTGCAAATAAGACACAGATGACATTTCAATCAGATAATTTTTGACAATTTTTTCATACAAATTGAAAAATACAATTGAAATGTTTTAGTTTCTAATTTAAATCCTGGAAGCTTGATTTCAAAGGAAGTATTTGGACTTCAATAAAAACATCTTAATCTATAAATGTTGAATGAACCTGTAAAAAAAAGATTTGACTCTTGAGGTTTAACTGCTTTTTATACTTTATATGTGTAATTAGTCTGCCTAATGATCTACTTGCTTTATGCAGTAATATTGGTCTCTATGTTTGATGCAGGATAATCAATGTCCACTAAAAATACTGAAACTGTGTGCTACAGTTATTCTTGGTTTGTAACATTCTTTGAACTATGAAATAGCCCCTGTCTGTCTCTTTATCGGCATCGGCATCAGAAATACTTCACCAGGGAAAATCAGTTGTTTAGTGTCATGTCACGCAATGTAGAAGTAAGAACACAAAATAAAACATTAGACAAGAATTAAGTTTAAATTTGAATAAAGTCAAATAAAAAATATCAAGCAAAGAATATTTTAAGACAGGATAATAATAATACAGAAAAATAAATAAATACTTAAAAATTAATTAAAATATAAATAATACATTTCTGGGTTGGAGTAAGTGACATTTAAAGTGATGATTGTAAAGTCTGATGGCCACAGGCAGGACTGACTTCCTGTGTTGATCTGTAGAGCATTTTGAGGGATGAGTTACGCACTGAATATGCTCCTGTGTTCACATGATAAAGGAGGTTTTAGGCATTGTCCAAAATGTCCTGCAGCTTAGACAGCATCCTCCTCTCAACTTCATCTTTTGAATTCAGGCTTGGAGAGTTTTTTGTATATATATATATATATATATATATATATATATATATATATATATATATATATATAAATGTCTGTTAACCACATTTTTCAGATCCATTTTATGTTAAAATAAAATAAATGAAATTAGAAGGAAAATTCAAATATGATTTTCAGTAGCTAATAATGTTTGAACAAAAATGCCATCAAGCTTAAATCATGGGTCTGGATATTAAAGAACATACTCAGTCATATATATACTGTTCAACGTATGACTTAACCTATAAACCTTTAGAAAGTACTCTGAAATACTGATAAAATTTGCTGAAGATATTCTTTTAATAATCATGGAATAGTCCTTGTCTTTATCTTTATCTAAAAAAGAAAAATTAGAATTTCTAAGAGGCTTTTTAATGTCCATTTGAAACACATGGTACATAAAAGGAAATTAAATAAGGTACTTTGGTCCTGGTTAAGACAGGAATATTATTCATAATCTCAATTATGAATTCTTTTTAGTAGGGGTGTTAATCTTCTAGTACGTCATGATTCAATTCAGTTACAACTTCAGGACATGATTTCAATCGATTTTTTCATCAAACTGATTCACAATCCACAACAAACTCCCTATTTGGTGGTGCAGCAGGTAGTGCACAGGCCTCACAGAATGAAGGTTGGTGGTTCGATCTCCATGTCATTCAGGGCCTTTTTGTGTGGGGTTTGAATGTTCTCCTTGTGCATGTGTGGGTTCTCTCTGAGCACTCAGGCTTCCTCCCACTGACCAGAAACATGCTCATTAGGTTGATTGGTAGGTTAGGTATGATTAGATCTGAGTTTTTGATCAATTTAAATTTAGAAATAAAATTCCACATTGTTGATAAATCTGGAAAATTAGCACGTCAGAAATGCTTTGGCTAAGGTTTGTTCTCTCTGAGCACTTCTCGTTACATTTTCACAGATAATGACTTGTATGTTTACTGATGCTTTTCTAATGCATCAGTAAAGCATTTCTAACTCTGTTTTAAATCATTAAAAAAGAGTTGGCATGCTTTGTAGATGATTATTAGGTTTTTACTGATGCTTCATTAAAGCTTGAGCGTGTGTAGTTATGTAAATGTTACCTGTTCTTCCTGTAAGGAATGAGGCACTTTTCATGCAGTGAGACAGATGCATTTATTTGTGCATGTTTGACGTTACAGTCAGAAGCTCGTGCCCCTTCCTGCAAACATAATTTGACAAGCAAATTTCCAAAAATCTTACTACTCATCAATACGACTAACCTGGCACACCAGATGGACCATTCAGTATATTTCACTAGTCAATCTGGGCAACAGCCCATAAAAAATGTTTGGAAATAGGCAGAACCTTTCAAAAGCATGTCCAGCAGGTGATTGGACAGTCCTTCCATCAATCACATTCAATTAGATATTGTAGTAGGCAGGCGCTACTGCTGCAGTGTAAAATACTTAGTAGAACAAACTCCCACTGATACATGTAAGAACTGGAGCTAAAATACCCCCTCTATTGAGAAATGTTTCCAGTGTTGTTGTTTGGTTTTCATTTAATAAAGAATTGCGGTCTAGATGTGACAAAACTGTCAATGAGACTGTTAGCATCTGTGCTAATCTCTCAATAAGCAGTCACTTCCTGCTGTTGTTTGGCTCTTAGCTCCCACCTCCTCATGCCGCTTGGGCCATGCATAATTGCTGTGAGTTTGAGCTTGGCACGATGGATCTGCCTGATCACAGATACTAAATCAGGCGGATCCAGCTGCTGCACAAGGTTAGCACTGAGTTACTGCTTGTCTTTGTGAGTAACAGGATAGACTCACTGCCGAAGACAAACCAACAAATTTCAGGCACTTGCCGATGGCCGATAAATCAATTGTATTCATGTCTCATTCAGTGGCCAAACAGCTTTTAAAAATAGCTTCACTCTGCCTCAACTTATTAAGCAGCTGTAAATTCCAACTCTAGTGTCTCCTCTCTTTTCTTTCTGCAGAAATTACATTAAAATCAACTGTGGCTAATTATTTATTTGCTCTTCACTCCAACAGCGTGCACTCTGGAATATTGCAGACATAGGCGCAAATCCCTGGGGGACGCAGAGGGGACGTGCTCCCCCTACCACAAAGTTGTCCCCCCCCCCCCAAAATCCAGTTCAAATAAGATTTTTCTAGTGGTACAGTAACGTGTTTTGACAGTACAATACAAGTAACGCCGCTTAAAACATATTGTCAGACAGTTTTAACAGTTAAAGATTACAACTCCCCTCCCCTCACAATGCTTTGGTCCAAACTGTTTCTCCCGGCGATCGGCGTAGCTGCACCTGCAGAACCGTGTAGGCAGGCGGACAAAGCGGTGGTGATCGGACGAAGTAAGTGTATTAAAACACAGAATGGTTGATAAGTTGTTTATCACTCCACCTGTTCAACAAGCACAACATGAAAAGAAAAATTTCAACTCCTGCGTTCGAAGTCTGCCTGCATGTATTGAATTAACACAGCACGCAGCTAAAAGGGTGTTTATTTTTAAGCTAAAACAAGATTTGCACTGTATGTAGCACATGTTTTCATCTTAGTTTGTAATGAATCTGTGAATTGTCCATATGGTGTAGCTCACACCTTCCAACCAATACAACTCTTGGAATTGCTGGTTGAGCATAAACAAACCTGTAGACATGTAGAATGTTGACTAACATGGAACAATGACTTACAGTTATTGTTTAATATAACTATGCAAGACATTTGAGAAAGTATTAAAACAACACAGCAAAAATATAGTATTTATTTTAATGTCCCCCCCAAGAATTACTCTCTGAAATTTTACTGTTTATTGTCCACCCAAACATTGAAGAGGGATTTTCGCCACTGATTGCAGAGTGACATAGACGCACAAGTGCACAGTTGTAAATGCAGTAATTGGTATGTGGCACTGCAGCATTGGTAAGGCATAAATTTGACACTATAGTGCAAATCAGGTCTTAGTTCCTGAAAATAAAAACAAATCAGTTAAGCATGTTGTGTATCAGTAAATGCCCTCTATATTAGACTCATGTGGTCTCGAAAGGTGTTTCTTGCTAGTTCTTGTTAAGTGTAGAGCAGGCTGACTTCCTCTCTTAATGGAAGTGTGTGTATGACGGGACACTGGATGGGTTACTGCATGAGCTGTAATCTCACATCCACAGGCAATGACTGACATATGTGTTTCCTGACAGTTATTTACTCTTTCCTCTCTTTCACTTGACCTTTCATTACCCACCCCTTTGTCTCCCACTCCCCCCATCACGTCCTCCTCCTTCATTTACTCTTCCTCTCAATTCTACCAAGACTTCTCAATCTCCAGTTCTTCCTCTCTCTCTCCCTCCATCCCTGGCTCTCTTCGCCTGTAGCGAGCTCTGGGTCATCTCCAGGTTCTCCGTTCCCCTTCTCTGGCCGGGTGGGAGGCGTGCACGCGAGCCCCTTTGAGAAATGTCAGTGTCCATGTGCTGGGAAAGTCGGGGGCCCTTCATGAGCCATCAGAGCCGCTGTCACGTCGAGGCGGCCAAATGGAGACTGACAGGCCGCTCCAATGAGCCTAACCATCTGTACCAAATGTGACAGCAGGGGAAAGAGGATGTCTGGTAAATCAGGAGGAACGACGGGGGCACACTGTGACATGGAGGAGGAAGAGGAAGAGCAGGAGAAAGATCTCGCTCTTCTTTAGGCGCAGGCTCTAGGGAGACGGTGTCAGTTATTTTCCAGGAGATTTAAGACTGTTTCTGTCCAGCTGCAGATACAGCGTGACTTTCTACTGTCAAGACAGGGTGTAAAGTAAGAACTGATCCTTCAACTCTTAATAACTTCTGCATCAAACGCAAACCCGTCCTGATTTGAGGAGAGATTTCTACGAACCTCAATTCCAATGAAGTTGGGATGTTGTGTAAAACATTGAAAAACAAAATACAATGATTTGCAAATCCTTTCGTCCTGCATTCAATTTAATACTCTACAAATGCAAGATATTTAATGTTCAAACTCATTTTTGTAAATAATCACACATTTTGAACTTGAGGCCTGCAACACATTCCAAAGAAGCTGGGACATGAGCTTGTTTGCCTCTGTGTTACATTGCCTTTCCTTTTAACACTTTTAACACTCAGTTAGCGTTTGGAGACTGGGGACAGTAATTGTGGAAGTTTTGCAGGAATGTTTTTATTTCCATTCTTGCTTGATGCATGACTTCAGATACTCAACAGTCCGGGTCGACCACATACACTCCTGATCAAAATTTAAGACCAGTTGAAAAATTGCAAGAAGTTACATGTTGTACTGTTGGATCTTAAGAAGGTTCTAAGTAGAGCTTCAAAATGCAAAAAGAAGAAATGGGAGTGAGACAAAAAAACTGAGTAGTTTAGTTGAGTAATTTATTGCAAACAGCAACTAAACTGAAAGGTTGGCTGTTCATCAGTTATACATAAGTTTAAGTTTAAACCTCAAAAATGCCCCAAAATAAAAATAAAATTTCCAAAAAGGACTCAGTAGTGAGTAGCTGCTCCATTCTTGTTAATCACCTCAAACATTTGTTTCGACATGCTTGATGCCAGTGTTTCCAGTCCTTTGTCAGGTTTGGCATTGTAAACTGCAGCAGTTGAAAAACACAGTCATCACCACACAGAGGAGGGCCTTCAGTCATGATGGCGACCCCTCCTCTGTGTAGTAATGTAGAAAACATCCCAGGTGGGATCTCCTTGTCATGCCTGTAACGTTTGAAGCCATCAGGACTGTCAAGGTAAATTTTCTTCCACCTTTTAATGTCCCTTGTGTGGTGCTCTCGTGCAAACTCCAAACGAGCAAGTTTGTGGCGTTGAAGGAGACGAGGCCTTTGAAGACGTTTTTTGTTCTAAAAACCTTTCTCTGGCAGATGCCATCTGATGGTTATTGGACTGCAGTCAGCACCAGTAACAACCTTAATTTGGGCCGAGGATCGTCACGGCATTCAATGTTTTTGTCCTTGCACCTTACGCGCAGAGATTTCTCTGGATTTTCGGAATCTTTTGATGATATCATGGATTGAAGGTGATGAAATCCCCAAATTCCTTCAAATTGTCCTTTGACAAACATTCTTCAACTGTTGGACTATTTGCTCTCGCAGTTTTCACAAAGTGATAAACCTTGTCTCATCCTTGCTTGTGAACGACTGAGCCTTTTTTGGGATGCTACGTTTGTACCCAATCGTGATACTCACCTGTTTCTAATTTACCTGTTCACCTGTGGATTGTTCCAAACAGGTGTTTTCTGAGAATCCGTTAACCTTTGGTTCCAACAGTCATGGCTCTGTCTGGGTCCAGGACCTAGACTTTTGGGGTGTTTTGATCATGTCTTTAGACTGGAACCTCATCGACAAGCTTCCAGATTTGATTTGACACTCTCTTCTTCTATAAGTGATTGTGGATCTGATTGAAAAGTTTAAGAAAAGTAATGCTGTCAAGACCCTCTCTGTTACTTTTCCATTGATCTCAATAAAATACATGGAGAAAAGAAAGCGGTTTTTCATTTTCAAGTGGTTCTACTTTGTAAAAAAACCTGCAGTTTACAAATGACGGAAAAACGACACAGAGCAAAAGTTTGTACAGTGTACTTTAATTGCAGCTGTAATCCTTACTGTTTAAGTTCTATTTGGGAAAAGTATGAGTATGAAGAGGCAGAGTCTTGCAGTGAAGCACAGAACTCTCCTGGTGAGTTAGGAGAGTTGCGGGTCCTTATGGAGCGGCATCTGGGGCGTCTGACAGGAGCACTCTATTACCACTCAGAGAAAGGAACCTGAGGGCTGCAACAACACCGCTACCGGGAAGATCCAGCTGTGCAGATGCCTCCAAACACACACGCAAAGACACACATCCAAACCCATGCAAATTAAGGAGAAGTCTTTGGCACACACATGCAAACAACAACCAAGATGGACTTTGTGGTTAAACAGAAATATATACAAGCAGGAAGATGGATGACTAAAAAAAGCGACCTCTAACCTGGGGTGAGTCTTCCTTCCACTCCCTGACTTTTAGGCCTGAGGTGGAATAGCTCCTCTCTTTGCCTGTGCTGCTGGGCACATTAACTAAACTCATATCGCTCTCAGCAACTATCAATTATTCACCAGCCCCTTCTTCTCTTTCCCCTCTTTTCTCCCATTTTCAAAGGAATACAACTCCAACAGCCTTTTCCAGCTTTCCCAACACCCTTTTTTAAGGTGTGTTTTAAAACTTCAAATTGTTATTATAATCTTAAAATATTCTTTTACATGCAAATAGCCGGCTTACATCATTGTTGCAATAATACATTAGATACACACCGCAACTTTTTCTATATATAATTGAAATACTTTTCAGACTTGGGAACAGAAACAGAAAAATTCATGTATGTTTGGTGTTTTGCTTCCAGGCACTTGATCCATCCTCAAGCTAGTGGAGCCTCAGTGTTCTGCAAAAGGACACTTCTGCAGGTTTGAACCTTAAACACAGATGTTCAAGCCAATATTTTCTGGACTCATCCCTCTGAACATTGAATAAAAACAGTTATGAGGGTTAATTAGGTGTGAAAAAATGTGTAAAGCTTGTGTAACTTCTTTGCAAGTTAAAAAATCATTTGTGTTGTAGCGAGACCAAGGAATCAGTGTGAAACCCCAAGTTCTTCTTCAACACTGCAGAAGATATTTGCATATTTTGAATGACCTAACTATCAAAGTAAAATCATAAGTGCGCTGTAAAAAGGTTGTTGTGAATTTTACAGTAACTTACTGGCAAGAAGATGCCAGTAAGTTATTATAAATCTTTACAGTAGTATTACTCTATTTTAATTTACAGCATTATTACTGTTCTATAATAGTTTTCTTACCGTTCTTTAATTCAAGGTATTATCAAAGGTATTCAAGATACTTTCTTTATCATAACTGTATTTCATTCAATAACCTTTTAAAGCATTTTAAATTACAGTGAACTTGCTCTGTTTTAGTTTAAATTTCTATATATTTAATCCTTTTCCTGATCATTTATAAGCAAGATTTTGTAAAACAAAAAATGAAATATTTCCTAAAAGAAATCTTGCCTACTATTGCTCTGTTTTCCTGGGCAGATGATTTCCTCTAAATCCATTGCCCTTTTCACTAATTTACTGTATTGCATTTTACAGTACGTAACTATAGATTTTTTGGTAAAATGCTGTTAATTTACAGAAATCCGTATGTTTTCCCACAATCTTTTGCCATTTACAGTAATTTACTGTGAAGATTTTTTTTTCTTTTGCAGTAAATTACTGTAAATATTAAGGTAAAATACTGTTAAGTTTACAAAAAAAAAACAGTTGCAGTGTGTGTAAAGCAAAAAGCTAAACAAAGCAGTACATTTCCTACAGATTATTTATTTGTAAGCTACTTAAATTAGAAAGATGTGAAATGAAGTCCATCCATCCATCCATTATCTAAACAGTTTATGGCTTTCCGGGTCATTGGGGCTGGAGCCAGCTGACTTTGGGCATGAGGCGGGCTACACCCTGAACTGATAGCAGGGTCATATAGAGAGACAGAGGGCTATTTGGAGTCACCAGTCAACCTAATGACTAAGTTTTTGACCAGTGGGAGGAAGCCAGAGTGCCTATAGAGATCCCACACATGCACAGGGAGAGCCTATAAACTCAACACAAAAAGGCCCTGACTGACACAAGGTTAGAACCAGCAACCTTCCTGTTGTGAGGCTACCTGCAGTGCCACACAAACGCAATCTTGTCTCACCCTTTGCTTCTAAAAATGAACAATAATAGTTTTTAGGGTCAAAATCTTAGCTCGTTGAATTCAAACATTTTGCTCGACTCTGGAATTTCGGATGAACAGACATGGCATTTGATTCTACCTCCTCAACACATGTAAGCATCTCAACCAATTCAAAGGTTGTTAATGTCTTGTTTTGTCATTTAAGGCCATCAGACCCTCTTCCCACATCCAAAGGTTCTGACAAAACAGACAAGTGTCCTTTTCAGAGGTGAATTGCCCCGACAGTATGTCAGTGAACAGCACTGGGAGCGCTCTATGAGACATTTTCAGCTTCACACTTAAATGAACACACACAATTATAGAGAGGAGGGCTGGATATGCACTGGCTCTTTTCCAAAGTGAAAACACAGCCTTCAATGTGAGCTGGGATGATATCTGAAAAGGCCGGATGTGAATGTTCACTCATGACTGAAGCAATGAGTCATTGGGTTTTTCTCTGCAGATATCTACGCCCTTCTCTGAGTCTTAAGGTGCATATTCGGGTATTTGGAGGTGGGGCTGTGTGAGGAACACTGATGCTGGTCAGCACTGCCTCTGTTAGGAGAGTATCAGCACAGAAGATAGGCTGTACATTGCTGTGGACAGGGTCAATAGCTCCGCATAACTTTGCAAATTTAAGGTGACAATTAGTTTAAGAACACTGAGATGATTGTACACTATACTGACATCATCCACAGTGCTTTACCTTTTCACTAGCAGGTCTCTTTGTTTTGGCACTATGTTTTTCTGCTTGGAGCACATGAACCAGCTTTTTGGAGTTCAAAGTTTACCGTAACCTTTCAAAGCAGCTGGATTCACCAGGCTCCACACCTTTGTACATAAAGTTCTATCTGGCATTAAAAGCTGGTAAATATGTGTCTGTTGAAAAAAAGGTGAAAAAGTTATAATCACTGGCTTTGAAGAGAAAGAAGTGTCACCTGAAAGCAAGAGGCCCTTGCAAGTCAAGACTGGTGCACATGGGATAATGAAAGTTTAATCAGCAGAGACAAAATTTTAGTGAGCAGTTTTTTAACAAGTTTGTATGGATGGAAATGTGCAATGTCCTCTTTGGCGCCTAGACTCTGTTGGGATGTCGTCATGTAGTCCTGGGGTGCTGAGGCAGATTGCAAAATGGGAAACCCTTCCTGGAGTCAAGACACTGGTGGTGGTGAAGGATAAATGATAAGATGAGGAGTGAACTTTGAGGAGCTCGCCAGGATCCTGATACAATGGACAAGGGTGCTGATGAGAGCTGCAGAATGAAGTTCAAGGCCAGAATTTTGGGGGTTGAACCTGGACACTGATGAGACAGTTGGAGGTGCCTGGGGTGGAGGAGGGTTGCCAGGATCACAGAAGGTTGACTGGCCAGACAGGTCATGGCAGAATCACCTGTGCAGGAAGGCAGAGTGAAGAAATTAATAAATGCCAAATGGACTTGAGCTTATGTATTGCTTTTCTAGCTGTTTAGACTACCCATAGTACTTTTACACCACAGGTCACATCTACTCATTCAGACCTGTTCACTCTCATGTTCACCGCTGTTGGTTCAGAGTTTCTATGTAAGTTGTCCATAAGTATTAGCTAACACATTCTCACCCTTTGTTACCCATTTACATGCAGCCGTGGGAGCAACTTGGAGTTAAGTATCTTGCCTCAGAACCCATTGCCACGTGACAGCCAGAGCAGGGCTGGAACCCTCAACCTTCCCATCGTTTGTAGAGTGTACTACCAGACTAAGGTAGGTGTTTACACCACAACGTTTTCAGCCAAAAACGGAGAGTGTTCATTGTGTTTTCGCCTCCCGTTTACACGAGACCGGTGCCCAGAGTGCATGAATCTGCAAACTTTTGAAACTAGGGTCCAGAGTAGAGAGTTTTTAAAACGTATCGGTGTCCGGCTTCGTGTAGACGGGATTGAGTGTTTCAGGGTAAAATGCTGACATCACCGCATGTGCAGTACTCTTTCACATGAAGGCTGCGCACGCATACCAGGAACAACAGCAGCTTCGTCCGTCAACCGAGCAACATGTGTGCTGCTTACTGTGCTCGGTTTGTTATCCAGACAAAACTATCCAGGCAGATTGGTTGTCCAGTAGAGAAACTCCTGCGTCTTCGTGTGTCCACTCGTCATTGCTGTTTGTGACAAGTTTGAGTGTACGCGTGTTGTAACACCGCTGTTTCTCTGCAAACCTACATCGCCATATACTGGACTGGCATGCACGCTACAGCGTTTTCAGTCATTCTTGCGTCTTTGTGTGGACACAGATCGTTTTTGAAAAGGCAAAGGAAAAACCTTTTCGTTTCTGGTGAAAACGTTGTCGTGTAAATGTGGCCTAAATCACCAACCACCCATACCAAGTTTGGATGTATTTGTTGTCTTTTTTTTTTAAAAGCCCACAGACCAGAAAAAGCTAATCAGTGCTGCATGTGGTGAAGAAAACATAGCCTGTTTCTTTCATTACAAGAGACAAACTGGAGGAAAAAATACAGTAATCTGATTTTTTCAGTTTCTCGCTTTATTCCCCTAAAATTTGCCAAAACTTTGCACCAGTGACATGAACCTCATACACCCCACTTCAAAAATACTGAAATCCCTTCTGCACAGAGTAGGGATGCAACTTTGCGGCAGAATCGGCAGGTCAGAGGGGCTACTACAGTCCTGTCAGAGGCATTCATTTGGAAGCAGATGCAGCTGATACCTCACATTCACTGTTTATCATTCAGTTCTGTGAGTGTGACGAGAGGCGGAGTTCACACCAGCACATGCCGCTGTGGGTCACTGACAGGAACCAGCTGGTGCCATGGTCCCCGACGTTTCTGATCATCTTCTCAGTCCCTGCCCCTCCTGTTTCCACCAGCTGCCCCCAAACGCACCCGCAGGAGGTGGGGTCTCTTTGCCAAGGCACCTGTGGGTGTCACCTGATGGGGAAAAAGCAAGTGGAAATGAAAAGAAGCAGCCTAGTCTGTCAGAGCGCATCAGGACTGCTGTCCATCACAGCGTTGACCTTCAGGGTGTGTGCAGGGCGTGTGCATGTGTAAATGTGTAAGTCTATCAACTGCTGATCCAGTGTGTGTGTGTGTGTGTGTGTTCATATTAAGTCACTGACCCACAGGGAGGGTATGTGACTGTGTGCATATGTTTGTTCATCAATGCAGGATGTGTGAGACCATGTGTGTGCATTAGCGCCTTGATCTCAGTGAGTTGGTGTGTCCATAAACACACAGACCTTCAGGGTGTGTGTATGAGTGTGTGTGTGACCGTCTATCTCAGTGCAGTGATCTGTATAAGATAGCTGTGGTAGCTGGTAGGTCATTGACAACCTCAACTCCAAGAGCTCCTATCTTTAACAAGCACAGTCTCTTTAAATGTCTAATCTTACACAGTTCTCTCTCTTTAAAGGGATATATTTTTGAAGTGGGGTTGTATGAGGCACCTGGCATTAGCCTAGAATTAGCAACAGTGATGAAGATCAGCTCTGCATCTGTACAGAGAGCCGACACAGAAGCTAACGCTATGTGAGGTATGGCTATTAAAAAAATGAGACTAATGCTCTAATAATTTTATCAAACATAAACATTTTTTATTGTCTTTCTCCTTCAATCTCCTCACCTGCATAAACACACTGCTGCATTCAGGTCGAAGCAGTGCAGCAGGTCTTCTTTAGACAGTTGTCTCAGGACCTCTGTTGATCTTTTCTTAACCTCTGGCACAGACTCTAAATGTGTCCCTTTGAGCACAGATGTGATCTTGGAGAAAAGGAAAGGTCACACAGTGTTAGATCAGCTGAATAGGGAGGCTGATGAAGCACTGTGATTTGTTTTTGGGCCAGAAATAGCCTTACAGAGAGTGCAGTGTGAGCTGGTTAGTTGGCTTCATGAAAAATGAAACAATTTTCTTACAATTGTGGTCTCTTTCTTTTTCTCACAGTTTCTCTGGAACCTGTTTGTAATAGTTTTGATTCACCGTTGACCCTTCTGGAACCCACTCCTAAAAAAATGATCTCCTTAATGTCAATGTAAACAATCAACGTGATCTTGAATTTGGGATTGCTTGTTTTATCAAATGCAATCACTCCTTCTAAAAATTGGGTTTCTTTCAGTTTGTTCCAAAACGTCCCAACAAATTTTCTTCCAAAATTTGCCGAACTGTCTCTTAATCAGTGGAGATCATTTCTTTATTAGTCACATGTGCACCTGACATGCAGTTTTCCCCATACACCTCAGTCAATGTCCAAAAAAATTGGCTAATTAAGTAATGAGACTGCACGTAAGAGCAGTCTCATTACTTAATTAGCCATACCCCCTATATTGCAGCAGATGGGGCAACAACCAAACTGTGCAATTCAAATAGTTTCAAGGTGAAAACAAGCTTCAGGAAGTAGCACTGGGTGATTGCATGCTGTATTGAACACACTTACCACTTACTTTTCTACTTTCAAGCCACTCAGTTTTGGCACTGCTTGGTTACATGGTACAGCCAATGTGTCCTTCTGCCAAAAGCGTACTGATTTAAATATGGTCTCACTTTCATTTCACCAAATACATTTTATATCACCTCATCCTTCATAAAGATAAGTTAGTTGTTTTCAATAAGTGAACTTTTAATCAAAACAATGGCTCTTTTCTTTTACTACAAACAATCTGTATAAGGCGAATAGTTTAAAGATAGAGTTCAGTTCAACTCTGTTTTTCACAATAGTTTGTAAAACTATGACTCTGGTCTGTACAAATATAAATGTCTATTACTGCAGGGAGGCACTGCATGATGAGAGCTGCAGACTGCAGAGGCAAGTATAAGGACTGCAGGTATCCTCTGATCCTAAAACATCCTAATGTGATTCTTTTGTAGTCACACTCTTATTTGATCCAGTTTGACAACATGAGCTCACAATTTACACACCTGTATCAACGGATAACACTGGTTTCTCTGGTCCTCCAGTTCCCACAGCCATGCTGTGCTTCCAGTGCAGTTTGTTTCACTTCAGTTCCTCTGTCAGGTTTCACTCCTGTGGTGCCTTCAAATCCTCTGCCTAAGACCTTCAAAACTTCCATCGAATCTCTCTGCACTTAAAGTTGATGAGGGTTTATGATTGTCTTGGCCTTTGACTAACCAGATTTGGCAAACCTGGTCAAAAATTTAGAGTAGTCTGAATGACCATTTGGCAAAGCTAACAGTTCTGAAACTTAACAGGGGCACAACAGAGCAGAAGGAGTTTAATTTGGATCATTCAGAAGTTTTTAATGGTGTAAGGATTAGTTTAGTAAACTTGCATTGCAGATGAGACAAATGGACTCTGAATTTAAGAAAAATAAAAACTGCAATCCTTTATTGTTCTCTTCCTCTTAATTGTAGCCAAATAATCAATTGGAATAATGGAATTACTAATGCTGTGATGGGAAACAGAGTGCAAACAGGGATCAATTATACACAACAATTCAAATAATTAAAAATACTACATTTTAAAATACTAGGTCAACTTAGGCGACTTAGGTCTGAAGATGAACAGATCTTATTTGACTGGTTGAGCACCATTTCTTTAAGTCAAAACTTCATTTTGATGAATTCCCAGAGGAGTATCTGATACTTGACAAATATGTCTGCGGTGTGATGCACAGGAAATGTCCATATGTGTTAGGACCGTAGTACCAGCACCTCGCCTTGGAGTTTTGGGAAATCTTATTCCCTCAGCAACAGGACGCAGCACACTCTGGGGAAAAGAGGCACGAGTATGGTGTCAGTCAGTTTCCCAGCTGCGACCAGGGTCCCCTCCAGTGATCTCCCTTAAGCCTGACCTCCCCCATCTTCACCATCTCTGGGTTTGACAGAGGATGGGTGTGGGGAGTGTGGGGAGTGTGGGCAGCAGCAGAGAGAGAGAGAGAGAGAGAGAGAGAGAGAGAGAGAGAGAGAGGTTGCACTGTGCTGCAAACTTCGGGAGGACGGCTGTTCAGCTCTGGCTGTCCAAGCGGGAGGAATTGAGGGAGACAGGGACCAAAGCCCGTCAGCTCCATCCCTAAGGGTGCCTCGGCCTCCCAACTACAAGTCCATGTTTTAGCAAACCATATGTTCACCCTCTCCATGACCCAACCCCCCTCCCCTCCACCCAGTTAGCAAATAAACAAGTCAGGAAGCCATAGCTAGAGGGAAGTCTTGTTTCTCTCTCACTGGCTGTCGTTCTCGTGACCCTCACTGCTGTTTGCAGACTCTCTCCTCTCACATCCAACAATTCAGAGCTGTGGTACACAGTGGATGGGTGATGGAGAAAATGTGAGATCTTTTTGGTCTTTTTTTTTTCATTCAGAGCCCATAATTTCATATGAATTTAGTATTTTTGTCTAAGATTCAGTAAAACAAAGATTTTGCACACAGTAGATAGTTCTACACATAGTGCTGTTAACTGAGGTCAGTTTAGTTTGGTATTAGCCAGCAAGGCAGCAAGGCATTGCATCATCCAAGCCCATATGGCGGGTTCAAGCTTGGGAAGAAAGAGAACAAGATTAGTTGGTTGGATGATGAAAATCCAGTACCCAACCAATAACCAGGGAATCTTTCCTGCCATAAACTGGAAAAGAGGCACCTTGTCCAGCTACAGTATCTAAAACTGCATTTCCACAAGCAGTCTGTTTCAGTTTGGCTCAGTATGGTACACAATTACCATATTTGGTATTTCCGTTGTCAAATAAGGAAAAAGGTACCCAAATAACTGACCCATGCCTTCCCGCTTTTTTCATCCCCCTTAATGGGTGCAGAATGTACCAAAACGAATCCAGAGGTGGATCTAAAAGCACTGCAGTCTGTTTATTGACCACAAAAAACATCAATTCCAGTGCGACAGCAGCTTAAACTAAAAACATTCCTAACGTGAGGATGCCGCTGTAGCTTTGTGCATTCACGCTATGACAGTCATGCCTTCCTTAAAGAGGCACTGATACAGTCTATACTTCAATGAAAATCGGAGCAGATAGTAACCTAAACCTGCAAAACCAAGCCAAATGCATTTGATAAAATGTCATGTGTCACATGTTAGTTGTTGTGCCTGTTCTTATGATTGTTAAATTTATCAACCTCTTTAGACAATATTATTGAGCCAGCAGCTCAATGTCTCTTACACTTGTACAGCATCTCAAAATAGTTATTTTTGTCATCAATACTTCTTTAAAAAAGCTTGGAAATGTTATTTCTTCCCTTTAATAATATCAACAGGCATTGTATTTACACTGTTGGAATGCCTAATTAGTCACCTTTACAAGGAAGTACAACTTGTAAGGATTGTGCTTTTGTGGAATGAGCAACAAAGCTGAATCTATGGGTAGTGCCAAAACAAATGTGTAAAAATCCCCTCGTCTCCTGCAACTGGAAGTTGGTGTTCTGGTTCATAGAGTGGCAGCATTATTTAGTGACAGCCCCGGAACTATTACCAAGCAAAAGACCAAGTTCTGGAAGACTGGTGAAGTCAAAGACAGACGGCAAAGTGGGCGTCCCAGGAAGACAACAACACCCTAAGAAAACCAGTTCCTTGCCCTTTCCTTACTGAGGAACGATAGGCTTTCTTCCGAGGGGAGAGGGGATTTTTGCACTTTGTTGCATACTAACCATTTGGCTATGTTGCTTATTCCAGAATGCACAATCCTTACAAGCTGTACTTCCTTATAAAGGTGACTAATCAGGCTTTCCAGTTATCTAAAATTCAACACCAATTGATATAAGTAAAAGGGAGTAATAATCAACTGAAATAATGTTTCCAAACATTTTTTGAGGAGAATATATTTTAAACTCTCTCTGTGGTATTGGCCTACAACTGAACATTATGGCTCCATGCTGAATCCAAATTGTTAACTTTCCAATTTGTTGCATTTATCAAAATTTTTCTTGTAGAAATCATCCCCCACTCTATTTTTAAGTGTAATCCCACCCTATTTCTAACCAATAACACCATCCTTGGTGCAACTTTACTAATAGGTCAACAAATCTTGAAGTGGCTCAGCTCTAGCTTAAACATTTTTGGAGGCTAAATCATGCAAAATTCAGGTCAAAGATACCTAATATTATTGAGTCTATGCATGCATTTGATGCATGTAATTTTAATTTGAAGTGAAACAAGTTGTCTGTTTGACTTTTCCAGGGGGTGAATGAAAGACGGTCCAGATGGGCAGCTTGTGTACAAGGTCCATGGAGCCAGTCAGTCCTCCCTTTGGGCAGAGAAATTTTCCTGAGATGGACAGCTGTGCCCAGGGCAGGCAAGTGAAATCACACACAGTATTTATGGCCCCCTCAGGCTGTAGCGACTCAGTGACCTGACCATCCAGAAGCAGACAGGCAGACAGTTGGCTGTCCAAAGTTTTCACAAGGTCAGACCACATCCATCATCCATCAAAGTTCAGAATAGCAGAATGAGATAGTACTAAAGGACTATTCTAAGAGAAATTTAAAATTATTAGTTACATCATATGTTACTTAACATAAGGTTTTGGTGGCCTTTGTTTTTTGAATTAAACTAAAATTTAACCGTGACGTATGATACCCCTTTTCCATCCAGTCCTGTGATCTAAATTAAACATCTTTGCTGGACTTTGGTCAAAAGACTGTCTGCATTTTCCGGAATGCTCAGTGCTGGTGAGTTTCTTTGGATGCAAATAAGCTTGTTCAAACCCTGCCCCCTTCCCTACTCAGTGTGCTGACAAGCGTATAGCTGTGAA